>CM060417.1:117988274-118601751 GCA_030545235.1 Helianthus tuberosus | reverse complement strand
TGCACTAATGGGGGTGTTTGATGGACTACCCCGGGTGGAGGTTGGAAAGTGGCTCTGTTTGTGGTTTGGGTGATGACCCTAGGTGGAGGCTGGAAAGTGGCTCAATTTGTAGTTTGACTGACAACTCTGGATGCGCTTCCAAAGATATCAGGGAAATCGTTGTTCATCTGCCCTTCCTGGATGGTTTCGTTCCTCTGGCCTCTTTGGACGTGCGCGGTGTCCGAAATGAGTTCAAAGGAAGAAACTTCTCCATCCACTTGGTGGGAAGGGTTTGGTTCAGTCATTTTGAAGAGTTTTTTGAACAAAAAGGAGATGAAAGTGGTTTGCAGAAATTGCGGTGGGCGCCAATGATAAAACACTAGTTAACACCTATGGTGAACTAGCTGGGTCGTCTCTTCTGTGGGTTCAATCTCCTTTCTTACTCGCCAAATGACGGGTCCTGCAAAACAGCAACACCGTTAGCTCGTTAAGAGGGGAATATGGGGGTTTCCCTCTTAACCAGGCTCCGGCGTGAGAATAAGTACTGTTCTGAGGAATAAAACAGTGTGTGTTAAGAGTGAGAGTGTAGAGAGTCGAATGGAATTAACCTGAATGATGAAGAGTCCTATTTATAGCCGGATGGTGAAAGAGGGAGGAGCAGCCTTGGCAGCTGCTACAGGGCGTCAGCTGTCCGACCAAAGGGAATATCCTCTTGGTCCCCTCTGCTGTGGTCAGGGTGGTGGTACACGTGGCGCGCCTATATTCGTTTGGGCTGGAAACATCGTACTGCTGCTGTCGGTCTGCTCCTGGATTTGTTGCAGCCCTACATGGCGCTTGATGAATGGTGACACGTGTTGTCCTTTCTGTCGGAGGGAGCATCTTTAGTGCCATTATGACGTCTTCCAGAAGCTTCTGGATTCGTTTTCTGATGTAGGCACCATGTAGGATGAAAAAGTGGCGTGGTCCTTGCCATATAGGCAAAGAATTGGGACCATACCTCTTCATAACCCTAACCCATAATGCATTAGGATTATTCACAAACCTCCAGATCCACTTCTGTAGCAACTCAAGAACTTTGTCAACCAAAACCTTGTAAGCTACCAAAGCGTACTCCCCCCCCCCCCCCCCCACACACACACACACTTTGTCAACCATTACTAAATCCCATTTAACCCAATGAACTTTTCGATTATCGACCCCATCTCCTCAAAAGAAATTCGCCCGAATCACTTCTAGCATTTTACAAACCTTAGCAGGCGTTAGAAACATTATTGAACTGACCTTCCTCCAATAGAATGCCAACTTGCCTTCCACCTTGAAAGTTTCTTATAAAATTTATCCAACAAATTGCTCCACTCATTGCCTTTAGCCATATTTGATCCCACGTCTAACCAAAATTCTTCATCTCACTTGGTTATTGCTATTAAGGAAAAAAAAATGTTTCGTGTTACTATTACAACCATAGAAGTAGTAAATTTATATTGATTTTCTCACTTCTATTTCTATATTTGTCATATATTATTTGTTTATATCTTGGTATTAAAAAGAGATCTTACAAATTTAGTGTTTATCACCTAAATATATGAATTATAAATAAAATATAAAATATAACGTTAATGTGGGCTAACCAACTTGATAGAGGCATATAGCTCTTAGAAAGAGGTCTCACTTTTAGGGTTGTTCACGAGCCAAACAGCACCTAGTGGACCTTTGCTCGTGCTTGGCTCGTTTACAACCGAGCCGAAAACCGAGTGGGCATTTTTTGAACACACATTTTTTCAAGCGAGTGTCGAGCAAGCAGCAAGTGATTTTGACAACCATAAATTTGGGATGTTTCTGTTGTCGGGTGACGACTGAGGTCCACTGTTTGAGGATGACACTAAGCTTAAGAATCGAGTGTCCGAGGATGAGGCTAGGGTTGAGGCCAGTGAGTCGATGAGCATACTGTTGAGAACAATTATTGCATTGTGGCGTAGGGTGATAGCGGGAGACAATTGACGATGGACGACTAATGAGAGAAAAAAGTCAAGATTGTCACTTTACGATTTAAGCTTATACTATTAAAGTTAGTGTTAAATTTTTGTTGGGTTGTAAATGTATATTAGGCTATTAGCATATATTGGGCCAAACCCAATGGAGTGGTATGTATAAATTATAAATATAATTGTAATTTTTGTGTAAATATAAATATATATATATATATATATATATATATATATATATATATATATATATAGGATTAGGTTCAAACGTGAACAAAATCCCAAGAGTGAACTGCGTGAACTGATCTGGACCCTTGATTTTTATGATCTTGAGATTAAAGTGAGTGGCATGATGGTAATTATTTGGTTAATTTTTGTCATTTAATTAAATACAAAAAGGGTATATGTGTAATTTCAATCTTAAATTGATTGCATAAATCTCTCACAAATCAAGTAATCAATTATCCTCTTAAATTGATTGCATAAATCTCTCACAAATCAAATCAAGGATTAGGAAAGATGTAACTTAATTCAATTATTAAAATAAATATTTGTTTAAATGCGATGTACACATGTGTATTCTAATTTTGCCCTCTTTTTAATGCGATGTACACATGTGTATATCGTCTGTTTTTGTGATATCTCAGATTTTTTTTTGTATTGAATGTTGATGTACACCTGTGAATTACTGTACACATTTGTACAATGCTGAGTACACATGTGTACTGTTCAATTTATATCCAAGTACACATGTGTATACCGTTGAAATATGAAGGTTACGTGAATCTTAAAAATCAAAATTTGAATTTTGGTGATGAAATCTGAAATAAAAATTAAAATTGAAATCTGGTGATTTGTTGCTTGTTTTGATAATTATCTTATTAATAAATAAACATAATGTGGATAATGAATTTAAATTAGGAAAGATGTAACTTAATTCAATTATTAAAATAATGATTTAAATCTAATTTTTTATATAATTACAATCCTACCCTTAACAACTAAAAAAGAAATCAAGGGTTCATATCTGTTCACGCAGTTCACTCTTGGGAGGTTGTTCACGCTGGAACCCTACCCTACCCTATATATATATATGATAAATTAATAAATGTTAATTCGAGCTGAACTGAGTCGAGCGGATCTTCGCTCATGCTTGGCTCCTTTAAAACCGATCAGCTCGTTTACAACTGAATATGAAATTAAACGAGCAACGAGCAATTTGGAGAATCGTACTCACGTTTAAAAATAAACAAAACACTATTTTAGAGTTGTTGATGTAAAATAAAGTATAAGTAACATATGCCCGATCTAAAAAAGTAAAATACTATATAACAAGCGGATCGACCTTTTTTTTGCAAACCTACGAGTATGACTAAAGGTTTTAGGAGGTAAGGGTATACGGAGTGGGCGGCAAACCCACTCGGCAAACCGCCTTCGCCGCGCCGTAACACCGCCGCCGGTGGGTTTGCCGATCGGTGAAGGATGTGGTGCGGGGAGAGGACGCCGATGCGGGGAGAAGAGAGAGAGTGAGGGAGCGGGAGAGAGAGGGAGTGTATGAGAGAGAGGGTATTGTGGGGTGGGGTCCATGCCATCTCTCAACCAATCACACATTTTTCCTTTTTTTTTTAAAAAAAAAGTTTACCACTTCACCAAGTGTTTAAACTATTGCCAACACTTTTCAGCAAAGTTTAAACACTTTTGCCTGATTGACATGGCGCGCTCTGATTTGTCGGTTATTTAGTTTACCACTCCAAAGTGTTTAACCACTAGCATTCTCATCCAATCCATTAAATTATACATAAATTCCACTAAAAAACAACTCCTATATCAATATATTTACACTAAAAACAAATACTTTTTCTCTCTCATTTTCAATTAAATAATATTATCATCACATTTTTCTCTTTACTTCACTCACAACTACTTTCAACATATATTAAAAAAATTATACTGGGTGAACAGTGTCCTCCCAAATATACAGATGAACAGTAACATTTTCTCTCTCCTCCACTCACAACCACTTTTTATACCCTTTACAATATAAAAACTCACCCTCACAAGTTTTGATGGATTGGATAATGTTGGAAAAAATAGAATGAATACATGTGAGATTAAATATTCTCGGCTTTCACGCGCCCGCTGGCCGCTTCCGTGTCTGTAGTTAGCCTAGCAACGATTGGACATTTGGATTTTCATATCCACCTACAGGCTTGAGTATCCAATCATTGATTTTTTTTTATTTTTTTTAACGGTCAACAAAATTAAACTCGAGCACTCTCGGGGTACCCACCGGAGTACTCCAAGAGTAACCCGAGTCCACCACCAATTCTGAGGAAAATCCAGTAACCCACCCGCTCGTAGACACGACTATGAAATTACTGGTAAAACTCGTTTGGCTCAAGGATCCAACCCAAGTTTCCCTAGGTGTCCTATCATTGATTTTTTTCTTTCTATTACACTGTTGGATATTCATGGAAACTTACTTTATGTGATTTCATCAAATACACATTTGATTGTCGATCGCCTTCTCATTCATTGCCTTCCATGTGAACCAAATTGTTGCTGCTGTAATCCCTTTAGCACCTTCTTCCTAGTTTTAGGAACTTGAGTTATATATGCGATCTTGAATGCGTGTGTTATTGATTTGTAGGGGAGTACTGATACATTGCAACAGATTTTAACTTGAGACAAAAACGGCCTGGGCAAAAGGGCATGAGATTAGCAAACGTATTGGTAATTTGTTGCAAGTCATGCAACACCCACAACATGTCAACATTAACCCACGATTTGTTAATGTTTCTTTTGTTGGTAACTAGTCTTTAACCCCAGCGTTGCGAGGGTTGTAAAACTATGCTAAGTAGTAAGCAAACAACGATCAAATCGAGAAAAATCTTAAAAGTAAAACATGAATTTATACCACCACGTGATGTAAAACGCAAATGAAGACAAACGCGAACTTATACCGCAGCTCGGCGTAAAATGTAGGCAAACTTGAACTTATAGTGAACTTGAACTTATACTGACACGTGTTATAAAGTTGAGGGTGTTAAAGTGATATTCTATAAAAAAAAAAATTAAAAAGTGGGGGCAAAAATGACAACATTGAAAGTCGAGGGTAGGAAATTAAAATTTTAACTTAAAAAAAGAAAAACAATAAAACCAAAACTTGAGGGGAAAAAGAAAATTTAACGTATACCTTAATTGTTATACCTTATTTGTTAGTATATAGTAATTTGGTTAACGTGGCGTGACAACCAAAGAAATTCACTTTCAATGATAATCATTTTACATAATTTTACATAAGTTTTATTGGTGTTTAATTGATTTTTTTTTTCTAATCAAGGGTTTTTTCTTAAAAGGCAAACTTTTATAAATATATTAGTCTCTGACATCACCTCCACCTCACCACATCCTCTTTTCCCTTCTTCTTCTTCCCCCATCAAGAGGTACTGAATAGGTATGGTACCAATTCCATGCCTATATGGCAGGTACCACACCACTTTTCCATCCTACATGGCGCTCACATCAGCAAGACCATCCAGAAGCTTCTAGAAGCTTCTGGAAAACGTCAAGGTGGCACAAAGGATGCTCCATCCGACAAAAAGGACAACACGTGTCACCAGTCGTCAAACGCCATGTAGACTTGCGACGAATCAAGGAGCAGTCCGACAACACCAGTACGACGTCTCCGGAATAGGCAAATGTAAGCGCGCCACGTGTACCACTACACTGACCACAGCAGAGGAGACCAAAAGGATATTCCTCTTGGTCGGACAGCTGGCGCGCGACCACAGCTGGCACAGCTGCTCCTCCCTCTTTACCCTCCGGCTATAAATGGGACCCTTCATCATCCAGGTTGAACCATCTTGCTCTCTATACACTCACACTCAACACACACTGTTTATTCTTCCTCGGAACAGTACTTATTCTCACGCCGGAGCCTGGTTAAGAGGGAAACCCCCATATTCCCCTCTTAACGAGACTAACGGTGTTGCTGTTTTGCAGGATCCAAGTCATTTCACGAGTAAGAAAGGAGATTGAACCCATAGAAGAAATAACCCCACAGATTAACCCCAGTGTTAAGCTGTGTTTCATCATTGGCGCCATCCGCTTTTAGCAAAAACCACTCTCATCTCTTTTCTTTTCGAAAAACACTCGTCAAAATGGCTGAACAAAACCCTTCTCACCCGGTAGATGGAGACGTTTCTTCTTTTGAACTCGTTTCGGACAACGTACACGTCCAAAGGGATCAAAGGAACGAAATTATCCAAGAAGGGCCGATGAACAACGATTTTCCTAGTATCTTTGGGAGTACATCCAGGGTTGTTACTCAAAACACAACTGCTGCTACTTTCCAAACTCCACCTAGGATCATCACCCAAACTACAAATGGAGCCACTTTCCAACCTCCGTCGGGAGTAATCCAGCAAACACCTCCACCAGTGCAAACACAGAGCCATGGAGCTGGTCCCTCAGCTCCATCGGACCAAACACAGCTGAACTTCTCTGCACTACTAGGGCTACCCGAAGGAAAAACTCTGGCTTCCTGGTATGCCGAGCAAATGGCGAACATAAACCTTGTTTACACGCAACTCAGAGCGCAGCAAGCTCTGCTTCAAGCACAAGCCAACCAGTCCGCGTTTGTCACCCCACCGCAAAGGCCTTTGAGCGCTCCCATGCCTCAACAGGCTAATGCATTCAACTTACGCCCTGAGTCAGGACCTGCACCAAACATTAGAAGGCCAAGCGCGCACGACACGCGCGACACTTACGGCGAAACAGAAAGCAACTACGTGCAGTATTCTCACCAACCAAAAAAGCCAATACAAAGTCGTTTAGGTCCGCGCAACATAAACGATGAACTTGAAGACGACGAAGAGACATACAAAGAAAGCATAGTGTTCAGCAGGTTGCCACCAGAACATGAAGCTTACAAACCTCACAAGCGCGCAGGCTATAACCCAAAAGCAGAGCACGATTACACTTTGAGCTATCGTCCAGACGACATGGCTGAGAATTCAAAATTCATTAGAGAGATCGCCACGGCTGCTATCGATAAAACGAAATTGCCACACAACGTGGGCAAATACAACGGGTTGACAGACCCAGACGATCACCTTCAAGTTTTTAACGGTGCTGGAGCAACAGGCGGATGGAACTTACCAACTTGGTGCCATCTCTTCGCTCAAACCTTCGTTGGCGCAGCGCGCGTCTGGTTTGACAGCCTGCCAGCAGGGAAAATCAAATCATGGGTCGATTTCCGAGAAAAGTTCCTGGCACATTTCTCTCAGCAACGTAGACACACCAGAGACCCAGCTGATTGTTTAAACATATGGCGTAGAGACCATGAAAGCGTGGAAGATTTCATTACAAGATATAACAAAGAATGTTTGGAGATTGGCGATGTGGGCGAGAAGATGATGCGCGCACACTTCATGCGGGCAGTCAAGTGCGATGATCTAATCAAACGTGTAAAGGGAAAAGACGGAGGACCCAAAGATTGGGAAACCTTCATCGAAGCAGCCAAAACCATTGCGCAGTCTGACAGACAGTTGACCGGTGACGATCACCGTCAACGCGGGTACAACCATAACGACCGGCATAACAAGAAAGGCAGAAGCCAACCATGGAAAACATCCGGTCACAGAGAAAGAAGCCCAGTAAGAGAGGATGCGCGCCACACGATCAATCAGATAGCTCACCGGAAAGAGGTGAAAAGAGAAAACAGGGAGAAACAGTGGACACCACTAACAAAGACCCCTTCCGAAGTCTTGGCCACTGAAAATCACCAGTTCAAACCACCCCTGCAAATGCGCAACAAGAGGGGTCAAGATCCCAATCTTTTCTGCGAGTTCCATAAAGACACAAGGCACTTAACTGACGACTGTTTCAGTTTAAAGCAAGAAATAGAAAGGTCCTTAAGAGATGGAAAACTCACTCATTTGATAAAGGGCGGGAAGCGCGACTACCGTCAAATACAAAGAAGAGACGAAGGGCCAGATAACAAAAAACTCCGGAAATTAGAAACCCATATGATTCAAGGAGGTCAGCGAAGACCAAAGAAAAACTACAACAAGCGCACACAGGACGACTCGTGGCGCGAGAGGCAGGTCGTTTTTCCGGTTGTAAGAGGAGGCCCAAGAGAAAGAAAACCTGTAGTCATCTCGGGCGTGATTGGGCATTACCAGACAGATTACATTTTCATCGATCCAGGGAGCACTGCGGATATCATATATGAACAATGTTTCAACCAATTCGATCAGGAGGATAAGGCGCGCCTAGAACCAGTTGATTACCCACTCACTGGTTTCTGCAATGAAGCCGTCTTTCCCCTTGGACAGATATCGTTCCCGATGTTACTCTCGGATGGAAGGAATTCAAGAACAGAAGATGTTACATTCATGGTGCTACCCGCACATTCAAGGCACGGCATTTTGCTGGGAAGAGAATCCCAAGGTGACTTTAGCATGATCTGCTCCGGCCCACATTCAGCTGTGGGATTCCCAACAGAAACGGGGGTAGCAATCATATATGCAAGCAAGGAAGTACTAGCAACAAATGAGCTCAGGCCTGCAAAAGCAAGTAAACCAACGCCACGCGCGGAAGCAGAAAAATGGGTATTGAACAGCGCATACCCGGAACAGACAGTTACCTTAGGACCTGCAATGTCCGATTTAACGCGCGCGGCGCTAAAGAAACTGTTGTTCCGAAACATGGATGTGTTCGCCTGGACGCCAGCAGACATGGTGGGTGTCCCACGGCACATAGCTGAACATCGATTGAATGTCTCAGAAGAAGCGAAGCCAGTGGTGCACGCCAAGCGCCACTTAGGAGACATAAAACATGATGCTATGAAAGAGCAAGTGATGGAATTGTTAAATGCGGGAATCATAAGAGAGGTCAGATACCAAACATGGGTAGCAAGCCCAGTGATGGTCCAAAAGAACAACGGCAGTTGGAGAATGTGCGTAGATTACAAGGATCTGAACAAGGCATGTCCACGTGACTGTTACGCCTTACCAGACATTGATGAAAAGATTGATTCGCTAGCTACATTCCGGTGGAATTGTTTCCTTGATTGTTGTACAGATGGCTGTGCAAGATGAAGACAAAACCGCATTCCGCACACCGACAGGGCTATACTGCTACACCAAGATGCCTTTCGCTCTAAAGAATGCAGGCGCGACCTATCAGAGGCTCATGAATGAAACTTTCCACGATGCTATCGGCAAGTACATCGAAGTGTATATGGACGATCTAGTCATTATGAGCAAAGAAGAGAATACAATGCTGATGAACATCCAAAAAACGTTCGACACCTTGCGCGGAGTAAGTATCAAGCTAAACCCAGCGAAATGCTCTTTCGGCATGGAAGAGGGGAAATTCCTGGGTTTCATTGTCACAAAAGATGGCTTCAAAGTGAATCCTAATAAAGTACAAGCAATTGAACGCATGCCTTCACCTTCGACGATCAAGGAGATGCAAAAATTGGCAGGGCGGTTGGCTGCACTTAACCGTTTCCTGGCCAATCACGCAGCCAAATCTTTCCCGTTCATCAAAACTCTCCGAAATTGCATGAAGAAAAGCCAATTTAAGTGGACTCCGGAAGCCGAGAGCGCATTCCGTGAGATGAAAGATTGCCTCATCAAGTTGCCAACATTAACTGCACCAGTCAAGGGAGAGCCTCTGGTGCTCTACTTATCAGCCTCCGACAGAGCAGTAGGAGCAGTGTTACTTGTTGATCGACAAGGTGTACAAACACCAGTTTACTATGTGTCACGAACCTTGACTGACCCGGAAACTCGGTATGCCATCATGGAGAAACTAGTACTCGCACTGATCCATGCATCAAGACGGCTGCGCAGGTACTTTGCCAAGCACGTCATTCACGTGCTAACAAACTACAATATTGGCAACATCCTCGCAAGGCCAGAGATTTCAGGACGACTAGCAAAGTGGGCGATAGAGCTCGGGGGCCATAATGTGGTTTTCAGGCCAAGACCGGCAATCAAAGGCTAAGTACTTGCAGATTTCATGACAGAGGTACCGGATGACAAGGATCGGGAATGTAAAGCAATGGAAAAAGCTGAAAGACAGCAAGTCGAAGAACCGTGGTTGTTATACACAGACGGCGCGTCTAACGAAGATGGCGCAGGCGCAGGGCTTCGGCTAGTGAGCCCTGACAAACATGAATTCACCTACGCCATACGTCTGGATTTCAAGAGCACGAATAATGAAGCTGAATACGAAGCTTTCCTTGCTGGTTTAAGATTGGCGATCAAAATGGGAGTTAAACACATCGAAGCGCATGTGGACTCCATGTTAGTGGCCGGGCAAATCAACGGGGAATACGAAGCCAGAGGAGATGTAATGCCGCTCTACCTGAGTCAAGCAAAGACGTTGTTACAAACCTTCTATTCCTACAAGGTGCACCACATTAATAGAAGCGAGAATAAACCAGCAGACGCGCTGAGTAAACTCGCCTCTACAAGTTTTCAACACCTGGCGAAAGATGTGCGCATAGAGGTCTTGAGCAATCCGTCAGTGCCACTAAGAGAAGTAAGCGTCGTTCAAGTAGGAACAACGTCGTGGATGACTTCGATAATCGCGTACCTTCAATCTGGGATACTCCCGGAAAACAAAGCTGAAGCGAGAAAAATCCAGTACAAGGCAGAACATTATCAGATGGCCGATGGAATATTATACCGGAAATCATACCTCGGGCCTTTGTTAAGATGTGTTGATCCAGAAGACGCAAACTATTTGATCAGAGAAGTGCACGAAGGAATTTGTGGTATACATGCTGGACCAAGAATGGTGGTGGCAAAGGTGATGAATGCAGGGTACTACTGGCCCGGGATGCATTTAGACGCGGTAAAAGAATTGTGGAAATGCAGTGGGTGCCAAAGACACGCCCCCAAAACGATGCCTCCCAAGAATGAATTGGTACCCGTCACAACGGCGTGGCGCTTTCAACAGTGGGGAATCGATATGGTCGGCCCTTTCCCCGAAGCCCCAGGAGCTGTCAAATTCATAATAGTCGCGGTCGACTATTTCACGAAATGGGTAGAGGCAAAGGCAGTCGCATCAACCACAGCCACCGTTGTCAAAAAATTCATATGGGAACAAATCATATGCCGTTTCGGGCTGCCACTCAGGATCATCACCGACAACGGAACGAACTTTGCCGAAGACAATCTTCAACAGTGGTTTAAAGAACTACACATTGAGCACACCTTCTCCTCGGTCGCGCACCCGCAGGGGAACGGTCAAGTCGAAGCCGTCAACAAGAGTATTGTCGACGGAATCAAGTCAAGATTGGGAGAAAAAAGAAGAGGTTGGGTTGACGAACTGCCCAGTATCTTGTGGGCCCACAGGACGATGCCCAAGACAAGCAACGGAGAAACACCGTTTAGCTTAGTTTACGGGTCCGAGGCAGTAATACCAGCGGAGATAGGATTGTCGTCACCACGAATGCTCTCAATGAACCTGGTCAACAACGAAGAAGAGAGGAGGATCGACCTTGACCTCCTAGAAGAAAGGAGAGAGATGGCGGCAATAAACGAAGCAAAGTACAAAACAAAGCTGGAAAAGTACTACAATTCCAAAGTCCGAGTCTGCACCTTCATTCCGGGAGAATACGTCCTCAGAGACAACGAGGCTTCAAATGCTGAAAAACCCGGAAAGTTGGCTCCCAAGTGGGAGGGTCCATATGTCGTAGACGCGGTACTCGGAAAAGGGGCCTATAAGCTACGCACCATCGACAACAAGGAGGTTCCAAGAACTTGGAACGCTCAACAGCTGAGAAAATGTTATATGTAAGAAGGTTATGTAACCGCAATGGCCGATTCGCCAACACATTTATAGTAATACAAGAAGTGTTTGGCTATCTCTATCTCATGCAAATTTCTTTGTCACAACTGCATATATTACTTTGGGCATACACGAAAACATTAATGGCTCAACCATTAGGAAACGTTGTAGACCTCCAAGGCCTGTCACAAACAAGTGCACAGCCGGGTCAGATACACAACTAAAGCCTAGCAAACGCCAAATAAATACTTCGTGCCCACATAAACACGAAAGCATCGAACACAGGACAAACAAACATTGTAAGCACCCCCAAGGCTGAGCACAGCTGGGTCCACACAATAGCCTGTAATTCGATCACTTCGTATTCATGAACCAACCTGCGCACATAAACGACAGAATAAAACGTTGTAATAAACAACACAACCTGTCAGCGCCAGCATTCATTCGTGATACCTAAATCAAAGTAATTATACATGCACATATTATGACGTCAACAAAATTCGCAATAAAACGAAAGCATATATTAACACATCAAACGTCAAGCATACCAAATTGTTCAGAAGCACGACAGATAAGCAAAAAATTATAATTGTTCACAAACTTGTCAAATGATTACAAGGCCATCCAAGGCCATACGCGGCACGCAGGCCGGAAGCCTTCATTCCGGATGACTGGAACCAGCACCTCCAGCCGCACGATCCTCATCCCCAAGAGCTTTTTTCAACAAGGCGACACCATCAGACCTTCGAGCCAATTTCTGGGCAGCCTTAACAACAGCAAACTCTAAAGATGCGAACTCTTGTCTTTTTGCGGTATAAGCAGCACTACAATCCTCTTTCCATAACTCGAAGTGATGCTCCTTCTCATTATTGAGGGCCGCAGCTCTACCCTCATTATAACCATCCTTGCGCCCGCTACTGTACCCAGCCTGCCCCAACTCAAACATATAGTTGGCAAGTTCGTGAGAGTTCACGATGCAATCAGCAATCTACAAAAAACACACAAATAAGAGAAACAGCTCACGAAAAATCATAAAATAAAATGAAGGAAATTACCAAAGGCACAACGCGTGAAAGAAGCCACTTGCAATCTGCAGAGACCTCTTCAAGAAGAAGTTCAGAAGCCCTAGCCTCCGCAGTTTTCTCTTGGAGAAGACGTTCAGCAGTCTCACACTGTCCCACAAGGTTTTCCAGTTTAGCAATACGATCAACATACTCCTTTTCCTTCTTCTCAAACGCAACACGTGCCTGTTGAGCTTCCTCAGCAAGCTCTGTCTTCTCACCAGACAAACGCACAATAGCTTCACGTTGAGTTTTCAGCTCGACATTAGTACGCTCACACGCAGCTTCCCAATTTTTCTGCTTGTCAGCATTAACTTGTTTCTCTTGGGCAAGCTTCTCTTCTGCATCAGATAACCTCCACACCAACCCTTTCTTCTCAGCATTAAATTTTTCTCTTTCTTCAGCAAATGCCCTCTTCTCATCTTCAAATTCAGCTGTCTCCTCTCCCATTAATCTCCATTCACGAACAATCTCCTGAGAGGTGGCGAAGTAGTTGACCCCAGCGCGCACATGATCATCTAACAACTCAAACCGACCACATTTCTTTTGAAACATCCTCTCGGCTGGGGGGAGAGATAACGAGAAGAATTCATGACAGTTACCCACATCATTCATCCTGGAACCCTGGGTTAGATTCCAGCGAGGGGCATGAGGAAGATCATCACAAGCAGGATTCTGTGTATCAAAAGAATCAACGTGCACATCCTCAAAACGAGGGCTACGGACAGCACCTGAAGTAGCTCCACCACCATCACCAGGAGGGCGTTTAGTATAAATGGTTTGACGTGGAGCAGTCTGACTGGACTCCACTGTAACATCAACGCCCTTACCTTTACCGTCGCCACCAGCAGCATCACCACCTCCTTCACCCACCTACTCAGCATAAACATCGTCTTCTTTCCTCTTCTCAACAGAAGTGTCACGAGGAGGAGTCAACCCAAACGTCCTCGAAGGCGGAGATTCTGGAGGAGTGATTTTCGAAAGGTTAATCTTGTGAGAAGTCTTGGCTGGCTTGGCACCTGCTCCAAAATGAGCATCACACTTAGGAAAAACAAAAGAAAAAGCAAGGAACCAGAAAAGACAAACGGGAAAACTGATAAAACGAGTACCAGAAGCTTCATAAATTTTCTCCAGCAGATTCCCTTGTTTCTGAGTAAAAACACCCAGATCAACCTCCGATTCCGAAGGAGCTGGAGGAGTGTCCTGAAACTTAGCCCTTTTCGAAGCAAGAAGAGCAGCAGCCTGCTCGTCAAGTTTCCGCTTGTGGTCAGCAACAGCTTTTTTCTTCATGTGTTCCGATAAGGTAGCACGGTCGTCCGGGTCAGATCCGCGAGGTTTCTCTCCACTCCCTAAACCGGACAACGAATCAGAAACTACAACGTAATCTAGGACAGGGCAATTAGAAGGTTGCTTACGAGGAGTCTCAGCAGCATGTTCCTCAGGCTTCTTCCCTTTCCCTTCTGGTTTGTCAACTTTCGTTTCCCCCCTCGTTTCCAACTGCTCAGCAGTCTCAACCGGAATTTCGACGTCTTCATCTATAGGCTCGTTCACCGGCTCGTGCGCAACTCCTTGCGCCGGACCTGCACACGGGGAACGAGAAGTTAGGCCTTCAAAAGATCTGCCAGACCCATCACTCGAGAGAACAATAACTTCCTCGCGAATAATATTGAAAGCATCATCATCATCCTCATTATCTTCACCTAAGGCAGTGTTGGCATAAGTGGTAAAACTCTCATCGGATGGATGCAGGAAACGACCGCGAATCTGATCCAACCAGGGTCGTTTCTCAGCTTTTTGTATCGCCTCGACCATGGCACCACCGGCTCTCGGGTCCAGAACATTCAGCAAGGTGTAACCCACTGCAAAAGACACGGAGATGAGAAACACAACACAGAGAAACAACAAAAAACGAGATAAGACAAAAAAGCTGTGACGACACATACGTTTACCCTGATAACCATATACGGGGACCCCCAAAGGATGTTTTGGAAACATACTCATCCCGGCTCCCACCAACGCCATCTCCTCAAGCTGAATAATAGGAGTAGCTTTATGAGTCAACTTTTTATACCAGGCCTGTTCAGCGAAATCTGCAACCACATCAACCTTAGGGATACCCTCATCCACCGACCGGTAATGCATATCCACAGGGATAACACCTCGACGAATATAGAAAAACTTTTGTTTCCAGTCATGAAGGCTCTTCAAGGGAACAGAACAAACTGGAGCAACACCGGTACGAGCACTAAAGGAGTAAAAACCACTAGTATATGTCACAGTATAAAAAAAGTTGAATAGCGCGAACGTCGGCTCCAGACGGTGAGCCATACACACAAACTCAAAATGAGTAATACGAGGAAGCCCAATCGCATTGATCTGAGAGATATGGAGCCCATAGTTCCTCAACACCTCCCCGGTAAACCTGGTCATCGGGAGCCTGAAGTTGCCCTCCCGGAAGAAAGCAGCATATAAAGTAATGTAACCTGGAGGGGCATCCATAGCAGTAGATCCTGGAGTTGGGAACTGAGCACCCCACTCAGAACGAAAACCCATCTCCTGTACCAGATTATTAAACTCATCCTCCTTCCACCCTATAGTTGCCTGATCGGGACCTGGTGGATTCTTGCCCTTGTTCCTCCTTCTCCTGGAAGAAGGATTTGCTCCAGACATAATCAAAGAATAATATGAGTGAATTCTAGAAGGATGAGAGAAGATGAAGAAATGGGGAAGAAATCAGGAATTCAAATTTTGAAAAGTGGAGAAGAAAAAAGAACCGCCCTGATATTTATACCCATCGCATTAAATGCGATGGGTAGTGGGCCGTCAGAATACAGAAAAGCAAGCAATGGGGGAGAGACACGTCATAGGAGAGAGAAGGCGGCACCTCTTTTTTCGGGAGCAGGTGAACAGACGCCTGACACCTCGCCGAAAAAGTAACTGACAGTGACTGAAAAGGCGCCTGTTCACCTCCGATAAGACAGGGGACACGTGACTGTCACATCAGTAACTCCTTCCCAAGACAACAAAATCTGACCCAAATTCAAACCAAATTTTTAAAATGTCATATTTTTTAAAATTTCACTTTATTTTTATGGTTGTTAAAACCATTTCTTTGTTATATAAAACAAATAATCAATAAATATAACAAATACGCCGATCCACAATTTTCACCACCATCTGAGATTCACCAAGTCTCACAGCCATCGACCACCACCATCTTATAACAACACCGTTCACCCACCGTTAACCACCATCTCATAACACCACCGTTCACCAACATCAAAATCTGACCCAAATTCAAACCAAATATCAAAATTAGACCAAAAATCAACCCACCGTTGCTCTTGGATGCCCTTAGTCGTCGGAAAACCATCGAAGTCTTAGGATTCTTAGTCTGTCACCACCGGCACCACTAGATCGTTTCTCGGAACTCACCAGAACAACCACAATCGCTGAAAAGACTGCTCAGCTATTTTCAACCCAGTTAACATAACCACCACACCACTGCCACCTATCTCCGCCCCTCACCAACCTCTGTGCCCCATCGCACCAACCACCACAACACCAAACCTGAAGGGGTATGGTCCCAAAAAGCTGCGCAATCCTCCTGCAAGGTCGCGCGGGACCATACTCCATATTCAACAAATTTCTTATTGTCAACCTCGCGCGGTCTACAGCACAATCTGTTTTACTCGGCGCGAGGCCTAGACAATAAGAAGCTCCAATAACAACACTTAGCATACTGAAAGAGCACTCAGTCATCCAAACCCCGCGCGAGATAGTTACGTGCCCAGCAAGAATCACGCAGGGAAGCAGCGCAAGGCTGTTCCAGATAGTACACAAGGTACAAGTGGCAGAAGAAAAGAGCCAATCAACATCCTTCTGGCTCTGCTCAATCGTGCTCCACGATCATCTGACATGCAGGAGACAAAAAGTACTTAAGGATGCCTACATGGCACCAATCATAAGGCAGAGACAAACTGCCCCATGATCTCCACTTACCTGCTGATGGCAGAAGGGCGACCAGGCCGACAACAGTGACACGTGGCTCCAATCACATTGCGCCAGCTCCAGAAAGCTCCTAGAAGCCACTAACGGTCGACACCAGTGAGACAAAGAGCATATCCTCTATGTTGTCGCCTTTAGGCCCAAGGCCCATCTGCCCATATCCTCTTACACCTATCCGGCTATAAATAGAGACCTCACTTCACAGGTTAAACATTCCATTCCCTCTACTCTCACTCTTAACACTTAATTATCTCCCCAAAGCAGTCGCTTATTCTCACGCCGGAGCCCGGTTAAGAGGGAAACCCCCACATTCCCCTCTTAACGAGTAACGGTGTTCTGTTTTGCAGGACTTAGACGATTATTACGAAGCTCAGAAAGTCATTAGAAGATTAACCACTATGGTAGGAACATAAACCAAACTGATTAGTCCCATAATTAGTACCGTGTTTCTTCATTGGCGCCCACCGGTTTTTTACAAATCACTTTCATCTTCTTTTTTCCTGAGTTTTCGTTGTTTTTTCTTCCTTCGACCATGGCTGGTCAAGGAATCATTCCTGAGTTTGTTGGTTTCGGAGCAAACTCTAATGCAGCGTTGGGGGAGGGTAATCAAAACGCCAAACCTCAACACATCGAAGAAATTGGCGAAATCGAAGTAACCAACACGGGGGGACCGCGCGGGAGCATCACCCGCATCACTCAAACGGTAACCCCAGGAAACAACGGCGCTGGACCTTCAAACCCAGCCCCACCTCAGAACATTTTGGCGCTACTAGGGCTACCAGAGGGCGAAACCCCAGCCTCATGGTACGCCAAGCAACTTGCCACCATTAACGAGGCATATCAATCTTTGAGCGCACAACAAGCAGTCTTAACGGCAGAACCGTCCTTGGTTACACCAAACGGATCCAGTCACGGGGCGCGCCAGATACCACCACCGCAAAACATCCAAGGAAGAGCTAACAGACCTCCCCCTACCCGAAGACTAAGCGTGCAGGACACACGCGATACACGGGAAGAAACAGAAAGCTATTATGACTATCCGTCAAACGTCCAAAGAGGCCCAGTTCATAGCCAGCTCACACCGCGCAACATGAACAATGAATGGGACGATACTGACCAGAACGATCCAACTTGGCAAGACGATGAAGAATCTTCAGTGTTCAATCATTTACAAAGGAACCATGAAAATTACAGACCACGACAACACGTCGGGTACACCGAAGAGGCGGAGCGCGACTTTCGCCTCGCCTATCGACCAGCTGAAGCTGTAGAACATTCAAAGTTCATTCCAAAGATCGCGCTGGCGCCACTTTCAAGAGAGAAGTTACCTCCGACAGTTGGAAAGTTTAACGGACTGACTGATCCCGATGATCACGTCAGAGTTTTCACGAGCGTAGGTTGCATGGGAGGATGGAATATGCCCATGTGGTGCCATCTGTTTATTCAAACGCTTACAGGGGCTGCTCGCGCCTGGTTCGACAGCCTTCCTCCGGGAAAGATTAAGTCATGGGTGGATTTCAGGACACAGTTTTTGAATCACTTCAGTCAACAGAGACGCTACCAGCGTGATACAGCCGAGGTAGAGGACATCTGGCGCAGAGATAACGAGGGTCTGGAAGATTTAATCACTCGCTTCAACAAAGAGTGCTTGGAAATCGGTGGCGTAAGTGAACAACTCATGCGTTGCCACTTCAAAAAAGCCATTCGCTGTGATAGTCTCATCAGAACTATCACTAGGAGAGATGGAATGCCCAAAGAATGGGATAAGCTCATGGAAGCCGCGAAAATAGTCGCGCAGACTGAAGAGTCACTCGCTGCAAACAAGAATTATTATGCTGAAGATCGTTTTTCTAAGGGGGCCATTCGCGCGACAACAACAGACGAAACAAAGGCAAAAACCCTGGGTGGAAAGCCAATCACTCCAGCGGTTATAGCGAACGACCTCGTTATGAAGAACGGTCCCGCTACAGAGAAGACGCGCGAGATACTATTGATCGCATCGGTTATCGGAAAGCAGTCAGTGATGACAACCGAGAAAAGCACTGGACTCCGCTCATAAAAACACCGAAAGAGGTGCTGATGACGGAGAATCATGATTTCAAGGCTCCAAGGCTTATGACAAACAAGAAGGGGCATGACCCCAACCTGTACTGCGACTTCCACAAAGATACCGGACACCTGACAGATGACTGTTACAGTTTACGTCAAGAGATAGAAAGAGCGCTAAAAAGCGGGAAGCTAAGTCACCTGGTGAAAAACATGCGCAAGGAAAATCGACAGATCCAACGCCATGATGAGGGGAATCACAAGAAAGTCCGACGTTTAGAGACTCATATGGTCAACGGACAAAGATACAACACAAGGGAGAAGGGCAAGCGCCCTTACGAACCCTCATGGCAAGAGCAACAGGTCATTTTCCCGATAGTGCGCGGCGGCCCTCGCGCCACTCGACCCGTCGTCATTACCGGTATTATCGGCCATTATGAAACGGAGTATATCTTCATTGACCCGGGAAGTACGGCTGATATCATCTATGAATAATGCTTTAATCAGTTTGACGAGGATGATAAAGCGAGACTTGAGCCAGTTGATTATCCACTGTCTGGATTTTGCAACGAAATGGTCTTCCCACTAGGCCAAATCAGCTTCCCCGTCACGCTCTCTGACGGGAAGCATTCAAGAACAACAAATGTAAACTTCATGGTGATGCCTGTCAAATCGAGGCATGATGTGTTGATTGGGAGAGAAACCCAAGGCGAGCTGAATATGGTAACTTCCACGCCCCACTCAGCGATAGGGTTCCCAACCAAGACAGGGGTGGCGATTATCTATGCCAAGAAAGAAGTAATGTCCACAGAAGAGATGCGCCCAACAAAAGCGGTGAAGGTTTCAACAACCGAGCCATAGAAATGGGTGTTAAACCTCAAGTACCCAGAGCAAACGGTGACGATAGGCCATGCAATCTCACCAAACATCAGAACGCATCTCAAGAAACTCCTGTTCAAGAATATGGATATCTTCGCCTGGACTCCGGCTGACATGACCGGTGTCCCGCGCGACATTACCGAGCATTGTTTAAACATCTACCCCTCTGTTGAGCCGAAAGTCCAAAGAAGGCGCAGCTTAGGGGCAAACAAAACGAAAGCAATAAATGAGCAAGTATGCGAACTACTCAAAGCTGGAATCTTGCGAGAAGTACGTTATCAAAGTTGGGTTGCGAACCCAGTGATGGTGGAGAAGTCTAGTGGAGGATGGCGAATGTGTGTTGATTATACCGATCTCAACAAGGCATGCCCTAAAGATTGCTACTCTTTACCTGAGATCGACAAAAAGATAGACTCTCTCGCACCATACAGATGGAAATGCTTCTTAGATTGCTATAAAGGGTACCATCAGGTTCAAATAAAGCTAGAAGACGAAGACAAGACAACTTTTTGAACCGATCTAGGGATCTTATGCTACACAAAGATGCCTTTCGGCCTGAAAAATGTTGGCGCAACGTATCAACGCCTGATGGATAAGACCTTCGCTGGAGATATCGGGAAGCATATCGAGGTTTACATCGATGATCTGGTGATCAAAAGACTTGAAGAGGACCAAATGTTGAAGGACATCGAAAAAACATTCAACTCATTGCGCAGCGTGAATATGAAATTGAATCCAGCCAAGTGTTCTTTTGGTATGGAAGAAGGGAAGTTCTTAGGCTTCATAGTCACAAATGGCGGCTTTAAGGTGAATCCAGAAAAGGTCCAGGCAATAGAACGAATGCCATCACCACGAACAATCAAAGAGATGCAAAGGTTGGCCGGCCGCCTAGCCGCGCTTAACCGTTTTCTGTCGAACCACACGCGAAGTCATACCCTTTTATCAGAACCCTGCGCAACTGTGTGAAGAAACAAGAGTTCAGGTGGACCCCTGAAGCAGAGAAGGATTTTCAGCAAATGAAGGAGTGTTTGATCGAACTCCCTACCCTGACTGCACCGTTCGAAAAGGAGCCGCTCATTTTGTACTTGTCATCATCGGACAAAGCAGTGGGATCGGTATTGCTTGTAGAGAGAAATGGAGTTTAGACTCCTATCTATTACGTCAGTAGAGTGCTTACCGATCCAGAGACAAGATACTCCACAATGGAGAAATTGGTGTTTGCGCTGCTACACGCCTCTCGGAGGCTGCGCAAATACTTTACAGGGCATGTGATCACCGTACTTACCAATTTCCACATCGGCACGATATTGCAAAAGCCAAAAACATCTGGGCGGTTAGCAAAATGGGCGATCGAGCTGGGGGGCCACAACATTTTGTACAGGCCGCGCCCAGCCATCAAGGGTCAAGTCCTTGCAGACTTTATCACAGAAGTCCCAGCGGAAAAAATCAAAGATTGCGAGATTGTTGAAACTCCCTTGAAAGATACATCTGAAGAGTTGTGGTTGCTGTACACCGATGGGGCCTCAAACGAGGACTGCGCAGGAGCAGGTTTGCGCCTCGTGAGCCCTGAAAGACATGAATTTACGTACGCCATCAGGTTGGATTTTAAGAATACCAACAACGAGGCAGAGTACAAGAATTTCTGGCAGGCTTACGCCTCGCCATAAAAATGGGAGCCAAGAATCTTCAAGCGCACGTTGATTCATTCTTGATAGCCAGCCAAATTAACGGTATATACGATGCAAAGGGCGAAGTTATGGCCCTGTATTTAGAGCAGGCAAGAGAATTGCTTCAACAGTTCAAATCTTACAAGGTAGTCCACATCAATCGCTCCGAAAACAAACCAGCTGACGCTTTGAGCAAGCTTGCTTCAACGTCCTTTCAGCATTTCGCAAAAGATGCAAGGATCGAAGTACTCAAAAATCCTTCAGTATTACTGCGCCAGGTAAATGTGATCGAAATAGGGCAGCCATCTTGGATGACCCCTATAATCCAGTATTTGCAAAAAGGAATACTCACTGGGAGCAAGGCAGAAGCAAGAAAGATTCAAAACAAAGCTCTGCATTATGAGATGAATGGTGGTATCTTATACCGCAAATCCTTCTTGGGGCCACTGTTGCGTTGCGTGGACCCCAAGGATGCGAATTACTTGATCAGGGAGAATCACGAAGGGATCTGTGGCATCCATGCAGGACCACGCATGGTTGTCGCAAAGATTATGAACGCTGGATATTATTGGCCAGGGATGCACGTCGACGCCCTGAAGGAGCTGCGCAAATGCGACTCCTGTCAGCGACATTCTCCGAAAACCCTGCGCCCAAAAAATGATCTTATCCTAGTATCCACTGCTTGGCCTTTTCAACAGTGGGGGATTGATATGGCGGGACCTTTCCCAGACGCCCCTGACGCCGTCAAGTTCATAATCGTGGCCGTTGATTATTTTACTAAGTGGGTGGAGGCCAAAGCTCTCGGCTCAACCACTGCAATGATGGTGCGCAAGTTTATTTGGGAGCACATCATTTGCAGGTTTGGTCTCCCACTCAAAATCGTCATAGACAACGGTACCAATTTTGCTTCTGAGGACCTTCAAAATTGGATGAAGGAAATGAAAATCGAGCATACCTTCTCCTCCGTTGCGCACCCTCAAGGCAACGGTAAAGTGGAAAGCGTTAACAAAAGTATCGTCGAGGGGATCAAATCCCGACTGGGCACAAAGAGAAGAGGCTGGGTAGATGAGCTCCCAAGCATCCTGTGGGCTCATTGAACCATGCCGAAGACGAGCACCGGCGAAACTCCTTTCAGCCTAGTATACGGCTCGGAGGCAGTTATCCCGGCGGAAATCAGACTCCCCTCACCGCGCTTGACAGCAGTCAACATGGTTGATAACGAAGCAGAGCGCCCTCTCGATCTGGATCTACTAGAAGAAAGACGTGAGATCACACGTATCAAATAACTGAAATACAAGACACAACTGGAAAGGTACTACAATGCGAGAGTCCGTATTTGTACCTTCACTCCAGGAGAATACGTTTTCCGAGACAACGAAGCTTCAAACGCTAAACGCCCCGGGAAGCTAGCACCCAAATGGGAAGGCCCATACTTGGTTCACGAAGTGCTAGGAAAGGGGGCATACAAATTACGCACACTGGATGGACACATCATCCCGCGCACATGGAACGCCCAACAATTGCGCAAGTGCTATAAGTAACTACCCTAGGCCATGCGCCATTCCTCTCATGTCGGCCACGCGCCTTTTTAACTTCCTATGTTGGCTAAACGCCCGTTATGTTGCTTATCTACAATGTACGATTGGCCTAAGCGCTGTTTCCCAATTAATGAAAGCATACGACATGTTTTCTTTTATCATAATGCTTCTTGAGTTACAAATGCATGTTAAACTTTTGATTAGCACGAAAACACTTCAGTGAATTATGAGCTCTCGAGTTATGCCTCTAAGGTCCTCCGCGAACGCAGCGCGAGACCAAGCAGCTACTCACTCAAGAGCCACACTTGCATTTATTTGCACTAACTTAACCAAAGTTTCTAACAACAGTGAAATAATTGTAACAAGTCGGAATAAACATAAACATCGTATTTAATAAGCGCAAATGCGCAACGGTTACATAAAGCCTACCATCCATCTGACCTAAAGCAAGCGCGACCGCGCGACACATTCAAAAACTAAACAAAAAATTACAAGGCACAAAGCCTTCGACACTATCTATTCAAAGCCATCACCAGCGTCATCATCGTCACGCTTATCACCATCGCCTTCACCATCGCCATCATCACCCGCGTTTTCCTCTTCGTCAGATAATTCAACGGTTTCTGGTGGATCAAGGATGCCCTTTAACCGTTGACACTAATCATCATGCTTCAACGCTCCAGTAACCAAATTCATCACTGGTATTGATAGATGGTCATAACCATGTTCAGCACGAGCTAGCTCAGCCTCAGCCTGATCAGTCACTGAGCAATGACTGGTGTCGAACTCCTGTCTAAGCATATTTGTAGCATGTTGCGCACATTCAAGATAGCCTCCAGGATGACCGACAGCGTGGGAAGCATCTATAACGGCCGCAACAGCCTTATCCAGTTCTCCAGCATTTAGGATGGAGTTGGCCATCTGCAGCAAGCGTAACACATAAATAACCAGATTTTGAAGGATAAAGCTAAAGTTAAAAATATCATACCAGAACTAATCCTCTGCCGCGCAGCCACTCAGCCTCAGAGACCAAAGTATCAACGATGCCTTGGGCTTCGGAGTAGTTATTTTGCGCCACATTGAGAGCAGTTGTGCTAATGTCTCGCGCCTCCTCAGCTTTCTGTTTGGCTTCTTCAGCAGTGGCAGCCTTAACCTTCTCAGCTTCAAGGTCGATTTCCAAGGACTCGCTTCTGTCAACCTGCTCTTGCAAGCGGCGTTTCAACTCAGCAATCTTGACATCCTTGGCAACCAAATCCTTGTCCCTACTTGACAGTTGCACCTTCACCTCAGCCAATTCAACCTGCAAAGGATAAAAGACTCAGTTAAATTGCTAAACAAAAGTATAAACTGAAAGAGAAGTGTCTCAAACCTCAGTCTGCTCCTTAGCAGCTTGCGCATCCTCAACCTTCGCCGTCAGCTCAGCAACCTTGCCTTCAAGCTCGGTAATCTTGTTGCGAGCTGCGAAGGCGCGTTGGTTGTCCTTCTCACAGATTCTCTTCCATTCTGCTTTCTCCTTCACCAGCAGATCTTCGGCAGCTCGAAGCTTACCCCTCAGGCCCTCGCGCCCCCACTCCTCCAATTTCCGGTCAGCTTCGAATTTTGTTTTCTCCTCATCAAAAGCAGCTCTCGACTTTTCCAAGTCATTAGCACGCCTTAATATCGGATCACGGTATTTCTCCCAATCGTCCCTCTCCCTAACCATTGTTCGCCACTCGCGAACAATTTCCTGGTTAGCAGCACGGGTGTTGGCCTCACCAACAACATAGGCACGATACAACCCGCTGTGGGTTCGCGCCCTTTGACGGTCAACCTCACCAGGAGGGATGGAATTCAGAAGCCAGTCGCGGTAAGGCGCGAATTCAAGAAAGGTATCCTTTTTCTTTAAACCCCATGGCGGTTGGTGCGGAGCGTCAACACGGCCCTCTTCCGTATAAGACTTATAATAAATATCCCCCAAAGTATCCCGGGGGCCTATTGGAGAGCGCGGCGGCGCACTGTGTCTTCCTACACCAGCCTGGCCAGCTGCGCCAGCGGATTTATCTTTGTGAGCACCAGAGCCCGACCCCCCAGCGGTAGAAGTTACTTCAACAGCCTTATCGGCAGCCGTTTTTTCCTTCTCCTTCTCCTTCTCTCTCTCCCTCTCAGCAGCCTGTTTATCTTTCTCAGACTCTACCCCACCAGTCTTAAAAGGTTTAACAGTAACCTTGATCTTCTTCGGAGCAGGCTCTGTGGGCTCTGAAAATACGACGCCCTTCTTCTCAGGGGTCTTCTTCTTGGTCTCTGCAGAAGGCAAGTGCTTAAGAAGAGAAAAGCAACAAAAGAAGAGAAAAGTAAAGAACTTACCAGGAGAAAACTTATATAAAGAGCGCAGGTTGCTCCGCTTCCCAATCAAAGGAGCCTCACCACCCTGCGGCGCAATAGAAGCACCAGCAGTGGTCTCACTTCTGTTTCTTTTCCTGCTGATTAAATTTGCAGCAGCAGCCTCCTCCTCCGCTTCTTCTTCCTCCTCTTCATCACGCGCAACAGAGGAAGGAGTCGCACTAGCATCTGGGTTGCGAGAACCCGCGCTCCCGGAGCTCTTCGAACCAGCTCCTCCAGATTTCTTCTTGCCTATACGCGACAAACCTTCAAATGAATCACTGATAATAACGTAATCCTCCAAGTTACTTTAACGAAGGCGGAGAGTACCTTTGTCAGCAGCGCTAGCGGTTGCGCGACTACTCCCAGCTCCCTTGCTGGCCACCTCAGGATCCAAGGTGATAACCTTCTTCTTCCTCACAGGTTTTCTCTTCTTATCTTCAGGGTCAATCCCCAAGTCGCGCAACACACCTGCAAAGATGTTAGACCACGAACTTAGCTCTCCATTTGATGATCCCACAGACTCCTCGCTGGAAAGATAGACAATCTCTTTCACAGCAGAAGTCACAGAGCGCAAGGGACGAGGGTTAGGTATATGCGCACCTTCGGTTGCAGTAGGCGGAGCGGCGAATGCATCAGCAACTGGGTACATGAAATTACCCTTAATCTGGTCATACCAGTATTCTTCTCCAGCCTGAAGTGGGCGGACGCCCATGGAACCGCCAAAGGTGGGGAAGGCAGCTTAATACAGACGCGCCTCTACACGTCAGAGTATATAAATAAACACAAAGTTACGAAACAGGAAATCAACAAAACTAAGGAAATTACTAACCTCTATCGTCGATCATCAAAATGGGAACTTCCTTGCTGTCAGGCAGCTATTGATCGCTCATTCGCGCCGCGACCAAGACGTTCTCACCAAACACTCGTTTTGGGGTGGCAGTAAGCTCCCGATACCAAGCCTCAGTCTTGGGGATCGCCAGATCTTCTTTCACAATCGCTTCAGACCAGGCGCGAAATGTCATGGCGATCGGAATCACCTCCTCGCGAATATAAAAGAATTTTGGTTTCCAGTCGTGGAAACTCTTGGGAGGGTTAAGAAGTAACTTCTTTGCAGCGCCTCGACTGGCAAATGAGTAAAACCCCATGTTTCGAATCAACTGATAAAACGTTCTAAATCTCTCCACAGTTGGCTCTTGCCATGGGATCGACAGAGAAATTCGAAGTGCCGAATCCTAACCATCCCAGGAGGACTCAACTGGGAGATGTGAAATCCATAGAACTGCAAAATATGTGCCATAAAATTCGTCGCCAGCAACCGGAAATTGCCCTGATGAAAGAAATCTTCGAATAACGTAATATACCCCGGTGGTGCGTCGGCGGCTGTCTGGCCCTGACCGGGGTACCTGGCATCCCATTCCGGTGGGAACCGGAAACCCCGTACTATCTGCTCAAAGAGGCCTAAGTCCCACCTGAGAACGGGAACATGGCCTTCTTCTCCGGGATTTTCTTCTTGACGTTCTTCAGCCATAGATGTCAAAGAAGAAAGTTTGAATATTTCTTCAAGAATTTGAAGATCTGCTACAATGTTCTTCAAAGGTTTGAAGATTCAAAGGAATTCGAGAGCAAATAGGAAAGAGAATACAACAGAAGAAGAGAAGTGGTTTCTTCTCTCCATCTCATCGGATATATATACCCATCGCATTTAATGCGATGGGTAAACGTGCCGGGATCGTCGCGCACGTGACCAATCAGAGGATGACACGTCAGGCGAGAATCCCGGAGTGACGGTTGCCACGCGCGCGTGGAGCTCACTCTCATGACGGAATGACCAACCGTCAGAGACAACTTGATGACAGCCGTGTAAGTGGTCAACTCAAACGTCACCGTCAATGACGTTTCTCACCAACTTGTCAGAATTCAAATTTCGAAGGTTTTCCCGCCAAAAATTACTACAGACTTCATGCAGAAGCTACTAGGGTCGCGCAGTATTACCAATGACTTAATAACCCTGCGCGCTTACACCCAAAGGCAGTAACCCACCTGGAACCAAACCTGGTAGTCGCGCCGTAGTAACCAATAAGAGTTTACACGCGCCCCATCTACCAACGTCAAGGAAGCATTTTCTACAACTTTTATTTTTTAAGTCCAAAGCTCCAACCACTTGCCTCGCGCATGGTGCAGCACTGGACTGGGGGGACTTGAAGGGGTATGGTCCCAAAAAGCTGCGCAATCCTCCTGTAAGGTCGCGCGGGACCATACTCCATATTCAACAAATTTCTTATTATCAACCTCGCGCGGGCTACAGCACAATCTGTTTTACTCGGCGCGAGGCCTAGACAATAAGAAGCTCCAATAACAACACTTAGCATACTGAAAGAGCACTCAGTCATCCAAACCCCGCGCGAGATAGTTACGTGCCCAGCAAGAATCGCGCAGGGAAGCAGCGCAAGGCTGTTCCAGATAGTACACAAGGTACAAGTGGCAGAAGAAAAGAGCCAATCAACGTCCTTCTGGCCCTGCTCAATCGTGTTCCACGATCATCTGACCTGCAGGAGACAAAAAGTACTTAAGGACGCCTACATGGCACCAATCATAAGGCAGAGACAACTGCCCCATGATCTCCACTTACCTGCTGATGGCAGAAGGGCGGCCAGGCCGACAACAGTGACACGTGGCTCCAATCACATTGCGCCAGCTCCAGAAAGCTCCTAGAAGCCACTAACGGTCGACACCAGTGAGACAAAGAGCATATCCTCTATGTTGTCGCCTTTAGGCCCAAGGCCCATCAGCCCATATCCTCTTACACCTCTCCGACTATAAATAGAGACCTCACTTCACAGGTTAAACATTCCATTCCCTCTACTCTCACTCTTAACACTTAATTATCTCCCCAAAGCAGTCGCTTATTCTCACGCCGGAGCCCGGTTAAGAGGGAAACCCCCACATTCCCCTCTTAACGAGTAACGGTGTTCTGTTTTGCAGGACTTAGACGATCATTACGAAGCTCAGAAAGTCATTAGAAGATTAACCACTATGGTAGGAACATAAACCAAACTGATTAGTCCCATAATTAGTTCCGTGTTTCTTCAAAACCCTAACCCTAACCCTCTTCCTTTTTCTATCTGTTACCACCCAACACCAACACCAACACCTCACCATTATCACCACCACACCATTGCCACCCATCTCCACCCCTCTGAAAAACAACCACCATAACAACCACTCATCTCCACCTCTCTGAAACACAACCACCACAGCACTACCACCCATATCCGCCCCTCACCAACCACCATTCACCACCACAACCATCGTGCCCCACCGTCATCAACCACCACAACACCAACACCACTGTCTCGCTAATCAAAAGAGAACCGAGAAAAGAAAGAGAGAAATAGAGATAGAGAGAGAACCGTTTACCACCACCATTATCTTTCCGATCTGGCGGTTTCGAAGAGAGAGAGAGACCTAGCCGCCGCCGCCCTTGTTGTCTTCCTGAATTGTTCTGGCGGTTCCGATCTGTTCTGATTTGTTGTCTTACTGAATTGTTCTGGTAGGGGTGGTAGTGGTGGAGGTGTGCCGACGGCCGGTGAAGGTGGAGGTGGAGGTTGAGATGGAGGTGATGGTGTTAGATAGCTATATCAGAGAGGGGTAGAAGGGGGAGGGTGGGTGTTGGGTTTTATAACCAGATATATGGTTTTATATAAAAACCCAAAAAGAGTTAAAAGAATAAAAATAAACCTTTTATTAACATAATAGACAAAATGACAAAAATACCCCTTGAGTAACTGAGAAACATGGATGGGGTTAAGTTAGTTGGACCAAAATGGTAATGACGAAACCTTTTTGGATCCAGATGTTAAAAATGAAACCTTTGAACTAAACTGCCAAAATAGCCCAAACCACAGGGACTAAAATGGCATTTAACTCTAAATTATATTATCGACCTAGGTAATTTAGATTTACGTAATTGTTTATTTACTTAAATGAGTTTATATCAAAATTAAAAAACAAATAGTATTGATTCAATAATTTTCATCAATTGAATTAAAGTAATTAATAAAAAATTTAATCATTGACATGTAGCAGCTTTATTTTAACATTTTTTATTAAACGTAAACTCACGTACCTCGTAAATCTACTCCTAAAAATTACACAAATATTTATTGTCGCACAGTTAGTAGGACAACACCTTACTACATTCCTTAAAAGTTCAGGGTATGGAGCAGCGTAGGTACCAACAGTGACAACGGTTTTATCAACATCCATTCGCCTTCTGGGCAACATCCATTCGCCTTCTGGGCAACATCCATTGACTTAACCGTTCACCCTAACTAGGTTTTATCAACATCCATTCGCCTTCTGGGCATTCCTTTTGGTGTTCTTCATAATGAACACGAGGGAGGAAGAGGGCCCCTGGATTGACGTCCCTTCAAGGAAAAATCAGAGCAGCGTAGGTACCAACAGTGACAACGGCTTCAAAGGAAATATATCGAAGTTCTATGTTACAAATCTTCCACAGGGATGCAGGCCCTGGGATGTATCGGAGTTCGTTAAAGTATTCGGTGAGGTGGCCGGAGTTTACATTGCTAGGAAAAAAGATAAGGCAGGAAGAACTTTTGGGTTTGTTAGCTTCAGGAATGTGCCCGATGTCAAAGAAATGGAAAGAGCCCTTTGCGGAACTAAGATGGGGGGTAACAAGATTATTGCTAACCTCGCGAGATTTTCTATGGAAAATGTCGGCTTGCAGGAAGATGTTAACTCGGGAAGGAAAAAGACCACTGCTGTTCCCACAGTGCAGCCGAGGAATAACGAGAATCTTAGCCATGCATGCGTTATCAAGGGGAAAGGTAAGTTGTTCAGTGAACTTTTCTCTAGTGATAACCCAAGTTCTAGTGGAATGCTGGTTGCGGACCAGGGGAGCATGAAATCTGTTTCGGTGGATGAAGACTCCGTGGCGTTCAGGGAGTTCACGGGGAAGGCTCTTGTCGGAAGATGCAAAGATCTCAAGACTCTCAGGTGCCTCAACTTCTTTATGGGTCGTCTTCGTTTTCATGGGGTTTCATTAAGTTATCTAGGAGGTCTAAACATGTTTCTTAAGTTTGCTAACGAAGAAGACTGTACGAACTTCTTGTTAGATCCTCAGTGTTGGGATTCATGGTTTTCTAGTCTTGACCCTTGGGTTGGTCAATCTCTGTCGTTCGAGAGATTGGCATGGATCAAGATCTTAGGTGTTCCTCTTCACCTCGCCAGTAACAATACTTTCAACCATATCGCTGGTCTGTTCGGGAAAATCATTCATGGTTCACAGGTAGAGGCTGAAGACGGCAATCTATCGGTTAGTTTGGTTGGTGTTTTGGTAGGGGAAGGAGGAAGGATTTCAGAATATGTGAATCTGTGTTGGGAGAATAAAAAGTTCAGGGTATGGGTGGATGAAGAAGATAATGAATGGACACCGGATAGTGTCGGAAAAGTGGTCTTTTCGGACGAAGGGCAGTCGTTCAAGGACAACAACGGGGGAGAAGAGGATCTGGTTTCTTTGCCCGACGCAGTTCCGGCCAAATTAGTGCCGGAGACTAGGGTTACCGAAGGGTCTCCGGCGTCGGTTTCGGAGTCGAGTAATCATGAAGAGGGTTCAGATATCAATGTCGGCGTGCATGTTCCCGAGGTGAATTTGGTTGAAAAGGACGTTATGGATTCCGAGGTTGTTATTAATAAATCTGCTGTCATCAGTGGTGGGGGCCAAAGGCAGGAATTATTTTATTTTAACTCTTCAGATAATAACCATAGGCCCAGTAGAAAAAGAAGCATATTGAGGCCCAGAGTTAACATCTCTAAAAAGAGTGGGTCGTCCAGTCCTAAATCGTCAGAAAGGCCCAAGAAGAGAATTAGGGAATCTGAGGAATTTTCTTTCGACCTTAATAGGAAAGTTCCAGAAGCTCAGTCTGATCATCCTCCTGATTTCAACAACAAAGAACCGGTCGACATTAATTTTCCGTCTCAGTTACAGAAGGATATCGTCGAAAATTCTGGGCCTCAGTTGGTCGGAAGTGGTGCGGGAGTCGGTGCGGTTGATGTCGGTAGAGTCAGTGGAGTTCATCGGATAGAAGATGAGATTGAAGCGACCATCAATATCGGTAATTTGGTAGGTGTCAAGCTCGATTGTCATACTGGCATGATCAGAGAAGCTGTTAACGAAGAAGGTAACAATGTTGTTTCCCAATGAATATTTTATCTATCAATATCAGAGGTTTGGGTGGGGGTGCAAAAGCGTCTTGGATTAAGGAAATCAGAATTTCTAATAGGATTGGTGCTATAGCTATTCAAGAATCCAAGGTGGATTCAGTGGGTGTTGCTGAATTAGTGGGTTTTTGGGGGAACAGGAATTTCGAGTATGCCGCGGTGGACGCGGTTGGCCTCTCAGGAGGGTTAATATGGTTGTGGGACCCCAAAGTCCTTAAGATAGAGTCTGTGATCAAGAAAAGGTATTTCCTGGTTATTAAAGGTTCTTTGGTTGGTAGTGGAGATCAGATTAATTTAGTCAATGTATACGCTCCCCAGAGAATCCCTGAGAAGTTGATTCTGTGGAACGATATTTCTGGTACTATTAATTTTTCTGATGTGAAATGGGTCTTAGCTGGGGATTTCAACGCGGTCAGAACTTCAGAGGAAAGGAAGAAATCTAAGTTCAAGCAGGTCTGTGCCGAAAATTTTAACAAGTTCATTTATGATAGCGATCTGCTCGAGTTCCCAATGCAAGGTCGGAAGTTTACGTGCATTAGAGAAAATGGAAAGAAACTTTGCAAGTTAGACCGGTTCTTGGTATGCCCGAATTTCTTCAACAAGTGGTCGTCTGCGTGTGTTAGGGTGTTACCGGGCAGATTCTCGGATCATTGCCCGATCCTTCTTGAAGCAGTTGAGCTAAACTTTGGCCCGCGTCCGTTTCGTGTTTTTAGCTCTTGGATTGGGAACCTGGATTTGAAGAAGCGGTTAAGGAAGCGGTTGAGGGTATCGTAGATTTTGATCCCCCTGACGCCAATCTTACCGCCAAGTTTGCTAAGATTAGATCCAAGCTCAAGGATTGGAGAGATAAATTTATCGCCAAGGAGGGGGAGAAGGTTAATTCGGCTTTAGCGGAATTAGAGCAGTTAGAAAGGGAATTGGAAGATAGGGAGCTCTCGGAAGAAGAAGAAGAGTGGATTATGGCGGAAAACAGAAGAGTTGTTAGAGAAGAAGAGTACAGAAAAGCCTCGGATTTTAAACAAAGAGCTCGTTTAAGGTGGGCTCTAGAAGGAGACGAAAACTCGAGTTTTTTCCACGCTATGATCAACAATAGGAAAGCTTCCAATTTTATTCACGGTCTCAATATAGATGGAGAATGGTGCTCTAAACCGGCCAAGATTAAAAAACAGGTGCTTTCTTTTTTTCGTGACAGATTCAAAGAATCAATTCAGATGAGGCCCGAGTTTATTTGTAACAATCTCAATAAAATTTCGGAAGGCGAGAAGACGGTTTTGGTTGAAGAATTTTCGGAAGAAGAAATCAAGTCGGCCGTTTTTGAATGTGATGACGATCGGGCTCCGGGCCCGGATGGGATGAACCTCAAATTTATAAAAGTTTTTTGGGAGCTCTTCAAGAACGACTTTTTGCGGATTTTTGCTTGGTTTCATCAAAACGGGAAAATCAATTTAGGAAGTGGGGCGTCCTTCATTTCTATTGTTCCTAAGATCTCCGACCCGATCTCTCTTAACAACTATAGGCCCATTAATTTGGTGGGGGTGATTAGCAAGGTTATTTCTAAAGTCATTGCTAATAGGATGAGGAAGGTGATGGATGGAATTATTTCAAATGCTCAATCGGCTTTTTTAAGGGGTAGAAATATTTTAGACGGCCCTCTCATTGTCAATGAGCTTATCTCTTGGAGTAGAAAGAGGAAAACAAAGGCCTTTATTCTCAAAATTGATTTTGAGAAAGCTTATGATAATGTTAACTGGAACTTCGTGATTAATATTCTTCTTCAAATGGGTTTTCCACAAAAATGGTGTAGTTGGATTATGGGAATTCTTGGTTCGGCTAGCTCCTCGGTGTTGGTTAACGGATCTCCCACATTCACATTCAAATGCGAAAAAGGTATGAGACAAGGGGACCCCTTATCTCCTTTTCTTTTTTTGGTGGTCATGGAGGCTCTCTCTTGCATGATTCTTAGTGCTAAATCTGGTGGGATCCTTAAAGGTATTGATCTTCCTAATAACGGGCCTAATATAACTCATCTCTTGTATGCGGATGATGCCATAATGGTGGGGGAGTGGTCCAAAGAAGAAATCATTAATATTGTGAGAATTCTCCGTTGTTTTTTTATTTGTTCGGGCCTCAAAATTAACTTGGATAAATCGGTGCTATACGGTATTGGAACAAATCCGGTGGAAAGTGAAGACATGGCTAAAGAGGTAGGTTGTAAGGCCGGTTCGCCGCCTTTTAAATATCTTGGTTTAAAAGTGGGAGCCAACATGAATCGTGTTAGTAATTGGCAACCGGTTTATGATACCTTTCGGTCTAGACTAGCCAAGTGGAAAGCTCACCTTTTGTCCATTGGAGGTAGGGTGGTCCTTATTAGATCGGTCTTGGAAAGCCTTCCAACATATTACTTCTCGCTCTATAAGGCTCCAAAGAAAGTTATTCACGATTTGGAATCCATGATAAAGAAGTTCCTATGGGGGGGTTCTCTTGAAGAAAGGAAAATGCACTGGGTGGTGTGGGATAAAGTCTCGAGGTCTAAGAAAGACGGGGGCCTTGGTCTAAACAAGCTTCATGATGTTAATGTAGCGCTTCTCTCGAAGTGGGGTTGGCGTTTTAAAACGGAATACAATAGTTTATGGAAAAGGGTCATTGAAGCGTTGCATTCGAATAGGGTGGGGTGGGAATGTGTTCCTTTTAAAAAATCGCTTAGCGGGGTTTGGAACAACATTGCGAAGATTTTTGTTAACACAAAGGTGGCTGGAGTTCCTTTAAGGAATTTTATTAAAGGAGTCGTCGGAAACGGAGAAGACATAAGGTTCTGGCTAGACACGTGGCTTATTAACGAACCGCTTAAAGATAGATTTCCCGAGTTATTCAGTAAGGAATCCAATAAAAAATGCCTGGTTGCTGATAGAATTCGCAGTAGTAACAATGTTTTGGAGCTGAATTGGGTCTGGAACAGTAACGTGCTCTCCTCTGACTTGCTGTCCAGCATCGATCAGTTGAGTAATCTGCTGTCGGGAGTTCAGGTTATGGAGGCGGTTGATCGCTGGGTTTGGCTTCCGGATACCAACGGTTCCTTCTCGGTAAAAGCTGTAAAGAAGTTGCTGCATAAGGACTCGGATCACAGGGATAATTTTATTATGGATTGGGTGAAGTGGCTCCCTGCTAAAATAAACATTCATATGTGGAGGTCGGCTTCCGAAAGCATCCCCACGATTGAAGCCTTGAAGAAAAGGAACGTCCCCGTCGGAGACGAATTGTGCACTCTTTGCAATTCGGCTGAGGAGACTACCGACCACATTTTCACTGCTTGTCATACCGCGGTGATCGTTTGGAACGGGATCTCGTCTTGGTGTAAAATTCCGTTTATATTGGCTTTTTCCCTCAAAGACCTTTTTGGCATTCACACCGAAATCTATGGCTCAGACAGGAAGAAGGATGCGGTCCAAGGTATAGTCAGGATTGTTTGTTGGAGCTTATGGCGAGCTAGGAACAACGTCAAATTCGCAAATTCCATGGTTAGAATCGAGAACATCTTAAGTGAAGTTAAAGCTTTAAGTTTCCTTTGGTTTTCGAGTAGGTCTAAACATAGAGGTATAGATTGGAAGGATTGGTGTTCTTTTGTAAATATGTAATGTGGTAGTTTGGTTGGTGCGTCGGCCCGGTTTGGGTCGGCGGGTTGTTATTGAAAGTTACTTTTCAAAAAAAAAAAAACATTCCTTAATACGATTAACGACAACACCTTACTCCATTCTTTAATACAATTAGCCTCCAAATTAGTACTTTAAATTCTTTTAATAAAACTTTACAAAAACAAACAGTAGAATGAAGGAAATTAAAAAATAGCAATCGACTTTTTTCCTTTTACCGGTCCATCAGGTAACTCATAGACACGTGTCAATTTTTTCCCAGATCTTGTGCCGTGTCAGGGAACGATTGTGGATATCCTGCGCCTCATAGCCATGTTAGCGCCGAATCACCATGACTTTCCCCAAAAAAAAATTTCCTATATTAGACCATGTGTAGTGGTAAGTTGTTATAATGCCCCCACTATGGGGCATTATCCTACACGTGGCATCCCAGTCAGCGTTGGGGCATTATAGCAAAAGTGGCGTAGTGGGGCATTATGCCAATAAACCCCCTTCCAATCATTAAAAAAAAAAAAAAAAAAAGCAAACTGATTGTGATTGGCTAGTCAAAGTTGAAACATGCAAAAGTGGGCTTCTTAAAGTTGTCAGACCACTTGCTCAAAATTGATTGGTTCAGCAAAGTTGTACATAGCGTTTTAATTAAAACGCCTGGCCCTTTTTTTTTCAAATATAACGCCCCATAACGCCTAGTGTAGTGGGGGAGGGGGCGTTTTGGGGCGTTTTTTTTTTTAAAATCACGCCCCACTACGGATGGTCTTAGGGATGATAATGGATCGGATATTGCTAATCTCATACCCAAATCCGTATGTAACACTGTGTCCCATACCCAGCCCAATACCCATTGGGTATGTGTCGAGTATCAAGTATACCCGTTAATTTATTAAAAGATACCGATTAGGATTTCCAAATACATTTCTTCTTTACTATTATAATTATGTTATACTTTATACTATTATTATATTATATAAATATTATAATAGTTTATTATTATATTTTATTTTTAATAACATATTTTTATTTTTTTCCCTTTTTTAAAACCATATATTTCCTATACTATTTTTTTAATAATTCTTTTTTTTTTCTTTTTTAGAACAAATATTAATTTATTGATTAATTTGATGCTTCTTTAATAATATACATTTGTGCTTAATTTTCTAATAATTTTCTAAAAACTTAAGTACGTAGTTGCGCTTAATTTTTTTTCCCGACATTCTGTTATAAGTTTTGTTAAAAACGAAGTTGTACCATAAATAAAATATTTATTTGGTATCTGTTGACGAAGAACGATGAATAGTAACTTTATTTTTATAACAATATATAGTTTTTTGTTTTTCTTTTATTTAACATATTATAGGGTCAAGATATAATTTTGACCATCTATTTTTTAATCAATTGCTAAGATTAGATGAGTGAAATTGAAGAAAAAAAATGAGGCGTGTGGGTTTGTCTAGGGGCATTCTAGTTAGTACAAGGCAATACTTTCTCTCCCCTCCAATTCCCCTCATTTTTTAAAGGTTAATAACTCTTTCATACGACATTATTTTTTTTTTTTTATAAAAATCGCACCAAAAAATGACTTTTTTTCTAAAACGTAATTGACAAAAAAACACAAAGAAATATCTTGTTTCTAAAACGCAATAGACAAAAACACAAAAGAAATGTGTTATTTCTAAAACGCAATGGCTGAAAAACACAAAAGAAAGTGTTCCTTCTAAAACGCAATGGACTAAAAACACATAAAAATATATCAGAATCATATTGCTTCCTATTATTTCTAACCAAAATAAACTTTCTATTTGATACTCTTCCTAGATTTATATGCTAGTGAAATCAAAGCCACACCAACATAATGTTGATGTAATTTATCATTGTTTTATGAACTAAAATATTTCCAATAGAATATGCTTAAATTTTGAAATGTTATAATGTTATTATAAACAATCACTTGTTGCAACATTTTCAAATCATGTTAAAGTTATCACACTAGAAATTTTATTTTATTATTTATTTATTTTTCATCACACTAGATGAATATAGTAGAGAGTGTGTATGGTTATTGGTTAGGATCAAACAACATGACACATTTTAACAACATACGAGGAAAGCACAACTTTGATATATGAAGAAACGAAGCATGTGCCGCACAAATGAAGGCAAAATATATCAAGAGTGATAAATTAATAATCATATTGCTCCAAGTTTTTTTTCTCATAAACACAAGATCTTATAAAGGTTAATCATATCAAAATGAGCTATATACAATCTAGCAACGATTTAACAACACTACCAACGGCAAATATTTTATTAATGAAGGGGAGCTAACCATAGTCGTTGCTTTTTCCCCTCTCAAAAGAGCTTTCCAACAAAGTCTTTAGCAAGTTTTTAATAAAACAAATTGCCATTTAATTATTTAAATAATAAGTTGAACTCTTTTGACAAATTGCCATCTAAAGAGTAGTGTTATGGATAATTTTACATTTTAAAGAAAAAATAATATAGCAATAAATTATAAATATACACATAAATAACCCTCAACGTGTAAATGTAAAATACATTTTTCATAGGTAGAGTTATCCTAGAACGTCTCATAAATCTAGGAAGGGAATAAAGACACAATGGAATGATGGATCGTAAAATATAACACAATGTCAGGGAAAATAAACAAAGTATTGTAAAAAAAGACACAATGATCTAAATAGAAATTCAAAAATATACAAGCTAAAAATCTAAACTTGAAAACCTAAAATCTAAGATCCTAGAATTCGACAAGACGTTTCCAATGCTGCTAGAATGAGTTTAATTAGAGTCCGTTTGAAATTTTTTTTTTTTTTTTTGAAAGGACTTTCTTTTATTTTCTCTCTTGTAAAACTGCTAGATTATCTTGTTCTTGTTTGTTTACTTACGTTCAATATAGAAAAGGATTTTGTTTCTAGAAATTTGTATTGCTAAAGAACAAAAAGTGACGGATGAAGAATTTAAGAATAAGCTAAAAATACTAAATTTTCTTAAAAGACGAAAAAAAAAGAAGAGAAGAATTACAAGTTGAGGTCCCAAGCAAGCAAACCCCACATCCTCTCACTCGATAACAACGGGATGCTAAAATCGAAACGTTTGCAACGCACACTATTATCAAAATTAGCATTTTGATTTTCGAAGTATTATTATTATTTTGTTGTTATAAAGTAGTATTTGTTTTATTTCATCAAAATACTCAAACATTAAATTAAAATTATAAATTTTGTTTGAATAACTCCATATGAAAATTTTAAGCGATGAAAATCTGATTGAGCATAAAAAAATTACAATTATAAAAGTAGTATTAGGGTTTTGGTTGTACCTCAATGAAATCATATATATTTTTAAATAAATATACAAAAAACAGCACATATTGTGTTGTCTATATTTTACTATTTTTAACTGTAAATTTTATTAGAAACAAAGACTATAGAACAACATACAACAAGCTTATAAGAAATCAAAGGCAATCAAATTGGGCGATTCTACCGAATACATTTTTGCTCTATTTTTCACCCACAAATGGCTAGTAGCCTTTATGTCTGCCAAAAGCCTCGGGATGTCAATCCTTTTGCTGGAGAAGGCAACCTCGTTGCGATGATTCCATATGCTCCAGCATGCTATCAATAAGATAGCGTGAATCATTTTCTTCTTCGGTTCTGGTCCAGATAGAGTATTATGCAACCTGAGTAGATTACATGTGGTGAAAGCATATAGGGGTGAGACTGAGAGCCATGTTGATACCATCTACCATATTACTGTGCTAAGATGACAATATGTAAACAAGTGATCAACAGTCTCAGTCATTTTGTTGCATAAGGGGCATAGAGTCGTGGGTATAGTTATTTGTCTTTTTTCCATTGCCATTCTTGTAGAGAGACGGTCCATACTCATTCTCCAGCCAATATGCTCACCTTGCGTGGTATCCACATGTTCCATTCAAAGACAAAGTCACTTAGCATTAGATTAACACATGTGATGATCTTCCTAAGTGATTTGAAGTGATGTTAATCTGTGAGAAAATTGCATTGATACCATTCAGCTTCACCATTTCGATATTTGTTGTAGGGATCCTTTGCTAGCACCACTCGATGTTGGTTGCCTGACCTAGGGAACTACTGCTATCCATAACCACGCAACCTTTGAATTTTTCAAGTGAGAACAAAGCTGGAAATAGGTATTGAAATGGGAGATTGGAAGCCTAAGTTTCGATCCACAATTCAACATCCCTCCCATTACCCACTAATCCCTTAATGAGGCGGTTTAGATGAATATTATCTCTCCTAAGTGTCGCATCCTTTCTAATGATATTATTCCAGACACATGATAGACTCCACTTAGGGGCTGTTTGTTTGCATCTGAATGGAGCCATTCAGAGCCAACCTCTGAATCGGTCAGAGGTATCAGCTGTTTGGTTACAAAAACTTCACCTCTTAACTGAACCATTCAGAGCTGAATGGTTCAGCTAGTTTTGATCGCTGAATGAGATATTTGACACTCATGCCCCTTGCTCCACAACACCAGAACGCCATCATCTCCTCCCCTACTCTCCTCTGCTCCACAACTCCGCCGCCCTCCACCACTCCGCTTAGCTCCACCACTCCGCCGTAGTCCTCCATCGCAGCGCCCTACACATCCTCTGTTCTCCTTCGCCGCCCTCCACCACTCCGCCGAGCTCCACCACTCCGCCGTAGTCCTTCATCGCAGCGCCCTCCTCCATCCGCCGTAGTCCTCCGCCGAGCTCCACCCTTCACAGCCTTCGTTCTCCTCACACCGACCCTCCACAGCCTCCATCTCCACAGGTGAGTGATTTGTTGTGGGTTTGTAGAGATGGGATCAGGGAAAGGAGATCAGAGAGAGATATTCTGATTTTAGAGAGAGAAGAAAGGCGATGGAGGATGGGTACTGGATTTGTTGGTGGTGGTGGGGTGTATTTATTTGGGTATTTATTTGGTTAGGGGTAAAAAAGACATTTTACACAACCATTCAGATGTGCAACCAAACAGCGTTTTATTGGTTCAGCACTTACTGGTTCAGACCCTCTTACCCATTCAGACCTCTTATTCATTCAGCACTTATTGGTTCAGATGTTGCCAAACAGCCCCTTAGACTGTAGAAGGTTGCTTTGTTTTGGTTCATAGTGTATAAAATAGATAACCTTTCTCCATAGCCTTCAAGCCTTCGTTTTGTATCTCTATGCCTACTTAGCCAATAGTGAACTATCTATTCATATCTTTTAAAGATCCCAAACCCCCATTTGCAACTGGCTCAATGACCTTGTCCCAGCGAACCCAATGCATTTTATTTCTAGACGTATTTCCACCAAAAAAAAAAACCTTTTAAGGTTTCAAGTTTGTTTATAACTACGCAAGGTGTTTGAATTAGGGAAAAGTAGTATAATGGTAATGAGTCCAAAACCGATTTTATAAGTGTTGTTCTCCCACCTATAGAAAGCGTGGATGCTTTCCAAAGTAAGCCTTGAGGAAAAAGTTTCAATTATCGGTGCCTAATTATTCACTAAATTCATGTTTACCTCAAATTTTAGCCAAGATAAATAGAGGGACGCGACCCGGGTTTACCATTAAGAAGATTTGCCTATATTTTACTTTAAGTTATATCTTTAAATTTGTCTAGTAAATCAATGATCATATTTATCTATATACCAACAAAATTATGAGACACACCACACCACACTTACATACAAGTTACAGACTAAATGTTGTGGTGTGGCGCCTCAATCTTATTTAGAGGGTCCTCATTGGCCTACGGACCGCTTGTTACCCACTCACGGGCGAGCCCTTGGCGCCCTTTCTTGACGCCCACGACGTGGTGTTTGGCGCTCCAAGAAGGTAATGTGGCGTGAGGCTGGAAGCTTTAACCCACTACGTATACCCTTTCCCCACCTCCACATCATCTCCACCTCACCACTTTCCCCTCTATCCCCATCAAGAGGGATGGTTCCCCTTCATCATTACCTTCACCACACAACATGACATCCAGTGGCGAAGCTTGGAAAAAAAGTTCAGGGGGGCGGAAGGCACCGGACCTAAAATTTTTTTTTCTATGTTCGGGTCGGACGTCGGTTATTCGATTCGGGTCGGGTTAAACGCTAATATCAAATAAAAAACGTTCTCAAACATTAAAACTTAAACATTGTTTAACAAACAATTGAACAAAGACACCAAAACATTAAAAAGAAGAGGAAGGTGGGGTACCCGGTTCACTTGGATGAAGAATTATAGTTCTGTCCCTAATTTCAACCTAAATCACATAAATTGCAGCCCTAATTTTAGTTCTGCCCCTAATTTCTACCTAAATCACAAGTTTAGGGCTAAAATTCACCTCTAATTTCAACAAGTTTAGGGCTAAAATTCAGTTCTGCTCTAATTTCTGCCTGAAGGATTATAGTTCTACCCCTAATTTCAACAAGTTTAGGGCTAAAATTCTCCCCTAATTTCAACCTAAATCACATAAATTGTAGCACTAAATTAAACATAAAGATAGAAAAACACATACCTTTAACCTTATGAAGATTGAAGAAGTCAAACAAGACCACAACAAGTAGCGCAGCAGCTTGCAGTCGAACAAGAGCAGGCACAGCAGTAGCCGGTCAATCCCATAGCATAATCTAAAAACAAATTAACAAATCACCCCAAATTTCAAGTTAACATAAAGATTTAACAAGTTTAGGGCAAAAATTCGGCCCTAATTTCACCCCAAATGTCAACCAAAATCACATATATTGCAACCCTAAATTAAACCTAAAGATTAAAAACACATACCTTATGAAGATTCAAGAAGAATCCGTCGAAGATTGACAATTTCAACAAGTTTAGGGCTAAAATTCACCCCCAATTTCAACCTAAATCATATAAATTGAAGTCCTAGATTAAACCTAAAGATAATTGAAGAAGTCGAACAAGTACAAGACCACACATACCTGAGGATGAGCCGTGATTCGTGAAGAAATCGAGCAAGTTCAAGACCCCTGCCCTCGGACTCGAACAACAACAGCAGGTCAGCAGCGATTTGGGGTTTCTTTCCCCCTTCTGTTCTGTGCGTGCGACTGGTTATGCTCGTATTCCACCAGGACCGAATTTGGGTTTATTTTTTTTGGATGGTGGGCTTTTATTTTGGGCTTGTATGATTTTGGTATATAATAAATTGATTTGGGCTAATTAAGTATTTTTATTTGGGCTACATAATAGAAAACCGGGGGTCGAATACGTATATACAAAAAAAAAATTATAAAACCGGAGGGTCGAACACGTATATACATAATTTTTTTTTTAAATTCGGGGGGGGGGGGATAAATTTCAAATATAAAACCCATTAAATGTTCTGAAACACAATCCTAATGTTTATTTTACATAGGAATAGAGCCTACAAGATCAACAAGGGTATCTATTTCTTTACCATTTCAAGGAAAATAAAGTGAAGAGACGTGTTTTGCTGGAATTAAAAGAAAAGCAGACTTGACAATGCTCTTTTACTGCCAACAATGTCTCAAAAGTCTTTAGCTTGCACGTCCACCTAAATTGATTCACTCCAACATCTCATTTAATAAAACACTAACCATGTTCACATACTAAGTTTTTACTACAAAATATATCTATTTTATGTTTATATATTCATATTTGCAAAATTTCTAACAAATGTTCACGAATCCACCTTAAATTCATTGAAACATTAGAAACATTTTCAAGTTGAGATTGTCACGGGATCGCGAGGTGATTGTCACATTCATCGCGATCACGATCTTGATGAATAAGCTTTTAATATTTTTGAGAAATGATATAAATGTACATTGATCTAGCAACAAAACAATAGCGAATTGATCCACTACCTTTTCAAGAAGCAGATTCTTCTTGACCTCTAAACAACTCCTGCGAAAAAAAACAAGACTATTATACCCTTTATTTTTTCTGGTTTTTAGATTAAATAAATGTCTAATCGGGAATTGGATTACGAAGACAAACGATACCACTCTTTTTGCCGTGACATGTAACACCCCGAAAAATTCACGTCCTATAAGGTATTGACACGTGTCATAAGCTTGAACGTGAGAAAGTATACTTTAGAGGGACTAAAGTTGACAACCATAGAAAGTATGGGAAAATAAGGATTTAAAGTGTCAACAATGAATAATGATACTTCACAATAACCCTACACGATGTGTATACCCTTAAACGAATGAATCATGGATCATACGAAGCTAATTGTGGAAGAAAGTGAGAAAGTTCAAACTACAGGGGTTAAATGTGTCAACATGTTTAAAGTATACCTCTGAGTGACCTTTTAGCAAACCCGAAGCTTTGTAATGATAAAATATACTCACGAGAATAAGTGATAAAAATTTCACAAGGTTTCGTTAAAGTATGAGAAAGTTATGACAATATTCGTATACGAGGGGTTAAAAGCGTCAACGTTGAAATCTATGACTTTTCGGGTAGTCAAAAGTTAACCAAGGACTTATCAAAGTTGGTATAAGTCTTGAAGCCCTTAGAATTCAATTAAGAGGGCCCAAAGTGCAAGAAATAAAGGAAAAATCAAGTTTGGAAGTGCGGGGACCAAAACTGCAATTATTTGAAAATGTGCATGTGCTGATAACTAGCTTGAGGACCTCAACCTTGTTGACCTTACGGTCCGTAAGCTAGTCCCCAGCGACCAGATTCATGACAGATGGCTGTTTCAGCCATTTAACCGACTTACATGCATGTTTCTTGATACCTTGGGCTGCCTAAGGTGGTTTCTAGCTGGTAGGACACTTGTGGATGATAATGCAACACCCCTAGACTTATGTGTTGATCATCTAAGAGTGTTAGAAGCCTTATATCAAGACCCACATGTTACCACATTGTTCATTCATCACTTCTGAGCATTTCCATAGCTTTCAAGCAGGCCACAAGCATTCTAAATCATCCATTAGTCGTGTGTAAGTGCCTTTGATCCTTCTTGTTTGAGTTATACTTAGTTAAAAGCCTAGAAATCAAACCGTCGTAACTACGGTTTGACTTCGTGATAAATCACAATCGGTCCAGAGTATTGTCGAATCGAAAGTTGTTATAAGTCGGTATTTATATGGTTAATAAACCCCTAAAAGGGCACTCACTGATTCGAATCCTAACTAGGTCGTTTGTCGAGTCAAAGGTTGTCCGAAAAAGTCAACAGAAACGTTAATCGCATATTTAATGATACGGAAGGCGTGTAATCTGTTTTATCAGTTATATAACTTGAAAATAAGTATATTAACATGTCTAAGCTTGTTTGATTCGACAACTTTATGTTTTGAACCGATTCGGAACCGAGAGACGCAAAAGTTTGACTTTTGCTTTGACCTCAGTTCTGACCCGATTTATATAGGTTTAGACATGCCTTAAAGTTCCATTAGGACCTAGTTACATGTGTGTATAAGCCTCTGCGTTTATACCACTCGAATCCCTAATCGTCCGATGTTTCCGTTAATCGCCTAAATATTGACCGTAATGCCCTTATGACCATAAAACGAGATTTTTGGAAATGTGAAAGTGCCATAATCTTAGTTACTGATTATTAAACTTGTACGTAAAATTTCACATCAGTTGGAGGTCTAGATTAGGAGATATGCTTAATGACGTAATTTGAATGCTTTTAAGTAATTAAACGGCGTCATTAGCGTAAAGCCTATCTAAACCCAAATTTTGACACCAAACCTTTTACCCACTGATGTGATATAATATTTTGGGATTTTTAAAGATTTTTAATTATTTTTAAACTGATCATAAGCTAGATTTATCGCCTTGATTCGGTTAATACCAAAAATACCCTTTTCGGCCATAAAATGAGTTTTACAAATCCTTTTAACGCCAATCCAATTGCTATTGATTTAAATAATAAATGGAGTATTTTGAGCCTGTTTATTTGATCAGAAAACTCAGAATCGTATTTTAACCCGTACATCGCTTAAAACGACTTTATACGCGTATTTAACGCATAGTTTGGGTTTAAAACTATTTTGACATATAAGACTTATAACCAAATGTTATAACCTGTTAAAATAAACTAAATTACTGATGTATTCAGACCCGGTTCACAGAAATGTAATTAATCCCTTTTATAATCTTTAAAATGACCAAAATACCCCTACGGGGCTTAATAAGCGATTAAACTCGTTTTGGGCATAACGGAAGGTATCCTACTGATATCATGACATATTTAAGACATGTTAACTTAGGAAACCTATTTAGGACTCTTATGGTTACCCGTTACGCCTCATACGCGTTCGGTTCGGTTTATGTAACTAGTTTACATAAATTAGCCGAAACGGGTCAAACCTTATCCTTTTTATCTCAAAATCCAGAATGTGTTTAGTTTACCCATATTATACAAGTCTTCAAACTTTTCGGGTCTAAATCACATTCTATTCCGGTCTTCGCTTAATCATGCGTTTGAACTGTAAAACTTCCTTAAAACTAACCGGTCTAAGTTACAACTTAAATAAGACCCGTTAGGAATCTAATAGGTTAATAAAACCTTCGTTCCAGATTGAGAACCCCAGTAGAAGTACTTGTGCTTGCTGATTAGAATATACGGCTGAGTATAAATTGCATTGCTAGCTCAGGTAAATACTTTTAACTTATTTTCCCTTATACGGGCTTGGGATACGGTATTATAAAAATACCGCTTGGTCGGGTGTAGAAACCTTTTAACCGGAGATGATTAAATTGCATAATCCCGTTTTAATCTGTATTGATTGATAACAAATAACATTGGGGGTTAATGGCCGTGTCCTGGATATCCTTGGCTCATTTTAAAAAGTGAATGGCCACGACGTAAGCACAAGGTGTAGACATAACACCTCCTGTTGCATATGTATAACGTATACTCACTCGTAAGGGTATCTTCTTGTGAGATTATATTTGTGGTGTGTCGATTAATCTTGTCCGGCTTGTATTGTATAATCACCGGCCCTAAATGTTGGACAACCATGTAAATCGGATACAAGATTTTTATTAATAAAATTGTCCCAAGTATAAAAGATTAACTTGCCTCTGTGCATTTTAATCAATGTGTCAAGATATTTTGTGCCGTTTGCACTCAAATCCCTTTTCAAACTCTTTTTCCAAAATGAGTCGGTTAATTGTATTTACCAGTGAAAACTGACGTATTTTCCAAAGTCTAAGTGACAGGTACAAGTACGTAAATAGGCTGGAAGCTGCTCAGGGCGTTAATAAGGAATCTTGAAAGTCCTAGGCGTCTAAAGTCTGTTGAACAAATGATATGTTTTAAGATCCGCCTGTGGATCTTTTACTTTCCGTTGTAATACTGGATATTACTTATTATTCGGAATGTAATAATATTTATCTTTTGCTTCCGCTGTGCATTTATATAATTGTGTTGTTTGACTATTATGTTGCCAACCACGTCACGATACTCTCCCACCGGGCCCACCGGTGACACGTGGAAAATCGGGGTGTGACATGACAGGTTGGTCCATTTTTTTCTCTGGGAGCCTGACGCGGGCCGCGTAAAGTATCACCTAGGGCTTACGCGGTTCGCCTGGGTCTACTAATCAGAAGCAAACTAAAGATGACAGTCTCTGAGGTATTATTGGTAACGCTTAGAGTTTTTAGCAGGCAGATTTAATGATTTACAAGATCTATTATCTACGGAAAACTTATCTGAACCTGCATCAATTAATACTCTCGCATTTAATTTACTGATAAACTGTCAAGGAATGTACCTGATGTCATTATTTATGGACTAGCTCAGGCATTTTAGGCGCTTTCAATTTTAGGCTTTACTTCCCCCGCCGCATTTCCTTTGACATATTTTAGGGCACGTAGTCTTGATGTGGCCTTTCTCATTACAGCCGAAACAGACTGCATTCTTCATGTCCTTACATTCCATCGTTTTATGTCCCTTAGCCTTGCAGATCCCACAAGCTCTAGGCTGCGACTGGGATGTTGATTCGAACCTGCATTTCCCATAATGGCGCTTCTTGCATGTCTTGCATACAGGTTTCTCGTTGGACTTTTGTTTGTTCTTCTTCTTAGAGCTCTGGGAGTTATCTACCTCCCTTTTCCTTTTTAGTTCATCCTTTGCATCAGAGGCATGAACGGGATCCTCCTTAAGAGTAAGGAAATGTGGTCCTAGATAAAATTTGGACCGAGCAGCATGAGACTCCTTGAACTTTTTCACAGCCTTATTCACGGCTTTTCCAACAGCTGCGTCTATCATAGTTTGAAGGACATCCTTGGAAATTTTAAGGTTCACAATTTCAGCATCATTAGCAGGTGTCGTGTTATCAATGGCGCGATTTACTGTTGTCTTATCCGAATTTGCCATACTTTCTATTGGTTCCTAACACCAATAAAACAATTTCTTAGTTGAAATCCAACAACTGCTATTTTTCATTCTGATGGCCTTAATATATACTAGCCATGGTGTCAATAACCTATACAGGCTATTATAGCACTAACATTCTTAATGAACGTTATTTAAAATATATTAATATTACTTAGCCTAGGTCGTAAAAGACCATCAATGGCATTAAAGATTTGGACCTAGTCCATCACTTTTCTGACAGAAGATCAAAACGTCACATCTGTCTTTATTATATTAAAGAATTTAGGTAGCTTGAAAGCTTGCCCTAGGAATATCAGAAAAGAGTGATTCCTATTAGATATAAAATATCCATCTAAGGTTTGTTGGAGCATTTTCTAAAGTATTATCGGCCAATTTCTATCTCGTATTAAATGACCGAAGTCCTATTAAGACGGAGATAACAGTTCTCAACAGTGATCGTTCATTATTGAATCACATGTGTCAGCATCAAATAAATTTCTGCATAAACTGCTTGATAAGGAAGAGTACCTGCTATATAGTTATCCTTCTGCACCATCTCCTGGCGTTCATCTGGAAGACTCATGCGTTTGTTTTCCTGGCCTCTCCAGGCTTCTTTATAAGCTTTGGGCAGTTGGTCTTGATGTGCCCTTCCTCGTTACAATTGTAGCATGTGGTGTTCTTTATCCCCTTGCAATCTAAGGTTTTGTGACCCTTGGTCTTGCAAATTCCACACAATTTAGCGCGTGGGTCTATTGTACATTTTCCAAAATGCTGCTTTTTGCAGTTATTGCATTTGGGTCTGTTATCAGACTGACTCGAGTTCTGCCTAAACTCGGAATCCTTCCCGCGCTCCAAGTTTCCTTTCCTCTTCTTGTTATATTGATGAGAGTTTTCCTCCTCTCTTTCTCTTCTTCCCTCGCCAGAAGCCTTAACAGACTTAATTCTGATTGCATCTAAGGTGAGAGATAAGGATAAGTCCACCGCGGACCTATATGTGGTTGGCTTAGATGCTTTAACATTCCCTTTTATCTCTGGTGCTAGGCCTCCTATGAAACGCGCTATGCGTTTAGGTTCAGGGGTGACTAGATAAGGAACTAGGCGGGACATAGTGTTGAAACTTGTCACATATGCCTGACAATTCAAATTTTCCATGACCAAAGTCAAGAAGTCTGATTCTATCTTTTCTACCTCATGCTGGGGGCAATAGTTTTCCTTGACTAATGCATCAAATTGCTCCCAAGACAAGTTGTAGAGTAGAACCTTTCCCGTGGCTTGGAGCAATGATCTCCACCATGCCAACGCTTCTCCTTTAAATGATTGTGAAACAAATTTCACAACATCTTGCTCCGCACAACCGCTGATGTCAACGACAGCGTCCATCTCATCGAGCCATGTCATGCAATCGATGGCCCCTTCTTCTCCTGTAAAGTCTCTGGGCTTGCAGGAGACAAAATATTTATATGAACAGGTCTTAACTGGTGCCTCCTGATGAAACACAACTTGTCTAGACGGAATACTCCTTTGATTTGACAAGTCATGAACATCGTCCTCCCTTGACTCATGTGTTTTAAGAGGGGGCTTACAACTAGCCACAGATAGAGTCTTAGAGTGGGTATCGCTTGACTCATCATACTGCCGATCAAGTGCTTGAGTAACAGCATAATCTATTATTGCCTGTAGTTCTGCTCCAGTTACATTAATTCTGGTAGTATCATTGCTCTCTTTCAAGTGACTGTTAACTTCATCTAATCCAGCCATGTAGCTTGATGTCTACATAAAGATTGACAATGATTTATTCAAAGGTTATTATGGAATCATCATTTTTGACGATTCATCAACCATGGTAATATAAACCATATTGGTTAATTTGTTAGTTATATTTAATTTGTATTTTCATTAATATTTTATCCTAGTTATAAAACATTAAGGATATTAAAGTGGCGCATAAGGCCTAGTCACAAGGACAGTTCTAAATTTTGTAAGCCATGATTTCAGAGAATCGAGGCATTAAGGTTTGAATCACGTTCATTACCTTCTCTTGACAGGGAGTTGTAGACTTCAACTGTCTTTTGTCTTTTAGGACAATAGATATAGCCCGTGGGCATTTCCCTTCTGAGGGATGGTTATAATATGATCATCTTCTCAGATGCTATTAGTTGAGATCATATGGATCCTACCGACTATTATGCTTGTTTCTTGATACCTTGGGCTGCCTAAGGTGGTTTCTAGCTTGTAGGACACTTGTGGATGATAATGCAACACCCCTAGACTTATGTGTTGATCATCTAAGAGTGTTAGAAGCCTTATATCAAGACCCACATGTTACCACATTGTTCATTCATCACTTCTGAGCATTTCCAGAGCTTTCAAGCAGGCCACAAGCATTCCAAATCATCCATTAGTCGTGTGTAAGTGCCTTTGATCCTTCTTGTTTGAGTTATACTTAGTTAAAAGCCTAGAAATCAAACCGTCGTAACTACGGTTTGACTTCGCGATAAATCACAATCGGTCCAGAGTATTGTCGAATCGAAAGTTGTTATAAGTCGGTATTTATATGGTTAATAAACCCCTAAAAGGGCACTCACTGATTCGAATCCTAACTAGGTCGTTTGTCGAGTCAAAGGTTGTCCGAAAAAGTCAACAGAAACGTTAATCGCATATTTAATGATACGGAAGGCGTGTAATCTGTTTTATTAGTCATATAACTTGAAAATAAGTATATTAACATGTCTAAGCTTGTTTGATTCGACAACTTTATGTTTTGAACCGATTCGGAACCGAGAGACGCAAAAGTTTGACTTTTGCTTTGACCTCAGTTCTGACCCGATTTATATAGGTTTAGACATGCCTTAAAGTTCCATTAGGACCTAGTTACATGTGTGTATAAGCCTCTGCGTTTATACCACTCGAATCCCTAATCGTCCGATGTTTCCGTTAATCGCCTAAATATTGACCGTAATGCCCTTATGACCATAAAACGAGATTTTTGGAAATGTGAAAGTGCCATAATCTTAGTTACTGATTATTAAACTTGTACCTAAAATTTCACATCAGTTGGAGGTCTAGATTAGGAGATATGCTTAATGACGTAATTTGAATGCTTTTAAGTAATTAAACGGCGTCATTAGCGTAAAGCCTATCTAAACCCAAATTTTGACACCAAACCTTTTACCCACTGATGTGATATAATATTTTGGGATTTTTAAAGATTTTTAATTATTTTTAAACTGATCATAAGCTAGATTTATCGCCTTGATTCGGTTAATACCAAAAATACCCTTTTCGGCCATAAAATGAGTTTTACAAATCCTTTTAACGCCAATTCAATTGCTATTGATTTTAAATAATAAATGGAGTATTTTGAGCCTGTTTATTTGATCAGAAAACTCAGAATCGTATTTTAACCCGTACATCGCTTAAAACGACTTTATACGCGTATTTAACGCATAGTTTGGGTTTAAAACTATTTTGACATATAAGACTTATAACCAAATGTTATAACCTGTTAAAATAAACTAAATTACTGATGTATTCAGACCCGGTTCACAGAAATGTAATTAATCCCTTTTATAATCTTTAAAATGACCAAAATACCCCTACGGGGCTTAATAAGCGATTAAACTCGTTTTGGGCATAACGGAAGGTATCCTACTGATATCATGACATATTTAAGGCATGTTAACTTAGGAAACCTATTTAGGACTCTTATGGTTACCCGTTACGCCTCATACGCGTTCGGTTCGGTTTATGTAACTAGTTTACATAAATTAGCCGAAACGGGTCAAACCTTATCCTTTTTATCTCAAAATCCAGAATGTGTTTAGTTTACCCATATTATACAAGTCTTAAAACTTGTCGGGTCTAAATCACATTCTATTCCGGTCTTCGCTTAATCATGCGTTTGAACTGTAAAACTTCCTTAAAACTAACCGGTCTAAGTTACAACTTAAATAAGACCCGTTAGGAATCTAATAGGTTAATAAAACCTTCGTTCCAGATTGAGAACCCCAGAAGAAGTACTTGTGCTTGCTGATTAGAATATACGGCTGAGTATAAATTGCATTGCTAGCTCAGGTAAATACTTTTAACTTATTTTCCCTTATACGGGCTTGGGATACGGTATTATAAAAATACCGCTTGGTCGGGTGTAGAAACCTTTTAATCGGAGATGATTAAATTGCATAATCCCGTTTTAATCTGTATTGATTGATAACAAATAACATTGGGGGTTAATGACCGTGTCCTGGATATCCTTGGCTCATTTTAAAAAGTGAATGGCCACGACGTAAGCACAAGGTGTAGACATAACACCTCCTGTAGCATATGTATAACGTATACTCACTCGTAAGGGTATCTTCTTGTGAGATTATATTTGTGGTGTGTCGATTAATCTTGTCCGGCTTGTATTGTATAATCACCGGCCCTAAATGTTGGACAACCATGTAAATCGGATACAAGATTTTTATTAATAAAATTGTCCCAAGTATAAAAGATTAACTTGCCTCTGTGCATTTTAATCAATGTGTCAAGATATTTTGTGCCGTTTGCACTCAAATCCCTTTTCAAACTCTTTTTCCAAAATGAGTCGGTTAATTGTATTTACCAGTGAAAACTGACGTATTTTCCAAAGTCTAAGTGACAGGTACAAGTACGTAAATAGGCTGGAAGCTGCTCAGGGCGTTAATAAGGAATCTTGAAAGTCCTAGGCGTCTAAAGTCTGTTGAACAAATGATATGTTTTAAGATCCGCCTGTGGATCTTTTACTTTCCGTTGTAATACTGGATATTACTTATTATTCGGAATGTAATAATATTTATCTTTTGCTTCCGCTGTGCATTTATATAATTGTGTTGTTTGACTATTATGTTGCCAACCACGTCACGATACTCCCCCACCGGGCCCACCGGTGACACGTGGAAAATCGGGGTGTGACAGGTTGGTATCCTTTTCTGTCACACCTCGACCACGTAGAACATACAAAACGTGGCGGAAATGTCGGGGAGTGTTGTAACAGAATTAATCGTTTCAAATCCATGGCAATTAAAGTTTCGTTTTATTAATCAATTATGAGAGTTAACATTGTTTAAACAAGAAACAAAGGGTACATAACATAAGTTAACTAGTTATTGTCTCGTTTTAAGTCGCTAAGGCACGAGTCCATCCTAAATGTAGCATGTATCAACAATCATTGCAAAGCAGTACCTGAAACATGTGTAAAAACGAGGTCAGCAAAGAAATGCTGGCGAATACATTAGTTTTGTAGGAGTGTCGAAATCATGGCTAGTTTAGACGTTGCAATACTTTATTTAAAAACCTTGTTTTGAAAAGAGTATAATATTGCAATTTAATTAACCAACTCAAATCAAGCGGGTTATAATTTGTAAAACCTCGTAGCCATGACTCTTAACCCAGAAACATTTGTTTTAGTAAATTATTTGAAAAACAATGATAAGTTCTGATGATATGTATAAATAAGAGAATAATGCATGATTAAATGAATAACCATGTAAAATGAGTTTGCATAAGATATGTTGTTTGTAAAACAATGTCTTGTGAAAAGTATGTTATTTGTATAAATGTTATATATCTCAAACTGAAATGATTCAAATAACGTTACAGTATGTAATACCATACAAGCACTTATATATAGGAAGTACCAGCGGCGTATCCACCATGCTTGTATCATATTACACACGCATCGTTACTTAATCACTTAATCAAACTAAACCAAATCGATAGATAGATAGTACATTAAATATACCTTCGTTGTTTAAAAGAATAGATTTAGATAGTATAGTACAAGTATACTTCGGATTTATAGATAACATATCAAAATATGCTTTGGATGTGATAAATAACATATTAAACTATGTTTTTGTTTAGTAAATAACATATCAAAATATGCTTTGGATGTGATAAATAACATATTAAACTATGTTTTTGTTTAGTAGATAACATATCAAAATATGCTTTGGATGATTAACAAAATATATGTTGGTTTGTACAATACCACACATGAGAGTATATCAAAATATACTTTAATAGTGTGATTTGAGAATTCAATCAGACCTAGTGCATCAAGATACACCTTTGAGACTATAGAAATACCACAAAGGCAATTCCTATTTGGATGGAGCAACAAATTGGTTTCTGACATTCCATGCCAACAGGAATGGGGTGTCAAATCCTATAGCGCTATATCATACTAACAATCGGTCTGGTGAACATAAAATAAGTACAATTCAACATTTTATTTTATGTTCTTTGAGAAATCAATGCTTAAATCATAGATAGTCATTCAATTTGTCAATAGATAAGTAATAACATGTATAATCAATTATACTTTTGGAAAACACGAAAATAACAGATAGGTACACATGCTTCACCCCAAAACAGTTTAGAAAACAGTAAAAGAGGGGAATAATGTACTCGCCTGAGATTGCTCAGATGTCTAAAGATAATCACCAAGTAATGCTAGAGATCTCGGAATATCAAACGGCACCTAATATAGGTAACTACATTAATAAACCGGACCTAAATCGGAGGATCGGATAGAATGAGGGTTTGTAAACCAATCGAGTGTAGAGACTCGTGTCATTTGGTTTAACAAAGCCTACATACTAAATGAAACCTAACATAATTGTTTACGACCCATTACGACCCGTTTAGGTAGCTTATGCTACTTTAACGCGTCGTTCGCGTGAAACACGATCGGACCGCCTAACTAGTCCTATGACAAGTGTTATATGCCTAAACATGTTACATAATCAGTTATGTGACAAACGTTTAGGTTACATATGCTTAATTACCAATTATACATGAAAAGGGTATTCTGGTAATTTACCTAAGGCATATAAACTACCTATCATACAACTACTTAAACGATGTGACCATAGGGTATAACCTCGGAAGGTTATTCCCTACACTACGGTCACCCGACCCAGTTATAGGGAATTAGGTTATTAGTAATGCTTTGACCTAGTCTATAACCTTCTTAGGACCCTAACGCGAGTTTACTTGCGTTTAGTCATAAAACAATACCGTCACCTATCCTTAGGCGACGACCACAACAAGAACAAAAATTTCAAAACCGCTTTGAAAACTAATCATCTGTTCTAGGATGATTGATTACTAGGTTTTGAACTCTCTATTATAAGGTTTTGAACCCCTTTAAGTTTTCAAAATCTCGTCAAGGTTTTGGGTTTTAAATAATGTGAACACGTGCAAACTGGAAGGGTGAATGCCTGTATTCTGAGTTTTCTGTCTAGGCAAGCACTTCGTATATATCTCATCAGACGCGAGACCAGTTGTGCTTACCTGGGAATTCTTGGGATGAGTGTTCACTTATAGGCGAGCATGTCTTCGTGATACATTAATTTTGACCCATTTACTTTGATTAGTCACTGTGTGTAGTTTGTTGCTTTGTAATGCGAACAAATAACCACTATCCTTGCTTTCATCAGATTTGTTTCATCTCATTCTTTTCGTCTAATTCTCTCACTCGTTTCCTTTCATGTTTCCTCTTTTAGAATGCCTCCTCGACGTGATAATCAGATGGCGAATGCCGAACTGGCGGAAATCATCGCGCAGCAAATGGCTGTTGCCTTCCCAAATCTTTATGCTCAAATGATGCAAACCATCAACAACAACAATGCTCCATGCAATTTTAAGAGTTTCAACTCGGCCAAACCACTCAAGTTTAGTGGTTCTGAGGGAGCAACTGGGCTTCTTCAGTGGTTCGAGAGCATTGAGAATACCTTCCGTCATGTTCAGTGTCCTGAAAATCGCAAGGTCGAGTTTTCTTCAAGTGTGTTTCAGAAGAGGGCTCTCACATGGTGGAACGGGGTGATGAGAGACCGCGGTGCTGAGGTTGCATTAGCACAGACTTGGGCTGAGCTTAGGGCTCTTATGATGAAGGAGTTTTGCCCTCGTCATGAATTACGAGCTTTGGAGAGGGAGTTTGATGATCTGAAGCAAGACAGTGGCGAGCATCGAGCCTATACTGACCGTTTTGAAGAATTGAGCCTTTTATGCCCTGCAATGGTTACTCCTGTGGATAAGGCGATCGAGAAATATACTGATGGTCTTCCTGATCTAGTTCAGGATATCGTTACTGGCAGTAACCCTACTACTGTCAGACAAGCCATTGAACTGTCTGCCACTCTGACTGAATCCCATATCAGAAAGAAAAAGCTGTTTCGGAAGGGCGACCCAAGACCATCTGACAAGACTGCTCATGTGGAACCAAAGGAAGAAAATGCTGAGGTGTCCAAGAAGAAGAAGTGCAAAGCCTCTCAGAACTGCGCTGTAACTGCTCAAGACAAACAGGTTGCAGCAAACCAACCAGCACAACCTCGCAAAAGGCAAAACTATGTTGGTACTGCACCTTTGTGCAACAAGTGCAACCGTCATCATCTAGCGCAAGAGCAGTGTCACAAATGTACCCACTGTGGACGGTTGGGACATTTGATCAATGTTTGTCGCTATGCAAATCAAGCTGCTGCAAATCCTGCTGCTGTTCAAGCACGGTTCCCTCCGGGGTCATGTTATAACTGTGGTGACCTTACCCACTACAGGAACAATTGCCTAAGACTTGTTAACGCACCTCCAGCGCGTGGATGAGTGTTTAATATCAATGGGGCAAACATGAACAATGATGCGACAATGAACAACTAGTGTTTTGTTATTTCCCTTGGTTGTTATCTTATGATGTTTAAAGACAAGTCAGTTGTAATATAAATAAAAAGTCATCGTTTTTATTTTTGCAAAACTAATACAATTGTGTGAATGTTTGATACAACCTTACGATGTCAACCCAAAGACAAACTACTCGTATGGTTCAGTTACTTTATGATCACTTGTGATCTCCCCAAGAACCTTTAACACTTGTTTCTTTTAAGAAACAAAGCCAAACTCTTATTGAGAATCCTTCTATCTTTATAGATGGATCCTTGGAAATGATTAAAGTACCAAATGAAATTCATGGATTGGATTTCTAGTGTGCTTTAAATATCCATGCCCAAAGACAACAAATTAAAGAATCAACTTAACTAATTATATGCTTATGTGTTTTCTTACATGTTTTGTGGTTGTATGTGATCTATCCAAATCCTCGTAGAGTCTTTTATATTTCATATGAGAGATTCATAATAGGATATCCAAAGTTACTATCTTAAATCCTTAATGGACTTCTACGTCGTAGTCGAGTCCCTTGGGTTTTAAAGTACTATTCTAAAATTGGACCCCTTGAGTGGTCTGGTTAAACAGATTGATTTTGAAAATCTGATTAGAAATGTCATGTGATGATATAATTGAAAAGATCCCTTAAGTGGTCTATTTAAGGAGACCGTACGACGGTCTAGTTAAGAAGATCATATGTTGATCTAGTTAAAAAGATCGTTCGTTGATTTAGTTAAAAAGATCCTTTGGTGATCTAGTCAAGTCGCTTCATGTTTATTCAGTTGATTTTTCCACTACACATTATGAAATGAACTGTGCGGACTGTGCAAGGAATTACGTAATTATGGAGGCCTACATAATTATGGAATTCAGTGCAGAGAAACCACAAGAAGTTTTGTCAGGTGTTAAGACCTATGGTGACAAGAATAATGATACGGAAGGAGTCTCGGACTTTGACCGATGTCATTTATTCTCACACTCCCCAATACTGATTTCAATCACACACCAAGTTTCCTATGATGAGTCTTCATAAGAAACGTTCTTCTGTCCGTAGTTCAAAATTCCATGTTTTACTGCTACAAGGAATTCACTTTGAGGGTTAACAAATTCGCTAAGAATCCTAACATGGCCTAGAGTTTTACTTAAGGGTTCAATGGATCTATTAGAAGGAGAAACCGTCACAGCTGTATTCACAAGTTTCCTCTAGAATTAAATTTTTGGGACGAAATTTCCTAAAGTAGGGGAGACTGTAACACCTGTGCCTCCACGGCCATCAAACAAATACCGAACCAATGAAATATTATATTTCATCCTTGGGATTTGTAAAAATATGTGTATCATTAGCACATATCAATTCTTTGTTCAATTTCAAACTCTAAATCGCTTTCTGGAAGGTTATACGCGCACCGATGCGTAAATATAACCAGTTTAATGCAACGAACACTCCATAATAGTGACATAGGCTTAACATACCTTAAATAACCTTTACATAACTTAGAAATAAGTTTTGAAGGCTTTGGTATGGCAAAATCAAGTTAAATCGCTTACAGGGACTAAAGTTGACAAACTGCGAAAGTATGCCAATTTGAACTGTAACAGACATTCCGGAACATGACCATAAGTTAAACACACCTTAAATATCCTTTATATAGCTTAGGAATAGGCTTTGAGGGGTTCGGTGTGCTAAAATAAACTTTTGGGTCATTCAGGGACTAAAAGTGTCAAAAAGTGCACAAGTTTGCATTTTCGCTCATAACTTACGTTCTGAATACATCCGGACATACAAAAATTTATGTGAGCATGACTATATTATGATTTAGTGTTCGCCATAAGAAAAATCCATTCGTTGCGTCATTTGGATCGTTTTTCGCGCTTATGCGCATTCCGTCGTAATTATGCGAACATCGCGTTCGTACGAACAAACGAACCAACATTCGACATATTTTTGAGCATGTTTCATGTCCACAATGTTTAGGCATCATTTTAGGGCCTTAAAGTTGGCTTTACGGGCCTTGGAAGTGCCGGAAATGGGCTTAAACACATGCAGGGACTGAAACTGTCATTTCTGAAACATATTTGTTGATCAGAAGCCTCAGGCGGCCCGCCTGAGTTTTCCCTAATCCTAAAGCGGGCCGCGTACGCATGTCTGATCAGATAATATCGAACAGTCAGCGTGTTCCAGCTGTTTTAACCACCACCACACCTTTCCCACTTGCATTTTCAGCTGATAAGGGTTGTTTTTAGCCACCACAACTTTCCGACACTTGTACGGATACGATTAAGGCACGTTATTCGACAAACGATCTTAACGGTTACCCGTAAACTATAAATACCCCACCCCCATTGCTTCTAAAACCACTAGAATCTGATCTAAGTGACTCTAAGTTGGAACCATTGTTTCATACCTGAGTTATTGTGATCTAGATTAGCATTCGGGGACCCTTCGTAAGTATTCTTTCGTTCTTTTCCTTATTTTATTGCTTTTCGAGTCAGAAAGTCAAACTTTGTTTGACTTTCAGCGTTGACCAGTAATGGTCAATGAGAAGTTCGTTTGAACTTCGCAACGTGAGTGTAATCACGTTGGTCATAGTCCCTTGGGACTATGCCCACTGATTACCACGTTGTCTAGGGTCGTAGGGTAGGCGATCTAATAAATCGCCTATACCTTCGAACCCGACCCAGTTTGGTCGATCATTAGGATCCGACCAAATACTTTAGGTGACCGTAGTGTAGGGAATAACCTTCCGAGGTTATACCCTATGGTCACATCGTTTAAGTAGTTGTATGATAGGTAGTTTATATGCCTTAGGTAAATTACCAGAATACCCTTTTCATGTATAATTGGTAATTAAGCATATGTAACCTAAACGTTTGTCACATAACTGATTATGTAACATGTTTAGGCATATAACACTTGTCATAGGACTAGTTAGGCGGTCCGATCGTGTTTCACGCGAACGACGCGTTAAAGTAGCATAAGCTACCTAAACGGGTCGTAATGGGTCGTAAACAATTATGTTAGGTTTCATTTAGTATGTAGGCTTTGTTAAACCAAATGACACGAGTCTCTACACTCGATTGGTTTACAAACCCTCATTCTATCCGATCCTCCGATTTAGGTCCGGTTTATTAATGTAGTTACCTATATTAGGTGCCGTTTGATATTCCGAGATCTCTAGCATTACTTGGTGATTATCTTTAGACATCTGAGCAATCTCAGGCGAGTACATTATTCCCCTCTTTTACTGTTTTCTAAACTGTTTTGGGGTGAAGCATGTGTACCTATCTGTTATTTTCGTGTTTTCCAAAAGTATAATTGATTATACATGTTATTACTTATCTATTGACAAATTGAATGACTATCTATGATTTAAGCATTGATTTCTCAATGAACATAAAATAAAATGTTGAATTGTACTTATTTTATGTTCACCAGACCGATTGTTAGTATGATATAGCGCTATAGGATTTGACACCCCATTCCTGTTGGCATGGAATGTCAGAAACCAATTTGTTGCTCCATCCAAATAGGAATTGCCTTTGTGGTATTTCTATAGTCTCAAAGGTGTATCTTGATGCACTAGGTCTGATTGAATTCTCAAATCACACTATTAAAGTATATTTTGATATACTCTCATGTGTGGTACTGTACAAACCAACATATATTTTGTTAATCATCCAAAGCATATTTTGATATGTTATCTACTAAACAAAAACATAGTTTAATATGTTATTTATCACATCCAAAGCATATTTTGATATGTTATTTACTAAACAAAAACATAGTTTAATATGTTATTTATCACATCTAAAGCATATTTTGATATGTTATCTATAAATCCGAAGTATACTTGTACTATACTATCTAAATCTATTCTTTTAAACAACGAAGGTATATTTAATGTACTATCTATCTATCGATTTGGTTTAGTTTGATTAAGTGATTAAGTAACGATGCGTGTGTAATATGATACAAGCATGGTGGATACGCCGCTGGTACTTCCTATATATAAGTGCTTGTATGGTATTACATACTGTAACGTTATTTGAATCATTTCAGTTTGAGATATATAACATTTATACAAATAACATACTTTTCACAAGACATTGTTTTACAAACAACATATCTTATGCAAACTCATTTTACATGGTTATTCATTTAATCATGCATTATTCTCTTATTTATACATATCATCAGAACTTATCATTGTTTTTCAAATAATTTACTAAAACAAATGTTTCTGGGTTAAGAGTCATGGCTAGGAGGTTTTACAAATTATAACCCGCTTGATTTGAGTTGGTTAATTAAATTGCAATATTATACTCTTTTCAAAACAAGGTTTTTAAATAAAGTATTGCAACGTCTAAACTAGCCATGATTTCGACACTCCTACAAAACTAATGTATTCGCCAGCATTTCTTTGCTGACCTCGTTTTTACACATGTTTCAGGTACTGCTTTGCAATGATTGTTGATACATGCTACATTTAGGATGGACTCGTGCCTTAGCGACTTAAAACGAGACAATAACTAGTTAACTTATGTTATGTACCCTTTGTTTCTTGTTTAAACAATGTTAACTCTCATAATTGATTAATAAAACGAAACTTTAATTGCCATGGATTTGAAACGATTAATTCTGTTACAACACTCCCCGACATTTCCGCCACGTTTTGTATGTTCTACGTGGTCGAGGTGTGACAGAAAAGGATACCAACCTGTCACACCCCGATTTTCCACGTGTCACCGGTGGGCCCGGTGGGGGAGTATCGTGACGTGGTTGGCAACATAATAGTCAAACAACACAATTATATAAATGCACAGCGGAAGCAAAAGATAAATATTATTACATTCCGAATAATAAGTAATATCCAGTATTACAACGGAAAGTAAAAGATCCACAGGCGGATCTTAAAACATATCATTTGTTCAACAGACTTTAGACGCCTAGGACTTTCAAGATTCCTTATTAACGCCCTGAGCAGCTTCCAGCCTATTTACGTACTTGTACCTGTCACTTAGACTTTGGAAAATACGTCAGTTTTCACTGGTAAATACAATTAACCGACTCATTTTGGAAAAAGAGTTTGAAAAGGGATTTGAGTGCAAACGGCACAAAATATCTTGACACATTGATTAAAATGCACAGAGGCAAGTTAATCTTTTATACTTGGGACAATTTTATTAATAAAAATCTTGTATCCGATTTACATGGTTGTCCAACATTTAGGGCCGGTGATTATACAATACAAGCCGGACAAGATTAATCGACACACCACAAATATAATCTCACAAGAAGATACCCTTACGAGTGAGTATACGTTATACATATGCAACAGGAGGTGTTATGTCTACACCTTGTGCTTACGTCGTGGCCATTCACTTTTTAAAATGAGCCAAGGATATCCAGGACACGGTCATTAACCCCCAATGTTATTTGTTATCAATCAATACAGATTAAAACGGGATTATGCAATTTAATCATCTCCGATTAAAAGGTTTCTACACCCGACCAAGCGGTATTTTTATAATACCGTATCCCAAGCCCGTATAAGGGAAAATAAGTTAAAAGTATTTACCTGAGCTAGCAATGCAATTTATACTCAGCCGTATATTCTAATCAGCAAGCACAAGTACTTCTACTGGGGTTCTCAATCTGGAACGAAGGTTTTATTAACCTATTAGATTCCTAACGGGCCTTATTTAAGTTGTAACTTAGACCGGTTAGTTTTAAGGAAGTTTTACAGTTCAAACGCATGATTAAGCGAAGACCGGAATAGAATGTGATTTAGACCCGACAAGTTTGAAGACTTGTATAATATGGGTAAACTAAACACATTCTGGATTTTGAGATAAAAAGGATAAGGTTTGACCCGTTTCGGCTAATTTATGTAAACTAGTTACATAAACCGAACCGAACGCGTATGAGGCGTAACGGGTAACCATAAGAGTCCTAAATAGGTTTCCTAAGTTAACATGCCTTAAATATGTCATGATATCAGTAGGATACCTTCCGTTATGCCCAAAACGAGTTTAATCGCTTATTAAGCCCCGTAGGGGTATTTTGGTCATTTTAAAGATTATAAAAGGGATTAATTACATTTCTGTGAACCGGGTCTGAATACATCAGTAATTTAGTTTATTTTAATAGGTTATAACATTTGGTTATAAGTCTTATATGTCAAAATAGTTTTAAACCCAAACTATGCGTTAAATACGCGTATAAAGTCGTTTTAAGCGATGTACGGGTTAAAATACGATTCTGAGTTTTCTGATCAAATAAACAGGCTCAAAATACTCCATTTATTATTTAAATCAATAGCAATTGGATTGGCGTTAAAAGGATTTGTAAAACTCATTTTATGGCCGAAAAGGGTATTTTTGGTATTAACCGAATCAAGGCGATAAATCTAGCTTATGATCAGTTTAAAAATAATTAAAAATCTTTAAAAATCCCAAAATATTATATCACATCAGTGGGTAAAAGGTTTGGTGTCAAAATTTGGGTTTAGATAGGCTTTACGCTAATGACGCCGTTTAATTACTTAAAAGCATTCAAATTACGTCATTAAGCATATATCCTAATCTAGACCTCCAACTGATGTGAAATTTTAGGTACAAGTTTAATAATCAGTAACTAAGATTATGGCACTTTCACATTTCCAAAAATCTCGTTTTATGGTCATAAGGGCATTACGGTCAATATTTAGGCGATTAACGGAAACATCGGACGATTAGGGATTCGAGTGGTATAAACGCAGAGGCTTATACACACATGTAACTAGGTCCTAATGGAACTTTAAGGCATGTCTAAACCTATATAAATCGGGTCAGAACTGAGGTCAAAGCAAAAGTCAAACTTTTGCGTCTCTCGGTTCCGAATCGGTTCAAAACATAAAGTTGTCGAATCAAACAAGCTTAGACATGTTAATATACTTATTTTCAAGTTATATGACTGATAAAACAGATTACACGCCTTCCGTATCATTAAATATGCGATTAACGTTTCTGTTGACTTTTTCGGACAACCTTTGACTCGACAAACGACCTAGTTAGGATTCGAATCAGTGAGTGCCCTTTTAGGGGTTTATTAACCATATAAATACCGACTTATAACAACTTTCGATTCGACAATACTCTGGACCGATTGTGATTTATCGCGAAGTCAAACCGTAGTTACGACGGTTTGATTTCTAGGCTTTTAACTAAGTATAACTCAAACAAGAAGGATCAAAGGCACTTACACACGACTAATGGATGATTTGGAATGCTTGTGGCCTGCTTGAAAGCTCTGGAAATGCTCAGAAGTGATGAATGAACAATGTGGTAACATGTGGGTCTTGATATAAGGCTTCTAACACTCTTAGATGATCAACACATAAGTCTAGGGGTGTTGCATTATCATCCACAAGTGTCCTACAAGCTAGAAACCACCTTAGGCAGCCCAAGGTATCAAGAAACATGCATGTAAGTCGGTTAAATGGCTGAAACAGCCATCTGTCATGAATCTGGTCGCTGGGGACTAGCTTACGGACCGTAAGGTCAACAAGGTTGAGGTCCTCAAGCTAGTTATCAGCACATGCACATTTTCAAATAATTGCAGTTTTGGTCCCCGCACTTCCAAACTTGATTTTTCCTTTATTTCTTGCACTTTGGGCCCTCTTAATTGAATTCTAAGGGCTTCAAGACTTATACCAACTTTGATAAGTCCTTGGTTAACTTTTGACTACCCGAAAAGTCATAGATTTCAACGTTGACGCTTTTAACCCCTCGTATACGAATATTGTCATAACTTTCTCATACTTTAACGAAACCTTGTGAAATTTTTATCACTTATTCTTGTGAGTATATTTTATCATTACAAAGGTTCGGGTTTGCTAAAAGGTCACTCAGAGGTATACTTTAAACATGTTGACACATTTAACCCCTGTAGTTTGAACTTTCTCACTTTCTTCCACAATTAGCTTCGTATGATCCATGATTCATTCGTTTAAGGGTATACACATCGTGTAGGGTTATTGTGAAGTATCATTATTCATTGTTGACACTTTAAATCCTTATTTTCCCATACTTTCTATGGTTGTCAACTTTAGTCCCTCTAAAGTATACTTTCTCACGTTCAAGCTTATGACACGTGTCAATACCTTATAGGACGTGAATTTTTCGGGGTGTTACATCTTAGGATCTGACCAAACACATTAGGTGACCATAGTAGGTAGGGAATAACCTTCCGAGGTTATACCTTATGGTCACATCGTTTAAGTAGTTGTATGATAGGTAGTTTATATGCCTTAGGTAAATTACCAGAATACCCTTTTCATGTATAATTGGTAATTAAGCATATGTAACCTAAACCTTTGTCACATAACTGATTATGTAACATGTTTAGGCATATAACACTTGTCATAGGGCTAGTTAGACGGTCCGAACGCGTTTCACGCGAACGACGCGTTAAAGTAGCATAAGCTACCTAAACGGGTCATAATGGGTCGTAAACAATTAGGTTAGGTTTCATTTAGTATGTAGACTTTGTTAAACCATATGACACGAGTCTCTATACTCGTTTGGGTTACAAACCCTCATTCTATCCGATCCTCCGATTTAGGTCCGGTTTATTAATGTAGTTACCTATATTAGGTGCCGTTTGATATTCCGAGATCTCTAGCATTACTTGGTGATTATCTTTAGACATCTGAGCAATCTCAGGCGAGTACATTATTCCCCTCTTTTACTGTTTTCTAAACTGTTTTGGGGTGAAGCATGTGTACCTATCTGTTATTTTCGTGTTTTCCAAAAGTATAATTGATTATACATGTTATTACTTATCTATTGACCAATTGAATGACTATCTATGATTTAAACATTGATTTTCTCAAAGAACATAAAATAAATTGTTGAATTGTACTTATTTTATGTTCACCAGACCGATTGTTAGTATGATATAGCGCTATAGGATTTGACACCCCATTCCTGTTGGCATGGAATGTCTGAAACCAATTTGTTGCTCCATCCAAATAGGAATTGCCTTTGTGGTATTTCTATAGTCTCAAAGGTGTATCTTGATGCACTAGGTCTGATTGAATTCTCAAATCACACTATTAAAGTATATTTTGATATACTCTCATGTGTGGTACTGTACAAACCAACATATGTTTTGTTAATCATCCAAAGCATATTTTGATATGTTATCTACTAAACAAAAACATAGTTTAATATGTTATTTATCACATCCAAAGCATATTTTGATATGTTATTTACTAAACAAAAACATAGTTTAATATGTTATTTATCACATCTAAAGCATATTTTGATATGTTATCTATAAATCCGAAGTATACTTGTACTATACTATCTAAATCTATTCTTTTAAACAACGAAGGTATATTTAATGTACTATCTATCTATCGATTTGGTTTAGTTTGATTAAGTGATTAAGTAACGATGCGTGTGTAATATGATACAAGCATGGTGGATACGCCGCTGGTACTTCCTATATATAAGTGCTTGTATGGTATTACATACTGTAACGTTATTTGAATCATTTCAGTTTGAGATATATAACATTTATACAAATAACATACTTTTCACAAGACATTGTTTTACAAACAACATATCTTATGCAAACTCATTTTACATGGTTATTCATTTAATCATGCATTATTCTCTTATTTATACATATCATCAGAACTTATCATTGTTTTTCAAATAATTTACTAAAACAAATGTTTCTGGGTTAAGAGTCATGGCTACGAGGTTTTACAAATTATAACCCGCTTGATTTGAGTTGGTTAATTAAATTGCAATATTATACTCTTTTCAAAACAAGGTTTTTAAATAAAGTATTGCAACGTCTAAACTAGCCATGATTTCGACACTCCTACAAAACTAATGTATTCGCCAGCATTTCTTTGCTGACCTCGTTTTTACACATGTTTCAGGTACTGCTTTGCAATGATTGTTGATACATGCTACATTTAGGATGGACTCGTGCCTTAGCGACTTAAAACGAGACAATAACTAGTTAACTTATGTTATGTACCCTTTGTTTCTTGTTTAAACAATGTAAACTCTCAGAATTGATTATTAAAACGAAACTTTAATTGCCATGGATTTGAAACGATTAATTCTGTTACAACACTCCCCGACGTTTCCGCCACGTTTTGTATGTTCTACGTGGTCGGGGTGTGACAGAAAAGATGGTCCGACCACGTAGAACATACAAAACGTGGCGGAAATGTCGGGGAGTGTTGTAACAGAATTAATCGTTTCAAATCCATGGCAATTAAAGTTTCGTTTTATTAATCAATTATGAGAGTTAACATTGTTTAAACAAGAAACAAAGGGTACATAACATAAGTTAACTAGTTATTGTCTCGTTTTAAGTCGCTAAGGCACGAGTCCATCCTAAATGTAGCATGTATCAACAATCATTGCAAAGCAGTACCTGAAACATGTGTAAAAACGAGGTCAGCAAAGAAATGCTGGCGAATACATTAGTTTTGTAGGAGTGTCGAAATCATGGCTAGTTTAGACGTTGCAATACTTTATTTAAAAACCTTGTTTTGAAAAGAGTATAATATTGCAATTTAATTAACCAACTCAAATCAAGCGGGTTATAATTTGTAAAACCTCGTAGCCATGACTCTTAACCCAGAAACATTTGTTTTAATAAATTATTTGAAAAACAATGATAAGTTCTGATGATATGTATAAATAAGAGAATAATGCATGATTAAATGAATAACCATGTAAAATGAGTTTGCATAAGATATGTTGTTTGTAAAACAATGTCTTGTGAAAAGTATGTTATTTGTATAAATGTTATATATCTCAAACTGAAATGATTCAAATAACGTTACAGTATGTAATACCATACAAGCACTTATATATAGGAAGTACCAGCGGCGTATCCACCATGCTTGTATCATATTACACACGCATCGTTACTTAATCACTTAATCAAACTAAACCAAATCGATAGATAGATAGTACATTAAATATACCTTCGTTGTTTAAAAGAATAGATTTAGATAGTATAGTACAAGTATACTTCGGATTTATAGATAACATATCAAAATATGCTTTGGATGTGATAAATAACATATTAAACTATGTTTTTGTTTAGTAAATAACATATCAAAATATGCTTTGGATGTGATAAATAACATATTAAACTATGTTTTTGTTTAGTAGATAACATATCAAAATATGCTTTGGATGATTAACAAAATATATGTTGGTTTGTACAATACCACACATGAGAGTATATCAAAATATACTTTAATAGTGTGATTTGAGAATTCAATCAGACCTAGTGCATCAAGATACACCTTTGAGACTATAGAAATACCACAAAGGCAATTCCTATTTGGATGGAGCAACAAATTGGTTTCTGACATTCCATGCCAACAGGAATGGGGTGTCAAATCCTATAGCGCTATATCATACTAACAATCGGTCTGGTGAACATAAAATAAGTACAATTCAACAATTTATTTTATGTTCTTTGAGAAAATCAATGTTTAAATCATAGATAGTCATTCAATTTGTCAATAGATAAGTAATAACATGTATAATCAATTATACTTTTGGAAAACACGAAAATAACAGATAGGTACACATGCTTCACCCCAAAACAGTTTAGAAAACAGTAAAAGAGGGGAATAATGTACTCGCCTGAGATTGCTCAGATGTCTAAAGATAATCACCAAGTAATGCTAGAGATCTCGGAATATCAAACGGCACCTAATATAGGTAACTACATTAATAAACCGGACCTAAATCGGAGGATCGGATAGAATGAGGGTTTGTAACCCAAACGAGTGTAGAGACTCGTGTCATTTGGTTTAACAAAGCCTACATACTAAATGAAACCTAACATAATTGTTTACGACCCATTATGACCCGTTTAGGTAGCTTATGCTACTTTAACGCGTCGTTCGCGTGAAACGCGTTCGGACCGTCTAACTAGCCCTATGACAAGTGTTATATGCCTAAACATGTTACATAATCAGTTATGTGACAAAGGTTTAGGTTACATATGCTTAATTACCAATTATACATGAAAAGGGTATTCTGGTAATTTACCTAAGGCATATAAACTACCTATCATACAACTACTTAAAAGATGTGACCATAAGGTATAACCTCGGAAGGTTATTCCCTACCTACTATGGTCACCTAATGTGTTTGGTCAGATCCTAATGATCGACCAAACTGGGTCGGGTTCGAAGGTATAGGCGATTTATTAGATCGCCTACCCTACGACCCTAGACAACGTGGTAATCAGTGGGCATAGTCCCAAGGGACTATGACCAACGTGATTACACTCACGTTGCGAAGTTCAAACGAACTTCGCATTGACCATTACTGGTCAACGCTGAAAGTCAAACAAAGTTTGACTTTCGGACTCGAAAAGCAGTAAAATAAGGAAAAGAACGAAAGAATACTTACCCAGGGTCCCCGAATGCTAATCCCGATTCAAGAATCTCAGGTATGAAACAATGGTTTCAACTTAGAGTTCCTAAAATCAGAATTCTAGTGGGTTTTAAGCAATGGGGGGGTGGGGTATTTATAGTTTTTGGGTAACCGTTAAGATCGTTTGTCGAATATCGTGCCTTAATCGTATCCGTACAAGTGTCGGGAAGTTGTGGTGGCTAAAAATGATGTTTATCAACTGAAATGGCAAGTTGCAAGTATGTGGTTGTGGTTAAAACAGCTGGAACACGCTGACTGTTCGTTGTTATCTGATCAGACAGGCGGACGCGGCCCGCTTTAGGATTAGGGAAAACTCAGGCGGGCCGCCTGAGGCTTCTGATCAACAAATATGTTTCAGAAATGACAGTTTCAGTCCCTGCATGTGTTTAAGCCCATTTCCGGCACTTCCAAGGCCCGTAAAGCCAACTTTAAGGCCCTAAAATGATGCCTAAACATTGTGGACATGAAACATGCTCAAAAATATGTCGAATGTTGGTTCGTTTGGTCGTACGAACGCGATGTTCGCATAATTACGACGGAATGCGCACAAGCGCGAAAAACGATCCAAATGACGCAACGAATGGATTTTTCTTAAGGCGAACACTAAAATATAATATAGTCATGCTCACATAAATTTTTGGATGTCCGGATGTATTCAGAACGTAAGTTATGCGCGAAAATGCAAACTTTTGCACTTTTTGACACTTTTAGTCCCTGAATGACCCAAAAGTTTATTTTAGCACACCGAACCCCTCAAAGCCTATTTCTAAGCTATATAAAGGATATTTAAGATGTGTTTAACTTATGGTCATGTTCCGGAATGTCTGTTACAGTTCAAATTGGCATACTTTCGCAGTTTGTCAACTTTAGTCCCTGTAAGCGATTTAACTTGATTTTGCCATACCAAAGCCTTCAAAACTTATTTCTAAGTTATGTAAAGGTTATTTAAGGTATGTTAAGCCTATGTCACTATTCCGGAGTGTTCGTTGCATTAAACTGGTTATATTTACGCATCGGTGCGCGTATAACCTTCCAGAAAGCGATTTAGAGTTTGAAATTGAACAAAGAATTGATATGTGCTAATGATACACATATTTTTACAAATCCCAAGGATGAAATATAATATTTCATTGGTTCGGTATTTGTTTGATGGCCGTGGAGGCACAGGTGTTACAGTCTCCCCTACTTTAGGAAATTTCGTCCCGAAATTTAATTCTAGAGGAAACTTGTGAATACAGCTGTGACGGTTTCTCCTTCTAATAGATCCATTGAACCCTTAAGTAAAACTCTGGGCCATGTTAGGATTCTTAGCGAATTTGTTAACCCTCAAAGTGAATTCCTTGTAGCAGTAAAACATGGAATTTTGAACTACGGACAGAAGAACGTTTCTTATGAAGACTCATCATAGGAAACTTGGTGTGTGATTGAAATCAGTATTGGGGAGTGTGAGAATAAATGACATCGGTCAAAGTCCGAGACTCCTTCCATATCATTATTCTTGTCACCATAGGTCTTAACACCTGACAAAACTTCTTGTGGTTTCTCTGCACTGAATTCCATAATTATGTAGGCCTCCATAATTACGTAATTCCTTGCACAGTCCGCACAGTTCATTTCATAATGTGTAGTGGAAAAATCAACTGAATAAACATGAAGCGACTTGTCTAGACCACCAAAGGATCTTTTCAACTAGATCAGCGAACGATCTTTTTAAATAGATCAACGCATGATCTTCTTAACTAGACCGTCGTGCGATCTTCTTGAATAGATCACTTAAGGGATCTTTTTAATTATATCATCACATGATATTTCTAATCAGATTTTCAAAATCAATCTGTTTAACCAGACCACTCACGGGTCCAATTATAGAATAGTACTTTAAAACCCAAGGGACTTGACTACAACGTAGAAGTCCATTAAGGATTTAAGATAGTAACTTTGGATATCCTATTATGAATCTCTCATATGAAATATAAAAGACTCTACGAGGATTTGGATGGATCACATACAACCGCAAAACATGTAAGAAAACACATAAGCATATAATTAGTTAACTTGATTCTTTAATTTGTTGTCTTTGGGCATGGATATTTAAAGCACACTAGAAATCCAATCCATGAATTTCATTTGGTACTTTAATCATTTCCAAGGATCCATCTATAAAGATAGAAGGATTCTCAATAAGAGTTTGGCTTTGTTTCTTAAAAGAAACAAGTGTTAAAGGTTCTTGGGGAGATCACAAGTGATCATAAAGTAACTGAACCATACGAGTAGTTTGTCTTTGGGTTGACATCGTAAGGTTGTATCAAACATTCACACAATTGTATCAGTTTTGCAAAAATAAAAACGATGACTTTTTATTTATATTACAACTGACTTGTCTTTAAACATCATAAGATAACAACCAAGGGAAATAACAAAACACTAGTTGTTCATTGTCGCATCATTGTTCATGTTTGCCCCATTGATATTAAACACTCATCCACGCGCTGGAGGTGCGTTAACAAGTCTTGGGCAATTGTTCCTGTAGTGGGTAAGGTCACCACAGTTATAACATGACCCCGGAGGGAACCGTGCTTGAACAGCAGCAGGATTTGCAGCAGCTTGATTTGCATAGCGACAAACATTGATCAAATGTCCCAACCGTCCACAGTGGGTACATTTGTGACACTGCTCTTGCGCTAGATGATGACGGTTGCACTTGTTGCACAAAGGTGCAGTACCAACATAGTTTTTCCTTTTGCGAGGTTGTGCTGGTTGGTTTGCTGCAACCTGTTTGTCTTGAGCAGTTACAGCGCAGTTCTAAGAGGCTTTGCGCTTCTTCTTCTTGGACACCTCAGCATTTTCTTCCTTTGGTTCCACATGAGCAGTCTTGTCAGATGGTCTTGGGTCGCCCTTCCGAAACAGCTTTTTCTTTCTGATATGGGATTCAGTCAGAGTGGCAGACAGTTCAATGGCTTGTCTGACAGTAGTAGGGTTACTGCCAGTAACGATATCCTGAACTAGGTCAGGAAGACCATCAGTATATTTCTCGATCGCCTTATCCACAGGAGTAACCATTGCAGGACACAACAGGCTCAATTCTTCAAAACGGTCAGTATAAGCTCGATGTTCACCACTGTCTTGCTTCAAATCATCAAACTCCCTCTCCAAAGCTCGTAATTCATGACGAGGGCAAAACTCCTTCATCATAAGAGCCCTAAGCTCAGCCCAAGTCTGTGCTAATGCAACCTCAGCACCACGGTCTCTCATCACCCCGTTCCACCATGTGAGAGCCCTCTTCTGAAACACACTTGAAGAAAACTCGACCTTGCGATTTTCAGGACACTGAACATGACGGAAGGTATTCTCAATGCTCTCGAACCACTGAAGAAGCCCAGTTGCTCCCTCAGAACCACTAAACTTGAGTGGTTTGGCCGAGTTGAAACTCTTAAAATTGCATGGAGCATTGTTGTTGTTGATGGTTTGCATCATTTGAGCATAAAGATTTGGGAAGGCAACAGCCATTTGCTGCGCGATGATTTCCGCCAGTTCGGCATTCGCCATCTGATTATCACGTCAAGGAGGCATTCTAAAAGAGGAAACATGAAAGGAAACGAGTGAGAGAATTAGACGAAAAGAATGAGATGAAACAAATCTGATGAAAGCAAGGATAGTGGTTATTTGTTCGCATTAGAAAGCAACAAACTACACACAGTGACTAATCAAAGTAAATGGGTCAAAATTAATGTATCACGAAGACATGCTCGCCTATAAGTGAACACTCATCCCAAGAATTCCCAGGTAAGCACAACTGGTCTCGCGTCTGATGAGATATATACGAAGTGCTTGCCTAGACAGAAAACTCAGAATACAGGCATTCACCCTTCCAGTTTGCACGTGTTCACATTATTTAAAACCCAAAACCTTGACGAGATTTTGAAAACTTAAAGGGGTTCAAAACCTTATAATAGAGAGTTCAAAACCTAGTAATCAATCATCCTAGAACAGATGATTAGTTTTCAAAGCGGTTTTGAAATTTTTGTTCTTGTTGTGGTCGTCGCCTAAGGATAGGTGACGGTATTGTTTTATGACTAAACGCAAGTAAACTCGCGTTAGGGTCCTAAGAAGGTTATAGACTAGGTCAAAGCATTACTAATAACCTAATTCCCTAATAACCTAATTGCCTAAACGGGTCTTATTCACTTTGAGGGTTAACAAATTTGCTAAGAATCCTAGCATGACCCAGAGTTTTACTTAAGGGTTCAATGGATCTATTAGAAGGCGAAACCGTCACAGCTGTATTCACAAGTTTCCTCTAGAATTAAATTTCGGGACGAAATTTCCTAAAGTAGGGGAGACTGTAACACCTGTGTCACTTCAACCATCAAACAAATGCCAAACCAATGAAATATTGTATTTCATACTTGGGATTTGTAAAAATATGTGTATCATTAGCACATATCAATTCTTGTTCAATTTCAAACTCTAAATCGCTTTCTGGAAGGTTATACGCGCACCGATGCGTAAATATAACCAGTTTAATGCAACGAACACTCCGGAATAGTGACATAGGTTTAACATACCTTAAATAACCTTTACATAACTTAGAAATAAGTTTTGAAGGCTTTGGTATGGCAAAATCTAGTTAATTCGCTTACAGGGACTAAAGTTGACAAACTGCGAAAGTATGCCAATTTGAACTGTAACAGACATTCCAGAACATGACCATAAGTTAAACACATCTTAAATATCCTTTATATAGCTTAGAAATAGGCTTTGAGGGGTTCGGTGTGCTAAAATAAACTTTTGGGTCATTCAGGGACTAAAAGTGTCAAAAAGTGCACAAGTTTGCATTTTCGCGCATAACTTACGTTCTGAATACATCCGGACATCCAAAAATTTATGTGAGCATGACTATATTATATTTTAGTGTTCTCCTTAAGAAAAATCCATTCGTCGCGTCATTTGGATCGTTTTTCGCGCTTGTGCGTATTTCGTCGTAATTAAGCGAACATCGCGTTCGTACGGTCAAACGAACCAACATCAGACATATTTTTGAACATGTTTCATGTCCACAATGTTTAGGCAACATTTTAGGGCCTTAAAGTTGGCTTTACGGGCCTTAGAAGTGCCGGAAATGGGCTGATTACACAACAGGGACCAAAGATGTAATTTCTGATCTGCAACTGTCAAGCGGCCCGCCTCAGTTTCTGATCTTTCTCACGCGGGCCGCGCCAGCCTGTCTGATCAGATTAGAACGAACAGTCAGCACGATCCAGCTGTTTTAACCACAACCACATGCTTGCAACTTGCCAAATCTGTTGATAAACATCATTTTTAGCCACCATGAGTTTCCGACACTTGTACGGCTTGGATTAAGGCACGATATTCAACAAACGATCTTAACGGTTACCCGAAAACTATAAATACCCCACCCCCATTAACTCTAAAACCACTAGAATCTGATCTATTTGACTCTAAGTTGGAACCATTGTTTCATACCTGAGTTATTGTGATCACGATTAGCATTCGGGGACCCTGGGTAAGTATTCTTTCGTTCTTTTCCTTATTTTACTGCTTTTCGAGTCCGAAAGTCAAACTTTGTTTGACTTTCAGCGTTGACCAGTAATGGTCAATGCGAAGTTCGTTTGAACTTCGCAACGTGATTGTAATCACGATGGTCATAGTCCTTTGGGACTATGCCTACTGATTACCACGTTGTCTAGGGTCGTAGGGTAAGCGATCTAATAAATCGCTTATACCTCGAACCCGACCCAGTTTGGTCGATCATTAGGATCTGACCAAACACATTAGGTGACCATAGTAGGTAGGGAATAACCTTCCGAGGTTATACCCTATGGTCACATCGTTTAAGTAGTTGTATGATAGGTAGTTTATATGCCTTAGGTAAATTACCAGAATACCCTTTTCATGTATAATTGGTAATTAAGCATATGTAACCTAAACCTTTGTCACATAACTGATTATGTAACATGTTTAGGCATATAACACTTGTCATAGGGCTAGTTAGGCGGTCTGAACGCGTTTCACGCGCACGACGCGTTAAAGTAGCATAAGCTTCCTAAACGGATCATAATGGGTCAATAAGACTTAGGTTAAGTTTCTTTTAGTATGTAGGCTTTGTTAAACCATGTCACGTGAGTTCCTACACTCATTTGGTTTACAAACCCTAATGCTACTCAGTCTTCCGATTTAGGTCCGGTTTATTAACATAGTTACCTATATTAGGTGCCGTTTGATATTCCGAGATCTCTAGCATTACTTGGTGATTATCTTTAGACATCTGAGCAATCTCAAGTGAGTACATAGACCCCTCTTTTACTGTTTTCCAAACTATTTTGGGGTGAAACACATGTGCCTACTTGTTACTTTCATGCTTTCCTGTTTTCACATCATATACCTGCTACGTTTGTTAGTACATTATAGTACATGATTTCATTACATTTCATGCTAGGTGTGACAGAAACCCGGCTCAACAGGTTGCTCAACCTCCTGCTCCGCAACAGGGTCAAGCTGCACGACCACAATACCCACCAGGTGCTTGTTACAATTGTGGGGATCTGACCCACTATAGGAATCGGTGCCCAAGACTGGCGAACCAGAACCAGAACCAGAATCAGGCTCCGGCTCGAGGCTGAGTTTTTAACATGAATGCCCAAGAGGCACAGGCTGACGATAATGTGGTGAACGGTACGTTCTTTATTAATAATCAGCCTGCATCTGTTCTTTTCGATTCTGGTGCCGATAAGAGTTTCGTGTCTTTGTCTTTTGAGCAAATGCTTCGCGTGTCTAGAACGAAACTAGGCAAATCTTTGACAGTAGAAGTTGCTAGTGGTGAACCTATTGTTCTTAATTCTGTTCTACGCAACTGCCAATTGAACCTTAACGACCATCTTTTTCCTATTGACATCGCGCCTATGCAACTCGGAAGCTTCGACGTTATTGTGGGAATGGATTGGTTATCCAAGCATCACGCAGAGATAGTTTGTTCTGAGAAGATTGTTCGTGTGCCGCTTTCGACAGGCGAGATTCTGCAGGTTCAAGGTGAGAAGCCTACCGGTGGTCTCAAACTCATGTCTTGTTTTAAAGCTCGGAAGTATCTGCAAAAGAACTATGTGGCTTTCTTAGCACATGTTACAGAAGATAAAGGCAAGGGTAAGTCTATTTCAGATATTCCTGTCGTTCGGGATTATTCTGAAGTGTTCCCCGAAGATTTACCTGGTCTACCTCCAGCACGCCAAGTCGAGTTTCGCATTGATCTCGTACCTGGTGCAAATCCCATTGCTAGAGCTCCATATCGTCTTGCACCGTCTGAGATGCAAGAGTTGTCTAAGCAGCTTCAGGAGCTCTCTGACAAAGGTTTTATCCGTCCTAGTTTTTCACCTTGGGGTGCTCCCATTCTTTTTGTCAAGAAGAAGGATGGATCCTTTAGGATGTGTATCGATTATCGTGAGCTTAACAAGCTTACCATCAAGAATCGATATCCCCTACCTCGCATAGACGACCTCTTTGATCAGTTACAGGGCGCTTCTTATTTTTCGAAGATTGATCTACGTTCCGGATATCATCAACTTCGCGTGCAAGAAGAAGATATTCCCAAGACAGCGTTCCGTACTCGATATGGGCATTATGAGTTCACAGTCATGCCATTCGGTGTGACTAATGCTCCTGCTGTTTTCATGGACTTAATGAATAGGGTCTGTAAACCTTATTTGGATCAGTTCGTCATTGTTTTTATTGACGATATCTTGATTTACTCTAAGACGCGAGCTGATCACGAGCAACATCTTCGTCTTACCCTAGAACTCCTAAAGAAAGAGCAACTTTTCGCCAAATTCTCCAAGTGCGAATTTTGGCTTAAAGAAGTTCAATTTTTGGGGCATGTTATCAACGAACGGGGTATTCATGTAGATCCCTCCAAAATCAGTGCGATTAAGGATTGGGATACGCCTACTACTCCTACTGAAGTTCGTTCTTTTCTTGGTCTAGCGGGTTATTATCGCCGCTTCATAGAAAACTTCTCAAAGATTGCAGTTCCTTTAACTGCTCTAACTCAGAAGAAAATGCCCTTTTATTGGGGAAACAAACAAGAGGAAGCTTTTCAACACCTGAAGCAGAAGCTTTGCGATGCGCCTGTTCTATCATTGCCTGAGGGTGATGATGATTTTGTTGTGTATTGTGATGCATCGAAATTGGGTCTTGGCTGTGTTCTTATGCAAAGGAACAAAGTCATAGCTTATGCATCGAGGCAGTTGAAGATACATGAGAAGAACTACACCACTCATGATCTTGAGTTGGGTGCAGTTGTCTTTGCTCTCAAAATCTGGAGACACTATTTGTACGGTACAAAATGTGTGGTTTTCACTGACCACAAAAGTCTTCAGCATATCTTCAACCAGAAAGAACTCAACATGAGACAGCGACGTTGGGTTGAGCTTTTAAACGACTATGACTGCGAAATTCGCTACCATCCTGGTAAGGCGAATGTCGTAGCTGATGCATTGAGTCGCAAGGAACGTACTAAGCTTCATTGTGTACGTGTTCAATCTGTTATTCAAGCTCGATCCGATATTCAAGCACGCATTTCTCAGTCTCAACAATCTTGTGTTTCACAAGGTTTGATGGATAAGGAATTTCCCTATCACATAACACCTGCTCTGGAACTGAAGGACAATGGATCATATTACTTCATGGACCGTTTGTGGGTCCCAAGCCAGGATGATCTTCGTGCCTTGCTTATGGATGAAGCCCATAAGTCTCGTTATTCTATTCATCCGGGCTCAGATAAGATGTATAAGGATCTTCGTACTCACTATTGGTGGCCTGGTATGAAGAAAGACATTGCCTTATACGTATCAAAATGCCTTACTTGTCTTAAGGTTAAGGCTGAACATCAGCGTCCTTCTGGTTTATTGGAGCAACCAGAAATCCCAGTTTGGAAATGGGAAAACATTACTATGGATCTCGTTACCAAACTTCCGCGCACAAAGAAGGGTCATGATGCCATCTGGGTAGTCGTTGATCGTCTTACAAAGTCAGCACATTTCTTGCCAATCCGCGAGGATTTTCCTACTGACAGACTTGCTCAAATCTATGTAGATGAAATTGTAGCTCGACATGGTGTTCCGTTGAACATCATTTCTGACAGAGATGCTCGTTTCACTTCTCATTTTTGGAGAACCATGCAATCTGCTATGGGGACCCAACTTAATCTGAGCACAGCTTATCATCCGCAAACGGATGGTCAATCTGAGAGAACAATCCAGACTCTGGAGGATATGCTAAGAGCTTGTGTGATCGATTTTGGTGGTAGCTGGGATTCACATCTTAAATTGATTGAATTCTCCTACAACAACAGTTATCACACTAGCATCAAAATGGCTCCTTTCGAGGCTCTCTATGGTCGAAAATGTCGTTCACCAGTCTGCTGGAATGAGATTGGCGAGGCTCAACTTACTGGACCTGCCCTCATTTTAGAGACAACTGACAAGGTCAAGAAAGTTCGTGATAACCTTCAGGCAGCTAGAAGCCGTCAGAAGATTTACGCGGATCCAAAACGCAAAGCCTTGGAATTTCAAGTCGGTGATCGAGTATTACTTAAGGTCTCACCTTGGAAAGGTGTGATCAGATTTGGAAAGAAAGGAAAACTTGCACCTAGATACGTTGGACCATTCAAGATCGTCGAAAGAATCGGTAAGGTAGCCTACAGACTTGAGTTACCTCCTGAACTTGGAAATGTTCATCCAACTTTTCACGTGTCCAATCTCAAAAAGTGTTCAGCTGATGAGAACTTCTCCATACCGCTTGACGAAATTCGTGTTGGCAAAACACTGAAATTTGTTGAGAAACCAGTGGAAATCATGGAACGTGAAGTCAAGTGGCTTAAACGCAAGCGCATTCCTTTGGTCAAAGTTCGCTGGGAAGCAAAACGTGGACCTGAGTTTACTTGGGAACGTGAAGACCAAATGAAGGCGAAATATCCACATCTTTTTCCACGAGTTTCCTCTAAATAAATTTCGGGACGAAATTTCCACAAGTAGGGGAGACTGTAACAACTGTGCTTGTAATCGCTATGAACAGTTCTATTATCAATAAAACAATGTTATTTGATCACAATGTTTGTTTTGTTATGTTTTACATTTTTCATGTTTTGACTTTTATGTAATTTCAAACTCTATATCGCTTTCTGGAGAGTTATACGCAAACTAGTGCGTAAACGTACTCAGTTTAATGCGAGAAATACTCCGGAACATCAACATATACTCAACATACCTTAAATAACCTTTACATAACTTAGAAATAAGTTTTGAAGGCTTTGGTATGGCAAAAACAAGTTAATTCGCTTACAGGGACTAAATATGACAAACTGCGAAAGTATGCCAATTTGAACTGTAACGAACATTCCGGAACATGAACATAAGTTAAACACACCATAAATATCCTTTACATAGCTTAGAAATAGGCTTTGAGGGGTTTGGTGTGCTAAAATAAACTTTTGGGACATTCAGGGACTAAAAGTGTCAAAAAGTGAACAAGTTTGCATTTTCGCGCATAACTTACGTTCTGAATACATCCGGACATCCAAAAATTTATGAAAGCATGACTACATTATATTTTAGTGTTCGCCTTAAGAAAAATCCATTCGTTGCGTCATTTGGATCGTTTTTCGCGCTTGTGCGCATTTCGTCGTAATTAAGCGAACATCACGTTCGTACGGCCAAACGAACCAACATCAGACATATTTTTTGAACATGTTTCATGTCCACAATGTTTAGGCAACATTTTAGGGCCTTAAAGTTGGCTTTACGGGCCTTAGAAGTGCCGGAAATGGGCTGAATACACAACAGGGACCAAAAATGTAATTTCTGATCTTGGTTCGTTTGGCCGTACGAACGTGATGTTCGCTTAATTACGACGAAATGCGCACAAGCGCGAAAAACGATCCAAATGACGCAACGAATGGATTTTTCTTAAGGCGAACACTAAAATATAATGTAGTCATGCTTTCATAAATTTTTGGATGTCCGGATGTATTCAGAACGTAAGTTATGCGCGAAAATGCAAACTTGTGCACTTTTTGACACTTTTAGTCCCTGAATGTCCCAAAAGTTTATTTTAGCACACCAAACCCCTCAAAGCCTATTTCTAAGCTATGTAAAGGATATTTATGGTGTGTTTAACTTATGGTCAAGTTCCGGAATGTTCGTTACAGTTCAAATTGGCATACTTTCGCAGTTTGTCATATTTAGTCCCTGTAAGCGAATTAACTTGTTTTTGCCATACCAAAGCCTTCAAAACTTATTTCTAAGTTATGTAAAGGTTATTTAAGGTATGTTGAGTATATGTTGATGTTCCGGAGTATTTCTCGCATTAAACTGAGTACGTTTACGCACTAGTTTGCGTATAACTCTCTAGAAAGCGATATAGAGTTTGAAATTACATAAAAGTCAAAACATGAAAAATGTAAAACATAACAAAATAAACATTGTGATCAAATAACATTGTTTTATTGATAATAGAACTGTTCATAGCGATTACAAGCACAGTTGTTACAGTACTCTTCTGTCACACCCCGACCGCGTAAAACAACAAACCGCGGCGGAAACATCGGGGCGTGTTGTAACAGAATAAATTGTTTCATAACCATGGCATACAAAGTTGTATTTTATTTATCAAACAAGGGTGTTACATTGTCTTGAACAGTAAACAAAAGAGTTTATAACATAATCACACATAGTCTAGCTTTATTTTAAGTCTCTAAGGCACAGGTCCGCCTTAGTGTCATGATCAACATCCTACGGAAAAAGCTCCTGAAAACACATGTGAAAGTAGGTACGTCAGCATAAAAATGCCTGTGAGATACATAGGTTTGTGAAAATAGGATTCATGACTTGTATTTGAGAAAATGTTTAGTCATGAACCTTGAAATTTGCTTTGTCTTGTAAATCATTTGAAAAACGATAAGATCAGTTGATATGTAAGTAAATGTAAGGTTAATTGAATAACCATGCAAAATGATTTGTATAAAATAAACTGTTTTGTAAAACAATGTCTTATGAAAAGTATGTTATGTGTATAAAATGTAATATGTATCAAACTGAAATGATTCAAACAACGTTACGCTATGTAATATTATACAAACATTTATATATAGGAAGTACCAGCGGCGTATCCACCATGTTTGTATCATATTACACACGTATCGTTACTTAATCACTTAATCAAACCAAACCATTCAAGATGTAAAATGTTCATGTACAAACCCATTTGTCAAGTGTTATTGTGTAAACCATATCAAAATGTATATGTCCAATGTAAACCACCAAATGTGTATATCAATGTCAAATTGTTTATGTTCAATGTGGATCATGTAATGTGTAACCAAGATGTCATGTATGGTAGTGAAATATATCAACTAAACCATATGTAAAATGCACAAAAACAAGGTATTGAAGTAAAACATAGTTTAAATCAAAGTTATGTTTTGTGTAACAAATGCATGCTATACTGATACAAACATTTATGCGGTATTGTTAAAATGCATACATCCAAGCCTTGAGACTGTGGCGATAAACCCTTAAACAAATTAAAGGTTCATCTGAGTTATGTATATCGAATTCGGTCATTCCTTTCATCCCCTTTCCCTGGGATGTCCGGAACGGGAGTTGTCAATTCCTATGGTACCACTACCTACTAACGAATGGCATGATCAATGTTAATGAATGTATTGTCCCATGTTAAACAAACCAAATGTTATACCAAAAATGGAAGCATGTGATGCACTAAGTATGTAATCAAATGAACATACATAGCGTGAAAATGTAATGTAAAACGATGTACTAAGTAATGCACACAATGGGCACACCTAGCATGAAATGTAATGTAAAACGATGTACTAAGTAATGCACACAATGGGCACACCTAGCATGAAATGTAATGTAAAACGATGTACCAAGTAATGCACACAATGGGCACACCTAGCATGAAATGTAATGTAAAACAATGTACCAAGTAATGCACACAATGGGCACACCTAGCATGAAATGTAATGTAAAACAATGTACCAAGTAATGCACACAATGGGCACACCTAGCATGAAATGTAATGAAATCATGTACTATAATGTACTAACAAACGTAGCAGGTATATGATGTGAAAACAGGAAAGCATGAAAGTAACAAGTAGGCACATGTGTTTCACCCCAAAACAGTTTGGAAAACAGTAAAAGAGGGGTCTATGTACTCACTTGAGATTGCTCAGATGTCTAAAGATAACCACCAAGCAATGGTATAGATCTCGGAATCAAACGGCACCTAATATAGGTAACTATGTTAATAAACCGGACCTATATCGGAAGACTGAGTAGCATTAGGGTTTGTAAACCAAATGAGTGTAGGAACTCACGTGACATGGTTTAACAAAGCCTACATACTAAAAGAAACTTAACCTAAGTCTTATTGACCCGTTATGATCCGTTTAGGTAGCTTATGCTACTTTAACGCATCGTGCGCGTGAAACGCGTTCGGACCGCCTAACTAGCCCTATGACAAGTGTTATATGCCTAAACATGTTACATAATCAGTTATGTGACAAAGGTTTAGGTTACATATGCTTAATTACCAATTATACATGAAAAGGGTATTCTGGTAATTTACCTAAGGCATATAAACTACCTATCATACAACTACTTAAACGATGTGACCATAGGGTATAACCTCGGAAGGTTATTCGCTACACTATGGTCACCTAATGTATTTGGTCGGATCCTAATGATCGACCAAACTGGGTCGGGTTCGAAGGTATAAGCGATTGATCAGATCGCTTACCCTACGACCCTAGACAACGTGGTAATCAGTAGGCATAGTCCCAAAGGACTATGACCATCGTGATTACAATCACGTTGCGAACTTCAAACGAACTTCGCATTGACCATTACTGGTCAACGCTGAAAGTCAAACAAAGTTTGACTTTCGGACTCGAAAAGCAGTAAAAATAAGGAAAAGAACGAAAGAATACTTACGAAGGGTCCCCGAATGCTAATCGTGATCACAATAACTCAGGTATGAAACAATGGTTCCAACTTAGAGTCAAATAGATCAGATTCTAGTGGTTTTAGAGTTAATGGGGGTGGGGTATTTATAGTTTTCGGGTAACCGTTAAGATCGTTTGTTGAATATCGTGCCATAATCCAAGCCGTACAAGTGTCGGAAACTCATGGTGGCTAAAAATGATGTTTATCAACAGATTTGGCAAGTTGCAAGCATGTGGTTGTGGTTAAAACAGCTGGATCGTGCTGACTGTTCGTTCTAATCTGATCAGACAGGCTGACGCGGCCCGCGTGAGAAAGATCAGAAACTGAGGCGGGCCGCCTGACAGTTTCAAATCCATGGCAATTAAAGTTTCGTTTTATTAATCAATTATGAGAGTTTGCATTGTTTAAACAAGAAACAAAGGGTACATAACATAAGTTAACTAGTTATTGTCTCGTTTTAAGTTGCTAAGGCACGAGTCCATCCTAAATGTAGCATGTATCAACAATCATTGCAAAGCAGTACCTGAAACATGTGTAAAAACGAGGTCAGCAAAGAAATGCTGGCGAATACATTGGTTTTGTAGGAGTGTCGAAATCATGGCTAGTTTAGACGTTGCAATACTTTATTTAAAAACCTTGTTTTGAAAAGAGTATAATATTGCAATTTAATTAACCAACTCAAATCAAGCGGGTTATAATTTGTAAAACCTCGTAACCATGACTCTTGACCCAAAAACATTTGTTTTAGTAAATTATTTGAAAAACAATGATAAGTTCTGATGATATGTGTAAATAAGAGAATAATGCATGATTAAATGAATAACCATGTAAAATGAGTTTGTATAAGATATGTTGTTTGTAAAACAATGTCTTGTGAAAAGTATATTATTTGTATAAATGTTATATATCTCAAACTGAAATGATTCAATACTATTATTAGCAATATGAAATATTAATGACGTATATTAAACCCTTAAGTATTTACGTCATTAAGCGTATAAATTTTAGGTAAAAATTTATGCGAACTACGACGTCTGTGTTTTATGTCACACCCCGATTTTCCACGTGTCACCGGTGGGCCCGGTGGGGGAGTATCGTGACGTGGTTGGCAACATAATAGTCAAACAACACAATTATATAAATGCACAGCGGAAGCAAAAGATAAATATTATTACATTCCGAATAATAAGTAATATCCAGTATTACAATGGAAAGTAAAAGATCCACAGGCGGATCTTAAAACATATCATTTGTTCAACAGACTTTAGACGCCTAGGACTTTCAAGATTCCTTATTAACGCCCTGAGCAGCTTCCAGCCTATTTACGTACTTGTACCTGTCACTTAGACTTTGGAAAATACGTCAGTTTTCACTGGTAAATACAATTAACCGACTCATTTTGGAAAAAGAGTTTGAAAAGGGATTTGAGTGCAAACGGCACAAAATATCTTGACACATTGATTAAAATGCACCGAGGCAAGTTAATCTTTTATACTTGGGACAATTTTATTAATAAAAATCTTGTATCCGATTTACATGGTTGTCCAACATTTAGGGCCGGTGATTATACAATACAAGCCGGACAAGATTAATCGACACACCACAAATATAATCTCACAAGAAGATACCCTTACGAGTGAGTATACGTTATACATATGCAACAGGAGGTGTTATATCTACACCTTGTGCTTACGTCGTGGCCATTCACTTTTTAAAATGAGCCAAGGATATCCAGGACACGGTCATTAACCCCCAATGTTATTTGTTATCAATCAATACAGATTAAAACGGGATTATGCAATTTAATCATCTCCGATTAAAAGGTTTCTACACCCGACCAAGCGGTATTTTTATAATACCGTATCCCAAGCCCGTATAAGGGAAAATAAGTTAAAAGTATTTACCTGAGCTAGCAATGCAATTTATACTCAGCCGTATATTCTAATCAGCAAGCACAAGTACTTCTACTGGGGTTCTCAATCTGGAACGAAGGTTTTATTAACCTATTAGATTCCTAACGGGTCTTATTTAAGTTGTAACTTAGACCGGTTAGTTTTAAGGAAGTTTTACAGTTCAAACGCATGATTAAGCGAAGACCGGAATAGAATGTGATTTAGACCCGACAAGTTTGAAGACTTGTATAATATGGGTAAACTAAACACATTCTGGATTTTGAGATAAAAAGGATAAGGTTTGACCCGTTTCGGCTAATTTATGTAAACTAGTTACATAAACCGAACCGAACGCGTATGAGGCGTAACGGGTAACCATAAGAGTCCTAAATAGGTTTCCTAAGTTAACATGCCTTAAATATGTCATGATATCAGTAGGATACCTTCCGTTATGCCCAAAACGAGTTTAATCGCTTATTAAGCCCCGTAGGGGTATTTTGGTCATTTTAAAGATTATAAAAGGGATTAATTACATTTCTGTGAACCGGGTCTGAATACATCAGTAATTTAGTTTATTTTAACAGGTTATAACATTTGGTTATAAGTCTTATATGTCAAAATAGTTTTAAACCCAAACTATGCGTTAAATACGCGTATAAAGTCGTTTTAAGCGATGTACGGGTTAAAATACGATTCTGAGTTTTCTGATCAAATAAACAGGCTCAAAATACTCCATTTATTATTTAAATCAATAGCAATTGGATTGGCGTTAAAAGGATTTGTAAAAATTTTATGGCCGAAAAGGGTATTTTTGGTATTAACCGAATCAAGGCGATAAATCTAGCTTATGATCAGTTTAAAAATAATTAAAAATCTTTAAAAATCCCAAAATATTATATCACATCAGTGGGTAAAAGGTTTGGTGTCAAAATTTGGGTTTAGATAGGCTTTACGCTAATGACGCCGTTTAATTACTTAAAAGCATTCAAATTACGTCATTAAGCATATCTCCTAATCTAGACCTCCAACTGATGTGAAATTTTAGGTACAAGTTTAATAATCAGTAACTAAGATTATGGCACTTTCACATTTCCAAAAATCTCGTTTTATGGTCATAAGGGCATTACGGTCAATATTTAGGCGATTAACGGAAACATCGGACGATTAGGGATTCGAGTGGTATAAACGCAGAGGCTTATACACACATGTAACTAGGTCCTAATGGAACTTTAAGGCATGTCTAAACCTATATAAATCGGGTCAGAACTGAGGTCAAAGCAAAAGTCAAACTTTTGCGTCTCTCGGTTCCGAATCGGTTCAAAACATAAAGTTGTCGAATCAAACAAGCTTAGACATGTTAATATACTTATTTTCAAGTTATATGACTGATAAAACAGATTACACGCCTTCCGTATCATTAAATATGCGATTAACGTTTCTGTTGACTTTTTCGGACAACCTTTGACTCGACAAACGACCTAGTTAGGATTCGAATCAGTGAGTGCCCTTTTAGGGGTTTATTAACCATATAAATACCGACTTATAACAACTTTCGATTCGACAATACTCTGGACCGATTGTGATTTATCGCGAAGTCAAACCGTAGTTACGACGGTTTGATTTCTAGGCTTTTAACTAAGTATAACTCAAACAAGAAGGATCAAAGGCACTTACACACGACTAATGGATGATTTGGAATGCTTGTGGCCTGCTTGAAAGCTCTGGAAATGCTCAGAAGTGATGAATGAACAATGTGGTAACATGTGGGTCTTGATATAAGGCTTCTAACACTCTTAGATGATCAACACATAAGTCTAGGGGTGTTGCATTATCATCCACAAGTGTCCTACAAGCTAGAAACCACCTTAGGCAGCCCAAGGTATCAAGAAACATGCATGTAAGTCGGTTAAATGGCTGAAACAGCCATCTGTCATGAATCTGGTCGCTGGGGACTAGCTTACGGACCGTAAGGTCAACAAGGTTGAGGTCCTCAAGCTAGTTATCAGCACATGCACATTTTCAAATAATTGCAGTTTTGGTCCCCGCACTTCCAAACTTGATTTTTCCTTTATTTCTTGCACTTTGGGCCCTCTTAATTGAATTCTAAGGGCTTCAAGACTTATACCAACTTTGATAAGTCCTTGGTTAACTTTTGACTACCCAAAAAGTCATAGATTTCAACGTTGACGCTTTTAACCCCTCGTATACGAATATTGTCATAACTTTCTCATACTTTAACGAAACCTTGTGAAATTTTTATCACTTATTCTCGTGAGTATATTTTATCATTACAAAGCTTCGGGTTTGCTAAAAGGTCACTCAGAGGTATACTTTAAACATGTTGACACATTTAACCCCTGTAGTTTGAACTTTCTCACTTTCTTCCACAATTAGCTTCGTATGATCCATGATTCATTCGTTTAAGGGTATACACATCGTGTAGGGTTATTGTGAAGTATCATTATTCATTGTTGACACTTTAAATCCTTATTTTCCCATACTTTCTATGGTTGTCAACTTTAGTCCCTCTAAAGTATACTTTCTCACGTTCAAGCTTATGACACGTGTCAATACCTTATAGGACGTGATTTTTTCGGGGTGTTACATCCTCACCCCCTTAAAAGAAATCTCGGCCCGATATTTATCGAAATAAGGAAGTATTCTCTGCCTAATAATGGCAATTAACAGATGATTAGGAATTTGTACGATCTTGTTTGTTGTTTCCAATGCAACTTTCAGATCCTGAATTTTGAGCTTACCAATCTATTGTCCTAACAACAGGTGTTTAACATTTCATTTATACCAGGTCTCCTAAGGAGTAGCCTTAATACTTACATATCAATTATTAAAGAAAAGCTTATCTTAAGGTGGTTATTCTAACCATTACTTAACTAATATTAAGGAATAGCTAATCCTTGTCGTTAGTCGAACAATTCGACGATCCTGGGTAGCTGATGGAAATTTCTTAATCGTTGCCTATTTAGGGTTGCGGCATGCATGCATAAGCAATATGAACCGTCTTTCTTATTTAATAATATAACACCCTTAGACTATTGAGTCTGGCTATATGAGCCTATGTCTTAAAACCTACTTAATCAAGGTTTTCGGTTATTCCACAATCAACATGGAGTTCTTACAACACTCTAACCCAAGCGGGATGTTAATCTTAACTCTACCTGCCTCTAGGGAGGTAAACATGGTAAACTTAGAAGAAGATAATCAAAGTACAAGGAGGTTACAGAGATTTCCATATCTCAGGCTCCAGTTCACTCATCAACGCTTGTGTCTAATAAGTGACACATTCATGTTATGAGTCCATATATTCCGTTACCAAGGAATATTTATTTGGATAATTCTATTCCAGATATCTCCTTTGAATACTACAAGTCGACATTAGTACAATATGACCATTGGGATATCTCAGGGGTTCCATGCATTAAACCTCCATGCTGATCAGACATGGAAATAATCTATGGGACACACTAGGATACGCCAATCCTCATATGACACTTTTATCAAACATAGTTTGGCATTCGCAGGCGATAGAAAACAATGAGAAGAAAGAAAAAAAAAATTAAAATAACATATGCTGTCGTACTCTATGCGAAGAAAGAGTACTCTTAGATTTTTCGGAAGAATTCCTTGCCGATCTATAAGAATCGGTTACTATGGTCTCCTTGGTAGTTATACCTTGTGGATGATAATAATTTTTTTTTTAAGTTTATGGTTCATGAAGATTTATTATTGCCTGTATTAAAAACAGGACACTTAACAGAAATTATTATTGATAATTGATAAGGAAGTTTATTGTACAAGTGCTTATATTTAATTAGAACAGAGATTTTCACAAACTAGGCACCTAGCTTAGTTGGCTAGGCGCGCGAAAGGGTGCGGCCTAGACCCAGGTTCGATTCCGGGGACGGCCGGTTCCACCATTTTTTTCTCTGGGAGCCTGACGCGGGCCGCGTAAAGTATCACCTAGGGCTTACGCGGGCCGCCTGGGTCTACTAATCAGAAGCAAACTAAAGATGACAGTCTCTGAGGTATTATTGGTAACGCTTAGAGTTTTTAGCAGGCAGATTTAATGATTTACAAGATCTATTGTCTACGGAAAACTTATCTGAACCTGCATCAATTAATACTCTCGCATTTAATTTACTGATAAACTGTCAAGGAATGTACCTGATGTCATTATTTATGGACTAGCTCAGGCATTTTAGGCGCTTTCAATTTTAGGCTTTACTTCCCCCGCCGCATTTCCTTTGACATATTTTAGGGCACGTAGTCTTGATGTGGCCTTTCTCATTACAGCCGAAACAGACTGCATTCTTCATGTCCTTACATTCCATCGTTTTATGTCCCTTAGCCTTGCAGATCCCACAAGCTCTAGGCTGCGACTGGGATGTTGATTCGAACCTGCATTTCCCATAATGGCGCTTCTTGCATGTCTTGCATACAGGTTTCTCGTTGGACTTTTGTTTGTTCTTCTTCTTAGAGCTCTGGGAGTTATCTACCTCCCTTTTCCTTTTTAGTTCATCCTTTGCATCAGAGGCATGAACGGGATCCTCCTTAAGAGTAAGGAAATGTGGTCCTAGATAAAATTTGGACCGAGCAGCATGAGACTCCTTGAACTTTTTCACAGCCTTATTCACGGCTTTTCCAACAGCTGCGTCTATCATAGTTTGAAGGACATCCTTGGAAATTTTAAGGTTCACAATTTCAGCATCATTAGCAGGTGTCGTGTTATCAATGGCGCGATTTACTGTTGTCTTATCCGAATTTGCCATACTTTCTATTGGTTCCTAACACCAATAAAACAATTTCTTAGTTGAAATCCAACAACTGCTATTTTTCATTCTGATGGCCTTAATATATACTAGCCATGGTGTCAATAACCTATACAGGCTATTATAGCACTAACATTCTTAATGAACGTTATTTAAAATATATTAATATTACTTAGCCTAGGTCGTAAAAGACCATCAATGGCATTAAAGATTTGGACCTAGTCCATCACTTTTCTGACAGAAGATCAAAACGTCACATCTGTCTTTATTATATTAAAGAATTTAGGTAGCTTGAAAGCTTGCCCTAGGAATATCAGAAAAGAGTGATTCCTATTAGATATAAAATATCCATCTAAGGTTTGTTGGAGCATTTTCTAAAGTATTATCGGCCAATTTCTATCTCGTATTAAATGACCGAAGTCCTATTAAGACGGAGAAAACAGTTCTCAACAGTGATCGTTCATTATTGAATCACATGTGTCAGCATCAAATAAATTTCTGCATAAACTGCTTGATAAGGAAGAGTACCTGCTATATAGTTATCCTTCTGCACCATCTCCTGGCGTTCATCCAGAAGACTCATGCGTTTGTTTTCCTGGCCTCTCCAGGCTTCTTTATAAGCTTTGGGCAGTTGGTCTTGATGTGCCCTTCCTCGTTACAATTGTAGCATGTGGCGTTCTTTATCCCCTTGCAATCTAAGGTTTTGTGACCCTTGGTCTTGCAAATTCCACACAATTTAGCGCGTGGGTCTATTGTACATTTTCCAAAATGCTGCTTTTTGCAGTTATTGCATTTGGGTCTGTTATCAGACTGACTCGAGTTCTGCCTAAACTCGGAATCCTTCCCGCGCTCCAAGTTTCCTTTCCTCTTCTTGTTATATTGATGAGAGTTTTCCTCCTCTCTTTCTCTTCTTCCCTCGCCAGAAGCCTTAACAGACTTAATTCTGATTGCATCTAAGGTGAGAGATAAGGATAAGTCCACCGCGGACCTATATGTGGTTGGCCTAGATGCTTTAACATTCCCTTTTATCTCTGGTGCTAGGCCTCCTATGAAACGCGCTATGCGTTTAGGTTCAGGGGTGACTAGATAAGGAACTAGGCGGGACATAGTGTTGAAACTTGTCACATATGCCTGACAATTCAAATTTTCCATGACCAAAGTCAAGAAGTCTGATTCTATCTTTTCTACCTCATGCTGGGGGCAATAGTTTTCCTTGACTAATGCATCAAATTGCTCCCAAGACAAGTTGTAGAGTAGAACCTTTCCCGTGGCTTGGAGCAATGATCTCCACCATGCCAACACTTCTCCTTTAAATGATTGTGAAACAAATTTCACAACATCTTGCTCCGCACAACCGCTGATGTCAACGACAGCGTCCATCTCATCGAGCCATGTCATGCAATCGATGGCCCCTTCTTCTCCTGTAAAGTCTCTGGGCTTGCAGGAGACAAAATATTTATATGAACAGGTCTTAACTGGTGCCTCCTGATGAAACACAACTTGTCTAGACGGAATACTCCTTTGATTTGACAAGTCATGAACATCGTCCTCCCTTGACTCATGTGTTTTAAGAGGGGGCTTACAACTAGCCACAGATAGAGTCTTAGAGTGGGTATCGCTTGACTCATCATACTGCCGATCAAGTGCTCGAGTAACAGCATATTCTATTATTGCCTGTAGTTCTGCTCCAGTTACATTAATTCTTGTAGTATCATTGCTCTCTTTCAAGTGACTGTTAACTTCATCTAATCCAGCCATGTAGCTTGATGTCTACATAAAGATTGACAATGATTTATTCAAAGGTTATTATGGAATCATCATTTTTGACGATTCATCAACCATGGTAATATAAACCATATTGGTTAATTTGTTAGTTATATTTAATTTGTATTTTCATTATAATTTATCCTAGTTATAAAACATTAAGGATATTAAAGTGGCGCATAAGGCCTAGTCACAAGGACAGTTCTAAATTTTGTAAGCCATGATTTCAGAGAATCGAGGCATTAAGGTTTGAATCACGTTCATTACCTTCTCTTGACAGGGAGTTGTAGACTTCAACTGTCTTTTGTCTTTTAGGACAATAGATATAGCCCGTGGGCATTTCCCTTCTGAGGGATGGTTATAATATGATCATCTTCTCAGATGCTATTAGTTGAGATCATATAGATCCTACCGACTATTATGCTTGGACCTGGTCCAACACTTTTAGACAGGAGGTCAAAGACCACCTCTGTCGTTGTCTTATCGGACAACAAGTTTAGCCCGTAGGCACTTCATCACTATCGGACGTTTATAATGTGATCATCTTATAGGATGACACAAACCATGATTTCTAAATCACTAGGCTAGATAAAAAAAATTGGAAGAATCCAATATAAGGATGACTGTTGTGATTTTATCGAATCACATTTGTCAGGAGTGCTAACACGTTCTTAGGTGTTAACAAGGATCTGAATCCCTTGGGTAGGTTTCACCATCTTGGCCGCGTAGGCTAGATTTCACCTTTAAGATTCTTTTTAAAATGCCTACTGGCAGGGAAGGAAGGATATTTATTTTGTTCAGGATTTTTATCATAAATCCTAATTTATAAGTTAATAATAGCACAAATGGCCTAGTCGCGTAGACACGTTTAATTTATAAGCCGTGATCGTTTGGGATCGAGGCATTTAGTAATAGCACAAAAGGATTAGTCACGTGGACAAGTTTAATTTATAAGCCATGATCGTCTGGGATCGAGGCATTTAGTAATAGCTCAAAAGGCTTAGTCACGTGGACAAGTTTGCCGTAAGCGGGTCTTTGAAGGGATAATGTGTCCTCGAAGGGACTGAAAGATAAATATGTCCTTATAAGGACTAATAAGGAAACGATCTTCAGTAAAAGGAGTTTCTTCTTCATTTTATTTCTGAATGCGTTCTCCTTGGATGCTCGTTTCATTCTAGCCGTGGTACGAAGCTCAGCATCTCAGGGCTCCGGGTGTGGAGAACTCCTATTACGGCTTCTTCGCTTGGCGACGTATCCAATAAAATTTGGAAGTAAAAATTTCCAGATTAGGATTGAAAGTATTCCTATGTTAAGTCTAGACTCAGAAGATTAAGGAATGTGCAATTGTGTCGTTGAGATTAAACACAAAAAGCTAGTGTTTAATTCACTCAATGTTGGCTCTGATACCAACCACGTCACGATACTCCCCCACCGGGCTCTGATACCATCTTTTCTGTCACACCCCGACCACGTAGAACATACAAAACGTGGCAGAAATGTCGGGGAGTGTTGTAACAGAATTAATCGTTTCAAATCCATGGCAATTAAAGTTTCGTTTTATTAATCAATTATGAGAGTTAACATTGTTTAAACAAGAAACAAAGGGTACACAACATAAGTTAACTAGTTATTGTCTCGTTTTAAGTCGCTAAGGCACGAGTCCATCCTAAATGTAGCATGTATCAACAATCATTGCAAAGCAGTACCTGAAACATGTGTAAAAACGAGGTCAGCAAAGAAATGCTGGCGAATACATTGGTTTTGTAGGAGTGTCGAAATCATGGCTAGTTTAGACGTTGCAATACTTTATTTAAAAACCTTGTTTTGAAAAGAGTATAATATTGCAACTTAATTAACCAACTCAAATCAAGCGGGTTATAATTTGTAAAACATCGTAGCCATGACTCTTGACCCAAAAACATTTGTTTTAGTAAATTATTTGAAAAACAATGATAAGTTCTGATGATATGTATAAATAAGAGAATAATGCATGATTAAATGAATAACCATGTAAAATGAGTTTGTATAAGATATGTTGTTTGTAACACAATGTCTTGTGAAAAGTATATTATTTGTATAAATGTTATATATCTCAAACTGAAATGATTCAAATAACGTTACAGTATGTAATACCATACAAGCACTTATATATAGGAAGTACCAGCGGCGTATCCACCATGCTTGTATCATATTACACACGCATCGTTACTTAATCACTTAATCAAACTAAACCAAATCGATAGATAGATAGTACATTAAATATACCTTCGTTGTTTAAAAGAATAGATTTAGATAGTATAGTACAAGTATACTTCGGATTTATAGATAACATATCAAAATATGCTTTGGATGTGATAAATAACATATTAAACTATGTTTTTGATTAGTAAATAACATATCAAAATATGCTTTGGATGTGATAAATAACATATTAAACTATGTTTTTGTTTAGTAGATAACATATCAAAATATGCTTTGGATGATTAACAAAATATATGTTGGTTTGTACAATACCACACATGAGAGTATATCAAAATATACTTTAATAGTGTGATTTGAGAATTCAATCAGACCTAGTGCATCAAGATACACCTTTGAGACTATAGAAATACCACAAAGGCAATTCCTATTTGGATGGAGCAACAAATTGGTTTCTGACATTCCATGCCAACAGGAATGGGGTGTCAAATCCTATAGCGCTATATCATACTAACAATCGGTCTGGTGAACATAAAATAAGTATCTTTTCTGTCACACCCCGACCACGTAGAACATACAAAACGTGGCGGAAACGTCGGGGAGTGTTGTAACAGAATTAATCGTTTCAAATCCATGGCAATTAAAGTTTCGTTTTAATAATCAATTATGAGAGTTTACATTGTTTAAACAAGAAACAAAGGGTACATAACATAAGTTAACTAGTTATTGTCTCGTTTTAAGTCGCTAAGGCACGAGTCCATCCTAAATGTAGCATGTATCAACAATCATTGCAAAGCAGTACCTGAAACATGTGTAAAAACGAGGTCAGCAAAGAAATGCTGGCGAATACATTGGTTTTGTAGGAGTGTCGAAATCATGGCTAGTTTAGACGTTGCAATACTTTATTTAAAAACCTTGTTTTGAAAAGAGTATAATATTGCAACTTAATTAACCAACTCAAATCAAGCGGGTTATAATTTGTAAAACATCGTAGCCATGACTCTTGACCCAAAAACATTTGTTTTAGTAAATTATTTGAAAAACAATGATAAGTTCTGATGATATGTATAAGTAAATGTCAGGTTAAATAAATAACCATGTAAAAATGTGTTCGTATAAGATAAGTTGTTTGTAAATCAATGTCTTGTGAAAAGTATATTATTTGTATAAAATGTTCTATGTCTTAATATTGAAATGATTCAAATAACGTTACGACATGTAATACCATACAAACACTTATATATAGGAAGTACCAGCGGCGTATCCACCATGCTTGTATCATATTACACACGCATCGTTACTTAATCACTTAATCAAACTAAACCAAATCGATAGATAGATAGTACATTAAATATACCTTCGTTGTTTAAAAGAATAGATTTAGATAGTATAGTACAAGTATACTTCGGATTTATAGATAACATATCAAAATATGCTTTGGATGTGATAAATAACATATTAAACTATGTTTTTGATTAGTAAATAACATATCAAAATATGCTTTGGATGTGATAAATAACATATTAAACTATGTTTTTGTTTAGTAGATAACATATCAAAATATGCTTTGGATGATTAACAAAATATATGTTGGTTTGTACAATACCACACATGAGAGTATATCAAAATATACTTTAATAGTGTGATTTGAGAATTCAATCAGACCTAGTGCATCAAGATACACCTTTGAGACTATAGAAATACCACAAAGGCAATTCCTATTTGGATGGAGCAACAAATTGGTTTCTGACATTCCATGCCAACAGGAATGGGGTGTCAAATCCTATAGCGCTATATCATACTAACAATCGGTCTGGTGAACATAAAATAAGTATCTTTTCTGTCACACCCCGACCACGTAGAACATACAAAACGTGGCGGAAACGTCGGGGAGTGTTGTAACAGAATTAATCGTTTCAAATCCATGGCAATTAAAGTTTCGTTTTAATAATCAATTATGAGAGTTTACATTGTTTAAACAAGAAACAAAGGGTACATAACATAAGTTAACTAGTTATTGTCTCGTTTTAAGTCGCTAAGGCACGAGTCCATCCTAAATGTAGCATGTATCAACAATCATTGCAAAGCAGTACCTGAAACATGTGTAAAAACGAGGTCAGCAAAGAAATGCTGGCGAATACATTGGTTTTGTAGGAGTGTCGAAATCATGGCTAGTTTAGACGTTGCAATACTTTATTTAAAAACCTTGTTTTGAAAAGAGTATAATATTGCAACTTAATTAACCAACTCAAATCAAGCGGGTTATAATTTGTAAAACATCGTAGCCATGACTCTTGACCCAAAAACATTTGTTTTAGTAAATTATTTGAAAAACAATGATAAGTTTTGATGATATGTATAAGTAAATGTCAGGTTAAATAAATAACCATGTAAAAATGTGTTCGTATAAGATAAGTTGTTTGTAAATCAATGTCTTGTGAAAAGTATATTATTTGTATAAAATGTTCTATGTCTTAATATTGAAATGATTCAAATAACGTTACGACATGTAATACCATACAAACACTTATATATAGGAAGTACCAGCGGCGTATCCACCATGCTTGTATCATATTACACACGCATCGTTACTTAATCACTTAATCAAACCAAACCAACCAATGTAAGAAGTCTATGTTTAAACCAATTGTCAAACATGTTATATGTCAAATGTAAATCATGTCAAATGTCTATGTCAAATATCCATGTCAAATGTCTATGTCAAATGTCTTTGTGTAAAATGTCTATGTCAAAATGTCATGTATGGCAAGTGAAATGTCTCAACTAAACCATATGCACGAAAACAAAATATTGAAGTAAAACATGGTTTAAATCAATCTTATGTCTTTGTGGAAAAATGCATGCAAATATTTAATATGAACATTTATGCGGTATTGTGAATATGCATACATCCAAGCCTTGTGACTGTGGTGATAAACCCTTAAACAAATTAAAGGTCTATCTGTCTTATATCATCGAATTCGGTCATTCCTTTCTGTCCCCTTTCCCTGGGATGTCCGGAACGGGAGTTGTCAATTCCTATGGTACCACTACCTACTAACGAACGGCGTAACTAATGTTAATGAATGTATTGTCCCATGTAAACAAACCAAATGTCATACCAAAATGTAAGCATGTGAAAAACAATGCACTAAGTATGTAATCAAATGAACATACATAGCGTGAAATGTCATGTAAAACGATGTACTAAGTAATGCACACAATGGGCACACCTAGCATGAAATGTCATGTAAAACAATGTACTAAGTAATGCACACAATGGGCACACCTAGCATAAAATGTAATGTAAAACGATGTACCAAGTAATGCACACAATGGGCACACCTAGCATGAAATGTAATGAAATCATGTACTATAATGTACTAACAAACATAGCCGGTATATGATGTGAAAACAGGAAAGCATGAAAGTAACAAGTAGGCACATGTGTTCCACCCCAAAACAGTTTGGAAAACAGTAAAAGAGGGGTCTATGTACTCACATAAACACCTTGAAAACATTTAAAGAGGGGGTTATATGTACTCACATAAATTTTTGGATGTCCGGATGTATTCAGAACGTAAGTTATGCGCGAAAATGCAAACTTGTGCACTTTTTGACACTTTTAGTCCCTGAATGACCCAAAAGTTTATTTTAGCACACCGAACCCCTCAAAGCCTATTTCTAAGCTATATAAAGGATATTTAAGATGTGTTTAACTTATGGTCATGTTCCGGAATGTCTGTTACAGTTCAAATTGACATACTTTCGCAGTTTGTCAACTTTAGTCCTTGTAAGCGAATTAACTAGATTTTGCCATACCAAAGCCTTCAAAACTTATTTCTAAGTTATGTAAAGGTTATTTAAGGTATGTTAAACCTATGTCACTATTACGGAGTGTTCGTTGCATTAAACTGGTTATATTTACGCATCGGTGCGCGTATAACCTTCCAGAAAGCGATTTAGAGTTTGAAATTGAACAAGAATTGATATGTGCTAATGATACACATATTTTTACAAATCCCAAGTATGAAATACAATATTTCATTGGTTTGGCATTTGTTTGATGGTTGAAGTGACACAGGTGTTACAGTCTCCCCTACTTTAGGAAAATTCGTCCCGAAATTTAATTCTAGAGAAAACTTGTGAATACAGCTGTGACGGTTTCGCCTTCTAATAGATCCATTGAACCCTTAAGTAAAACTCTGGGTCATGCTAGGATTCTTAGCGAATTTGTTAACCCTCAAAGTGAATTCTTTGAAGTAGTAAAACATGAAGTTTTGAACTACAGACAGAAGAACGTTTCTTATGAAGACTTATCATAGGAAACTTGGTGTGTGATTGAAATCAGAATTGGGAAGTGTGAGAATAAATGACATCGGTCAAAGTCCGAGACTTCTCCCGTATCATTATTCTTGTCACTTTAGGTCTTAACACATGACAAAACTTCTTGTGGTTTCTGTGCACTGACTTCCATAATTATGTAGGCCTCCATAATTACGTAATTCCTTGCACAGTCCGCACAGTTCATTTCATAATGTGTAGTGGAAAAATCAACTGAATAAACATGAAGCGGCTTGTCTAGACCACCAAAGGATCTTTTCAACTAGATCAGCGAACGATCTTTTTAAATAGATCAACGCATGATCTTCTTAACTAGACCGTCGTGCGATCTTCTTGAATAGATCACTTAAGGGATCTTTTTAATTATATCATCACATGATATTTCTAATCAGATTTTCAAAATCAATCTGTTTAACCAGACCACTCACGGGTCCAATTATAGAATAGTACTTTAAAACCCAAGGGACTTGACTACAACGTAGAAGTCCATTAAGGATTTAAGATAGTAACTTTGGATATCCTATTATGAATCTCTCATATGAAATATAAAAGACTCTACGAGGATTTGGATGGATCACATACAACCGCAAAACATGTAAGAAAACACATAAGCACACAATTAGTTAATTTGATTCTTTAATTTGTTGTCTTTGAGCATGGATAATTAAAGCACACTAGAAATCCAATCCATGAATTTCATTAGGTACTTTAATCATTTTCAAGGATCCATCTATAAAGATAGAAGGATTCTCAATAAAGGTTTGGCTTTGTTTCTTAAAAGAAACAAGTGTTAAAGGTTCTTGGGGAGATCACGAGTGATCATAAAATGATTGAACCATACGAATAGTTTGTTTTTGAGTTGACATCATAAGATTGTATCCAACGTTCACACAATCGTATCAGTTTTGCAAAAATAAAAACGATGACTTTTTATTTATATTACAACTGACTTGTCTTTAAACATCGTAAGATAACAACCAAGGGAAAAAACAAAACACTAGTTGTTCACTGCCGCATCATTGTTCATGTTTTCCCCATTGATGTTGAACACTCGTCCACGCGCTGGAGGTGCGTTAACAAGTCTTGGGCAATTGTTCCTGTAGTGGGTAAGGTCACCACAGTTATAACATGACCCCGGAGGGAACCGTGCTTGAACAGCAGCAGGATTTGCAGCAGCTTGATTTGCATAACGACACACATTGATCAAATGTCCCAACCGCCCACAGTGGGTACATTTGTGACACTGCTCTTGCGCTAGATGATGACGGTTGCACTTGTTGCACAAAGGTGCAGTACCAACGTAGTTTTGCCTTTTGCGAGGTTGTGCTTGTTGGTTTGCTGCAACCTGTTTGTCTTGAGCAGTTACAGCGCAGTTCTGAGAGGCTTTGCGCTTCTTCTTCTTGGACACCTCAGCATTTTCTTCCTTTGGTTCCACATGAGCAGTCTTGTCAGATGGTCTTGGGTCGCCCTTCCGAAACAGCTTTTTCTTTCTGATGTGGGATTCAGTTAGAGTGGCAGACAGTTCAATGGCTTGTCTGACAGTAGTAGGGTTACTGCCAGTAACGATATCCTGAACTAGGTCAGGAAGACCATCAGTATATTTCTCGATCGCCTTATCCACAGGAGTAACCATTGCAGGACACAACAGGCTTAATTCTTCAAAACGGTCAGTATAAGCTCGATGTTCACCACTGTCTTGCTTCAAATCATCAAACTCCCTCTCCAAAGCTCGCAATTCATGACGAGGGCAAAACTCCTTCATCATAAGAGCCCTAAGCTCAGCCCAAGTCTGTGCTAATGCAACCTCAGCACCACGGTCTCTCATCACCCCGTTCCACCATGTGAGAGCCCTCTTCTGAAACACACTTGAAGAAAACTCGACCTTGCGATTTTCAGGACACTGAACATGACGGAAGGTATTCTCAATGCTCTCGAACCACTGAAGAAGCCCAGTTGCTCCCTCAGAACCACTAAACTTGAGTGGTTTGGCCGAGTTGAAACTCTTAAAATTGCATGGAGCATTGTTGTTGTTGATGGTTTGCATCATTTGAGCATAAAGATTTGGGAAGGCAACAGCCATTTGCTGCGCAATGATTTCCGCCAGTTCGGCATTTGCCATCTGATTATCACGTCGAGGAGGCATTCTAAAAGAGGAAACATGAAAGGAAACGAGTGAGAGAATTGGACGAAAAGAATGAGATGAAACAAATCTGATGTAAGCAAGGATAGTGGTTATTTGTTTGCATTACAAAGCAAACAAACTACACACAGTGACTAATCAAAGTAAATGGGTCAAAAATAATGTATCACGAAGACATGCTCGCCTATAAGTGAACACTCATCCCAAGAATTCCCAGGTAAGCACAACTGGTCTCGCGTCTGGTTGAGATGTATACGAAGTGCTTGCCTAGACAGAAAACTCAGAATACAGGCATTCACCCTTCCAGATTGCACGTGTTCACATTATTTAAAACCCAAAACCTTGACGAGATTTTGAAAACTTTAAAGGGGTTCAAAACCTTATAACAGAGGGTTCAAAACCTAGTAATCAATCATCCTTTTTAGTTCATCCTTTGCATCAGTGGTTCGAGAGCATTGAGAATACCTTCCGTCATGTTCAGTGTCCTGAAAATCGCAAGGTCGAGTTTTCTTCAAGTGTGTTTCAGAAGAGGGCTCTCACATGGTGGAACGGGGTGATGAGAGACCGTGGTGCTGAGGTTGCATTAGCACAGACTTGGGCTGAGCTTAGGGCTCTTATGATGAAGGAGTTTTGCCCTCGTCATGAATTGCGAGCTTTGGAGAGGGAGTTTGATGATTTGAAGCAAGACAGTGGTGAACATCGAGCTTATACTGACCGTTTTGAAGAATTGAGCCTGTTGTGTCCTGCAATGGTTACTCCTGTGGATAAGGCGATCGAGAAATATACTGATGGTCTTCCTGACCTAGTTCAGGATATCGTTACTGGCAGTAACCCTACTACTGTTAGACAAGCCATTGAACTGTCTGCCACTCTAACTGAATCCCACATCAGAAAGAAAAAGCTGTTTCGGAAGGGCGACCCAAGACCATCTGACAAGACTGCTCATGTGGAACCAAAGGAAGAAAATGCTGAGGTGTCCAAGAAGAAGAAGCGCAAAGCCTCTCAGAACTGCGCTGTAACTGCTCAAGACAAACAGGTTGCAGCAAACCAACAAGCACAACCTCGCAAAAGGCAAAACTACGTTGGTACTGCACCTTTGTGCAACAAGTGCAACCGTCATCATCTAGCGCAAGAGCAGTGTCACAAATGTACCCACTGTGGGCGGTTGGGACATTTGATCAATGTGTGTCGTTATGCAAATCAAGCTGCTGCAAATCCTGCTGCTGTTCAAGCACGGTTCCCTCCGGGGTCATGTTATAACTGTGGTGACCTTACCCACTACAGGAACAATTGCCCAAGACTTGTTAACGCACCTCCAGCGCGTGGACGAGTGTTCAACATCAATGGGGCAAACATGAACAATGATGCGGCAGTGAACAACTAGTGTTTTGTTATTTCCCTTGGTTGTTATCTTACGATGTTTAAAGACAAGTCAATTGTAATATAAATAAAAAGTCATCGTTTTTATTTTCGCAAAACTGATACGATTGTGTGAACGTTGGATACAATCTTATGATGTCAACTCAAAAACAAACTATTCGTATGGTTCAGTCATTTTATGATCACTCGTGATCTCCCCAAGAACCTTTAACACTTGTTTCTTTTAAGAAACAAAGCCAAACCTTTATTGAGAATCCTTCTATCTTTATAGATGGATCCTTGAAAATGATTAAAGTACCTAATGAAATTCATGGATTGGATTTCTAGTGTGCTTTAATTATCCATGCTCAAAGACAACAAATTAAAGAATCAAATTAACTAATTGTGTGCTTATGTGTTTTCTTACATGTTTTGCGGTTGTATGTGATCCATCCAAATCCTCGTAGAGTCTTTTATATTTCATATGAGAGATTCATAATAGGATATCCAAAGTTACTATCTTAAATCCTTAATGGACTTCTACGTTGTAGTCAAGTCCCTTGGGTTTTAAAGTACTATTCTATAATTGGACCCGTGAGTGGTCTGGTTAAACAGATTGATTTTGAAAATCTGATTAGAAATATCATGTGATGATATAATTAAAAAGATCCCTTAAGTGATCTATTCAAGAAGATCGCACGACGGTCTAGTTAAGAAGATCATGCGTTGATCTATTTAAAAAGATCGTTCGCTGATCTAGTTGAAAAGATCCTTTGGTGGTCTAGACAAGTCGCTTCATGTTTATTCAGTTGATTTTTCCACTACACATTATGAAATGAACTGTGCGGACTGTGCAAGGAATTACGTAATTATGGAGGCCTACATAATTATGGAAGTCAGTGCACAGAAACCACAAGAAGTTTTGTCATGTGTTAAGACCTAAAGTGACAAGAATAATGATACGGGAGAAGTCTCGGACTTTGACCGATGTCATTTATTCTCACACTTCCCAATTCTGATTTCAATCACACACCAAGTTTCCTATGATAAGTCTTCATAAGAAACGTTCTTCTGTCTGTAGTTCAAAACTTCATGTTTTACTACTTCAAAGAATTCACTTTGAGGGTTAACAAATTCGCTAAGAATCCTAGCATGACCCAGAGTTTTACTTAAGGGTTCAATGGATCTATTAGAAGGCGAAACCGTCACAGCTGTATTCACAAGTTTCCTCTAGAATTAAATTTTGGGACGAAATTTCCTAAAGTAGGGGAGACTGTAACACCTGTGTCACTTCAACCATCAAACAAATGCCAAACCAATGAAATATTGTATTTCATACTTGGGATTTGTAAAAATATGTGTATCATTAGCACATATCAATTCTTGTTCAATTTCAAACTCTAAATCGCTTTCTGGAAGGTTATACGCGCACCGATGCGTAAATATAACCAGTTTAATGCAACGAACACTCCGGAATAGTGACATAGGTTTAACATACCTTAAATAACCTTTACATAACTTAGAAATAAGTTTTGAAGGCTTTGGTATGGCAAAATCTAGTTAATTCGCATACAGGGACTAAAGTTGACAAACTGCGAAAGTATGCCAATTTGAACTGTAACAGACATTCCGGAACATGACCATAAGTTAAACACATCTTAAATATCCTTTATATAGCTTAGAAATAGGCTTTGAGGGGTTCGGTGTGCTAAAATAAACTTTTGGGTCATTCAGGGACTAAAAGTGTCAAAAAGTGCACAAATTTGCATTTTCGCGCATAACTTACGTTCTGAATACATCCGGACATCCAAAAATTTATGTGAGCATGACTATATTATATTTTAGTGTTCGCCTTAAGAAAAATCCATTCGTTGCGTCATTTGGATCGTTTTTCGCGCTTGTGCGCATTCCGTCGTAATTATGCGAACATCGCGTTCGTACGACCAAACGAACCAACATTCGACATATTTTTGAGCATGTTTTGATGTCCACAATGTTTAGGCATCATTTTAGGGCCTTAAAGTTGGCTTTACGGGCCTTGGAAGTGCCGGAAATGGGCTTAAACACGTGCAGGGACTGAAACTGTCATTTATCAAATATGTTTGCTGATCAGAAGTCTCAGGCGGCCCGCCTGAGTTTTCACTAATCCTAAAGCGGGCCGCGTCCGCCTGTCTGATTAGATAACAACGAACAGTCAGCGTGTTCCAGCTGTTTTAACCACAACCACATACTTGCAACTTGCCATTTCAGTTGATAAACATCATTTTTAGCCACCACAACTTCCCGACACTTGTACGGATACGATTAAGGCACGATATTCGACAAACGATCTTAACGGTTACCCGAAAACTATAAATACCCCCCCCCCCCATTGCTTAAAACCCACTAGAATTCTGATTTTAGGAACTCTAAGTTGAAACCATTGTTTCATACCTGAGATTCTTGAATCGGGATTAGCATTCGGGGACCCTGGGTAAGTATTCTTTCGTTCTTTTCCTTATTTTACTGCTTTTCGAGTCCGAAAGTCAAACTTTGTTTGACTTTCAGCGTTGACCAATAATGGTCAATGCGAAGTTCGTTTGAACTTCGCAACGTGAGTGTAATCACGTTGGTCATAGTCCCTTGGGACTATGCCCACTGATTACCACGTTGTCTAGGGTCGTAGGGTAGGCGATCTAATAAATCGCCTATACCTTCGAACCCGACCCAGTTTGGTCGATCATTAGGATCTGACCAAACACATTAGGTGACCATAGTAGGTAGGGAATAACCTTCCGAGGTTATACCTTATGGTCACATCGTTTAAGTAGTTGTATGATAGGTAGTTTATATGCCTTAGGTAAATTACCAGAATACCCTTTTCATGTATAATTGGTAATTAAGCATATGTAACCTAAACCTTTGTCACATAACTGATTATGTAACATGTTTAGGCATATAACACTTGTCATAGGGCTAGTTAGACGGTCCGAACGCGTTTCACGCGAACGACGCGTTAAAGTAGCATAAGCTACCTAAACGGGTCATAATGGGTCGTAAACAATTATGTTAGGTTTCATTTAGTATGTAGGCTTTGTTAAACCAAATGACACGAGTCTCTACACTCGTTTGGGTTACAAACCCTCATTCTATCCGATCCTCCGATTTAGGTCCGGTTTATTAATGTAGTTACCTATATTAGGTGCCGTTTGATATTCCGAGATCTCTAGCATTACTTGGTGATTATCTTTAGACATCTGAGCAATCTCAGGCGAGTACATTATTCCCCTCTTTTACTGTTTTCTAAACTGTTTTGGGGTGAAGCATGTGTACCTATCTGTTATTTTCGTGTTTTCCAAAAGTATAATTGATTATACATGTTATTACTTATCTATTGACAAATTGAATGACTATCTATGATTTAAGCATTGATTTCTCAAAGAACATAAAATAAATTGTTGAATTGTACTTATTTTATGTTCACCAGACCGGTTGTTAGTATGATATAGCGCTATAGGATTTGACACCCCATTCCTGTTGGCATGGAATGTCTGAAACCAATTTGTTGCTCCATCCAAATAGGAATTGCCTTTGTGGTATTTCTATAGTCTCAAAGGTGTATCTTGATGCACCAGGTCTGATTGAATTCTCAAATCACACTATTAAAGTATATTTTGATATACTCTCATGTGTGGTATTGTACAAACCAATATATATTTTGTTAAACATCCAAAGCATATTTTGATATGTTACTTACTAAACAAAAACATAGTTTAATATGTTATTTATCACATCCAAAGCATATTTTGATATGTTACTTACTAAACAAAAACATAGTTTAATATGTTATTTATCACATCCAAAGCATATTTTGATATGTTATTTACTAAACAAAAACATAGTTTAATATGTTATTTATCACATCCAAAGCATATTTTGATATGTTATTTACTAATAAAAAACATAGTTTAATATGTTATTTATCACATCCAAAGCATATTTTGATATGTTATCTATAAATCCGAAGTATACTTGTACTATACTATCTAAATCTATTCTTTTAAACAACGAAGGTATATTTAATGTACTATCTATCTATCGATTTGGTTTAGTTTGATTAAGTGATTAAGTAACGATGCGTGTGTAATATGATACAAGCATGGTGGATACGCCGCTGGTACTTCCTATATATAAGTGCTTGTATGGTATTACATACTGTAACGTTATTTGAATCATTTCAGTTTGAGATATATAACATTTATACAAATAACATACTTTTCACAAGACATTGTGTTACAAACAACATATCTTATACAAACTCATTTTACATGGTTATTCATTTAATCATGCATTATTCTCTTATTGATACATATCATCAGAACTTATCATTGTTTTTCAAATAATTTACTAAAACAAATGTTTTTGGGTCAAGAGTCATGGCTACGATGTTTTACAAATTATAACCCGCTTGATTTGAGTTGGTTAATTAAGTTGCAATATTATACTCTTTTCAAAACAAGGTTTTAAATAAAGTATTGCAACGTCTAAACTAGCCATGATTTCGACACTCCTACAAAACTAATGTATTCGCCAGCATTTCTTTGCTGACCTCGTTTTTACACATGTTTCAGGTACTGCTTTGCAATGATTGTTGATACATGCTACATTTAGGATGGACTCGTGCCTTAGCGACTTAAAACGAGACAATAACTAGTTAACTTATGTTATGTACCCTTTGTTTCTTGTTTAAACAATGTAAACTCTCATAATTGATTATTAAAACGAAACTTTAATTGCCATGGATTTGAAACGATTAATTCTGTTACAACACTCCACGACGTTTCCGCCACGTTTTGTATGTTCTACGTGGTCGGGGTGTGACAGAAAAGATAACTCTTCTGTCACACCCCGACCGCGTAAAACAACAAACCGCGGCGGAAACATCGGGGCGTGTCGTAACAGAATAAATTGTTTCATAACCATGGCATACAAAGTTGTATTTTATTTATTAAACAAGGATGTTACATTGTCTTGAACAGGAAACAAAAGAGTTTATAACATAATTATACAAGGTCTATCTTCGTTTTATGTTTCTAAGGCACAGGTCCGCCCTAGTATCGTGATCAACATCCTACGGAAAAGCTCCTGAAAACACATGTGAAAATAGGTACGTCAGCATAAAAATGCCTGTGAGATACATAGGTTTGTGAAAATAGGATTCATGACTTGTATTTGAGAAAATGTTTAGTCATGAACCTTGTAATTTGCTTTGTCTTGTAAATCATTTGGAAAACGATAAGATCAGTTGATATGTATAAATAAATGTAAGGTTAAATGAATAACCATGTAAAATGAGTTGTATAAATTGTTTTGTAAATCAATGTCTTGTGAAAAATATGTTATGTGTATAAATTGTAATATGTCTATACTGAAATGATTTAAATAACGTTGCGCTATGTAATATTATACAAACATTTATATATAGGAAGTACCAGCGGCGTATCCACCATGTTTGTATCATATTACACACGTATCGTTACTTAATCACTTAATCAAACCAAACCATTCAAGATGTAAAATGTTCATGTACAAACCCATTTGTCAAGTGTTATTGTGTAAACCATATCAAAATGTCTATGTCCAATGTAAACCACCAAATGTGTATATCAATGTCAAATTGTTTATGTTCAATGTGGATCATGTAATGTGTAACCAAGATGTCATGTATGGTAGTGAAATATATCAACTAAACCATATGTAAAATGCACAAAAACAAGGTATTGAAGTAAAACATAGTTTAAATCAAAGTTATGTTTTGTGTAACAAATGCATGCTATACTGATACAAACATTTATGCGGTATTGTTAAAATGCATACATCCAAGCCTTGAGACTGTGGCGATAAACCCTTAAACAAATTAAAGGTTTATCTTAATTATGTATATCGAATTCGGTCATTCCTTTCATCCCCTTTCCCTGGGATGTCCGGAACGGGAGTTGTCAATTCCTATGGTACCACTACCTACTAACGAATGGCATGATCAATGTTAATGAATGTATTGTCCCATGTTAAACAAACCAAATGTTATACCAAAAATGGAAGCATGTGATGCACTAAGTATGTAATCAAATGAACATACATAGCGTGAAAATGTAATGTAAAACGATGTACTAAGTAATGCACACAATGGGCACACCTAGCATGAAATGTAATGTAAAACGATGTACTAAGTAATGCACACAATGGGCACACCTAGCATGAAATGTAATGTAAAACGATGTACCAAGTAATGCACACAATGGGCACACCTAGCATGAAATGTAATGTAAAACAATGTACCAAGTAATGCACACAATGGGCACACCTAGCATGAAATGTAATATAAAACAATGTTATTTGATCACAATGTTTGTTTTGTTATGTTTTACATTTTTCATGTTTTGACTTTTATGTAATTTCAAACTCTATATCGCTTTCTGGAGAGTTATACGCAAACTAGTGCGTAAACGTACTCAGTTTAATGCGAGAAATACTCCGGAACATCAACATATACTCAACATACCTTAAATAACCTTTACATAACTTAGAAATAAGTTTTGAAGGCTTTGGTATGGCAAAAACAAGTTAATTCGCTTATAGGGACTAAATATGACAAACTGCGAAAGTATGCCAATCTGAACTGTAACGAACACTCCGGAACATAACCATAAGTTAAACACACCTTAAATATCCTTTACATAGCTTAGAAATAGGCTTTGAGGGGTTCGGTGTGCTAAAATAAACTTTTGGGTCATTCAGGGACTAAAAGTGTCAAAAAGTGCACAAGTTTGCATTTTCGCGCATAACTTACGTTCTGAATACATCCGGACATCCAAAAATTTATGTGAGCATGACTAGATTATATTTTATTGTTCGCCTTAAGAAAAATCCATTCGTTGCGTCATTTGGATCGTTTTTCGCGCTTGTGCGCATTCCGTCGTAATTAAGCGAACATCGCGTTCGTACGACCAAACGAACTGACATCAGACATATTTTTGAACATGTTTCAAGTCCACAATGTTTAGGCATCATTTTAGGGCCTTAAAGTTGGCTTTACGGGCCTTAGAAGTGCCGGAAATGGGCTGAATACACAACAGGGACCAAAAATGTAATTTCTGATCTGCAACTGTCAGGCGGCCAGCCTCAGTTTCTGATCTTTCTCACGCGGGCCGCGTCAGCCTGTCTGATCAGATTAGAACGAACAGTCAGCACGATCCAGCTGTTTTAACCACAACCACATGCTTGCAACTTGCCAAATCTGTTGATAAACATCATTTTTAGCCACCATGAGTTTCCGACACTTGTACGGCTTGGATTAAGGCACGATATTCAACAAACGATCTTAACGGTTACCCGAAAACTATAAATACCCCACCCCCATTAACTCTAAAACCACTAGAATCTGATCTATTTGACTCTAAGTTGGAACCATTGTTTCATACCTGAGTTATTGTGATCACGATTAGCATTCGGGGACCCTTCGTAAGTATTCTTTCGTTCTTTTCCTTATTTTTACTGCTTTTCGAGTCCGAAAGTCAAACTTTGTGTGACTTTCAGCGTTGACCAGTAATGGTCAATGCGAAGTTCGTTTGAACTTCGCAACGTGATTGTAATCACGATGGTCATAGTCCCTTGGGACTATGCCTACTGATTACCACGTTGTCTAGGGTCGTAGGGTAAGCGATCTGATCAATCGCTTATACCTTCGAACCCGACCCAGTTTGGTCGATCATTAGGATCCGACCAAACACATTAGGTGACCATAGTATATAGGGAATAACCTTCCGAGGTTATACCCTATGGTCACATCGTTTAAGTAGTTGTATGATAGGTAGTTTATATGCCTTAGGTAAATTACCAGAATACCTTTTTCATGTATAATTGGTAATTAAGCATATGTAACCTAAACCTTTGTCACATAACTGATTATGTAACATGTTTAGGCATATAACACTTGTCATAGGGCTAGTTAGGCGGTCCGAACGCGTTTCACGCGCACGACGCGTTAAAGTAGCATAAGCTTCCTAAACGGATCATAATGGGTCAATAAGACTTAGGTTAAGTTTCTTTTAGTATGTAGGCTTTGTTAAACCACGTCACGTGAGTTCCTACACTCATTTGGTTTACAAACCCTAATGCTACTCAGTCTTCCGATATAGGTCCGGTTTATTAACATAGTTACCTATATTAGGTGCCGTTTGATTCCGAGATCTATACCATTGCTTGGTGGTTATCTTTAGACATCTGAGCAATCTCAAGTGAGTACATAGACCCCTCTTTTACTGTTTTCCAAACTGTTTTGGGGTGAAACACATGTGCCTACTTGTTACTTTCATGCTTTCCTGTTTTCACATCATATACCTGCTACGTTTGTTAGTACATTATAGTACATGATTTCATTACATTTCATGCGAGCATCTTTTCTGTCACACCCCGACCACGTAGAACATACAAAACGTGGCGGAAACGTCGGGGAGTGTTGTAACAGAATTAATCGTTTCAAATCCATGGCAATTAAAGTTTCGTTTTAATAATCAATTATGAGAGTTTACATTGTTTAAACAAGAAACAAAGGGTACATAACATAAGTTAACTAGTTATTGTCTCGTTTTAAGTCGCTAAGGCACGAGTCCATCCTAAATGTAGCATGTATCAACAATCATTGCAAAGCAGTACTTGAAACATGTGTAAAAACGAGGTCAGCAAAGAAATGCTGGCGAATACATTGGTTTTGTAGGAGTGTCGAAATCATGGCTAGTTTAGACGTTGCAATACTTTATTTAAAAACCTTGTTTTGAAAAGAGTATAATATTGCAACTTAATTAACCAACTCAAATCAAGCGGGTTATAATTTGTAAAACATCGTAGCCATGACTCTTGACCCAAAAACATTTGTTTTAGTAAATTATTTGAAAAACAATGATAAGTTCTGATGATATGTATAAATAAGAGAATAATGCATGATTAAATGAATAACCATGTAAAATGAGTTTGTATAAGATATGTTGTTTGTAACACAATGTCTTGTGAAAAGTATGTTATTTGTATAAATGTTATATATCTCAAACTGAAATGATTCAAATAACGTTACAGTATGTAATACCATACAAACACTTATATATAGGAAGTACCAGCGGCGTATCCACCATGCTTGTATCATATTACACACGCATCGTTACTTAATCACTTAATCAAACTAAACCAAATCGATAGATAGATAGTACATTAAATATACCTTCGTTGTTTAAAAGAATAGATTTAGATAGTATAGTACAAGTATACTTCGGATTTATAGATAACATATCAAAATATGCTTTGGATGTGATAAATAACATATTAAACTTTGTTTTTGATTAGTAAATAACATATCAAAATATGCTTTGGATGTGATAAATAACATACTAAACAAAGATACCATCTGTAACAGCCCAGCGTAACCGCACCATGATATTGTCCGCTTTGGCAGCCAGCACGCCCTCAGCGGCTGCCCCTCACGGTTTTAAAAACGCGTCATAATTTTCAACGTTGGCGCTTTTAACCCTTCGTGCACGGTTTTGGTCATAACTTTCTCATACGATAACGAAACTTGGTGAACTTTTACCACATGTTCTAGTGAGTATATTTTACCATTACAAAACTTCGGGTTTGCCAAAAGGTCACTCAGAGGTGTACTTTCAACATGTTGACACATTTAGCCCCTGTAGTTTGTAATTCCTCACTTTCTTCCATTTTCCGCTTTGTATGATCCATGATTTATTCATTTAGGATTATAAACACCATGTAGGGTTATTGTAGGGCCTATTTATCTAATTTTGACACTTTGGACCCTTATATTCACATAGTTTCACTGTTTGTTAACTTTAGTCTCTCTAAAGTATTCTTTCACATATCCAAAGCTTATGACACGTGTCAATACATTATTGGACGTAAATTTTCGAGGTATTACATCCTCACCCCCTTAAAAGAAATCTCGGCCCGAGATTTACCGAAATAAAGGAAGTATTCTCTGCCTAATAATGGCAACTTACAGATGATTAGGAATTTGTATGATCTTATTTGTTTTTTCCAATGCAACTTTCAGATCCTGAATATTGGACTTACCAATCTATTGTCCTAACAACAGATGTTTAACATTTCATTTGTACAAGGTCTCTAAAGGAGCAACCTTGATACTTCTATATCAACTATTATAGAAAAGCTTCTCTTGAGATGGTTATTCCAACCACCGTTTAACAAATCTTAAGGAGTAGCTAATCCTGACGGCTAGTCGAACAATTCGACGATCCTGGGTAGTTGATGGTGATTTTTAATCGTGGTCTAAATAGGGTTGCGGTAATGAGTGCATAAGCAAAATGAACCGTCTTTCTTATCTAACAAATATCATACTCTGAAAATATCGAGTTAGGCTATATGAATCTCCTATCTTAAAATTTACTTAATCAGGTTTCCGGTTTTTCCATAATTAACATGGAGTTCTTACAACACTCTAACCCAAAGCGGAATGTTAATCTTAACTCTACTTGCCTCTAGGGAGGTAAACAGGGTAAACTTAGAAGAAGATAATCAAAGTACAAGGAGGTTACAGAGATTTCCATATCTCAGGCTCCAGTTCACTCATCAACGCTTGTGTCTAATAAGTGACACATTCATGTTATGATTCCACATATTCCTTCACCGAGGAATATTTACTTGGATAGTTCTATTCTGGATATCTCCTTTGAATACTACTAGTCGACATTAGTAAAATATGACCATTGGGATATCTCAGGGGTTCCATGCATTAAACCTCCATGCTGATCAGACATGGAAATAATCTATGGGACACACTAGGATACGCCAATCCTCATATGACACTTTTATCAACATAGTTTGGCATTCGCAGGCGATAGAAAACAATGAGAAAATAATTAAAATAATATACGTTGTCGTACTCTATGCAAAGAAAGAGTGCTCTTAGATTTTTCGGAAGGATTCCTTGCCGATTTATAAGAATCGGTTACTATGGTTTCCTTGGTAGTTATACCTTGTGAATGAAAAAAAAATTTTGCTAAGTTTATGGTTCATGAAGATTTATTATTGCCTGTATATAAAAAAAACAGGACACTTAGCAGAATTTATTATTGATAATTGATAAGGAAGTTTATTATACAAGTGCTTATATTAAATTAGAATGGAGATTTTCACAAACTAGGCACCTAGCTCAGTTGGCTAGGCGCGCGAAAGGGTGCGGCCGGCCTAGACCCGGGTTCGATTCCGGGGACGGTCAGTTCCACCATTTTTTATGTTTAATATTAATTAATCGTACGGACACGTGTAATTACAAGGGTTGTCTCATAAGGAGTCTTGATAATTAATTGCTTCTTATCACTCACAATGTGGACTTGATTTTTAAGGCAACCACTCGATTTTTATCACTATATTGAGTCCTTAAGTATGCAACCAAAAGTTTGCTATAAGGATATTAGAAAAAGTGATTTCTAATAGATATTAATATCAATATAGGATTTGTTGGAGCATTTTCGACGTAACATCGTCACTTTCTACCGGGCATTAAATGACCGGAGTCTTAATCAGGTGGAGACAACAGTTCTCAACCTTTATCATTCATAATATATTTATACGTGCCAGTATTAAATAAGTTTCTACATAAACTGCTTGATAACGAAAGGTACATATTATACTATTATTATTCTGCCCCTAGCTCTTGGGCGTTCATCCTGACAACTCGTGCGTTTGTTATCTTGGCCTACTCGGGCTTCTTCTGATTCCTAGGGCAGTTGGTCTTGATATGCCCCTTCTCGTTGCAACCATAACAGGTTGCATATTTCATCTTCTTGCAATCCATGGTTTTATGTTCCCTAGATTTGCAAATACCACACGGTAGAGGCTGAGACTCAAATCTGCATTTCCCGTAGTGGCGCTTCTTGCAAATCTTGCATACAGGTTTCTGATTGGACTTTTGTTTATTCTTTTTCTTAGAACTCTGGGAGTTATCTACCTCCCTTTTCCTTTTTAGTTCATCCTTTGCATCAGAGGCATGAACGGGATCCTCCTTAAGAGTAAGGAAGTGTGGTCCTAGATAAAATTTGGACCGAGCAGCATGGGGCTCCTTGAACTTTTTCACCGCCTTCTTCACAGCTTTTCCAACAGCTGCGTCTATCATAGTTTGAAGAATATCTTTGGAAATTCTAAGGTTCACAATTTCAGCATCATTAGCATGCGTCGTGCCATCAATGGCGCGATCGACTGTTGTCTTATCCGAGTTTGCCATTACTTTCTATTGGTTCCTAACACCAATAAAACAATTTCTCAGTTGAATTCCAACAACTACTATATTTTTATTCTGATGGCCTTAATATATACAAACCATGGTGTCAATAACCTATACAGGCTATCATAGCACTAACATTCTTAATGAATGTTATTAAAAATATATTAATATTACTTAGCCTAGGTCGCAAAAGACCATCAATGGCATTAAAGATTTGGACCTAGTCCATCACTTTTCTGACAGAGGATCAAAACGTCACATCTGTCTTTATTATATTAAAGAATTTAGGTAGCTTGAAAGCTTGCCATAGGAATATCAGAAAAGAGTGATTCCTATTAGATATAAAATATCCATCTAAGGTTTGTTGGAGCATTTTTCTAAAGTATCATCGGCCAATTTATATCTTGTATTAAATGACCGAAGTCCTACTAAGACGGTGACAACAGTTCTCAACAGTGATCGTTCATTATTGAATCACATGTGTCAGTATCAAATGAATTTCTGCATAAACTGCTTGATAAGGAAAAGTACCTGCTATATAGTTATCCTTCTGCACCATCTCCTGGCGTTCATCCGGAAGACTCATGCGTTTGTTTTCCTGGCTTCTCCAGGCTTCTTTATAAGCTTTGGGCAGTTGGTTTTGATGTGCCCTTCTTCGTTACAATTGTAGCATGTGGCATTCTTTAACCCCTTGCAATCTAAGGTTTTGTGACCCTTGGTCTTGCAAATTCCACACAATTTAACACGTGGGTCTATTGTACATTTTCCATAATGTTGCTTTTTGCAGTTACTGCATTTGGGTCTGTTATCAGACTGACTCGAGTTCTTCCTAAACTCAGAATCCTTCCCGCGCTCCGAGCTTCCCTTCTTCTTCTTGTTAGCTTGATGAGAGTTTTCCTCCTTTCTTTCACTTCTTCTCTCGCCAGAAGCCTTAACAGACTTAATTCTGATTGCGTCTAAGGTGAGAGATAAGGATAAGTCCACCACGGACCTATATGTGGTTGGCCTAGATGCTTTAACATTCCCTTTTATCTTTGGTGCTAGGCCTCCAATGAAACGCGCTATGCGTTTAGGTTCAGGGGTGACTAGATAAGGAACCAGGCGGGACATAGTGTTGAAACTTGTCACATATGCCTGACAATCCAAATTCTCCATGACCAGAGTCAAGAAGTCTGATTCTATCTTTTCTACTTCATGCTGGGGGTAATAGTTTTCCTTGACTAAAGCAACAAATTGCTCCCAAGATAAGTTGTAGAGTAGAACCTTTCCCGTGGCTTGGAGCAATGATCTCCACCATGCCAACGCTTCTCCTTTGAATGATTGTGAAACAAATTTCACAACATCTTGCTCCGCACAACTGCTGACGTCAACAACAGCGTCCATCTCATCGAGCCATGTCATGCAATCGATGGCTCATTTTTCTCCTGTAAAGTCTCTGGGCTTGCAGGAGACAAAATATTTATATGAACAGGTCTTAACTGGTGCCTCTTGATGAAACACAGCTTGTCTAGACGGAATACTCCTTTGATTTGACAAGTCATGAACATCGTCCTCCTTTGACTCATGTGTTTTAAGAGGGGGCTTACAACTAGCCGCAGATAGAGTCTTAGAGTGGGTATCATTTGACTCATCATACTGCCGATCAAGTGCTCGAGCAACAGCATAATCTATTATTGCCTGTAGTTCTGCTCCAGTTACATTAATTCTGGTAGTATCATTGCTCTCTTTCAAGTGACTGTTAACTTCATCTAATCCAGCCATGTAGCTTGATTGCTACATAAATATTAACAATGATTTATTCAGAGATTAATATGGAATCATCATCTTTGACGATTTATCAACCATGGTAATATAAACCATATTGGTTAACTTGTTAGTTATATTAAATTAGTATTTTCCATTATAATTTATCCTAGTTATAAAACATTAAGGATATTAAAGTGGCGCATAAGGCCTAGTCACAAGGACAGTTCTAAATTTTATAAGCCATGATTTCAGAGAATCTAGGCATTAAGGTTTGAATCACGTTCATTACCTTCTCTTGACAGGGGGTTGTAGACTTCAACTGTCTTTTGTCCTTTAGGACCATAGATATAGCCCGTGGGCATTTCCCTTCTGAGGGATGGTTATAATATGATCATCTTCTCAGATGCTATTAGTCGAGATCGTATGGATCCTACCGACTATTATGCTTGGACCTGGTCCAACATTTTTGGACAGGAGGTCAAAGACCACCACTGTCGTTGCCTTATCGGACAACAAGTTTAGCCCGTAGGCACTTCATCACTACTGGATGTTTATAATGTGATCATTTTATAGGATGATACAAGCCATGATTTCTAAATCACTAGGCTAGATAAGAAAATTGGAAGAATCTAATATAAGGATGACTGTTGTGATTTTATCGAATCACATTTGTCAGGAGTGCTAACACGTTCTTAGGTGTTAACAAGGATCTGAATCCCTTGGGTAGGTTTCACCATCTTGGCCGCGTAGGCTAGATTTCACCTTTAAGATTCTTTTTAAAATGCCTACTGGTAGGGAAGGAAGGATATTTATTTTATTCAGGATTTTATCATAAATCCTAATTTATAAGTTAATAATAGCACAAATGGCCTAGTCGCGTAGACAAGTTTAATTTATAAGCCAAGATTTCAGAGAATCAGGGCAATTTATGAATTAGTAATGGCACAAAAGGCCTAGTCACGTGGACAAGTTTAATTTATAAGCCATGATCGTCTGGGATCGAGGCATTTAGTAATAGCACAAAAGGCTTAGTCACGTGGACAAGTTTAATTTATAAGCCATGATCGTCTGGGATCGAGACATTTAGTAATAGCACAAAAGGCTTAGTCACGTGGACAAGTTTAATTTATAAGCCATGATCGTCTGGTAGTGTTCCCTATGCAAATCCCATTGCCAGAGCTCCATATCAACAAGTTTAATTCACAGCTTAACCCGATATTACCGCGTAAAACAACAAACCGCGGTGGAAACATCGGGGCGTGTTGTAACAGAATAAATTGTTTCATAACCATGGCATACAAAGTTGTATTTTATTTATCAAACAAGGGTGTTACATTGTCTTGAACAGTAAACAAAAGAGTTTATAACATAATCACACATAGTCTAGCTTTATTTTAAGTCTCTAAGGCACAGGTCCGCCTTAGTGTCATGATCAACATCCTACGGAAAAAGCTCCTGAAAACACATGTGAAAGTAGGTACGTCAGCATAAAAATTCCTGTGAGATACATAGGTTTGTGAAAATAGGATTCATGACTTGTATTTGAGAAAATGTTTAGTCATGAACCTTGAAATTTGCTTTGTCTTGTAAATCATTTGAAAAAGGATAAGATCAGTTGATATGTAAGTAAATGTAAGGTTAATTGAATAACCATGCAAAATGATTTGTATAAAATAAACTGTTTTGTAAAACAATGTCTTATGAAAAGTATGTTATGTGTATAAAATGTAATATGTATCAAACTGAAATGATTCAAACAACGTTACGCTATGTAATATTATACAAACATTTATATATAGGAAGTACCAGCGGCGTATCCACCATGTTTGTATCATATTAGGCAACGTTTTAAGGTAATAACCTAAGGTTATAGACTTAGGTTATCCATGCCCAAAGACAACAAATTAAAGAATCAAGTTAACTAATTATATGCTTATGTGTTTTCTTACATGTTTTGTGGTTGTATGTGATCCATCCAAATCCTCGTAGAGCCTTTTATATTTCATATGAGAGATTCATAATAGGATATCCAAAGTTACTATCTTAAATCCTTAATGGACTTCTACGTCGTAGTCGAGTCCCTTGGGTTTTAAAGTACTATTCTAAAATTGGACCCCTTGAGTGGTCTGGTTAAACAGATTGATTTTTGAAAATCTGATTAGAAATATCATGTGATGATATAATTGAAAAGATCCCTTAAGTGGTCTATTTAAGGAGATCGTACGACGGTCTAGTTAAGAAGATCATATGTTGATCTAATTAAAAAGATCGTTCGTTGATTTAGTTAAAAAGATCCTTTGGTGATCTAGTCAAGTCACTTCATGTTTATTCAGTTGATTTTTTTCCCCACTACACATTATGAAATGAACTGTGCGGACTGTGCAAGGGATTACATAATTATGGAGGCCTACATAATTATGGAAGTCAGTGCACAGAAACCACAGGGAATTTTGTCATGTGTTAAGACCTATAGTGACAAGAATAATGATACGGAAGGAGTCTCGGACTTTGACCGATGTCATTTATTCTCACACTCTCCAATACTGATTTCAATCACACACCAAGTTTCCTATGATGAGTCTTCATAAGAAACGTTCTTCTGTCCGTAGTTCAAAATTCCATGTTTTACTGCTACAAGGAATTCACTTTGAGGGTTAACAAATTCGCTAAGAATCCTAACATGGCCCAGAGTTTTACTTAAGGGTTCAATGGATCTATTAGAAGGCGAAATTGTCACAGCTGTCTTCACAAGTTTCCTCTAGAATTAAATTTCGGGACGAAATTTCCTAAAGTAGGGGAGACTGTAACACCTGTGTCACTTCAACCGTCAAACAAATACAGAACCAATGAAATATTATATTTCATACTTGGGATTTGTAAAAATATGTGTATCATTTGCACATATCAACTCTTGTTTGATTTTAAGCTTTAAATCGCTTTCTGGAAGGTTATACGCGCTCTGATGCGTAAATATAACCAGTTTAATGCAACAAACACTCCGGAATAGTGAAATAGGTTTAAAATACCTTAAATAACCTTTACATAACTTAGAAATAAGTTTTGAAGGCTTTGGTATGGCAAAATCTAGTTAATTCGCTTACAGGGACTAAAGTTGACAAACTGCGAAAGTATGCCAATTTGAACTGTAACAGACATTCCGGAACATGACCATAAGTTAAACACATCTTAAATATCCTTTATATAGCTTAGAAATAGGCTTTGAGGGGTTCGGTGTGCTAAAATAAACTTTTGGGTCATTCAGGGACTAAAAGTGTCAAAAAGTGCACAAGTTTGCATTTTCGCGCATAACTTACGTTCTGAATACATCCGGACATCCAAAAATTTATGTAAGCATGACTATATTATGCTTTAGTGTTCGCCATAAGAAAAATCCATTGGTTGCGTCATTTGGATCATTTTTCGCGCTTAAGCGCATTCCGTCGTAATTATGCGAACATCGCGTTCGTACGAACAAACGAACCAGCATTCGACATATTTTTGAGCATGTTTCATGTCCACAATGTTTAGGCATCATTTTAGGGCCTTAAATTTGGCTTTACGGGCCTTGGAAGTGCCGGAAATGGGCTTAAACACGTGCAGGGACTGAAACTGTCATTTATCAAATATGTTTGCTGATCAGAAGTCTCAGGCGGCCCGCCTGAGTTTTCACTAATCCTAAAGCGGGCCGCGTCCGCCTGTCTGATCAGATAACAACGAACAGTCAGCGTGTTCCAGCTGTTTTAACCACAACCACATACTTGCAACTTGCCATTTCAGTTGATAAACATCATTTTTAGCCACCACAACTTCCCGACACTTGTACGGATACGATTAAGGCACGATATTTGACAAACGATCTTAACGGTTACCCGAAAACTATAAATACCCCACCCCCCATTGCTTAAAACCCACTAGAATTCTGATTTTAGGAACTCTAAGTTGAAACCATTGTTTCATACCTGAGATTCTTGAATCGGGATTAGCATTCGGGGACCCTGGGTAAGTATTCTTTCGTTCTTTTCCTTATTTTACTGCTTTTCGAGTCCGAAAGTCAAACTTTGTTTGACTTTCAGCGTTGACCAGTAATGGTCAATGCGAAGTTCGTTTGAACTTCGCAACGTGAGTGTAATCACGTTGGTCATAGTCCCTTGGGACTATGCCCACTGATTACCACGTTGTCTAGGGTCGTAGGGTAGGCGATCTAATAAATCGCCTATACCTTCGAACCCAACCCAGTTTGGTCGATCATTAGGATCTGACCAAACACATTAGGTGACCATAGTAGGTAGGGAATAACCTTCCGAGGTTATACCTTATGGTCACATCGTTTAAGTAGTTGTATGATAGGTAGTTTATATGCCTTAGGTAAATTACCAGAATACCCTTTTCATGTATAATTGGTAATTAAGCATATGTAACCTAAACCTTTGTCACATAACTGATTATGTAACATATTTAGGCATATAACACTTGTCATAGGGCTAGTTAGACGGTCCGAACGCGTTTCACGCGAACGACGCGTTAAAGTAGCATAAGCTACCTAAACGGGTCATAATGGGTCGTAAACAATTAGGTTAGGTTTCATTTAGTATGTAGGCTTTGTTAAACCATATGACACGAGTCTCTATACTCGTTTGGTTTACAAACCCTCATTCTATCCGATCCTCCGATTTAGGTCCGGTTTATTAATGTAGTTACCTATATTAGGTGCCGTTTGATATTCCGAGATCTCTAGCATTACTTGGTGATTATCTTTAGACATCTGAGCAATCTCAGGCGAGTACATTATTCCCCTCTTTTACTGTTTTCTAAACTGTTTTGGGGTGAAGCATGTGTACCTATCTGTTATTTTCGTGTTTTCCAAAAGTATAATTGATTATACATGTTATTACTTATCTATTGACAAATTGAATGACTATCTATGATTTAAACATTGATTTTCTCAAAGAACATAAAATAAATTGTTGAATTGTACTTATTTTATGTTCACCAGACCGATTGTTAGTATGATATAGCGCTATAGGATTTGACACCCCATTCCTGTTGGCATGGAATGTCTGAAACCAATTTGTTGCTCCATCCAAATAGGAATTGCCTTTGTGGTATTTCTATAGTCTCAAAGGTGTATCTTGATGCACTAGGTCTGATTGAATTCTCAAATCACACTATTAAAGTATATTTTGATATACTCTCATGTGTGGTATTGTACAAACCAACATATATTTTGTTAATCATCCAAAGCATATTTTGATATGTTATTTACTAAACAAAAACATAGTTTAATATGTTATTTATCACATCCAAAGCATATTTTGATATGTTATCTATAAATCCGAAGTATACTTGTACTATACTATCTAAATCTATTCTTTTAAACAACGAAGGTATATTTAATGTACTATCTATCTATCGATTTGGTTTAGTTTGATTAAGTGATTAAGTAACGATGCGTGTGTAATGTGATACAAGCATGGTGGATACGCCGCTGGTACTTCCTATATATAAGTGCTTGTATGGTATTACATACTGTAACGTTATTTGAATCATTTCAGTTTGAGATATATAACATTTATACAAATAACATACTTTTCACAAGACATTGTTTTACAAACAACATATCTTATACAAACTAATTTTACATGGTTATTCATTTAATCATGCATTATTCTCTTATTTACACATATCATCAGAACTTATCATTGTTTTTCAAATAATTTACTAAAACAAATGTTTTTGGGTTAAGAGTCATGGCTACGAGGTTTTACAAATTATAACCCGCTTGATTTGAGTTGGTTAATTAAGTTGCAATATTATACTCTTTTCAAAACAAGGTTTTTAAATAAAGTATTGCAACATCTAAACTAGCCATGATTTCGACACTCCTACAAAACAAATGTATTCGCCAGCATTTCTTTGCTGACCTCGTTTTTACACATGTTTCAGGTACTGCTTTGCAATGATTGTTGATACATGCTACATTTAGGATGGACTCGTGCCTTAGCGACTTAAAACGAGACAATAACTAGTTAACTTATGTTATGTACCCTTTGTTTCTTGTTAAACAATGTAAACTCTCATAATTGATTATTAAAACGAAACTTTAATTGCCATGGATTTGAAACGATTAATTCTGTTACAACACTCCCCGACATTTCCGCCACGTTTTGTATGTTCTACGTGGTCGGGGTGTGACAGAAAAGATGGTATCAGAGCATTACTCAAGCTGCTGCAAATCCTGCTGCTGTTCAAGCACGGTTCCCTCCGGGGTCATGTTATAACTGTGGTGACCTTACCCACTACAGGAACAATTGCCCAAGACTTGTTAACGCACCTCCAGCGCATGGATGAGTGTTTAATATCAATGGGGCAAACATGAACAATGATGCGGCAGTGAACAACTAGTGTTTTGTTATTTCCCTTGGTTGTTATCTTATGATGTTTAAAGACAAGTCAGTTGTAATATAAATAAAAAGTCATCGTTTTTATTTTTGCAAAACTGATACAATTGCGTGAATGTTTGATACAATCTTATGATGTCAACTCAAAGACAAACTACTCGTATGGTTCAGTTACTTTATGATCACTTGTGATCTCCCCAAGAACCTTTAACACTTGTTTCTTTTAAGAAACAAAGCCAAACTCTTATTGAGAATCCTTCTATCTTTATAGATGGATCCTTGGAAATGATTAAAGTACCAAATGAAATTCATGGATTGGATTTCTAGTGTGCTTTAAATATCCATGCTCAAAGACAACAAATTAAAGAATCAAATTAACTAATTATGTGCTTATGTGTTTTCTTACATGTTTTGTGGTTGTATGTGATCCATCCAAATCCTCGTAGAGTCTTTTATATTTCATATGAGAGATTCATAATAGGATATCCAAAGTTACTATCTTAAATCCTTAATGGACTTCTACGTCGTAGTCGAGTCCCTTGGGTTTTAAAGTACTATTCTAAAATTGGACCCCTTAAGTGGTCTGGTTAAACAGATTGATTTTTGAAAATCTGATTAGAAATATCATGTGATGATATAATTGAAAAGATCCCTTAAGTGGTCTATTTAAGGAGATCGTACGACGGTCTAGTTAAGAAGATCATATGTTGATCTAATTAAAAAGATCGTTCGTTGATTTAGTTAAAAAGATCCTTTGGTGATCTAGTCAAGTCACTTCATGTTTATTCAGTTGATTTTTTCCCCACTACACATTATGAAATGAACTGTGCGGACTGTGCAAGGGATTACGTAATTATGGAGGCCTACATAATTATGGAAGTCAGTGCACAGAAACCACAGGGAATTTTGTCATGTGTTAAGACCTATAGTGACAAGAATAATGATACGGAAGGAGTCTCGGACTTTGACCGATGTCATTTATTCTCACACTCTCCAATACTGATTTCAATCACACACCAAGTTTCCTATGATAAGTCTTCATAAGAAACGTTCTTCTGTCGGTAGTTCAAAACTTCATGTTTTACTACTTCAAGGAATTCACTTTGAGGGTTAACAAATTTGCTAAGAATCCTAACATGGCCCAGAGTTTTACTTAAGGGTTCAATGGATCTATTAGAAGGCGAAATTGTCACAGCAGTCTTCACAAGTTTCCTCTAGAATTAAATTTCGGGACGAAATTTCCTAAAGTAGGGGAGACTGTAACACCTGTGTCACTTCAACCGTCAAAAAAATACAGAACCAATGAAATATTATATTTCATACTTGGGATTTTTAAAAATATGTGTATCATTTGCACATATCAACTCTTGTTTGATTTTAAGCTTTAAATCTCTTTCTGGAAGGTTATACGCGCTCTGATGCGTAAATATAACCGGTTTAATGCAACAAACACTCCGGAATAGTGAAATAGGTTTAACATACCTTAAATAACCTTTACATAACTTAGAAATAAGTTTTGAAGGCTTTGGTATGGCAAAATCTAGTTAATTCGCTTACAGGGACTAAAGTTGACAAACTGCGAAAGTATGCCAATTTGAACTGTAACAGACATTCCGGAACATGACCATAAGTTAAACACATCTTAAATATCCTTTATATAGCTTATAAATAGGCTTTGAGGGGTTCGGTGTGCTAAAATAAACTTTTGGGTCATTCAGGGACTAAAAGTGTCAAAAAGTGCACAAGTTTGCATTTTCGCGCATAACTTACGTTCTGAATACATCCGGACATCCAAAAATTTATGTAAGCATGACTATATTATGCTTTAGTGTTCGCCATAAGAAAAATCCATTCGTTGCGTCATTTGGATCGTTTTTCGCGCTTATGCGCATTCCGTCGTAATTATGCGAACATCGCGTTCGTACGAACAAACGAACCAGCATTCGACATATTTTTGAGCATGTTTCATGTCCACAATGTTTAGGCATCATTTTAGGGCCTTAAAGTTGGCTTTACGGGCCTTGGAAGTGCCGGAAATGGGCTTAAACACATGCAGGGACTGAAACTGTCATTTCTGAAACATATTTGTTGATCAGAAGCCTCAGGCGGCCCGCCTGAGTTTTCCCTAATCCTAAAACGGGCCGCGTACGCATGTCTGATCAGATAATATCGAACAGTCAGCGTGTTCCAGCTGTTTTAACCACCACCACACCTTTCCCACTTGCATTTTCAGCTGATAAGGGTTGTTTTTAGCCAACACAACTTTCCGACACTTGTACGGATACGATTAAGGCACGTTATTCGACAAACGATCTTAACGGTTACCCGTAAACTATAAATACCCCACCCCCATTGCTTCTAAAACCACTAGAATCTGATCTAAGTGACTCTAAGTTGGAACCATTGTTTCATACCTGAGTTATTGTGATCTAGATTAGCATTCGGGGACCCTTCGTAAGTATTCTTTCGTTCTTTTCCTTATTTTATTGCTTTTCGAGTCAGAAAGTCAAACTTTGTTTGACTTTCAGCGTTGACCAGTAATGGTCAATGCGAAGTTCGTTTGAACTTCGCAACGTGAGTGTAATCACGTTGGTCATAGTCCCTTGGGACTATGCCCACTGATTACCACGTTGTCTAGGGTCGTAGGGTAGGCGATCTAATAAATCGCCTATACCTTCGAACCCGACCCAGTTTGGTCGATCATTAGGATCCGACCAAATACTTTAGGTGACCGTAGTGTAGGGAATAACCTTCCGAGGTTATACCCTATGGTCTCATCGTTTAAGTAGTTGTATGATAGGTAGTTTATATGCCTTAGGTAAATTACCAGAATACCCTTTTCATGTATAATTGGTAATTAAGCATATGTAACCTAAACGTTTGTCACATAACTGATTATGTAACATGTTTAGGCATATAACACTTGTCATAGGACTAGTTAGGCGGTCCGATCGTGTTTCACGCGAACGACGCGTTAAAGTAGCATAAGCTACCTAAACGGGTCATAATGGGTCGTAAACAATTAGGTTAGGTTTCATTTAGTATGTAGGCTTTGTTAAACCATATGACACGAGTCTCTATACTCGTTTGGTTTACAAACCCTCATTCTATCCGATCCTCCGATTTAGGTCCGGTTTATTAATGTAGTTACCTATATTAGGTGCCGTTTGATATTCCGAGATCTCTAGCATTACTTGGTGATTATCTTTAGACATCTGAGCAATCTCAGGCGAGTACATTATTCCCCTCTTTTACTGTTTTCTAAACTGTTTTGGGGTGAAGCATGTGTACCTATCTGTTATTTTCGTGTTTTCCAAAAGTATAATTGATTATACATGTTATTACTTATCTATTGACAAATTGAATGACTATCTATGATTTAAACATTGATTTTCTCAAAGAACATAAAATAAATTGTTGAATTGTACTTATTTTATGTTCACCAGACCGATTGTTAGTATGATATAGCGCTATAGGATTTGACACCCCATTCCTGTTGGCATGGAATGTCTGAAACCAATTTGTTGCTCCATCCAAATAGGAATTGCCTTTGTGGTATTTCTATAGTCTCAAAGGTGTATCTTGATGCACTAGGTCTGATTGAATTCTCAAATCACACTATTAAAGTATATTTTGATATACTCTCATGTGTGGTATTGTACAAACCAACATATATTTTGTTAATCATCCAAAGCATATTTTGATATGTTATCTACTAAACAAAAACATAGTTTAATATGTTATTTATCACATCCAAAGCATATTTTGATATGTTATTGATGTAACACCCCGAAAAATTCACGTCCTATAAGGTATTGACACGTGTCATAAGCTTGAACGTGAGAAATTATACTTTAGAGGGACTAAAGTTGACAACCATAGAAAGTATGGGAAAATAAGGATTTAAAGTGTCAACAATGAATAATGATACTTCACAATAACCCTACACGATGTGTATACCCTTAAACGAATGAATCATGGATCATACGAAGCTAATTGTGGAAGAAAGTGAGAAAGTTCAAACTACAGGGGTTAAATGTGTCAACATGTTTAAAGTATACCTCTGAGTGACCTTTTAGCAAACCCTAAGCTTTGTAATGATAAAATATACTCACGAGAATAAGTGATAAAAATTTCACAAGGTTTCGTTAAAGTATGAGAAAGTTATGACAATATTCGTATACGAGGGGTTAAAAGCGTCAACGTTGAAATCTATGACTTTTCGGGTAGTCAAAAGTTAACCAAGGACTTATCAAAGTTGGTATAAGTCTTGAAGCCCTTAGAATTCAATTAAGAGGGCCCAAAGTGCAAGAAATAAAGGAAAAATCAAGTTTGGAAGTGCGGGGACCAAAACTGCAATTATTTGAAAATGTGCATGTGCTGATAACTAGCTTGAGGACCTCAACCTTGTTGACCTTACGGTCCGTAAGCTAGTCCCCAGCGACCAGATTCATGACAGATGGCTGTTTCAGCCATTTAACCGACTTACATGCATGTTTCTTGATACCTTGGGCTGCCTAAGGTGGTTTCTAGCTTGTAGGACACTTGTGGATGATAATGCAACACCCCTAGACTTATGTGTTGATCATCTAAGAGTGTTAGAAGCCTTATATCAAGACCCACATGTTACCACATTGTTCATTCATCACTTCTGAGCATTTCCAGAGCTTTCAAGCAGGCCACAAGCATTCCAAATCATCCATTAGTCGTGTGTAAGTGCCTTTGATCCTTCTTGTTTGAGTTATACTTAGTTAAAAGCCTAGAAATCAAACCGTCGTAACTACGGTTTGACTTCGCGATAAATCACAATCGGTCCAGAGTATTGTCGAATCGAAAGTTGTTATAAGTCGGTATTTATATGGTTAATAAACCCCTAAAAGGGCACTCACTGATTCGAATCCTAACTAGGTCGTTTGTCGAGTCAAAGGTTGTCCGAAAAAGTCAACAGAAACGTTAATCGCATATTTAATGATACGGAAGGCGTGTAATCTGTTTTATCAGTCATATAACTTGAAAATAAGTATATTAACATGTCTAAGCTTGTTTGATTCGACAACTTTATGTTTTGAACCGATTCGGAACCGAGAGACGCAAAAGTTTGACTTTTGCTTTGACCTCAGTTCTGACCCGATTTATATAGGTTTAGACATGCCTTAAAGTTCCATTAGGACCTAGTTACATGTGTGTATAAGCCTCTGCGTTTATACCACTCGAATCCCTAATCGTCCGATGTTTCCGTTAATCGCCTAAATATTGACCGTAATGCCCTTATGACCATAAAACGAGATTTTTGGAAATGTGAAAGTGCCATAATCTTAGTTACTGATTATTAAACTTGTACCTAAAATTTCACATCAGTTGGAGGTCTAGATTAGGAGATATGCTTAATGACGTAATTTGAATGCTTTTAAGTAATTAAACGGCGTCATTAGCGTAAAGCCTATCTAAACCCAAATTTTGACACCAAACCTTTTACCCACTGATGTGATATAATATTTTGGGATTTTTAAAGATTTTTAATTATTTTTAAACTGATCATAAGCTAGATTTATCGCCTTGATTCGGTTAATACCAAAAAATACCCTTTTCGGCCATAAAATGAGTTTTACAAATCCTTTTAACGCCAATCCAATTGCTATTGATTTAAATAATAAATGGAGTATTTTGAGCCTGTTTATTTGATCAGAAAACTCAGAATCGTATTTTAACCCGTACATCGCTTAAAACGACTTTATACGCGTATTTAACGCATAGTTTGGGTTTAAAACTATTTTGACATATAAGACTTATAACCAAATGTTATAACCTGTTAAAATAAACTAAATTACTGATGTATTCAGACCCGGTTCACAGAAATGTAATTAATCCCTTTTATAATCTTTAAAATGACCAAAATACCCCTACGGGGCTTAATAAGCGATTAAACTCGTTTTGGGCATAACGGAAGGTATCCTACTGATATCATGACATATTTAAGGCATGTTAACTTAGGAAACCTATTTAGGACTCTTATGGTTACCCGTTACGCCTCATACGCGTTCGGTTCGGTTTATGTAACTAGTTTACATAAATTAGCCGAAACGGGTCAAACCTTATCCTTTTTATCTCAAAATCCAGAATGTGTTTAGTTTACCCATATTATACAAGTCTTCAAACTTGTCGGGTCTAAATCACATTCTATTCCGGTCTTCGCTTAATCATGCGTTTGAACTGTAAAACTTCCTTAAAACTAACCGGTCTAAGTTACAACTTAAATAAGACCCGTTAGGAATCTAATAGGTTAATAAAACCTTCGTTCCAGATTGAGAACCCCAGTAGAAGTACTTGTGCTTGCTGATTAGAATATACGGCTGAGTATAAATTGCATTGCTAGCTCAGGTAAATACTTTTAACTTATTTTCCCTTATACGGGCTTGGGATACGGTATTATAAAAATACCGCTTGGTCGGGTGTAGAAACCTTTTAATCGGAGATGATTAAATTGCATAATCCCGTTTTAATCTGTATTGATTGATAACAAATAACATTGGGGGTTAATGACCGTGTCCTGGATATCCTTGGCTCATTTTAAAAGTGAATGGCCACGACGTAAGCACAAGGTGTAGACATAACACCTCCTGTTGCATATGTATAACGTATACTCACTCGTAAGGGTATCTTCTTGTGAGATTATATTTGTGGTGTGTCGATTAATCTTGTCCGGCTTGTATTGTATAATCACCGGCCCTAAATGTTGGACAACCATGTAAATCGGATACAAGATTTTTATTAATAAAATTGTCCCAAGTATAAAAGATTAACTTGCCTCTGTGCATTTTAATCAATGTGTCAAGATATTTTGTGCCGTTTGCACTCAAATCCCTTTTCAAACTCTTTTTCCAAAATGAGTCGGTTAATTGTATTTACCAGTGAAAACTGACGTATTTTCCAAAGTCTAAGTGACAGGTACAAGTACGTAAATAGGCTGGAAGCTGCTCAGGGCGTTAATAAGGAATCTTGAAAGTCCTAGGCGTCTAAAGTCTGTTGAACAAATGATATGTTTTAAGATCCGCCTGTGGATCTTTTACTTTCCGTTGTAATACTGGATATTACTTATTATTCGGAATGTAATAATATTTATCTTTTGCTTCCGCTGTGCATTTATATAATTGTGTTGTTTGACTATTATGTTGCCAACCACGTCACGATACTCCCCCACCGGGCCCACCGGTGACACGTGGAAAATCGAGGTGTGACAGGTTGGTATCAGAGCCAACATTGAGTGAATTAAACACTAGCTTTTTGTGTTTAATCTCAATGACACAATTGCACATTCCTTAATCTTCTGAGTCTAGACTTAACATAGGAATACTTTCAATCCTAATCTGGAAATTTTTACTTCCAAATTTTATTGGATACGTCGCCAAGCGAAGAAGCCGTAATAGGAGTTCTCCACACCCGGAGCCCTGAGATGCTGAGCTTCGTACCACGGCTAGAATGAAACGAGCATCCAAGGAGAACGCATTCAGAAATAAAATGAAGAAGAAACTCCTTTTACTGAAGATCGTTTCCTTATTAGTCCTTATAAGGACATATTTATCTTTCAGTCCCTTCGAGGACACATTATCCCTTCAAAGACCCGCTTACGGCAAACTTGTCCACGTGACTAAGCCTTTTGAGCTATTACTAAATGCCTCGATCCCAGACGATCATGGCTTATAAATTAAACTTGTCCACGTGACTAATCCTTTTGTGCTATTACTAAATGCCTCGATCCCAAACGATCACGGCTTATAAATTAAACGTGTCTACGCGACTAGGCCATTTGTGCTATTATTAACTTATAAATTAGGATTTATGATAAAAATCCTGAACAAAATAAATATCCTTCCTTCCCTGCCAGTAGGCATTTTAAAAAGAATCTTAAAGGTGAAATCTAGCCTACGCGGCCAAGATGGTGAAACCTACCCAAGGGATTCAGATCCTTGTTAACACCTAAGAACGTGTTAGCACTCCTGACAAATGTGATTCGATAAAATCACAACAGTCATCCTTATATTGGATTCTTCCAATTTTTTTTATCTAGCCTAGTGATTTAGAAATCATGGTTTGTGTCATCCTATAAGATGATCACATTATAAACGTCCGATAGTGATGAAGTGCCTACGGGCTAAACTTGTTGTCCGATAAGACAACGACAGAGGTGGTCTTTGACCTCCTGTCTAAAAGTGTTGGACCAGGTCCAAGCATAATAGTCGGTAGGATCCATATGATCTCAACTAATAGCATCTGAGAAGATGATCATATTATAACCATCCCTCAGAAGGGAAATGCCCACGGGCTATATCTATTGTCCTAAAAGACAAAAGACAGTTGAAGTCTACAACTCCCTGTCAAGAGAAGGTAATGAACGTGATTCAAACCTTAATGCCTCGATTCTCTGAAATCATGGCTTACAAAATTTAGAACTGTCCTTGTGACTAGGCCTTATGCGCCACTTTAATATCCTTAATGTTTTATAACTAGGATAAATTATAATGAAAATACAAATTAAATATAACTAACAAATTAACCAATATGGTTTATATTACCATGGTTGATGAATCGTCAAAAATGATGATTCCATAATAACCTTTGAATAAATCATTGTCAATCTTTATGTAGACATCAAGCTACATGGCTGGATTAGATGAAGTTAACAGTCACTTGAAAGAGAGCAATGATACTACCAGAATTAATGTAACTGGAGCAGAACTACAGGCAATAATAGATTATGCTGTTACTCGAGCACTTGATCGGCAGTATGATGAGTCAAGCGATACCCACTCTAAGACTCTATCTGTGGCTAGTTGTAAGCCCCCTCTTAAAACACATGAGTCAAGGGAGGACGATGTTCATGACTTGTCAAATCAAAGGAGTATTCCGTCTAGACAGTTGTGTTTCATCAGGAGGCACCAGTTAAGACCTGTTCATATAAATATTTTGTCTCCTGCAAGCCCAGAGACTTTACAGGAGAAGAAGGGGCCATCGATTGCATGACATGGCTCGATGAGATGGACGCTGTCGTTGACATCAGCGGTTGTGCGGAGCAAGATGTTGTGAAATTTGTTTCACAATCATTTAAAGGAGAAGCGTTGGCATGGTGGAGATCATTGCTCCAAGCCACGGGAAAGGTTCTACTCTACAACTTGTCTTGGGAGCAATTTGATGCATTAGTCAAGGAAAACTATTGCCCCCAGCATGAGGTAGAAAAGATAGAATCAGACTTCTTGACTTTGGTCATGGAAAATTTGAATTGTCAGGCATATGTGACAAGTTTCAACACTATGTCCCGCCTAGTTCCTTATCTAGTCACCCCTGAACCTAAACGCATAGCGCGTTTCATAGGAGGCCTAGCACCAGAGATAAAAGGGAATGTTAAAGCATCTAGGCCAACCACATATAGGTCCGCGGTGGACTTATCCTTATCTCTCACCTTAGATGCAATCAGAATTAAGTCTGTTAAGGCTTCTGGCGAGGGAAGAAGAGAAAGAGAGGAGGAAAACTCTCATCAATATAACAAGAAGAGGAAAGGAAACTTGGAGCGCGGGAAGGATTCTGAGTTTAGGCAGAACTCGAGTCAGTCTGATAACAGACCCAAATGCAATAACTGCAAAAAGCAGCATTTTGGAAAATGTACAATAGACCCACGCGCTAAATTGTGTGAAATTTGCAAGACCAAGGGTCACAAAACCTTAGATTGCAAGGGGATAAAGAACGCCACATGCTACAATTGTAACGAGGAAGGGCACATCAAGACCAACTGCCCAAAGCTTATAAAGAAGCCTGGAGAGGCCAGGAAAACAAACGCATGAGTCTTCCGGATGAACGCCAGGAGATGGTGCAGAAGGATAACTATATAGCAGGTACTCTTCCTTATCAAGCAGTTTATGCAGAAATTTATTTGATGCTGACACATGTGATTCAATAATGAACGATCACTGTTGAGAACTGTTATCTCCGTCTTAATAGGACTTCGGTCATTTAATACGAGATAGAAATTGGCCGATAATACTTTAGAAAATGCTCCAACAAACCTTAGATGGATATTTTATATCTAATAGGAATCACTCTTTTCTGATATTCCTAGGGCAAGCTTTCAAGCTACCTAAATTCTTTAATATAATAAAGACAGATGTGACGTTTTGATCTTCTGTCAGAAAAGTGATGGACTAGGTCCAAATCTTTAATGCCATTGATGGTCTTTTACGACCTAGGCTAAGTAATATTAATATATTTTAAATAACGTTCATTAAGAATGTTAGTGCTATAATAGCCTGTATAGGTTATTGACACCATGGCTAGTATATATTAAGGCCATCAGAATGAAAAATAGCAGTTGTTGGATTTCAACTAAGAAATTGTTTTATTGGTGTTAGGAACCAATAGAAAGTATGGCAAATTCGGATAAGACAACAGTAAATCGCGCCATTGATAACACGACACCTGCTAATGATGCTGAAATTGTGAACCTTAAAATTTCCAAGGATGTCCTTCAAACTATGATAGATGCAGCTGTTGGAAAAGCCGTGAATAAGGCTGTGAAAAAGTTCAAGGAGTCTCATGCTGCTCGGTCCAAATTTTATCTAGGACCACATTTCCTTACTCTTAAGGAGGATCTCGTTCATGCCTCTGATGCAAAGGATGAACTAAAAAGGAAAAGGGAGGTAGATAACTCCCAGAGCTCTAAGAAGAAGAACAAACAAAAGTCCAACGAGAAACCTGTATGCAAGACATGCAAGAAGCGCCATTATGGGAAATGCAGGTTCGAATCAACATCCCAGTCGCAGCCTAGAGCTTGTGGGATCTGCAAGGCTAAGGGACATAAAACGATGGAATGTAAGGACATGAAGAATGCAGTCTGTTTCGGCTGTAATGAGAAAGGCCACATCAAGACTACGTGCCCTAAAATATGTCAAAGGAAATGCGGCGGGGGAAGTAAAGCCTAAAATTGAAAGCGCCTAAAATGCCTGAGCTAGTCCATAAATAATGACATCAGGTACATTCCTTGACAGTTTATCAGTAAATTAAATGCGAGAGTATTAATTGATGCAGGTTCAGATAAGTTTTCCGTAGACAATAGATCTTGTAAATCATTAAATCTGCCTGCTAAAAACTCTAAGCGTTACCAATAATACCTCAGAGACTGTCATCTTTAGTTTGCTTCTGATTAGTAGACCCAGGCGGCCCGCGTAAGCCCTAGGTGATACTTTACGCGGCCCGCGTCAGGCTCCCAGAGAAAAAAATGGTGGAACCGGCCGTCCCCGGAATCGAACCTGGGTCTAGGCCGCACCCTTTCGCGCGCCTAGCCAACTATGCTAGGTGCCTAGTTTGTGAAAATCTCCGTTCTAATTAAATATAAGCACTTGTACAATAAACTTCCTTATCAATTATCAATAATAATTTCTGTTAAGTGTCCTGTTTTTAATACAGGCAATAATAAATCTTCATGAACCATAAACTATAAAAAAAAAAAAATTATTATCATCCACAAGGTATAACTACCAAGGAGACCATAGTAACCGATTCTTATAGATCGGCAAGGAATTCTTCCGAAAAATCTAAGAGTACTCTTTCTTCGCATAGAGTACGACAGCATATGTTATTTTAATTTTTTTTTCTTTCTTCTCATTGTTTTCTATCGCCTGCGAATGCCAAACTATGTTTGATAAAAGTGTCATATGAGGATTGGCGTATCCTAGTGTGTCCCATAGATTATTTCCATGTCTGATCAGCATGGAGGTTTAATGCATGGAACCCCTGAGATATCCCAATGGTCATATTGTACTAATGTCGACTAGTAGTATTCAAAGGAGATATCCGGAATAGAATTATCCAAATAAATATTCCTTGGTAACGGAATATATGGACTCATAACATGAATGTGTCACTTATTAGACACAAGCGTTGATGAGTGAACTGGAGCCTGAGATATGGAAATCTCTGTAACCTCCTTGTACTTTGATTATCTTCTTCTAAGTTTACCATGTTTACCTCCCTAGAGGCAGGTAGAGTTAAGATTAACATCCCGCTTGGGTTAGAGTGTTGTAAGAACTCCATGTTGATTGTGGAATAACCGAAAACCTTGCTTAAGTAGGTTTTAAGACATAGGCTCATATAGCCAGACTCAATAGTCTAAGGGTGTTATATTATTAAATAAGAAAGACGGTTCATATTGCTTATGCATGCATGCCGCAACCCTAAATAGGCAACGATTAAGAAATTGCCATCAGCTACCCAGGATCGTCGAATTGTTCGACTAACGACAAGGATTAGCTATTCCTTAATATTAGTTAAGTAATGGTTAGAATAACCACCTTAAGATAAGCTTTTCTTTAATAATTGATATGTAAGTATTAAGGCTACTCCTTAGGAGACCTGGTATAAATGAAATGTTAAACACCTGTTGTTAGGACAATAGATTGGTAAGCTCAAAATTCAGGATCTGAAAGTTGCATTGGAAACAACAAACAAGATCATACAAATTCCTAATCATCTGTTAATTGCCATTATTAGGCAGAGAATACTTCCTTATTTCGGTAAATATCGGGCCGAGATTTCTTTTAAGGGGGTGAGGATGTAACACCCCGAAAAATTCACGTCCTATAAGGTATTGACACGTGTCATAAGCTTGAACGTGAGAAAGTATACTTTAGAGGGACTAAAGTTGACAACCATAGAAAGTATGGGAAAATAAGGATTTAAAGTGTCAACAATGAATAATGATACTTCACAATAACCCTACACGATGTGTATACCCTTAAACGAATGAATCATGGATCATACGAAGCTAATTGTGGAAGAAAGTGAGAAAGTTCAAACTACAGGGGTTAAATGTGTCAACATGTTTAAAGTATACCTCTGAGTGACCTTTTACCAAACCCGAAGCTTTGTAATGATAAAATATACTCACGAGAATAAGTGATAAAAATTTCACAAGGTTTCGTTAAAGTATGAGAAAGTTATGACAATATTCGTATACGAGGGGTTAAAAGCGTCAACGTTGAAATCTATGACTTTTCGGGTAGTCAAAAGTTAACCAAGGACTTATCAAAGTTGGTATAAGTCTTGAAGCCCTTAGAATTCAATTAAGAGGGCCCAAAGTGCAAGAAATAAAGGAAAAATCAAGTTTGGAAGTGCGGGGACCAAAACTGCAATTATTTGAAAATGTGCATGTGCTGATAACTAGCTTGAGGACCTCAACCTTGTTGACCTTACGGTCCGTAAGCTAGTCCCCAGCGACCAGATTCATGACAGATGGCTGTTTCAGCCATTTAACCGACTTACATGCATGTTTCTTGATACCTTGGGCTGCCTAAGGTGGTTTCTAGCTTGTAGGACACTTGTGGATGATAATGCAACATCCCTAGACTTATGTGTTGATCATCTAAGAGTGTTAGAAGCCTTATATCAAGACCCACATGTTACCACATTGTTCATTCATCACTTCTGAGCATTTCCAGAGCTTTCAAGCAGGCCACAAGCATTCCAAATCATCCATTAGTCGTGTGTAAGTGCCTTTGATCCTTCTTGTTTGAGTTATACTTAGTTAAAAGCCTAGAAATCAAACCGTCGTAACTACGGTTTGACTTCGCGATAAATCACAATCGGTCCAGAGTATTGTCGAATCGAAAGTTGTTATAAGTCGGTATTTATATGGTTAATAAACCCCTAAAAGGGCACTCACTGATTCGAATCCTAACTAGGTCGTTTGTCGAGTCAAAGGTTGTCCGAAAAAGTCAACAGAAACGTTAATCGCATATTTAATGATACGGAAGGCGTGTAATCTGTTTTATCAGTCATATAACTTGAAAATAAGTATATTAACATGTCTAAGCTTGTTTGATTCGACAACTTTATGTTTTGAACCGATTCGGAACCGAGAGACGCAAAAGTTTGACTTTTGCTTTGACCTCAGTTCTGACCCGATTTATATAGGTTTAGACATGCCTTAAAGTTCCATTAGGACCTAGTTACATGTGTGTATAAGCCTCTGCGTTTATACCACTCGAATCCCTAATCGTCCGATGTTTCCGTTAATCGCCTAAATATTGACCGTAATGCCCTTATGACCATAAAACGAGATTTTTGGAAATGTGAAAGTGCCATAATCTTAGTTACTGATTATTAAACTTGTACCTAAAATTTCACATCAGTTGGAGGTCTAGATTAGGAGATATGCTTAATGACGTAATTTGAATGCTTTTAAGTAATTAAACGGCGTCATTAGCGTAAAGCCTATCTAAACCCAAATTTTGACACCAAACCTTTTACCCACTGATGTGATATAATATTTTGGGATTTTTAAAGATTTTTAATTATTTTTAAACTGATCATAAGCTAGATTTATCGCCTTGATTCGGTTAATACCAAAAAATACCCTTTTCGGCCATAAAATGAGTTTTACAAATCCTTTTAACGCCAATCCAATTGCTATTGATTTAAATAATAAATGGAGTATTTTGAGCCTGTTTATTTGATCAGAAAACTCAGAATCGTATTTTAACCCGTACATCGCTTAAAACGACTTTATACGCGTATTTAACGCATAGTTTGGGTTTAAAACTATTTTGACATATAAGACTTATAACCAAATGTTATAACCTGTTAAAATAAACTAAATTACTGATGTATTCAGACCCGGTTCACAGAAATGTAATTAATCCCTTTTATAATCTTTAAAATGACCAAAATACCCCTACGGGGCTTAATAAGCGATTAAACTCGTTTTGGGCATAACGGAAGGTATCCTACTGATATCATGACATATTTAAGGCATGTTAACTTAGGAAACCTATTTAGGACTCTTATGGTTACCCGTTACGCCTCATACGCGTTCGGTTCGGTTTATGTAACTAGTTTACATAAATTAGCCGAAACGGGTCAAACCTTATCCTTTTTATCTCAAAATCCAGAATGTGTTTAGTTTACCCATATTATACAAGTCTTCAAACTTGTCGGGTCTAAATCACATTCTATTCCGGTCTTCGCTTAATCATGCGTTTGAACTGTAAAACTTCCTTAAAACTAACCGGTCTAAGTTACAACTTAAATAAGACCCGTTAGGAATCTAATAGGTTAATAAAACCTTCGTTCCAGATTGAGAACCCCAGTAGAAGTACTTGTGCTTGCTGATTAGAATATACGGCTGAGTATAAATTGCATTGCTAGCTCAGGTAAATACTTTTAACTTATTTTCCCTTATACGGGCTTGGGATACGGTATTATAAAAATACCGCTTGGTCGGGTGTAGAAACCTTTTAATCGGAGATGATTAAATTGCATAATCCCGTTTTAATCTGTATTGATTGATAACAAATAACATTGGGGGTTAATGACCGTGTCCTGGATATCCTTGGCTCATTTTAAAAGTGAATGGCCACGACGTAAGCACAAGGTGTAGACATAACACCTCCTGTTGCATATGTATAACGTATACTCACTCGTAAGGGTATCTTCTTGTGAGATTATATTTGTGGTGTGTCGATTAATCTTGTCCGGCTTGTATTGTATAATCACCGGCCCTAAATGTTGGACAACCATGTAAATCGGATACAAGATTTTTATTAATAAAATTGTCCCAAGTATAAAAGATTAACTTGCCTCTGTGCATTTTAATCAATGTGTCAAGATATTTTGTGCCGTTTGCACTCAAATCCCTTTTCAAACTCTTTTTCCAAAATGAGTCGGTTAATTGTATTTACCAGTGAAAACTGACGTATTTTCCAAAGTCTAAGTGACAGGTACAAGTACGTAAATAGGCTGGAAGCTGCTCAGGGCGTTAATAAGGAATCTTGAAAGTCCTAGGCGTCTAAAGTCTGTTGAACAAATGATATGTTTTAAGATCCGCCTGTGGATCTTTTACTTTCCGTTGTAATACTGGACCCCGATTTTCCACGTGTCACCGGTGGGCCCGGTGGGGGAATATCGTGACGTGGTTGGCAACATAATAGTCAAACAACACAATTATATAAATGCACAGCGGAAGCAAAAGATAAATATTATTACATTCCGAATAATAAGTAATATCCAGTATTACAACGGAAAGTAAAAGATCCACAGGCGGATCTTAAACCATATCATTTGTTCAACAGACTTTAGACGCCTAGGACTTTCAAGATTCCTTATTAACGCCATGAGCAGCTTCCAGCCTATTTACGTACTTGTACCTGTCACTTAGACTTTGGAAAATACGTCAGTTTTCACTGGTAAATACAATTAACCGACTCATTTTGGAAAAAGAGTTTGAAAAGGGATTTGAGTGCAAACGGCACAAAATATCTTGACACATTGATTAAAATGCACAGAGGCAAGTTAATCTTTTATACTTGGGACAATTTTATTAATAAAAATCTTGTATCCGATTTACATGGTTGTCCAACATTTAGGGCCGGTGATTATACAATACAAGCCGGACAAGATTAATCGACACACCACAAATATAATCTCACAAGAAGATACCCTTACGAGTGAGTATACGTTATACATATGCAACAGGAGGTGTTATGTCTACACCTTGTGCTTACGTCGTGGCCATTCACTTTTTAAAATGAGCCAAGGATATCCAGGACACGGCCATTAACCCCCAATGTTATTTGTTATCAATCAATACAGATTAAAACGGGATTATGCAATTTAATCATCTCCGATTAAAAGGTTTCTACACCCGACCAAGCGGTATTTTTATAATACCGTATCCCAAGCCCGTATAAGGGAAAATAAGTTAAAAGTATTTACCTGAGCTAGCAATGCAATTTATACTCAGCCGTATATTCTAATCAGCAAGCACAAGTACTTCTACTGGGGTTCTCAATCTGGAACGAAGGTTTTATTAACCTATTAGATTCCTAACGGGTCTTATTTAAGTTGTAACTTAGACCGGTTAGTTTTAAGGAAGTTTTACAGTTCAAACGCATGATTAAGCGAAGACCGGAATAGAATGTGATTTAGACCCGACAAGTTTGAAGACTTGTATAATATGGGTAAACTAAACACATTCTGGATTTTGAGATAAAAAGGATAAGGTTTGACCCGTTTCGGCTAATTTATGTAAACTAGTTACATAAACCGAACCGAACGCGTATGAGGCGTAACGGGTAACCATAAGAGTCCTAAATAGGTTTCCTAAGTTAACATGCCTTAAATATGTCATGATATCAGTAGGATACCTTCCGTTATGCCCAAAACGAGTTTAATCGCTTATTAAGCCCCGTAGGGGTATTTTGGTCATTTTAAAGATTATAAAAGGGATTAATTACATTTCTGTGAACCGGGTCTGAATACATCAGTAATTTAGTTTATTTTAACAGGTTATAACATTTGGTTATAAGTCTTATATGTCAAAATAGTTTTAAACCCAAACTATGCGTTAAATACGCGTATAAAGTCGTTTTAAGCGATGTACGGGTTAAAATACGATTCTGAGTTTTCTGATCAAATAAACAGGCTCAAAATACTCCATTTATTATTTAAATCAATAGCAATTGGATTGGCGTTAAAAGGATTTGTAAAACTCATTTTATGGCCGAAAAGGGTATTTTTGGTATTAACCGAATCAAGGCGATAAATCTAGCTTATGATCAGTTTAAAAATAATTAAAAATCTTTAAAAATCCCAAAATATTATATCACATCAGTGGGTAAAAGGTTTGGTGTCAAAATTTGGGTTTAGATAGGCTTTACGCTAATGACGCCGTTTAATTACTTAAAAGCATTCAAATTACGTCATTAAGCATATCTCCTAATCTAGACCTCCAACTGATGTGAAATTTTAGGTACAAGTTTAATAATCAGTAACTAAGATTATGGCACTTTCACATTTCCAAAAATCTCGTTTTATGGTCATAAGGGCATTACGGTCAATATTTAGGCGATTAACGGAAACATCGGACGATTAGGGATTCGAGTGGTATAAACGCAGAGGCTTATACACACATGTAACTAGGTCCTAATGGAACTTTAAGGCATGTCTAAACCTATATAAATCGGGTCAGAACTGAGGTCAAAGCAAAAGTCAAACTTTTGCGTCTCTCGGTTCCGAATCGGTTCAAAACATAAAGTTGTCGAATCAAACAAGCTTAGACATGTTAATATACTTATTTTCAAGTTATATGACTGATAAAACAGATTACACGCCTTCCGTATCATTAAATATGCGATTAACGTTTCTGTTGACTTTTTCGGACAACCTTTGACTCGACAAACGACCTAGTTAGGATTCGAATCAGTGAGTGCCCTTTTAGGGGTTTATTAACCATATAATACCGACTTATAACAACTTTCGATTCGACAATACTCTGGACCGATTGTGATTTATCGCGAAGTCAAACCGTAGTTACGACGGTTTGATTTCTAGGCTTTTAACTAAGTATAACTCAAACAAGAAGGATCAAAGGCACTTACACACGACTAATGGATGATTTGGAATGCTTGTGGCCTGCTTGAAAGCTCTGGAAATGCTCAGAAGTGATGAATGAACAATGTGGTAACATGTGGGTCTTGATATAAGGCTTCTAACACTCTTAGATGATCAACACATAAGTCTAGGGGTGTTGCATTATCATCCACAAGTGTCCTACAAGCTAGAAACCACCTTAGGCAGCCCAAGGTATCAAGAAACATGCATGTAAGTCGGTTAAATGGCTGAAACAGCCATCTGTCATGAATCTGGTCGCTGGGGACTAGCTTACGGACCGTAAGGTCAACAAGGTTGAGGTCCTCAAGCTAGTTATCAGCACATGCACATTTTCAAATAATTGCAGTTTTGGTCCCCGCACTTCCAAACTTGATTTTTCCTTTATTTCTTGCACTTTGAGCCCTCTTAATTGAATTCTAAGGGCTTCAAGACTTATACCAACTTTGATAAGTCCTTGGTTAACTTTTGACTACCCGAAAAGTCATAGATTTCAACGTTGACGCTTTTAACCCCTCGTATACGAATATTGTCATAACTTTCTCATACTTTAACGAAACCTTGTGAAATTTTTATCACTTATTCTCGTGAGTATATTTTATCATTACAAAGCTTCGGGTTTGCTAAAAGGTCACTCAGAGGTATACTTTAAACATGTTGACACATTTAACCCCTGTAGTTTGAACTTTCTCACTTTCTTCCACAATTAGCTTCGTATGATCCATGATTCATTCGTTTAAGGGTATACACATCGTGTAGGGTTATTGTGAAGTATCATTATTCATTGTTGACACTTTAAATCCTTATTTTCCCATACTTTCTATGGTTGTCAACTTTAGTCCCTCTAAAGTATACTTTCTCACGTTCAAGCTTATGACACGTGTCAATACCTTATAGGACGTGAATTTTTCGGGGTGTTACATCCTCACCCCCTTAAAAGAAATCTCGGCCCGATATTTACCGAAATAAGGAAGTATTCTCTGCCTAATAATGGCAATTAACAGATGATTAGGAATTTGTATGATCTTGTTTGTTGTTTCCAATGCAACTTTCAGATCCTGAATTTTGAGCTTACCAATCTATTGTCCTAACAACAGGTGTTTAACATTTCATTTATACCAGGTCTCCTAAGGAGTAGCCTTAATACTTACATATCAATTATTAAAGAAAAGCTTATCTTAAGGTGGTTATTCTAACCATTACTTAACTAATATTAAGGAATAGCTAATCCTTGTCGTTAGTCGAACAATTCGACGATCCTGGGTAGCTGATGGCAATTTCTTAATCGTTGCCTATTTAGGGTTGCGGCATGCATGCATAAGCAATATGAACCGTCTTTCTTATTTAATAATATAACACCCTTAGACTATTGAGTCTGGCTATATGAGCCTATGTCTTAAAACCTACTTAATCAAGGTTTTCGGTTATTCCACAATCAACATGGAGTTCTTACAACACTCTAACCCAAGCGGGATGTTAATCTTAACTCTACCTGCCTCTAGGGAGGTAAACATGGTAAACTTAGAAGAAGATAATCAAAGTACAAGGAGGTTACAGAGATTTCCATATCTCAGGCTCCAGTTCACTCATCAACGCTTGTGTCTAATAAGTGACACATTCATGTTATGAGTCCATATATTCCGTTACCAAGGAATATTTATTTGGATAATTCTATTCCGGATATCTCCTTTGAATACTACTAGTCGACATTAGTACAATATGACCATTGGGATATCTCAGGGGTTCCATGCATTAAACCTCCATGCTGATCAGACATGGAAATAATCTATGGGACACACTAGGATACGCCAATCCTCATATGACACTTTTATCAAACATAGTTTGGCATACGCAGGCGATAGAAAACAATGAGAAGAAAGAAAAAAAAATTAAAATAACATATGCTGTCGTACTCTATGCGAAGAAAGAGTACTCTTAGATTTTTCGGAAGAATTCCTTGCCGATCTATAAGAATCGGTTACTATGGTCTCCTTGGTAGTTATACCTTGTGGATGATAATAATTTTTTTTTTAAGTTTATGGTTCATGAAGATTTATTATTGCCTGTATTAAAAACAGGACACTTAACAGAAATTATTATTGATAATTGATAAGGAAGTTTATTGTACAAGTGCTTATATTTAATTAGAACGGAGATTTTCACAAACTAGGCACCTAGCTTAGTTGGCTAGGCGCGCGAAAGGGTGCGGCCTAGACCCAGGTTCGATTCCGGGGACGGCCGGTTCCACCATTTTTTTCTCTGGGAGCCTGACGCGGGCCGCGTAAAGTATCACCTAGGGCTTACGCGGGCCGCCTGGGTCTACTAATCAGAAGCAAACTAAAGATGACAGTCTCTGAGGTATTATTGGTAACGCTTAGAGTTTTTAGCAGGCAGATTTAATGATTTACAAGATCTATTGTCTACGGAAAACTTATCTGAACCTGCATCAATTAATACTCTCGCATTTAATTTACTGATAAACTGTCAAGGAATGTACCTGATGTCATTATTTATGGACTAGCTCAGGCATTTTAGGCGCTTTCAATTTTAGGCTTTACTTCCCCCGCCGCATTTCCTTTGACATATTTTAGGGCACGTAGTCTTGATGTGGCCTTTCTCATTACAGCCGAAACAGACTGCATTCTTCATGTCCTTACATTCCATCGTTTTATGTCCCTTAGCCTTGCAGATCCCACAAGCTCTAGGCTGCGACTGGGATGTTGATTCGAACCTGCATTTCCCATAATGGCGCTTCTTGCATGTCTTGCATACAGGTTTCTCGTTGGACTTTTGTTTGTTCTTCTTCTTAGAGCTCTGGGAGTTATCTACCTCCCTTTTCCTTTTTAGTTCATCCTTTGCATCAGAGGCATGAACGGGATCCTCCTTAAGAGTAAGGAAATGTGGTCCTAGATAAAATTTGGACCGAGCAGCATGAGACTCCTTGAACTTTTTCACAGCCTTATTCACGGCTTTTCCAACAGCTGCGTCTATCATAGTTTGAAGGACATCCTTGGAAATTTTAAGGTTCACAATTTCAGCATCATTAGCAGGTGTCGTGTTATCAATGGCGCGATTTACTGTTGTCTTATCCGAATTTGCCATACTTTCTATTGGTTCCTAACACCAATAAAACAATTTCTTAGTTGAAATCCAACAACGGCTATTTTTCATTCTGATGGCCTTAATATATACTAGCCATGGTGTCAATAACCTATACAGGCTATTATAGCACTAACATTCTTAATGAACGTTATTTAAAATATATTAATATTACTTAGCCTAGGTCGTAAAAGACCATCAATGGCATTAAAGATTTGGACCTAGTCCATCACTTTTCTGACAGAAGATCAAAACGTCACATCTGTCTTTATTATATTAAAGAATTTAGGTAGCTTGAAAGCTTGCCCTAGGAATATCAGAAAAGAGTGATTCCTATTAGATATAAAATATCCATCTAAGGTTTGTTGGAGCATTTTCTAAAGTATTATCGGCCAATTTCTATCTCGTATTAAATGACCGAAGTCCTATTAAGACGGAGATAACAGTTCTCAACAGTGATCGTTCATTATTGAATCACATGTGTCAGCATCAAATAAATTTCTGCATAAACTGCTTGATAAGGAAGAGTACCTGCTATATAGTTATCCTTCTGCACCATCTCCTGGCGTTCATCCGGAAGACTCATGCGTTTGTTTTCCTGGCCTCTCCAGGCTTCTTTATAAGCTTTGGGCAGTTGGTCTTGATGTGCCCTTCCTCGTTACAATTGTAGCATGTGGCGTTCTTTATCCCCTTGAAATCTAAGGTTTTGTGACCCTTGGTCTTGCAAATTCCACACAATTTAGCGCGTGGGTCTATTGTACATTTTCCAAAATGCTGCTTTTTGCAGTTATTGCATTTGGGTCTGTTATCAGACTGACTCGAGTTCTGCCTAAACTCGGAATCCTTCCCGCGCTCCAAGTTTCCTTTCCTCTTCTTGTTATATTGATGAGAGTTTTCCTCCTCTCTTTCTCTTCTTCCCTCGCCAGAAGCCTTAACAGACTTAATTCTGATTGCATCTAAGGTGAGAGATAAGGATAAGTCCACCGCGGACCTATATGTGGTTGGCCTAGATGCTTTAACATTCCCTTTTATCTCTGGTGCTAGGCCTCCTATGAAACGCGCTATGCGTTTAGGTTCAGGGGTGACTAGATAAGGAACTAGGCGGGACATAGTGTTGAAACTTGTCACATATGCCTGACAATTCAAATTTTCCATGACCAAAGTCAAGAAGTCTGATTCTATCTTTTCTACCTCATGCTGGGGGCAATAGTTTTCCTTGACTAATGCATCAAATTGCTCCTAAGACAAGTTGTAGAGTAGAACCTTTCCCGTGGCTTGGAGCAATGATCTCCACCATGCCAACGCTTCTCCTTTAAATGATTGTGAAATAAATTTCACAACATCTTGCTCCGCACAACCGCTGATGTCAACGACAGCGTCCATCTCATCGAGCCATGTCATGCAATCGATGGCCCCTTCTTCTCCTGTAAAGTCTCTGGGCTTGCAGGAGACAAAATATTTATATGAACAGGTCTTAACTGGTGCCTCCTGATGAAACACAACTTGTCTAGACGGAATACTCCTTTGATTTGACAAGTCATGAACATCGTCCTCCCTTGACTCATGTGTTTTAAGAGGGGGCTTACAACTAGCCACAGATAGAGTCTTAGAGTGGGTATCGCTTGACTCATCATACTGCCGATCAAGTGCTCGAGTAACAGCATAATCTATTATTGCCTGTAGTTCTGCTCCAGTTACATTAATTCTGGTAGTATCATTGCTCTCTTTCAAGTGACTGTTAACTTCATCTAATCCAGCCATGTAGCTTGATGTCTACATAAAGATTGACAATGATTTATTCAAAGGTTATTATGGAATCATCATTTTTGACGATTCATCAACCATGGTAATATAAACCATATTGGTTAATTTGTTAGTTATATTTAATTTGTATTTTCATTATAATTTATCCTAGTTATAAAACATTAAGGATATTAAAGTGGCGCATAAGGCCTAGTCACAAGGACAGTTCTAAATTTTGTAAGCCATGATTTCAGAGAATCGAGGCATTAAGGTTTGAATCACGTTCATTACCTTCTCTTGACAGGGAGTTGTAGACTTCAACTGTCTTTTGTCTTTTAGGACAATAGATATAGCCCGTGGGCATTTCCCTTCTGAGGGATGGTTATAATATGATCATCTTCTCAGATGCTATTAGTTGAGATCATATGGATCCTACCGACTATTATGCTTGGACCTGGTCCAACACTTTTAGACAGGAGGTCAAAGACCACCTCTGTCGTTGTCTTATCGGACAACAAGTTTAGCCCGTAGGCACTTCATCACTATCGGACGTTTATAATGTGATCATCTTATAGGATGACACAAACCATGATTTCTAAATCACTAGGCTAGATAAAAAAAATTGGAAGAATCCAATATAAGGATGACTGTTGTGATTTTATCGAATCACATTTGTCAGGAGTGCTAACACGTTCTTAGGTGTTAACAAGGATCTGAATCCCTTGGGTAGGTTTCACCATCTTGGCCGCGTAGGCTAGATTTCACCTTTAAGATTCTTTTTAAAATGCCTACTGGCAGGGAAGGAAGGATATTTATTTTGTTCAGGATTTTTATCATAAATCCTAATTTATAAGTTAATAATAGCACAAATGGCCTAGTCGCGTAGACACGTTTAATTTATAAGCCGTGATCGTTTGGGATCGAGGCATTTAGTAATAGCACAAAAGGCTTAGTCACGTGGACAAGTTTAATTTATAAGCCATGATCGTCTGGGATCGAGGCATTTAGTAATAGCTCAAAAGGCTTAGTCACGTGGACAAGTTTGCCCTAAGCGGGTCTTTGAAGGGATAATGTGTCCTCGAAGGGACTGAAAGATAAATATGTCCTTATAAGGACTAATAAGGAAACGATCTTCAGTAAAAGGAGTTTCTTCTTCATTTTATTTCTGAATGCGTTCTCCTTGGATGCTCGTTTCATTCTAGCTGTGGTACGAAGCTCAGCATCTCAGGGCTCCGGGTGTGGAGAACTCCTATTACGGCTTCTTCGCTTGGCGACGTATCCAATAAAATTTGGAAGTAAAAATTTCCAGATTAGGATTGAAAGTGTTCCTATGTTAAGTCTAGACTCAGAAGATTAAGGAATGTGCAATTGTGTCATTGAGATTAAACACATATTTAATTCACTCAATGTCATTGAGATTGAACAGCAGCAGGATTTGGGCAATTTAGGCCTAGAGTTTTACTTAAGGGTTCAATGGATCTATTAGAAGGAGAAACCGTCACAGCTGTATTCACAAGTTTCCTCTAGAATTAAATTTCGGGACGAAATTTCCTAAAGTAGGGGAGACTGTAACACCTGTGCCTCCACGGCCATCAAACAAATACCGAACCAATGAAATATTATATTTCATCCTTGGGATTTGTAAAAATATGTGTATCATTAGCACATATCAATTCTTTGTTCAATTTCAAACTCTAAATCGCTTTCTGGAAGGTTATACGCGCACCGATGCGTAAATATAACCAGTTTAATGCAACGAACACTCCGGAATAGTGACATAGGCTTAACATACCTTAAATAACCTTTACATAACTTAGAAATAAGTTTTGAAGGCTTTGGTATGGCAAAATCAAGTTAAATCGCTTACAGGGACTAAAGTTGACAAACTGCGAAAGTATGCCAATTTGAACTGTAACAGACATTCCGGAACATGACCATAAGTTAAACACACCTTAAATATCCTTTATATAGCTTAGGAATAGGCTTTGAGGGGTTCGGTGTGCTAAAATAAACTTTTGGGTCATTCAGGGACTAAAAGTGTCAAAAAGTGCACAAGTTTGCATTTTCGCGCATAACTTACGTTCTGAATACATCCGGACATCCAAAAATTTATGTGAGCATGACTATATTATGATTTAGTGTTCGCCATAAGAAAAATCCATTCGTTGCGTCATTTGGATCGTTTTTCGCGCTTATGCGCATTCCGTCGTAATTATGCGAACATCGCGTTCGTACGAACAAACGAACCAACATTCGACATATTTTTGAGCATGTTTCATGTCCACAATGTTTAGGCATCATTTTAGGGCCTTAAAGTTGGCTTTACGGGCCTTGGAAGTGCCGGAAATGGGCTTAAACACATGCAGGGACTGAAACTGTCATTTCTGAAACATATTTGTTGATCAGAAGCCTCAGGCGGCCCGCCTGAGTTTTCCCTAATCCTAAAGCGGGCCGCATACGCATGTCTGATCAGATAATATCGAACAGTCAGCGTGTTCCAGCTGTTTTAACCACCACCACACCTTTCCCACTTGCATTTTCAGCTGATAAGGGTTGTTTTTAGCCACCACAACTTTCCGACACTTGTACGGATACGATTAAGGCACGTTATTCGACAAACGATCTTAACGGTTACCCGTAAACTATAAATACCCCACCCCCATTGCTTCTAAAACCACTAGAATCTGATCTAAGTGACTCTAAGTTGGAACCATTGTTTCATACCTGAGTTATTGTGATCTAGATTAGCATTCGGGGACCCTTCGTAAGTATTCTTTCGTTCTTTTCCTTATTTTATTGCTTTTCGAGTCAGAAAGTCAAACTTTGTTTGACTTTCAGCGTTGACCAGTAATGGTCAATGCGAAGTTCGTTTGAACTTCGCAACGTGAGTGTAATCACGTTGGTCATAGTCCCTTGGGACTATGCCCACTGATTACCACGTTGTCTAGGGTCGTAGGGTAGGCGATCTAATAAATCGCCTATACCTTCGAACCCGACCCAGTTTGGTCGATCATTAGGATCCGACCAAATACTTTAGGTGACCGTAGTGTAGGGAATAACCTTCCGAGGTTATACCCTATGGTCACATCGTTTAAGTAGTTGTATGATAGGTAGTTTATATGCCTTAGGTAAATTACCAGAATACCCTTTTCATGTATAATTGGTAATTAAGCATATGTAACCTAAACGTTTGTCACATAACTGATTATGTAACATGTTTAGGCATATAACACTTGTCATAGGACTAGTTAGGCGGTCCGATCGTGTTTCACGCGAACGACGCGTTAAAGTAGCATAAGCTACCTAAACGGGTCGTAATGGGTCGTAAACAATTATGTTAGGTTTCATTTAGTATGTAGGCTTTGTTAAACCAAATGACACGAGTCTCTACACTCGATTGGTTTACAAACCCTCATTCTATCCGATCCTCCGATTTAGGTCCGGTTTATTAATGTAGTTACCTATATTAGGTGCCGTTTGATATTCCGAGATCTCTAGCATTACTTGGTGATTATCTTTAGACATCTGAGCAATCTCAGGCGAGTACATTATTCCCCTCTTTTACTGTTTTCTAAACTGTTTTGGGGTGAAGCATGTGTACCTATCTGTTATTTTCGTGTTTTCCAAAAGTATAATTGATTATACATGTTATTACTTATCTATTGACAAATTGAATGACTATCTATGATTTAAGCATTGATTTCTCAAAGAACATAAAATAAAATGTTGAATTGTACTTATTTTATGTTCACCAGACCGATTGTTAGTATGATATAGCGCTATAGGATTTGACACCCCATTCCTGTTGGCATGGAATGTCAGAAACCAATTTGTTGCTCCATCCAAATAGGAATTGCCTTTGTGGTATTTCTATAGTCTCAAAGGTGTATCTTGATGCACTAGGTCTGATTGAATTCTCAAATCACACTATTAAAGTATATTTTGATATACTCTCATGTGTGGTATTGTACAAACCAACATATATTTTGTTAATCATCCAAAGCATATTTTGATATGTTATCTACTAAACAAAAACATAGTTTAATATGTTATTTATCACATCCAAAGCATATTTTGATATGTTATTTACTAAACAAAAACATAGTTTAATATGTTATTTATCACATCCAAAGCATATTTTGATATGTTATCTATAAATCCGAAGTATACTTGTACTATACTATCTAAATCTATTCTTTTAAACAACGAAGGTATATTTAATGTACTATCTATCTATCGATTTGGTTTAGTTTGATTAAGTGATTAAGTAACGATGCGTGTGTAATATGATACAAGCATGGTGGATACGCCGCTGGTACTTCCTATATATAAGTGCTTGTATGGTATTACATACTGTAACGTTATTTGAATCATTTCAGTTTGAGATATATAACATTTATACAAATAACATACTTTTCACAAGACATTGTTTTACAAACAACATATCTTATGCAAACTCATTTTACATGGTTATTCATTTAATCATGCATTATTCTCTTATTTATACATATCATCAGAACTTATCATTGTTTTTCAAATAATTTACTAAAACAAATGTTTCTGGGTTAAGAGTCATGGCTACGAGGTTTTACAAATTATAACCCGCTTGATTTGAGTTGGTTAATTAAATTGCAATATTATACTCTTTTCAAAACAAGGTTTTTAAATAAAGTATTGCAACGTCTAAACTAGCCATGATTTCGACACTCCTACAAAACTAATGTATTCGCCAGCATTTCTTTGCTGACCTCGTTTTTACACATGTTTCAGGTACTGCTTTGCAATGATTGTTGATACATGCTACATTTAGGATGGACTCGTGCCTTAGCGACTTAAAACGAGACAATAACTAGTTAACTTATGTTATGTACCCTTTGTTTCTTGTTTAAACAATGTTAACTCTCATAATTGATTAATAAAACGAAACTTTAATTGCCATGGATTTGAAACGATTAATTCTGTTACAACACTCCCCGACATTTCCGCCACGTTTTGTATGTTCTACGTGGTCGGGGTGTCTGTCACACCCCGACCACGTAGAACATGCAAAACGTGGCGGAAACATCGGGGAGTGTTGTAACAGAATTAATGTTTCAAATCCATGGCAATTGAAGTTTCGTTTTATTAAATAAAAGTGTTACAATGTCTAAACAAACATGGAAATACAACATAATTAACTAGTCTGCATCTTTTATTGTCACTAAGGCCCATGTTCGCCTAAGTGTATCTTGATCATCTTATGCAACAGCTCCTGAAAAACACATGTGAAAATATGGTACGTCAGCATAAAAATGCCGGTGAGATACATAGGTTTTGTGAAAATAGGTTTCATGACTTATGTTTGAGAAAATGTTTAGTCATGAACCTTGTAATTTGCTTTGTCTTGTAAATCGTTTGAAAATCAATAAGTCCAGATGATATGTATAGATAAAAGAATAATGTATGGTTAAACGAATAACCATGTAAAATGAGTTTGTATTAGATAAATTGTTTGTAAATCAATGTCTTGTGAAAAAATATGTTATTTGTATAAAATGTTCTATGTCTCAACCTGAAATGATTCAAATAACGCTACGATATGTAATACCATACAAACACTTATATATAGGAAGTACCAGCGGCGTATCCACCATGTTTGTATCATATTACACACGCATCGTTACTTAATCACTTAATCAAACCAAACCACCAAAATAATGTTCATGTCTAATGTAAATCATGTAATGGATACAAACGGTTCAACAGTTACAAACGGTTCACATGGTTCAACGGTTACAAACGGTTCACATGGTTCAACGGTTACAAACGGTTCACAGATATCAACGGATCACATAGTCAAATGATTACAACGGTTCAAAATATAGTATAATGTGTTCATACGCTGGATAAGCATATGCAACAGAAAGGCAATGTAAAACAATGTACTAAGTAATGCACACAATGGGCACACCTAGCATGAAATGTAATGTAAAACGATGTACTAAGTAATGCACACAATGGGCACACCTAGCATGAAATGTAATGTAAACGATGTACTAAGTAATGCACACAATGGGCACACCTAGCATGAAATGTAATGTAAACGATGTACTAAGTAATGCACACAATGGGCACACCTAGCATGAAATGTAATGTAAACGATGTACTAAGTAATGCACACAATGGGCACACCTAGCATGAAATGTAATGTAAACGATGTACTATAATGTACTATCAAACATAGCCGGTATATGATGTGAAAACAGGAAAGCATGAAAGTAACAAGTAGGCACATGTGTTCCACCCCAAAACAGTTTGGAAAACAGTAAAAGTGGGGTCTATGTACTCACTTGAGATTGCTCAGTTGTCTAAAGATAACCACCAAGTAATGCTATAGATCTCGGAATCAAACGGCACCTAATATAGGTAACTATGTTAATAACCGGACCTAAATCGGAAGATCGGATAGAATGAGGTTTCGTAAACCAAACGAGTGTAGAGACTCGTGTCATTTGGTTTAACAAAGCCTACATACTAAATGAAACCTATCATAATTGTTTATGACCCATTACGACCCGTTTAGGAAGCTTAAGCTACTTTAACGCGTCGTGCGCGTGAAACGCGTTCGGACCGCCTAACTAGCCCTATGACAAGTGTTATATGCCTAAACATGTTACATAATCAGTTAAGTGACAAAGGTTTAGGTTACATATGCTTAATTACCAATTATACATGAAAAGGGTATTCTGGTAATTTACCTAAGGCATATAAACTACCTATCATACAACTACTTAAACGATGTGACCATAGGGTATAACCTCGGAAGGTTATTCCCTACACTATGGTCACCTAATGTATTTGGTCGGATCCTAATGATCGACCAAACTGGGTCGGGTTCGAAGGTATAAGCGATTGATCAGATCGCTTACCCTACGACCCTAGACAACGTGGTAATCAGTAGGCATAGTCCCAAGGGACTATGACCATCGTGATTACAATCACGTTGCGAAGTTCAATCGAACTTCGCATTGACCATTACTGGTCAACGCTGAAAGTCAAACAAAGTTTGACTTTCGGACTCGAAAAGCAGTAAAAATAAGGAAAAGAACGAAAGAATACTTACGAAGGGTCCCCGAATGCTAATCTAGATCAATATAGTTCAGGTATGAAACAAAGGTTTCAACTTAGAACACAATTAATCAGATTCTAGTGCTTTAAAACAATGAAAGTCATGGGGTATATATAGTTTTCGGTGAACCGTTGAGTTCGTTTCATGGAAACCGTGATTCGATCACATCCGTACATTTGTTGAAAGGTTATGGAAGCTAAATTCCATCCTTATCAGCTGACTAAGCAACTTAGAACATGTGGTGGTGGATCAAACATGTGCAACTTGTGATTAAATACACTTAATCTGGTCAGAAGGGGCCAAGCGGCCCGCTTCAGGATGTCCTTAAACTAATGCGGGCCGCCTGGGCATGTCAGATCAGAAACAACTTTCAAAAATGACAAGTTTAGGTCCCTGCACGTGTTTAAGGTCATTTCCGACACTTCTAAGGCCCGTAAAGCCAACTTTAAGGCCCTAAAATGTTGCCTAAACATTGTGGACATGAAACATGTTCAAAAATATGTCTGATGTCAGTTCGTTTGGCCGTACGAATGCGATGTTTGCTTAATTACGACGGAATGCGCACAAGCGCGAAAAACGATCCAAATGACGCAACGAATGAATTTTTCTTAAGGCGAACACTAAAATATAATGTAGTCATGCTTTCATAAAATTTTGGATGTCCGGATGTATTCAGAACGTAAGTTATGCGCGAAAATGCAAACTTGTGCACTTTTTGACACTTTTAGTCCCTGAATGACCCAAAAGTTTATTTTAGCACACCGAACCCCTCAAAGCCTATTTCTAAGCTATGTAAAGGATATTTAAGGTGTGTTTAACTTATGGTTATCTTCCGGAATGTTCGTTACAGTTCAAATTGACATACTTTCGCAGTTTGTCATATTTAGTCCCTGTAAACGAATTTACTTGTTTTTGCCATACCAAAGCCTTCAAAACTTATTTCTAAGTTATGTAAAGGTTATTTAAGGTATGTTGAGTATATGTTGATGTTCCGGAGTATTTTTCGCATTAAACTGGTTATATTTACGCATCAGTGCGCGTATAACCTTCCAGAAAGCGATATAGAGTTTGAAATCGAACAAGAATTGATATGTGTAAATGATACACATATTTTTACAATCCCAAGTATGAAATACAATATTTCATTGGTTTGGCATTTGTTTGATGGCCGTGGAGACACAGGTGTTACAGTCTCCCCTACTTTAGGAAATTTCGTCCCGAAATTTATTCGTAGGAGTCTGTCTATGACTTTGTGTCAAATAGTCATCAAAGATATGTAAAGCATAATCTGGTTATTTTCCTCAACGGATAGTTTTTTTTTTCAGAAGCGAAAATGAACGAACGGAAATCATTTTCTTCAACGGGTTCTTCAGAAATGGAAAATAAAGGAGTTTAACTAAACGGATATACATTTCCCTCAACGGATATTCTTCAGAAGTGAAAATGAATGGATGATTCATTCTTCCTCAACGGGTTCTTCGTCAGAAACGGGAATGAAGGAAAAATCCATGGATATTCATTTCTTTCAACGGATATTCTTCAGAACGAAAATGAACAAACGGAGTCATTTTCCTCAACGGTTTGTTCTTCAGAATTTGAAATGAAAGAAAAATCAACGGATATTCATTTCCTCAACGGATAACTCTTCAGAAACGAAAATGAACTAACGGAGTCATTTTCAACGGTTATTTCCTCAGAGTTGGAAATGAAGGATTACACAACGGATATTCATTTCCTCAACGGATAAATCTTCAGAAACGAAAATGAACTAACGGAGTCATTTTCAACGGTTGCTTCCTCAGAGTTGGAAATGAAGGATTTCACAACGGATATTCATTTCCTCAACGGATAAATCTTCAGAAACGAAAATGAACTAACGGAGTCATTTTCAACGGTTGCTTCCTCAGAGTTGGAAATGAAGGACTACACAACGGATATTCATTTCCCTTAACGGATACTCTTCAGAACGAAAATGAACAAACGGAGTCATTTTATTCAACGGGTGTTCTTCAGAATTGGAAATGAAGGATAAACGGATATTCATTCCCTCAACGGATATTCTTCAGAAGTGAAAAATGAATAGCTAGTTCATTTTTCCTCAACGGATGCTTCATCAGAATTGGAAATGAATAGGGTTAACTCTAGATACATGATAGAACTTGCTGTGATTTCCGTGCACTAAATTCCATAATTATGTATGCATCCATAATTACGTAATTCCTTGCACAATGTTTAGGCAAGGGACATAAAACATTGTGTCTTACATGTTTGGTTATAGACTTAGGTTATCAGAGCCAACATTGAGTGAATTAAACACTAGCTTTTTGTGTTTAATCTCAATGACACAATTGCACATTCCTTAATCTTCTGAGTCTAGACTTAACATAGGAATACTTTCAATCCTAATCTGGAAATTTTTACTTCCAAATTTTATTGGATACGTCGCCAAGCGAAGAAGCCGTAATAGGAGTTCTCCACACCCGGAGCCCTGAGATGCTGAGCTTCGTACCACGGCTAGAATGAAACGAGCATCCAAGGAGAACGCATTCAGAAATAAAATGAAGAAGAAACTCCTTTTACTGAAGATCGTTTCCTTATTAGTCCTTATAAGGACATATTTATCTTTCAGTCCCTTCGAGGACACATTATCCCTTCAAAGACCCGCTTAGGGCAAACTTGTCCACGTGACTAAGCCTTTTGAGCTATTACTAAATGCCTCGATCCCAGACGATCATGGCTTATAAATTAAACTTGTCCACGTGACTAAGCCTTTTGTGCTATTACTAAATGCCTCGATCCCAAACGATCACGGCTTATAAATTAAACGTGTCTACGCGACTAGGCCATTTGTGCTATTATTAACTTATAAATTAGGATTAATGATAAAAATCCTGAACAAAATAAATATCCTTCCTTCCCTGCCAGTAGGCATTTTAAAAAGAATCTTAAAGGTGAAATCTAGCCTACGCGGCCAAGATGGTGAAACCTACCCAAGGGATTCAGATCCTTGTTAACACCTAAGAACGTGTTAGCACTCCTGACAAATGTGATTCGATAAAATCACAACAGTCATCCTTATATTGGATTCTTCCAATTTTTTTTATCTAGCCTAGTGATTTAGAAATCATGGTTTGTGTCATCCTATAAGATGATCACATTATAAACGTCCGATAGTGATGAAGTGCCTACGGGCTAAACTTGTTGTCCGATAAGACAACGACAGAGGTGGTCTTTGACCTCCTGTCTAAAAGTGTTGGACCAGGTCCAAGCATAATAGTCGGTAGGATCCATATGATCTCAACTAATAGCATCTGAGAAGATGATCATATTATAACCATCCCTCAGAAGGGAAATGCCCACGGGCTATATCTATTGTCCTAAAAGACAAAAGACAGTTGAAGTCTACAACTCCCTGTCAAGAGAAGGTAATGAACGTGATTCAAACCTTAATGCCTCGATTCTCTGAAATCATGGCTTACAAAATTTAGAACTGTCCTTGTGACTAGGCCTTATGCGCCACTTTAATATCCTTAATGTTTTATAACTAGGATAAATTATAATGAAAATACAAATTAAATATAACTAACAAATTAACCAATATGGTTTATATTACCATGGTTGATGAATCGTCAAAAATGATGATTCCATAATAACCTTTGAATAAATCATTGTCAATCTTTATGTAGACATCAAGCTACATGGCTGGATTAGATGAAGTTAACAGTCACTTGAAAGAGAGCAATGATACTACCAGAATTAATGTAACTGGAGCAGAACTACAGGCAATAATAGATTATGCTGTTACTCGAGCACTTGATCGGCAGTATGATGAGTCAAGCGATACCCACTCTAAGACTCTATCTGTGGCTAGTTGTAAGCCCCCTCTTAAAACACATGAGTCAAGGGAGGACGATGTTCATGACTTGTCAAATCAAAGGAGTATTCCGTCTAGACAAGTTGTGTTTCATCAGGTGGCACCAGTTAAGACCTGTTCATATAAATATTTTGTCTCCTGCAAGCCCAGAGACTTTACAGGAGAAGAAGGGGCCATCGATTGCATGACATGGCTCGATGAGATGGACGCTGTCGTTGACATCAGCGGTTGTGCGGAGCAAGATGTTGTGAAATTTGTTTCACAATCATTTAAAGGAGAAGCGTTGGCATGGTGGAGATCATTGCTCCAAGCCACGGGAAAGGTTCTACTCTACAACTTGTCTTGGGAGCAATTTGATGCATTAGTCAAGGAAAACTATTGCCCCCAGCATGAGGTAGAAAAGATAGAATCAGACTTCTTGACTTTGGTCATGGAAAATTTGAATTGTCAGGCATATGTGACAAGTTTCAACACTATGTCCCGCCTAGTTCCTTATCTAGTCACCCCTGAACCTAAACGCATAGCGCGTTTCATAGGAGGCCTAGCACCAGAGATAAAAGGGAATGTTAAAGCATCTAGGCCAACCACATATAGGTCCGCGGTGGACTTATCCTTATCTTTCACCTTAGATGCAATCAGAATTAAGTCTGTTAAGGCTTCTGGCGAGGGAAGAAGAGAAAGAGAGGAGGAAAACTCTCATCAATATAACAAGAAGAGGAAAGGAAACTTGGAGCGCGGGAAGGATTCTGAGTTTAGGCAGAACTCGAGTCAGTCTGATAACAGACCCAAATGCAATAACTGCAAAAAGCAGCATTTTGGAAAATGTACAATAGACCCACGCGCTAAATTGTGTGGAATTTGCAAGACCAAGGGTCACAAAACCTTAGATTGCAAGGGGATAAAGAACGCCACATGCTACAATTGTAACGAGGAAGGGCACATCAAGACCAACTGCCCAAAGCTTATAAAGAAGCCTGGAGAGGCCAGGAAAACAAACGCATGAGTCTTCCGGATGAACGCCAGGAGATGGTGCAGAAGGATAACTATATAGCAGGTACTCTTCCTTATCAAGCAGTTTATGCAGAAATTTATTTGATGCTGACACATGTGATTCAATAATGAACGATCACTGTTGAGAACTGTTATCTCCGTCTTAATAGGACTTCGGTCATTTAATACGAGATAGAAATTGGCCGATAATACTTTAGAAAATGCTCCAACAAACCTTAGATGGATATTTTATATCTAATAGGAATCACTCTTTTCTGATATTCCTAGGGCAAGCTTTCAAGCTACCTAAATTCTTTAATATAATAAAGACAGATGTGACGTTTTGATCTTCTGTCAGAAAAGTGATGGACTAGGTCCAAATCTTTAATGCCATTGATGGTCTTTTACGACCTAGGCTAAGTAATATTAATATATGAATGTTAGTGCTATAATAGCCTGTATAGATTATTGACACCATGGCTAGTATATATTAAGGCCATCAGAATGAAAAATAGCAGTTGTTGGATTTCAACTAAGAAATTGTTTTATTGGTGTTAGGAACCAATAGAAAGTATGGCAAATTCGGATAAGACAACAGTAAATCGCGCCATTGATAACACGACACCTGCTAATGATGCTGAAATTGTGAACCTTAAAATTTCCAAGGATGTCCTTCAAACTATGATAGACGCAGCTGTTGGAAAAGCCGTGAATAAGGCTGTGAAAAAGTTCAAGGAGTCTCATGCTGCTCGGTCCAAATTTTATCTAGGACCACATTTCCTTACTCTTAAGGAGGATCCCGTTCATGCCTCTGATGCAAAGGATGAACTAAAAAGGAAAAGGGAGGTAGATAACTCCCAGAGCTCTAAGAAGAAGAACAAACAAAAGTCCAACGAGAAACCTGTATGCAAGACATGCAAGAAGCGCCATTATGGGAAATGCAGGTTCGAATCAACATCCCAGTCGCAGCCTAGAGCTTGTGGGATCTGCAAGGCTAAGGGACATAAAATGATGGAATGTAAGGACATAAAGAATGCAGTCTGTTTCGGCTGTAATGAGAAAGGCCACATCAAGACTACGTGCCCTAAAATATGTCAAAGGAAATGCGGCGGGGGAAGTAAAGCCTAAAATTGAAAGCGCCTAAAATGCCTGAGCTAGTCCATAAATAATGACATCAGGTACATTCCTTGACAGTTTATCAGTAAATTAAATGCGAGAGTATTAATTGATGCAGGTTCAGATAAGTTTTCCGTAGACAATAGATCTTGTAAATCATTAAATCTGCCTGCTAAAAACTCTAAGCGTTACCAATAATACCTCAGAGACTGTCATCTTTAGTTTGCTTCTGATTAGTAGACCCAGGCGGCCCGCGTAAGCCCTAGGTGATACTTTACGCGGCCCGCGTCAGGCTCCCAGAGAAAAAAATGGTGGAACCGGCCGTCCCCGGAATCGAACCTGGGTCTAGGCCGCACCCTTTCGCGCGCCTAGCCAACTAAGCTAGGTGCCTAGTTTGTGAAAATCTCCGTTCTAATTAAATATAAGCACTTGTACAATAAACTTCCTTATCAATTATCAATAATAATTTCTGTTAAGTGTCCTGTTTTTAATACAGGCAATAATAAATCTTCATGAACCATAAACTTAAAAAAAAAAATTATTATCATCCACAAGGTATAACTACCAAGGAGACCATAGTAACCGATTCTTATAGATCGGCAAGGAATTCTTCCGAAAAATCTAAGAGTACTCTTTCTTCGCATAGAGTACGACAGCATATGTTATTTTAATTTTTTTTTCTTTCTTCTCATTGTTTTCTATCGCCTGCGAATGCCAAACTATGTTTGATAAAAGTGTCATATGAGGATTGGCGTATCCTAGTGTGTCCCATAGATTATTTCCATGTCTGATCAGCATGGAGGTTTAATGCATGGAACCCCTGAGATATCCCAATGGTCATATTGTACTAATGTCGACTAGTAGTATTCAAAGGAGATATCCGGAATAGAATTATCCAAATAAATATTCCTTGGTAACGGAATATATGGACTCATAACATGAATGTGTCACTTATTAGACACAAGCGTTGATGAGTGAACTGGAGCCTGAGATATGGAAATCTCTGTAACCTCCTTGTACTTTGATTATCTTCTTCTAAGTTTACCATGTTTACCTCCCTAGAGGCAGGTAGAGTTAAGATTAACATCCCGCTTGGGTTAGAGTGTTGTAAGAACTCCATGTTGATTGTGGAATAACCGAAAACCTTGATTAAGTAGGTTTTAAGACATAGGCTCATATAGCCAGACTCAATAGTCTAAGGGTGTTATATTATTAAATAAGAAAGACGGTTCATATTGCTTATGCATGCATGCCGCAACCCTAAATAGGCAACGATTAAGAAATTGCCATCAGCTACCCAGGATCGTCGAATTGTTCGACTAACGACAAGGATTAGCTATTCCTTAATATTAGTTAAGTAATGGTTAGAATAACCACCTTAAGATAAGCTTTTCTTTAATAATTGATATGTAAGTATTAAGGCTACTCCTTAGGAGACCTGGTATAAATGAAATGTTAAACACCTGTTGTTAGGACAATAGATTGGTAAGCTCAAAATTCAGGATCTGAAAGTTGCATTGGAAACAACAAACAAGATCATACAAATTCCTAATCATCTGTTAATTGCCATTATTAGGCAGAGAATACTTCCTTATTTCGGTAAATATCGGGCCGAGATTTCTTTTAAGGGGGTGAGGATGTAACACCCCGAAAAATTCACGTCCTATAAGGTATTGACACGTGTCATAAGCTTGAACGTGAGAAAGTATACTTTAGAGGGACTAAAGTTGACAACCATAGAAAGTATGGGAAAATAAGGATTTAAAGTGTCAACAATGAATAATGATACTTCACAATAACCCTACACGATGTGTATACCCTTAAACGAATGAATCATGGATCATACGAAGCTAATTGTGGAAGAAAGTGAAAAAGTTCAAACTACAGGGGTTAAATGTGTCAACATGTTTAAAGTATACCTCTGAGTGACCTTTTAGCAAACCCGAAGCTTTGTAATGATAAAATATACTCACGAGAATAAGTGATAAAAATTTCACAAGGTTTCGTTAAAGTATGAGAAAGTTATGACAATATTCGTATACGAGGGGTTAAAAGCGTCAACGTTGAAATCTATGACTTTTCGGGTAGTCAAAAGTTAACCAAGGACTTATCAAAGTTGGTATAAGTCTTGAAGCCCTTAGAATTCAATTAAGAGGGCCCAAAGTGCAAGAAATAAAGGAAAAATCAAGTTTGGAAGTGCGGGGACCAAAACTGCAATTATTTGAAAATGTGCATGTGCTGATAACTAGCTTGAGGACCTCAACCTTGTTGACCTTACGGTCCGTAAGCTAGTCCCCAGCGACCAGATTCATGACAGATGGCTGTTTCAGCCATTTAACCGACTTACATGCATGTTTCTTGATACCTTGGGCTGCCTAAGGTGGTTTCTAGCTTGTAGGACACTTGTGGATGATAATGCAACACCCCTAGACTTATGTGTTGATCATCTAAGAGTGTTAGAAGCCTTATATCAAGACCCACATGTTACCACATTGTTCATTCATCACTTCTGAGCATTTCCAGAGCTTTCAAGCAGGCCACAAGCATTCCAAATCATCCATTAGTCGTGTGTAAGTGCCTTTGATCCTTCTTGTTTGAGTTATACTTAGTTAAAAGCCTAGAAATCAAACCGTCGTAACTACGGTTTGACTTCGCGATAAATCACAATCGGTCCAGAGTATTGTCGAATCGAAAGTTGTTATAAGTCGGTATTTATATGGTTAATAAACCCCTAAAAGGGCACTCACTGATTCGAATCCTAACTAGGTCGTTTGTCGAGTCAAAGGTTGTCCGAAAAAGTCAACAGAAACGTTAATCGCATATTTAATGATACGGAAGGCGTGTAATCTGTTTTATCAGTCATATAACTTGAAAATAAGTATATTAACATGTCTAAGCTTGTTTGATTCGACAACTTTATGTTTTGAACCGATTCGGAACCGAGAGACGCAAAAGTTTGACTTTTGCTTTGACCTCAGTTCTGACCCGATTTATATAGGTTTAGACATGCCTTAAAGTTCCATTAGGACCTAGTTACATGTGTGTATAAGCCTCTGCGTTTATACCACTCGAATCCCTAATCGTCCGATGTTTCCGTTAATCGCCTAAATATGCTTAGAAAAAGGTTGGTATCAGAGCCAACATTGAGTGAATTAAACACTAGCTTTTTGTGTTTAATCTCAATGACACAATTGCACATTCCTTAATCTTCTGAGTCTAGACTTAACATAGGAATACTTTCAATCCTAATCTGGAAATTTTTACTTCCAAATTTTATTGGATACGTCGCCAAGCGAAGAAGCCGTAATAGGAGTTCTCCACACTCGGAGCCCTGAGATGTTGAGCTTCGTACCACGGCTAGAATGAAACGAGCATCCAAGGAGAACGCATTCAGAAATAAAATGAAGAAGAAACTCCTTTTACGGAAGATCGTTTCCTTATTAGTCCTTATAAGGACATATTTATCTTTCAGTCCCTTCGAGGACACATTATCCCTTCAAAGACCCGCTTAGGGCAAACTTGTCCACGTGACTAAGCCTTTTGAGCTATTACTAAATGCCTCGATCCCAGACGATCATGGCTTATAAATTAAACTTGTCCACGTGACTAAGCCTTTTGTGCTATTACTAAATGCCTCGATCCCAAACGATCACGGCTTATAAATTAAACGTGTCTACGCGACTAGGCCATTTGTGCTATTATTAACTTATAAATTAGGATTTATGATAAAAATCCTGAACAAAATAAATATCCTTCCTTCCCTGCCAGTAGGCATTTTAAAAAGAATCTTAAAGGTGAAATCTAGCCTACGCGGCCAAGATGGTGAAACCTACCCAAGGGATTCAGATCCTTGTTAACACCTAAGAACGTGTTAGCACTCCTGACAAATGTGATTCGATAAAATCACAACAGTCATCCTTATATTGGATTCTTCCAATTTTTTTTTATCTAGCCTAGTGATTTAGAAATCATGGTTTGTGTCATCCTATAAGATGATCACATTATAAACGTCCGATAGTGATGAAGTGCCTACGGGCTAAACTTGTTGTCCGATAAGACAACGACAGAGGTGGTCTTTGACCTCCTGTCTAAAAGTGTTGGACCAGGTCCAAGCATAATAGTCGGTAGGATCCATATGATCTCAACTAATAGCATCTGAGAAGATGATCATATTATAACCATCCCTCAGAAGGGAAATGCCCACGGGCTATATCTATTGTCCTAAAAGACAAAAGACAGTTGAAGTCTACAACTCCCTGTCAAGAGAAGGTAATGAACGTGATTCAAACCTTAATGCCTCGATTCTCTGAAATCATGGCTTACAAAATTTAGAACTGTCCTTGTGACTAGGCCTTATGCGCCACTTTAATATCCTTAATGTTTTATAACTAGGATAAATTATAATGAAAATACAAATTAAATATAACTAACAAATTAACCAATATGGTTTATATTACCATGGTTGATGAATCGTCAAAAATGATGATTCCATAATAACCTTTGAATAAATCATTGTCAATCTTTATGTAGACATCAAGCTACATGGCTGGATTAGATGAAGTTAACAGTCACTTGAAAGAGAGCAATGATACTACCAGAATTAATGTAACTGGAGCAGAACTACAGGCAATAATAGATTATGCTGTTACTCGAGCACTTGATCGGCAGTATGATGAGTCAAGCGATACCCACTCTAAGACTCTATCTGTGGCAAGTTGTAAGCCCCCTCTTAAAACACATGAGTCAAGGGAGGACGATGTTCATGACTTGTCAAATCAAAGGAGTATTCCGTCTAGACAAGTTGTGTTTCATCAGGAGGCACCAGTTAAGACCTGTTCATATAAATATTTTGTCTCCTGCAAGCCCAGAGACTTTACAGGAGAAGAAGGGGCCATCGATTGCATGACATGGCTCGATGAGATGGACGCTGTCGTTGACATCAGCGGTTGTGCGGAGCAAGATGTTGTGAAATTTGTTTCACAATCATTTAAAGGAGAAGCGTTGGCATGGTGGAGATCATTGCTCCAAGCCACGGGAAAGGTTCTACTCTACAACTTGTCTTGGGAGCAATTTGATGCATTAGTCAAGGAAAACTATTTCCCCCAGCATGAGGTAGAAAAGATAGAATCAGACTTCTTGACTTTGGTCATGGAAAATTTGAATTGTCAGGCATATGTGACAAGTTTCAACACTATGTCCCGCCTAGTTCCTTATCTAGTCACCCCTGAACCTAAACGCATAGCGCGTTTCATAGGAGGCCTAGCACCAGAGATAAAAGGGAATGTTAAAGCATCTAGGCCAACCACATATAGGTCCGCGGTGGACTTATCCTTATCTCTCACCTTTGATGCAATCAGAATTAAGTCTGTTAAGGTTTCTGGCGAGGGAAGAAGAGAAAGAGAGGAGGAAAACTCTCATCAATATAACAAGAAGAGGAAAGGAAACTTGGAGCGCGGGAAGGATTCCGAGTTTAGGCAGAACTCGAGTCAGTCTGATAACAGACCCAAATGCAATAACTGCAAAAAGCAGCATTTTGGAAAATGTACAATAGACCCACGCGCTAAATTGTGTGGAATTTGCAAGACCAAGGGTCACAAAACCTTAGATTGCAAGGGGATAAAGAACGCCACATGCTACAATTGTAACGAGGAAGGGCACATCAAGACCAACTGCCCAAAGCTTATAAAGAAGCCTGGAGAGGCCAGGAAAACAAACGCATGAGTCTTCCGGATGAATGCCAGGAGATGGTGCAGAAGGATAACTATATAGCAGGTACTCTTCCTTATCAAGCAGTTTATGCAGAAATTTATTTGATGCTGACACATGTGATTCAATAATGAACGATCACTGTTGAGAACTGTTATCTCCGTCTTAATAGGACTTCGGTCATTTAATACGAGATAGAAATTGGCCGATACTACTTTAGAAAATGCTCCAACAAACCTTAGATGGATATTTTATATCTAATAGGAATCACTCTTTTCTGATATTCCTAGGGCAAGCTTTCAAGCTACCTAAATTCTTTAATATAATAAAGACAGATGTGACGTTTTGATCTTCTGTCAGAAAAGTGATGGACTAGGTCCAAATCTTTAATGCCATTGATGGTCTTTTACGACCTAGGCTAAGTAATATTAATATATTTTAAATAACGTTCATTAAGAATGTTAGTGCTATAATAGCCTGTATAGGTTATTGACACCATGGCTAGTATATATTAAGGCCATCAGAATGAAAAATAGCAGTTGTTGGATTTCAACTAAGAAATTGTTTTATTGGTGTTAGGAACCAATAGAAAGTATGGCAAATTCGGATAAGACAATAGTAAATCGCACCATTGATAACACGACACCTGCTAATGATGCTGAAATTGTGAACCTTAAAATTTCCATGGATGTCCTTCAAACTATGATAGACGCAGCTGTTGGAAAAGCCGTGAATAAGGCTGTGAAAAAGTTCAAGGAGTCTCATGCTGCTCGGTCCAAATTTTATCTAGGACCACATTTCCTTACTCTTAAGGAGGATCCCGTTCATGCCTCTGATGCAAAGGATGAACTAAAAAGGAAAAGGGAGGTAGATAACTCCCAGAGCTCTAAGAAGAAGAACAAACAAAAGTCCAACGAGAAACCTGTATGCAAGACATGCAAGAAGCGCCATTATGGGAAATGCAGGTTCGAATCAACATCCCAGTCGCAGCCTAGAGCTTGTGGGATCTGCAAGGCTAAGGGACATAAAACGATGGAATGTAAGGACATGAAGAATGCAGTCTGTTTCGGCTGAATTGAGAAAGGCCACATCAAGACTACGTGCCCTAAAATATGTCAAAGGAAATGCGGCGGGGGAAGTAAAGCCTAAAATTGAAAGCGCCTAAAATGCCTGAGCTAGTCCATAAATAATGACATCAGGTACATTCCTTGACAGTTTATCAGTAAATTAAATGCGAGAGTATTAATTGATGCAGGTTCAGATAAGTTTTCCGTAGACAATAGATCTTGTAAATCATTAAATCTGCCTGCTAAAAACTCTAAGCGTTACCAATAATACCTCAGAGACTGTCATCTTTAGTTTGCTTCTGATTAGTAGACCCAGGCGGCCCGCGTAAGCCCTAGGTGATACTTTACGCGGCCCGCGTCAGGCTCCCAGAGAAAAAAATGGTGGAACCGGCCGTCCCCGGAATCGAACCTGGGTCTAGGACGCACCCTTTCGCGCGCCTAGCCAACTAAGCTAGGTGCCTAGTTTGTGAAAATCTCCGTTCTAATTAAATATAAGCACTTGTACAATAAACTTCCTTATCAATTATCAATAATAATTTCTGTTAAGTGTCCTGTTTTTAATACAGGCAATAATAAATCTTCATGAACCATAAACTTAAAAAAAAAATTATTATCATCCACAAGGTATAACTACCAAGGAGACCATAGTAACCGATTCTTATAGATCGGCAAGGAATTCTTCCGAAAAATCTAAGAGTACTCTTTCTTCGCATAGAGTACGACAGCATATGTTATTTTAATTTTTTTTTTCTTTCTTCTCATTGTTTTCTATCGCCTGCGAATGCCAAACTATGTTTGATAAAAGTGTCATATGAGGATTGGCGTATCCTAGTATGTCCCATAGATTATTTCCATGTCTGATCAGCATGGAGGTTTAATGCATGGAACCCCTGAGATATCCCAATGGTCATATTGTACTAATGTCGACTAGTAGTATTCAAAGGAGATATCCGGAATAGAATTATCCAAATAAATATTCCTTGGTAACGGAATATATGGACTCATAACATGAATGTGTCACTTATTAGACACAAGCGTTGATGAGTGAACTGGAGCCTGAGATATGGAAATCTCTGTAACCTCCTTGTACTTTGATTATCTTCTTCTAAGTTTACCATGTTTACCTCCCTAGAGGCAGGTAGAGTTAAGATTAACATCCCGCTTGGGTTAGAGTGTTGTAAGAACTCCATGTTGATTGTGGAATAACCGAAAACCTTGATTAAGTAGGTTTTAAGACATAGGCTCATATAGCCAGACTCAATAGTCTAAAGGTGTTATATTATTAAATAAGAAAGACGGTTCATATTGCTTATGCATGCATGCCGCAACCCTAAATAGGCAACGATTAAGAAATTGCCATCAGCTACCCAGGATCGTCGAATTGTTCGACTAACGACAAGGATTTGCTATTCCTTAATATTAGTTAAGTAATGGTTAGAATAACCACCTTAAGATAAGCTTTTCTTTAATAATTGATATGTAAGTATTAAGGCTACTCCTTAGGAGACCTGGTATAAATGAAATGTTAAACACCTGTTGTTAGGACAATAGATTGGTAAGCTCAAAATTCAGGATCTGAAAGTTGCATTGGAAACAACAAACAAGATCATACAAATTCCTAATCATCTGTTAATTACCATTATTAGGCAGAGAATACTTCCTTATTTCGGTAAATATTGGGCCGAGATTTCTTTTAAGGGGGTGAGGATGTAACACCCCGAAAAATTCACGTCCTATAAGGTATTGACACGTGTCATAAGCTTGAACGTGAGAAAGTATACTTTAGAGGGACTAAAGTTGACAACCATAGAAAGTATGGGAAAATAAGGATTTAAAGTGTCAACAATGAATAATGATACTTCACAATAACCCTACACGATGTGTATACCCTTAAACGAATGAATCATGGATCATACGAAGCTAATTGTGGAAGAAAGTGAGAAAGTTCAAACTACAGGGGTTAAATGTGTCAACATGTTTAAAGTATACCTCTGAGTGACCTTTTAGCAAACCCGAAGCTTTGTAATGATAAAATATACTCACGAGAATAAGTGATAAAAATTTCACAAGGTTTCGTTAAAGTATGAGAAAGTTATGACAATATTCGTATACGAGGGGTTAAAAGCGTCAACGTTGAAATCTATGACTTTTCGGGTAGTCAAAAGTTAACCAAGGACTTATCAAAGTTGGTATAAGTCTTGAAGCCCTTAGAATTCAATTAAGAGGGCCCAAAGTGCAAGAAATAAAGGAAAAATCAAGTTTGGAAGTGCGGGGACCAAAACTGCAATTATTTGAAAATGTGCATGTGCTGATAACTAGCTTGAGGACCTCAACCTTGTTGACCTTACGGTCCGTAAGCTAGTCCCCAGCGACCAGATTCATGACAGATGGCTGTTTCAGCCATTTAACCGACTTACATGCATGTTTCTTGATACCTTGGGCTGCCTAAGGTGGTTTCTAGCTGGTAGGACACTTGTGGATGATAATGCAACACCCCTAGACTTATGTGTTGATCATCTAAGAGTGTTAGAAGCCTTATATCAAGACCCACATGTTACCACATTGTTCATTCATCACTTCTGAGCATTTCCATAGCTTTCAAGCAGGCCACAAGCATTCTAAATCATCCATTAGTCGTGTGTAAGTGCCTTTGATCCTTCTTGTTTGAGTTATACTTAGTTAAAAGCCTAGAAATCAAACCGTCGTAACTACGGTTTGACTTCGTGATAAATCACAATCGGTCCAGAGTATTGTCGAATCGAAAGTTGTTATAAGTCGGTATTTATATGGTTAATAAACCCCTAAAAGGGCACTCACTGATTCGAATCCTAACTAGGTCGTTTGTCGAGTCAAAGGTTGTCCGAAAAAGTCAACAGAAACGTTAATCGCATATTTAATGATACGGAAGGCGTGTAATCTGTTTTATCAGTCATATAACTTGAAAATAAGTATATTAACATGTCTAAGCTTGTTTGATTCGACAACTTTATGTTTTGAACCGATTCGGAACCGAGAGACGCAAAAGTTTGACTTTTGCTTTGACCTCAGTTCTGACCCGATTTATATAGGTTTAGACATGCCTTAAAGTTCCATTAGGACCTAGTTACATGTGTGTATAAGCCTCTGCGTTTATACCACTCGAATCCCTAATCGTCCGATGTTTCCGTTAATCGCCTAAATATTGACCGTAATGCCCTTATGACCATAAAACGAGATTTTTGGAAATGTGAAAGTGCCATAATCTTAGTTACTGATTATTAAACTTGTACCTAAAATTTCACATCAGTTGGAGGTCTAGATTAGGAGATATGCTTAATGACGTAATTTGAATGCTTTTAAGTAATTAAACGGCGTCATTAGCGTAAAGCCTATCTAAACCCAAATTTTGACACCAAACCTTTTACCCACTGATGTGATATAATATTTTGGGATTTTTAAAGATTTTTAATTATTTTTAAACTGATCATAAGCTAGATTTATCGCCTTGATTCGGTTAATACCAAAAATACCCTTTTCGGCCATAAAATGAGTTTTACAAATCCTTTTAACGCCAATCCAATTGCTATTGATTTAAATAATAAATGGAGTATTTTGAGCCTGTTTATTTGATCAGAAAACTCAGAATCGTATTTTAACCCGTACATCGCTTAAAACGACTTTATACGCGTATTTAACGCATAGTTTGGGTTTAAAACTATTTTGACATATAAGACTTATAACCAAATGTTATAACCTGTTAAAATAAACTAAATTACTGATGTATTCAGACCCGGTTCACAGAAATGTAATTAATCCCTTTTATAATCTTTAAAATGACCAAAATACCCCTACGGGGCTTAATAAGCGATTAAACTCGTTTTGGGCATAACGGAAGGTATCCTACTGATATCATGACATATTTAAGGCATGTTAACTTAGGAAACCTATTTAGGACTCTTATGGTTACCCGTTACGCCTCATACGCGTTCGGTTCGGTTTATGTAACTAGTTTACATAAATTAGCCGAAACGGGTCAAACCTTATCCTTTTTATCTCAAAATCCAGAATGTGTTTAGTTTACCCATATTATACAAGTCTTCAAACTTGTCGGGTCTAAATCACATTCTATTCCGGTCTTCGCTTAATCATGCGTTTGAACTGTAAAACTTCCTTAAAACTAACCGGTCTAAGTTACAACTTAAATAAGACCCGTTAGGAATCTAATAGGTTAATAAAACCTTCGTTCCAGATTGAGAACCCCAGTAGAAGTACTTGTGCTTGCTGATTAGAATATACGGCTGAGTATAAATTGCATTGCTAGCTCAGGTAAATACTTTTAACTTATTTTCCCTTATACGGGCTTGGGATACGGTATTATAAAAATACCGCTTGGTCGGGTGTAGAAACCTTTTAATCGGAGATGATTAAATTGCATAATCCCGTTTTAATCTGTATTGATTGATAACAAATAACATTGGGGGTTAATGGCCGTGTCCTGGATATCCTTGGCTCATTTTAAAAAGTGAATGGCCACGACGTAAGCACAAGGTGTAGACATAACACCTCCTGTTGCATATGTATAACGTATACTCACTCGTAAGGGTATCTTCTTGTGAGATTATATTTGTGGTGTGTCGATTAATCTTGTCCGGCTTGTATTGTATAATCACCGGCCCTAAATGTTGGACAACCATGTAAATCGGATACAAGATTTTTATTAATAAAATTGTCCCAAGTATAAAAGATTAACTTGCCTCTGTGCATTTTAATCAATGTGTCAAGATATTTTGTGCCGTTTGCACTCAAATCCCTTTTCAAACTCTTTTTCCAAAATGAGTCGGTTAATTGTATTTACCAGTGAAAACTGACGTATTTTCCAAAGTCTAAGTGACAGGTACAAGTACGTAAATAGGCTGGAAGCTGCTCAGGGCGTTAATAAGGAATCTTGAAAGTCCTAGGCGTCTAAAGTCTGTTGAACAAATGATATGTTTTAAGATCCGCCTGTGGATCTTTTACTTTCCGTTGTAATACTGGATATTACTTATTATTCGGAATGTAATAATATTTATCTTTTGCTTCCGCTGTGCATTTATATAATTGTGTTGTTTGACTATTATGTTGCCAACCACGTCACGATACTCCCCCACCGGGCCCACCGGTGACACGTGGAAAATCGAGGTGTGACAGGTTTGACACGTGGAAAATCGGGGTTAGAAACAGTTTGTGTCAAATAAAAAGCCACCAAGTGAATCTCTTTATTTAAAAAGTTGGAATAGCGTTTTAAAATAATAGTTATTTAACCATATTCAACACATTAAATATTTATGTTCAAATAAGATGAAACAAAAAATGTCAGTGGCCCAATCCATTTTAAATTTATGAACCGAAAAATATTCTATAAAAAAACTACTACCAATTAAGAGTGGAGCCAGAATTAATATCAAATCCCACAATAGCACACTGCAAAGTCGAACAGATTATGTACCTTCTGCACCAAAGCAGCAAGTTGACTCTCTGGCCAGCTGTGGTAGGTCTGGCACCACGGCGATGGCGGCCACGATGTATAATCGCGTGCCCCGGTACATGAGAGTAATCAAAGATCTCCTGTCGATCAGTATAAGCAATTTCAGGTAAGTTCTCACCCAAACAACTATCATGTTGCGTACACAGTTTTAGGGTATGTTTGGCAAAAGTAGCTGGTAGCTGTAGCTTTTTAGATATATTTGGTGTTTGGCAGAGTAGCTGGAGCTTTTAATAAAATGTATAAAATGACCAAAATGGACATAACTAAAAATTTAAAAAGTTTGTGCATTAAAAAGTTTATCATCTTTAGAGGTTAAAATAGTCATTTTTTCCTTAAAAGCTTGTAGCTCCTTCTAAACGCTACTAGTAGGAGCGTTCAACCAAAAGCTTCAAGCTCCTAACCTAAAAGCTTCAAGCTCCTTCAACCAAACAAGGCTTTTTATTGAGTAGGAGCTTTTTCTTAAAAGATTAAAGCTAGAAGCTCCTAAAAGCTCCATGCCAAACATACCCTTAATACATAGTTTTACTTATATTACAACATAACATCATGTGTGGTTTGCAGATGTAATCATGTACCTCAGGTAGTGCTTCAGCATTCATGTGTTTATCGCATCTCACACCTCTAAAATACAACTCTCCACCCGAGAACTGCTTCCCCAAGCAAACATTCAGCGTCACTTCTGAGTCATCCACATGGAACCCTAGATCAGTGTCTCTGTTAAATCCATATTGAATCACAAATCCGTGATGTGAGTCCAGCGCATACCCCCCAACATCAGAAAAGTAAACTGCAAAAAAATGAAAGTAAACTTACATTTAGTTGATATTACTTTGTATAATAATAAACTTACGTTTTGAAATATGCCGTATGAAATCTTCCATTAAGTTTTCCAACATGGAATCCATTCCAAAGTCGTCAAGAACGGCACCAAACTTATTCATCGTATTTGGTCGCATAACTTTGAAATTTGTTTCGCAAATCCACTTCTCGAAATTTTCTACCTATGCAATTAGAACCTGATAAGAAAACATAAAATCTAAACTAAAAATAAAATAAAATCAGAATTAGCATCCATAATGCCAGGTGACAATAAGTAAATATTACGCTATTACCTCAGCTAGTAACATTTCACAGAAACGAGGTTGCAGCATATCGAATGCATACACTCCTGGAGCAGGTTGAGACATTATGCTTTTAATCCTTTCGTCTCTGTTGTTATCATTGACCATGAATGCGTTTATGAAGGATGGCACGAAGAAGGTTGTGGCATTCAGTTCATATAAACTTCTATACAAAGGCTGTGTCAATTTAAATGGTTTAAGAATCCTTATATCTAGTACAAGTCAACATTTGATATAATATAGAGCTATATAAATATCTCGCTTCAAAGATAGATAAGCTACGGGGACACTTTAAGATTTACCTGATAATTGGATGTAATTCTCTCCCTGTATTCTCTGTGCTTCTGAACCTGTGGAAATAAGGTGATGAAAAATATGCTTAGCTACCACATTAAATTTAAATATAAAGTCTTGAAAACAATCTTCATAGAAATAGACATATATGCTTGGCTACATCATTAAGTTTCAACATAAAGTCTTTAAAACAGTCTTCATAGATTTGGAGAAAATACTGCATGAGCATATTGTACGTTTATAAGTTATCAATTGGAGAGTTGGTTTATCATTTGTTTGTTCTCTTCTGGTTTGTCATTAAAGTCTTTAAAACGTCTAGAGGTTGACCAGCTCTTCCATGGTTTACTTTCGGAAGGTAAAACCAACTCTCCAATGACATCAAAACCACTAATCAAATTAAGCAAAATTAGGTACACCCTTAATGCCCTGTTTGTAAGTAGATGATATCTTAATCCTAATCCCTGTAGGACAAGTATCTTCAGTAGTTCAATTAGCATCCATTACATATCGAATCAACACAAAACACTAAACATAAGCTTGTCAGCTACAGAAGCACCAACAATAAAGGTGCAATTTGTTTTTTAAGAGGTAAAATGTCTGCAGTCTGCGGACCACATTTGTAGAAGAAGAGGTGGACCAAACCTCTGCAGTCTGCAAGAAGAAGGTTGTTTGTTTTTTAACATATGTAGACTACTAAAATAAACTGGTGGTGGTGTACGGACGGTGGTGGTGGGTGGTGGACGTGGACGGTGGGTGGTGGACGGTGGTGGTGGGTGGTTGTATTTAACTCTCTACAGACCTTAGAAGATCTTAAAAGTGGTTGGGCCAAGTCTCCACCAAGAAGAGCTCGCGCAGACGTTTTTTAATGAAACGTCTTCGGAAAAACAAACAGTCTGCAGATGGCAATGTCTACGCAAGGTCTGCGCCGCGCAGACAGAAGAGCCTGCACAGATCTTTTTTAGAAAAACAAACACAACCTAAGAAGACTACCTACTTCCCAGTTCACATATTTTTCCGTCAGTTTGGTGTCCCAAAACACATGCTATCATCATTAATCAATCAAACTTTTGATATGTTTTCGGGGGTGTGCAAAAAACCAAATTAACTGACCCGTAACCAAAATAACCGACAAAATTCGAAACAGAAAAAACAAACCATTAACAAACCGGTGGGTCGGTTATGGTTATCAATGTTTCCATACCCGCCATAACCGAACCAAACCGACATGTAGTATACTCTTTTTCGGATATGGGATTTTTCACCATTTATGTCAACATTTGATGTTTTTGCTTGAACGTTTGTTTATCATATCGTTTTGGTTGAACGTTTATTTGAATTTATGGATTCTATCCTATCGTTTTGTTTGAATATTTGGTATTATTATAGGCTAGGTGTATATTCTAATGCTTTATATATAGAAATGTGTAAATAACAATTTATTACATGGTAAAAAATTTCAAGTCCAAACTTTAGACCCAAATAATGCACAATCATATTGTTTTGAGCTATTTTTAGCCAGACTCAAATTCACAGTTAACCGACGCATAACCAACCCGCTATAACCACCTTCAACAGTCAAAACCAATTAACTGAATGGTTATGGTTATGGCCAAAACCGACCCCTAGTTTTTCTAATTCAGACCTAACTACACTTGCATAAGTCAAAACTTGAAGTATAATCTTATAATCTTAGATGCCATCAGCACAGAACAGCATACAAGTACAACTTTCAAATCTGTCGCATACAATACTAGCAATTCATAAGGTTATTTGTGTAATTGTGACGACACTGTACACTAATAATAGTTCATACTCACTCGATTACGGTCTCCTTCATTGGAATAACGACGCAGAATCTCCCGCATGTACTTATGCTTCGTACCTCGAGGAGCATTCAATAAGTTGTGCGGTAAATATCGCTCCAGTGAGCTGAAAAGCAGAGGAGTGAACTCCGATTGAAGATCTTCGTAGCTATCTGGATTGTGATTTTGACAAGGATTCGATCGGATGCGGAGATTGGAGGTCGTCGGAAGTTGTACAATTCCGTTGCCGGTGGGGAGAGTACCGTCGGAAGGCATAATTGTTGTTAGATGAGATTGAATGGGTGAAACTAGTGCATGCTGCTACTAGAAAGCTAGGGTTAGATGTTGTGAAGACGATGAGTGCATGTTCGGGTGAGCCTGTTGTTAAATTACCCATGAAATGATGGATATTATTTACAGCTAAGTTTTCAATAAAAAGGGGTTAACGAAATTGAAAAAACGTCAGATTTTTCTAAAATTTACACTAACGTCGGAGCGTCACTGAAGCATCAAGGAGCAACGGAGCTAGACAACCACTTAGAATGAGTCGACTTAATTAAACAATGAGTTATGATGGGTAAGAGGCACCAGACATTCAATTTTCAACACACCAGAGAGAAATAAGGTTGAGTGAAGAGTAAAAAGACAATGATAGAGAATGAATGATGAAGAAAGTGGTACGTTTAACCCAAAAGTGTTATCGGGTAATTTAAAAAAATTGAGAAAATTACAAAACTAGCTATTGACCGCACCCTCTTTCAAAACTAGCAACCTCATGCATCTTTGGAGTGACCTTTCAAGCACAGGGTGCGTCTTTAAAGGTCTTTCAGAAGTTGAAGAGTCCGGTGCTGAGATGCGTCTTTGAAGGTCCTTTCCATGCGTCTTGGACTTCTCCCATGCGTCTTGCATGCCACGTGTCCATTTTTATTGGATTTCAGAGATGCGTCTTTTAAGGTCTTTTCCATGCGTCTGGGACTTCTCCTATGCGTCTTTTACGCCACGTGCCCATTTTTTATTGGATTTCAGTGACGTCTCTCCAAAGACGCATCATGTGCATGAAAGGTTGCTTCAAATAGCTAGTTTTAAAAAGAGTATGACCAATGGCTAGTTTTGTAATTTTTCCTTTAAAAAATTAAGACAACTTTCATATTAACCTTTTTTACCACTAAAATTACAAATTAAAATATTTTAGTTTGATATGTTTTACAACCAACTCCATAACTAATATGTTTTATTATTGATTAGCCAATTGATATATAAATTATCTTCAAACCTCTAAGAAAATAGATATGAATATTTTTATTATATCGTTATGTAAATAAGTATTAATTATTTTTACCTGACCAATCCGCTATGGATGTAGTTTTTAAAAAACTTAGTTTTCCTATTTAAAAATTGGTAGCGGCGTAGTTTGTTGACCGTTTACCATCTATCTTGATGTAAATTATATGTATATCAAGGCTTGAATCCGCCATTAGTTAACATCGGCCACCATTTTCATCGCCATCGATGTATTCACAAGCGCGACACCACAGCCACTGTGTTTGTATATGTGTTCAGATAAAATATGTGTATATCATATACTTATTTATGGGTTCTTAATTTCTTATATGTTGGTTAAGCTCTACCTCAGAATTTTCCGAAAGACTACTCAATATTTCAAATTATAATCTATACTATATAATAAAAGAAACCATTTTAGGGACATTTGTCATCATATTAGGCCAAGTCTTATGGATAATTATTATTTTAGTTTAATTTATTCTAATTAATTATAGATAATCCTCCTACTAAATATTATTTAGTTTAATTATTACTTTTATATTTATCTATTTACTTCAAATTCAAACTTAGTTATCTAATTTGATATTAGAGTAAATTACGATTTTGGCCTCTGTGGTTATATCACTTTTACCCTTTTACCCAAAAAGGAATTGTTTAACATTTGAGCCCTCAACGTCTTTTTTCTAACCCTTTTGAACCCAACGTCTTTTTTAACTCTTTTGGCCCCTAAAAGTAAATGGATGAGGTTATTGTTAGCGGCCAAAAGGGTTAGAAAAAAAAAACGTTGGGGGCTCAGATGTTAAAAGATTCATTTTTGGGCTAAAAGAGTAAAAATGATATAGCCACAGATGCCAAAATCGTAATTTACTCTTGATATTAACTATATATTTGAACGTTTAGTTAGTTTGGTATCAAATAGATTTTACGAAACTTAAAATAAAATTAACTAATATTACTTATCATTTCTACATTTAGAAGTTTTAAATAAATGGTTAAATTTATTGAGACTTCGTTACATTTACAGGTTTTAAATAAAGGATTAAATTTATTGATATAACTTTTTATTATAGATATAACTTTGAGTAAACTGCCATTTTGGTCCCTGTGGTTTAGCCAGTTTTGCCACTTTAGTCCAAAACTCAAAGTTTTTGTATTTGGGTCCCTGTGTTTCATTTTTATTGTCATTTTGGTCCAAAAATAAATCAGATTTCTAAAAAAAATCCCTAGTTTTTGTCCTTTTCCTCAATGGCATTTTGGTCATTAAATAAAAAAACATCTACCCTCTTTTCTCTTGTATATGTATGCACTGCCACTACCACCATCACCACCACTGCCACTACAACCTCACCACCGCTACCACCCCCATCTTCACAAATTCCCCAAATCAATCCTGAATTCGTTTGTCCCTAAAATCCAGTAGCTACACCTTTAACTCTTTTTCTTGACAATTATTTATTTATGAGTAAAATGCCATTTTTTTCCCTGAGGTTTGGCTAGTTTTGCGACATTCGTCCAAAGGTTTGTTTTTCCGCATCTGGTTCAAAAAGGTTTGAAATCTTGCCATTTTCATCCAGAGCGTTAACTCCATCCATTTTTCTTCGTTAAGTCAGGGGTATTTCCGTCTTTTTTGTTAACTCAAAGGGCAATCCGGTCTTTTCAGGGGTATTCGATCTTTTTACATAAAATGAAAAAGACTGAGTTGCCCTTTAAGTTATTAAAAAAGATGGATATATCTCTAACTTAACGGAGAAAAAATGGATGGAGTTAACGACCTGGATGAAAATCGCAAGATTTCAAACCTTTTAGATCCAGATGCGGAAAAACAAACCTTTGGACGAAAGTCGCAAAACTGGCCAAACCTTAGGGACGAAAATGGCATTTTACTCTTTTGTTTATGTATATTTGCATGAAGTATACTTCATAAGTCAGGTGTTTGGTGATAAAAACTGCCTCTTTTATATTTTTTTTTCTTATATGCAGGGTATTACGCATCCTGTACGTACCTATTTTCTGGAAAATATCCTGGAATCCACTGGATACAGATTGACAGCTGACAATCAAATCGATGATTACGGTCAAGTATGGAAATTAAATAAGGCTGGAGATATTTGGACACCCATCGCGCCTATTTTCACACCTTTTGTGCCCTAGACGCCTCGTATAGACCTATACGAGGCGTCTAAGCACTGAATTCAAGGGGGTCTGCGAGGGTGTCAGGCACAAAGTTTAAGTAACCCTAGACGCCTCGTACAGACCTATACGAGGCGTCTAGGCTTGGCTTTTTTTTTGGCTGAAATGAGGGTTGTTTTGGTGGGTTTTGGTATGGTTTTTTGGATAGTTTTTGAAGATGTGATTTTTGGTTAAAAAATTTTTTGGTTTTTAAAAAACTTTTGTTTTTTAAAAATCAACTATTTTAAAAATCGGCTCACTCTATTTTAAATATTATTATTCCGATTAAATTTTTTTCTCGTTCAAATATTGTTTCCGTATTATATTCAAAACATATTTTGTTTCCGTATTATCTCAATTTAAGACAACAATCATTAGGTAACCGAATAACTGAAAACAAACATAAATATGACATATATAAGATAACTTTTTACATCCATAACAAAAATATATAAGATAAGTTTGTACATCCATGATAAAAATAAAAACAACAACAGGTCTATGCATCCAAATCCGAATCCGAATCTGGATGTGGCTGCTGCGGCTGCTGCTGCTGCTGATGTGGTGCTCGAGCCGGTGGAAGCGGTATCGGGGGCACCCCCTCTCTCTCTCGTCTATCCTGCTCGCACCGTACCAGCCAACGTACCAAATCGTGGAGGCTGTCAAGCTCGGCTCGTACATCCGGATGTAGCGCAGCTCCTGGGGCATGACCTGGAATAGCGTGACGTGGAAACTGAGGCGCCCCGGCAGGTGGCGGTGGCTGTGGCATCGCTGCACCGTCTACATCCTGCGGAGGCTCCTCCACGGGCACTACATCAGCAGGATCTGCAGGAGGATAAACGGGCTCGAAATGCTCTGGTAGGGCCTCCTCTGTCCATATGCCCCCGTTGCGGTTTTTAAACCGCGGGCCAACTGCGAACCTCCTGATTACCCTCATCCCCCACAGCGACTGCATGCCCATCCGCGTCGGCATGACTGGCGGCGTCCGTAGATGTGGGTCCTCGTGCAGTACGAGGCCAAATGAACGGGCAATGACGGTCACGTACGCCCCGCCATACAAAAATCCGCGCTCCTGTTTGTGATGGGCGGAGGCGTAGTACTGGGCTAGACCGTGTGCTAGCGCGCACGGCCTCCTATACAACAAACAATAAAGGAAAAAAAGATCTGTAGTCGTACACCACTCACGGCTGTAGCCGCGCGCTGAAATCGAAGTAGCGAGCAAATGGTGCAGATACCTGCAGATAGTGTTAGCGAAATACAGAAACAGAGATTAATAAACAATGCACATAATCACAATAATTGCCGTAATAAATGTACGTACCTGTACAGTGGGTCCCTAACAAACGACACCCTCCCCTTCGACTTGTCGTGCTCCCAAGTATTTGGCCCCGCAATCACCTGCCAAAACCCTAGAAGAATGGGTTTGTCAACCACCACTTGCCCCGCTGTGTAAATCTCAGTCTCGATCTCCCCCTGCATGTATAAACCAGAACGCACCGCAAAGTCTGCTAGCGTCATCGTACGCAAAACGCCAGCGAGCCTGAAAGAAATCTCAGGCGGAGGGGGAGCATCTGGGTACGGAAGCGCCACTGGGACCCCAGGAGGGTGAAATGTGAATGACGAAATGAACTCGACAAGCAGCTCCCTGTAGGTCGGCGTGTGCGCCAAATCAAAAAGACGATGCCACGGCGAATCGAGAGGTATAAACCGACGCACTCTATCCGTCTCAGCAAGCTGGTCCATCGCACCCCAGTCGATCGATGCATGCGATCCAATGTACATCCTCCTAAGCTTCTAGCAATGGCGGGCGGCATCGGTGCCGTCGGGAAACTCTAGGTACGGACAACCCTGCAGCGTATCCAGATCCGGCCGCCGTCTCCGTCGTGGACCCTCCTGAACCTGCTGAACCGCCAGTACCGCATCAAGATCTATCTGAATGTCGTCGCCCTCCATAATCAATCTGCAGGTAAATAACGTATACGTATAAAAACAATAATAAATAAATCAGAATAATAATAATAATAATACTAATAATAATAATAATAATAATAATACTAATAATAATAATAATAATAATAATAATACTAATAATAATAATAATAATAATTAATAATAATACTAATAATAATAATAATAATAATACTAATAATAATAATTATTAAGAAAAAAAATAATTAATAAATAATACTAATAATAATAATAATTAATAAATAATAATAATAATAATACTAATAATAATAATAACTAATAATTAATAAATAATACTAATAATAATAATAATTAATAATAATTAATAAATAATACTAATAATAATAATAATTAATAAATAATAATAATAATACTAATAATAATAATAATACTAATAATAATAATTAATAAGAAAAAAAATTAATAAATAATTCTAATAATAATAATTAATAAATAATAATAATAATAATACTAATAATAATAATAATAATAATAATAATAATTAATAAGAAAAAAATAATTAATAAATAATACTAATAATAATAATAATACTAATAATAATAATAACTAATAAATAATAATAATAATAATAATACTAATAATAATAATTAATAAGAAAAAAAAATAATTAATAAATAATACTAATAATAATAATAATTAATAAATAATTATAATAATAATAATAATAATACTAATAATAATAATAACTAATAAATAATAATAATAATAATAATAATAATACTAATAATAATAACAATACTAATAATAATAATTAATAAGAAAAAAAAAATTTACAGAGCCTCGTATAGCCCTCGTATAGGGCTATACTCGGCGTCCTGTTCTTCCCCATTCATCTTCAACCTTAAACTCAAGCCCCCAAACCCCACAAAAATCAAATTTCAGGGCAAACCTACGGTCTAAAGGCAAAAACGTGGCAAAAATACTAAACTACGGGGCGAAATACATACCGGTGATGCTTCAAATCTTCGAAAATCCAGTCGAAATACGTATCCGAGGCGTATAGAGGTGTATTCTCCGTATGTGTGTGTGTTTATTGTTTGGGGGCTACAACCAGCCTCGTATAGACGCCCCAGCCTTATACGAGGCATAGACGCTTCGTATAGGTCTATACGCATCGTCCCCTCTTTTTATTAAATGACCATTTAGCCCCTGGTATGCCCCCAGTATAGGCTTTATTCAGGGGCAAAATGGTAATTAACCATTCCAAAAAGATATTTTTGGAATGGTTAATTACCATTTTGCCCCTGACTAAACCCTATACTGAGGGCTTTACAGGGGCAAAATGGTAATTTAATAAACCTTTTTTCAAAATTAAAAAACAAAAACTTTAAAAAGTTGCCGCCTTCCAAGACGACACGTATAGCTCTATACGCGGCGTCTGGTTTTTCAAAATTACCTTTAAGCCCCTGTTAAAGGCCTATACTGGGGACTTTCAGGGGCAAAATGGTAATTAACATAAAATATTTTCAAAATTCAAATTTTAATTAAAAGAATTGTTGCCGACACTGTAGACGACTCGTATAGATCTATACGAAGCGTCCTAAATCAAAAAATTCAAATTTTGATTTTCAAATTTTCAAAATTCAAAATTTCAAAAACCCGCTCAAATAGACGTCTCGTATAGATCTATACGAGGCGTCTGTGGATTAAGAAATGACCTTTTAGCCCTTGAAATAAGCCTAGATTGGGGGCATACCAGGGGCAAAATGGTCTTTTGGGCATAATTATACGACGCGTATAGCTCTATACGCGTCGTATATTTTTAATTTTTTTTTTAAAATGATATTAAACTGTTTTAATTATTGAAAAATGATACAAATTATAAAAAAAATTATAGAAATTGTAGAAAATTATAGGAATTAATAAAAAAAATACATTCAAATTACAAAAATCATTCTTCCGTATCACTATCGATGTAATTAAGACTGGGTTTGATCTTGGCGGAGGATTCATTATCGATGTATACCATTCTAGACGTACGGATGGAACACTAGCGGAATGTCATCCTGAAACTGTTCGATGATTCCCACGTACTCGTCCCCAATGATTAACGGAAAACCGTGAGCATCTCGTGTCTCTTTCTTCTTAGAACTCTTTGAACGACTTAGGCTCGCTTTGGGTTTTTGGGACCTTATAACCGACTGTTGAGAGGCCTGTGACGGAACGTACGAGCTGTGACGAGGTTTGTCGTACTTACTTTGCCGGGAACCTTCAAAGCACGTGTTTCCATCACCGAATGAGCTTCTCCTCAATTCTTCATCTATACGAGAGGCCTCGTCCAACCTTTGTTGTACCTGCTTTGTTGTTGGTCGGCCACGAGTATTTTGTTGGACAACCGGTGGTTTCTTGGTAGATTTCTTTGGAGTCAACACCGCTTTAATCTTTGAAATCAGGCTTTTTTGCTGAGCTGGGGGGTGCGACTCTAATTGTTGTCTAACAATATTTAGCTCTTCGACCACGTCCACGTCATCGTCTATCAATTTACAACTTTGGAAGTTAAGTTTCCGCCAGAAGACGTCCACGTCTTCGAGTTGAATCGGACGCTCTACACGGTTAAAAACAACATTGTTTAAGTCACATGATTAACGGAAATATATCACACAAGTGTTGTACGTTTAACAATTATTACCTTCAAGAATGTACTTTTCTATCCTACAAGCACAGGGCAACCCACAGCTGTGCCACATTTGGCAACCACATGATGAATGAAAGCGCTCCAAGACATCTACCTTCCTAATTGCCTCGCTCCTCAACAAGTCAAGGGCTGTATGGGATACTTTTCCAAGTAGGTTTTGAAACAACGGGTGTTTGTGGTGGGTCATTATTTTTTCGATGCTATCTCGAAAAGTCTTCCTTATTTCACCGAACTGTGTCTCAACTATATCATGGACACAACCAACTATACGGTCCAGCGAGCTCCTATCTTCAACGTATCTCTTTAAGTTGGCGTGTTGGCTCTCAACTCTGTTTGTGGTACGATTACCAAAGTTGCGCCTCTTATCAGTCCACGCAAAGACGAACATCTCCTTATAGTCTTTTAGCCAATTATCGTACACGTATTTGAATACTCCTAAAAGTAAAAATAATTTAATAAAATTTGCATAGGTGAGTCGTATGTTATTATAAAAACTTACTAGAACGTTTGCACTCCACAAGTCGTTTTTGCATGTTACGGAAGTGGTACTCGTAGATAAGTATGGATGGAGACTCAATCAATGTCCCCCAGAATGACAAAAATTTCTTCCAGTCTTCGTCTGTGAAGGCACCCTTGCAGTGCTTCATAACATTCTGTTGTATGTGCCACCTGCAAAGAAGCCTGGAGGCGTCTGGAAATACTTTAGCACACGCGCCCATAAGGGCTAGGTCTCTATCCGTTAAAATCACACGTGGCTCCATACATTCATCCAACATTGACTTGACCCTCTCAAGCACCCACACAAAGTTATCACCCCGTTCTTTACTAACAACGGCATGCGCGATAATAAACGATTTGTTGGTAGGCGTCATACCAACAATCTGGATAAAGGGCATATTGTATATGTTTGTCTTGTACGTTGCATCGATCAGCATGACGTGGGGGAATGCACGCCACATGTCTCTCGAGTACCGGTGAAGAAAGAAGATCTCTGTTACGATCTCTGTTCCGGGTTCCTCCCGTGTCTCATAAATAAAGTCGTGGTTTATCAGCTTGTTTTCTAGTGACTGCATGGGAGTCAATCCTTGTCTTTGTTCGGCTCTAATCTTCGCCACAACGTTTTGAACGTCTTTCAGAACATGAAACCTGTCGGGGTCCTGCTTCCTTATCGTTTGAAATATTTTGCGCGACTCCATGTTTTGAGCTGTCAGCTGCTCGATCAGTTTCATTTCGCTTGGAGTAAACCTTCGCATAAATGCGTGGGCCGACAGGTCCACACAAAGTTCGTGGTTATGTTCAAATTTTCCGTCTTTAATCTCCCAGGTTTCATACGGGTGGTTTCGCACAGCCAGCAGGTAAAATGGGCAACCGGTTTTTTTGCTTCCGGCTTTTCTAAGTGTTGCTGTAGTCTGGTGCTCACCACCACGATCACATTCAAGCCATACCCTCCGGATTCTTCCACCGGTTTTCTTTGATCGACGGGTGACAATAACGAAACCATCCGCGTTTGCTATTTCTTGTATCCGATTCTTTAGTTCATCTAAAGAGTTGAAAACCTGTAACATCGACAATAATAATAAATAATTTTAATAAATAAATAAATAATAATAATAATAATAATAATAATAATTAAATAATTAATTAATACAAAAATAGTAATTAATACCTGATTTTTTAAGTACGGACTGTCCTGGATGGGAGGTGTCTCACCACCATATCTACCATATCCACCATAACCACCGTCTCCTCCGTATCCACTGTATCCACCATCTCCTCTGTATCCACCATCTCCTCTGTAACCACCGTCTCCTCCGTATCCACTGTCTCCTCCGTATCCACTGTCTCCTCTGTAACCACCGTCTCCTCCGTATCCACTGTCTCCTCTGTAACCACCGTCTCCTCTGTAACCACCGTCTCCTCCGTATCCACCGTCTCCTCCGTATCCACCGTCTCCTCCGTATTCACACCCGTATCTATAATCCGGATACCCTTGTTGCGTCGGATAACTTGGTTGACAAGCATGGTATGAGTCATCTACAAGGGCTGTTTCATCAACAGGGGGATGATTGTTCAAATCTAGAAACGGTTTGTTTTGTTCTCCTTGTATACTAGACACAACCTCCTCTTGCTCATTAGAATCGGGAACGCAAGACTCCTCCAAAATAAAGAACCGTATCATCATTAGTAAATAATAAACTAAAACAAAAACTAATTAAAACATTTAAGTACCTGTACTGTTACCGGATCGCTTTCGGGCACCCAGTTCTCGCTATAATACTGCCCGAAGACATAGTTGCCGTCCCAGTATGATGACATTTCAACACTTCGGGATGATAAGAACACAAATTAAATGCCGTCCCAGAATGAAAGAAGAAGAAGATGTAGCAGAATGAAAGAAGAAGAAGAACAAGAACAAGCGTAGAGACATAATACATGTCTTAAATGTTGGATGCTCGGGACAAACCATACACTGTATGTTGCACTTTTTCATAAGCCTTAGACGCCTCGTATAGCTCTAGACCCCTCGTATACATTTTTGTCAGCTGTAGAAGACGCCTCGTATAGGTCTATACGAGGCGTCTTAGTGCCTCGTATCCATCCCTCGTACAGACCTAGACTCCCCGTCTGATGTGACTGATTTGACATTGTGCTTTGGTGCAGAGATGGTCGGAAAAGTAACCCTATACGCCTCGTATAGGTCTATACGAGGCGTCCTGAAGGGTGTCAAAATAGGCATGAAGGTGTGTAAATATGTAGACCCTTAAATAAACAGACTTCAAACAAAAGGAAGAGCCATATTGCTTCATCTGTCGAGGTATACAATTATTATTTATAAAAATTTACTCTCCTTCATGGTTTATGTTGAGGTGTACAATTATTATTTACATGCGTAAATTTGAAAATAGGAAGCACTTGGATCTGCTGACTACAGTGAATACAGTCAACAGACACAAGACTCTTTGTTCTTCTGGAATCCCAATTGCATAAATTTCAACCTCATAGAATACCTACTATGCAACATATGCGAGAACGGAAAACCTGGGGGTATTTTAGTTTTTATGACCGGGTGGGATGACATAATCTCCTTAAAGGAGAAGCTACAAGCTCATTCGGTTTTGGGAGATCCAAATCGAGTTTTGTTACTGACATGTCATGGTTCTATGTCCAGCTCAGAGCAGGTAGTCCAAATGTGCATCATTAGACTTTCTATCTGTTTTTTAGTATTTATATATTTTTTTGTTATGAATGCAGAGGTTAATATTTGAGAAGGTAGATGATGGAGTGAGGAAGATAGTGTTGGCTACGAATATTGCGGAAACTAGTATTACGATTGATGACTTGGTTTTTGTCATCGATTGTGGTAAGGCCAAAGAGGCATCATATGATGCGCTCAACAATACTCCTTGCTTGCTTCCTTCTTGGATATCCAAGGTTTCTGCTAAACAAGTAAGCTCCTTTTTGGATAATTAGTTTATTGCATAAACTGTTTTATTCATATTTAAGTTTGCCTTGTATATGGATCATATACGATCAGATCCATGTTCACATGCATTTTCATCGGATGTGGATATTAATATCTCCAGTATTTGGACATAGATTCAGACACTGTATTCATTTGCATGTCTTTGTTTGACAAGGGCGATATGGATGATGCAGTAATAATAGTGTTAGAAATCTATAATATGTAATAAGCAACGTATATCACTGTGGTTAATACTGCATAGCGCCCACTATAGCATTTAGCGTGGCGATGCGGCAATAGGTCGCAATCTGATTTTGGTGCCTCCATAGCATGAAAATAGCGGGATTATAGGGGTTTTTTTTTTGTTTTAATATAAGTAGCAATAAAATATATCTATTAAATAGCGGGATTTTAGTTTATTTTAAAAATATACATATAAAAACAGCGTATTTTGATAACATATACATATAAAATATTTTTAAAATTTTCTTCTAGTGTATCGCTAAACATAAAATAGCACCTGCTATTTCATCGCTATCGCTACGCAGTGTATAGGCAGCTTGTCGCTATCGTTCGCTATTAACAACTATGACGTATATACGTTTTCTTTATTTGTCACATGTAATCGACAACCAATTAAATATCCGTCCTCATTTTGTTAAACATATTATGAACTAAATAAACTCGTTATAAGAAATTCGTTTATCACATATTTATATGTACGATCATGAGCATCTGCTTTTAGCAGAGAAGAATATGCACTAATTAAATACGATACTAGTTCAAGGAGTATATGGATTTTCAGATGTCCCGAGTACAACCCTAGTCTCTTACCTCTTAAATCATTTTTATCTTAAACACATGCATTATTATCGTAATAATATTGTTTTTGTAATCATAATTTACACATTAACTGATTAAAACCTTTTTTAAGAAAATGAACAAATAAGTTTTGGGTCAACCTAACCTGACCCGTATAAAAGTTACCCGTATCAATGCTTATTTTTGTATTACGAAAGTATATTGATTTAGTGTTTCTTTGTTACTGGGCATTAAGAGGAGAGGAAGGTCCGGCCGTGTTCAACCAGGAGAATGTTACCATCTATATCCCCAATGCGTCTACGATTCTTTTGCTAATTTTCAATTGCCAAAAATACTGCGGACTCCTTTGCAATCCCTTTGTCTGCAAATCCAAAGTTTGAATCTTGGTAGTATTTCTGGATTCTTATCCAGGGCGTTGCAGTCACCTGACTCACTAGCGGTAATGCTATTGCTAACTTTCAAATCCATTCTTATTTCAAATTTGATGGAAAATTTACTTGCATAGTTCTATAAGTTAACAGCTGTCATTCATTTGTTTGTAGGTTCAAAATGCTGTTGAATATCTCAAGCTAATCGGTGCTTTGGACGAGAAGGAAAATCTGACCATGTTGGGTATGTTGGATTTCATCACAGGTGGCATATTTTACCAATTTACTTATGTATGGGTTGGGTTTAGGTTGTAATTTCATTTCAAATGGGCTAAATCAGTTTTTTATAGCTAAGTGGGAAATTGGTCAATGGTTCGAACACGTCGAACACATTGAAAGTCACCCAAAGTTTACTTGACTCTTTAGTGCATACAACTTCCTAGGTCGTTTCTATTCATGATGCACAGTATTGATGTATTTATAATATTTTGTAATCATAATTAACACATTAACAATTTAAAATTAGTTTAAAATTGATCAAAGAGTAAAATGCCATTTTCATCCCTGAGGTTTGGCCAGTTTTGCTACTTTCGTCCAAAGGTTTGTTTTTTCACATCTGGGTCCAAAAGATTTGAAAGCTTGCCATTTTCATCCAGCTCGTTAACTCCATCCAAATTTCCCAGTTAAGTCAGAAGTATTTTTTGTCTTTTTTGTTAACTTAAAAGAGTAATTTGGTCTTTTGAATACTTGCACATTATGCTTGTACATAAAGTGAAAAAGACCGAATTGCCTTTTAAGTTAACAAAAAAGACAAAAATATCCCTGACTTAATGGAGAAATTTTGGATGGAGTTAACGAGCCGATGAAAATGACAAAATTTCAAACCTTTTGGAGCTAGATGCTAAAAAACAAACCTTTGGACGAAAGTCGCAAAACTGGCCAAACCTCAGGAACGAAAATGGCATTTTTTGTGGGTCAACCCAGCTTGAACGGTTTGTTCACTTTTATTCGTACTAAAAATGGCCATTTAGGGTATGTTTGGCAAAAGTAGCTGGTGGCTGTAGCTCGTTAGATATATTTAGGTGTTTGGCAGAGTAGCTGGAGCTTTTAATAAAATGTATAAAATGACCAAAATAGACATAACTAAAAACTTCATTATCTTTAGAGGTTAAAATAGTCAATTTTTTTCCCTAAAAGCTTGTAGCTCCTTCTAAATGCTACTAGTAGGAGCGTTCAACCAAAAGCTTCAAGCTCCTAACCTAAAAGCTTCAAGCTCCTTCAACCAAACAAGGCTTTTTATTGAGTAGGAGCTTTTTCTTAAAAGCTTAAAGCTAGAAGCTCCTAAAAGCTCCATGCCAAACATACCCTTAAACCCGAAACTACCACCCATCTTGTCACCTCCATCTATCGTATATATAATATTTTTTTCTAAACTATAGTCGTTGCAGGTGGCTACTTGGCAATGCTTCCAATGGAGCCGAAACATGGAAAGATGCTTGTAATGGGTGCATTTTTAAATTGCTTTGACCCGATATTGACCATCGTGGCTGGTCTTACTGTTAGGGATCCTTTTCTGGCACCTTTGGAAATAAAAGAGGTTAATTACGCTTCCCGTTTTATTACATAAATAAATGTTTATTACATAGTATTATAATTCTTATGCCTTTTACAGCTGGCAGAGGCTGCTAAAGCACAATTCTCCCATGGATTTAGTGATCATCTTGCTCTTGTACGGGCATACAACGGTTGGAAAGTAGCTGAACGAAAGCGAATCGGTCATAAATACTGTTGGAAAAACTTTATCTCTCCACAATCAATGAAAGCTATTGATTCTCTTCGAAGGGAATTTCAATCTTTGCTTAAAAGTATCCGTCTTATTGACAACAAGGCGAGCAGTTACAACACTTATAGCTATGATGAAAATCTCGTACGTGCAGTTATCTGTTCGGGATTGTATCCAGGAGTCTGCTCTGTTGTGGTAGTTATATGCATTCATTATATCAAAATATTCTATTATTTATCACTTCTTTTTATCTATCTTATTTATCACTTCTTTTTATCAATCTTATCTTTATATAATTATATCTACTAACATGAATACGTTTCCAGCACAAGGATAACTCGTTATCACTGAAAACAATGGAAGACGGTCAGGTGTCTCTACATTCCGTAAGTTCACCGCTTTGTACATTTTTTCAAACTGTATTCTTATGTGATAAACGATGTGCATCATCATCATCATCTATAAAGTCAATATGTTTTCTTACTTGCAGAAATCAGTTAATGCACGTGATTTTAAAATACCATACCCATGGCTGGTCTTCAACAAAAAGGTCAAAGTCAACTCTGTTTACCTTCAAGATTCAACAGCTGTATCTGATTCAACGCTGCTCTTATTTGGGGGAAGCATTTCAATAGGTGATGTTGTAAGTCTGTATCCCCTTTGTCATGTTACTTTTTCTATTCTTTTATTTTTTAAATTTTGTAGATAATGTGTTAGGTATGATTGCTAAAATGTATTATTACAACGATAATCTAACCTTTATTTTAAGCAGGAGGGACACATGAAAATGTTGGGAGGATACTTTGAGTTTTTCATGGAACCCGCAATAGCAATAACATATCGAACTTTAAAACGAGAGCTCAATGAGTTATTCCAGACTAAAGTACGTAAAACAGAAATCACACCGTTGTTTACCGTTAGAGCTATGATCATGTTTTTCTAATTTTTTTTTTTTTTTGTCTCAGTTAATGAATCCAAAAATGAACCTGCAAGCCCACCATGAGCTTTTATCTGCGATACAATTGCTGCTCTCAGGAGATCAATGCAGTGGTAGGTTTGTATACAACCACCAGGTGATACGTAGCAATTCAGTACCTTCTATTGCCTCACCACCGCTGCCACCGCCACTAGTTTCTGCGACAGAAAGTGGACCAGGAGGCGACAATTCCAAAAGTCAACTCCAAACATTACTTGCTAGAGCAGGCTATAGTACACCAATCTATAAGACTAACTTGTCAAACAACCAGTTTATGGCCGTTTGTGAATTCAATGGCGTGCAAATCATGGGCCGTCCTTGTAACAACAAGAAACAAGCTGAGAAAGATGCGGCTTCTAAGGCTTTGGATTGGCTTTTGGGTGGTAATGTCGTGACGCGTGAAACGATCGACATCATATCAATGGTTTTGAAGAAGAGCAAATCGAACCAGAATTAGGAGGTGCCGTAAATTGACTAAACCTTTCTTATTTGAGATTTCCGGATGCTTAAAGAACACCGATAGAAGCATTTTTCATGTCACTAAATGAAGTATTCGATGATCAAGCTGGAATTGGACTAGCTTTTGACCATTAGTTGGACTAATTTTGACCATCTATGGTGAGATCAAATTTTGCTTAAGATCAAGAACAGTAAAAAAACAGCTGACATGTAAGTTTCCTCTTTGGACTGAATTTATGTATATAGTTGGTAAATACAATATTGATTATAAATATATTTGTTACAATGTGAATTATAAAATGGGTATAAAACATTTAATCTTGTAAAGTGATGTATCTAATATTCTAAGTTGCTGTTTGGAGTTGGAGTTGGACCAGCAATGAATGCAAATGGGGTCTAGTATATGTGAGAAGCATCACATACTAACAAAAGTAGGGTAGGAAGAAACAAACAGAGTGATCCTTGTAATATAATCATTGATTTCAGGACAATTATATTCAGGCAAAATTAAATGTGGAGATGCTTTTGACCATTTGTCTATTGAACTCAAAATGAGGGCCATACTAACAAAAGTAGGGTAGGAAGAAACAAACAGAGTGATCCTTGTAATATAATCATTGATTTCAGGACAATTATATTCAGGCAAAATTAAATGTGGAGATGCTTTTGACCATTTGTCTATTGAACTCAAAATGAGGGCCATATGTATTTATTATGCAACACCATATACTATTCACCTTTGTGGTCCTTCCTCCTATTCAATCAACAAAACATATACACTTTTTAGAAAATTATTTTCATTTTGAATATTTGATATATAATTTAATAGAATATTTGATAATTTAACAATTTTAATTCTTTTGTCTTTATTTGATATTTTCATTTAAAATAGAGTTAATTGCCCGGATGGTCCCTGTGGTTTTACGTTTTTTCATGTTTAGTCCCCACTTTTTGAAAATAGCAGGTATGCTCCCTATGGTTTGTCATTTTGTTACTCGGATAGTCCCTGAGTAGATGTCAGTTAGTTTGAAAATAGCATGTATGCTCCCTATGGTTTGTCATTTTGTTACTCGGATAGTCCCCAGAGTAAATGTTGGGGGACTATCCGAGTAACAAAATGACAAACCATAGGGAGCATACATGCTATTTTCAAAAGGTGGGGACTAAACGTGAAAAAACGTGAAACCACAGGGACCATCCGGGCAATTAACTCTTTAAAATATTTGATTTATAGTTTAATATAGAGATGAGATTTCTTGTCGAATACCGGCACCTTACCGATACCGAAACATACTGGTACCAGTATCGGTATTTGTTTTCAACGACTATGCGTATTGGTATTAATCTGTTTGGGTATATTTGCAACATCAATACGGAGACCGATTATCATCGGTATGGTATTTGGTTTAGGGTTGTGCTCTATTTTGGTTTCTGTATTTTTCGGTACAATACTGATCTCATCCCTATTTTAATATTTGATGATTGGTATTCTGTGTGGCCATTCATGCAAGTAACAATCTTGAGATGGGACTTGTCGGATCATAGGCACATAACGGTGGGCACTAAGGTGTTCCATTTATATAATTAGAGGTTGGGCCATAAGGTGTTCTTTCATGTGACAATTCACATGTTGAAAAAAATTGTAACACTTTATATATGAATATAAAATTTTGAAAATGGTATATTCATAGTTTACTCTTAATGAAGGTAAAAGCACAAAACACTCCAAATATCAAATAATCATAATAAAAGCTAAATTTTTTGCATGTTCTCACCATTAATTAATCATGTAAAGATCTGGTAAATTAAGATGAAGTACAAACTAGAGAATTCAGTTGACTCCAATAAAATCGAAGTGGAGTAACTTAGGCCATCTGGTATACTCTAACACACCCATAGGTGTTAATCCTAGTTGGCATCCGTTAACACCTGTTAAACCACTCCTGAAGAGTGTTAAGAGGCATTAAAAGCTTCACATGTTAAGAAGTTAACTAGGAGAGAGTGAGGGAATCAAGCATTGCAAAATTTGTACACACACAACATGCTATATATATATATGTATTTTAATTAATTTTAAGGGGCGTTAATGGGGGTAAACCATTTCCTTGGTGTTCGGTGAAGTGAAAGAGGGTCAAATAGGTGATGTGGTGCCTACGTGTAGTTAAGGGGCGTGAAAGTATACCCCATAGCCTTAAGGACAAAAGACAGATACCGGAGTATATATAGTGGTTTGCCGTTAAAAAAAGAGAGAGAGAGAGAGAGTAAATCCATGGTTTGACCGTGAATTGAAAGAACCACGCAAAGAACCATGGTCAATGTATGACTTGACTGTGGACCGACCATCCCCCATTTTTACAAAACTTATCAAGTCAAATCTTGTTTTTTAAAGTCAACTAGTATTAATGCCCCCGCGTTGCGGTGGTGGTCGTAAACCGTACCAAGTAGCACCAATGCTATATCATTGTCAGGGACCAACAACACCGAAAAAATGGGTAAAAACAAAATAACAAAAAAGGAAAAAATAACACCGAACGAAAAGCATATGTAACATCGTTGATCCTTGCATGTCCGTTGTGTCGTGTTAATGCGAAAAAATTAGACTAAAACATAAAACATAGAAAAGAATAACTAAGTCGATCCAGGACCCCCGCTTGTTACGACGAATCTGTCAAACAGAGAAATAAAGACGCGTTGCGACATGCTTGTCAAATGGAAAAAAATAGACGAAAAAACATCGAACCCACATGCACGTTGCGGCGTGTTCACTCGAAAAATTTACAATGAAACGTAAAACGATAAATTTGAAAAAATGAAAAGTATAGGGATCAAAGTTGAAAACAAAAACAAATATTAGGGGTTACCTTGCAAAAGTTGAGAAGGTTTGGGTAAAAGTAAAAAAAAAAAATCAAAGATGTAAAAATACATAAAAATGAAAACCCTTAAATTAGAAGAAAAAACCAACTTTTTTTTTTTGAAAAAAACCCTATACTTATAGTACAACTTTATAAAGCACCAACATGTTTGTAATTTATAGTATGAGAATGTCAAGCATGTACACATTCGGTATACATTCAAGTTGAGTAAAGGATTTATCTCAATTCTCAAGAAATGACAATCCTTCAAATATAAATTTATAGATTGCGAATATCTTTTATAAAACATATCAAACTTGATATAAGCGAGTCTTCGTGATAAAGATTATTTTGTATAAAGATTATTTTGGAAAGTTAAACCCATCATGAAGTGACGTCTTTGTCTATTTAGTTGTAAATGGTAAAAAAAAATTTGTGAATGTTTGAACTCATATTTTACGGCTATGAACAAATAACCCTTGCAAACTAGGCTAAGGGTCTTTCAATATCATCATCATCATCATACTTAGTATATGTATATCCCACCAATAGCAAAGCTAAGATAGGATCTGAGAAGGGTGAGATGTAGACAACCTTACCTCTACCCTGTAGGAATAGAGAGACTGCTTCCAATGAGAGTATGAGACCCCCGGCTCAATTGTAGTTTTGCATCAAGCCTTTGACATAAGGCACATAACACTCAGCAATTGAGACAAACGCCGATTAGTGCATGTATCTCCTTGTCTTTGGGCTATCAACCCCACCACATGATGCATGATTAACCATCCCATCTTTTAACGTTATTTTCACGAAATTAGTAAAATAACGTTAAAATTAGTGCACTTTCAATATGATATAATCAAATGACATTCTATTTCTTGCAAAATATTTTCGATATTGTTTAGTTATTTAAGAAAGTATGAGTTAGATTTTAACGAACACATCTACAAGTGAGATGGTAACAAAGTTCTTTATTTTGTCTCACACGTCAAGGTAATATTCACCATCGGAGGCAAAATGGACGAAGGGGATCTAAGTTTTCATCTTCCTAAATTCTAAATCTGTTCGTCATCTAATGATTACAGGTATTGTTAACTGATTATAATCTTATTGATTATTATCCACTTACAATTCTCTATAATCACCAAGATCAGTCAGGTTTAGGGCTTTTTTTTCTTTTCAATTGCCGTTGACTTTAGAATCTATTGGATAGCCTGATTTATTACAGGGTTGTTATCGATCGCGTTTTAACGTTTGTTATATCAGCTAGATTGATACATCCTTATAATCGATTAAGGTTTGACATTTGGTTCTAGGGTTTTATTTGGGGATTATCAGTTTGATTTGGTATGGGGAGAGGATACGGTGGTGGGGGCAACGGTCCTTGGACCAACGTCCCCTACAGAAGAGTCCGACGAAGTGAAAATAATCCGGATGAATTAACTTTCTTTGTTACTAATCTTCCGGATAGAACATCGAATACATTACTTGGGAGGGCCTTTCAGCCTTATGGTAGAGTGTCTGATGCATATGTAGCAAAGAAGAAGGATTCGAGAGGGAATTGGTTTGGGTTTGTTAGATATGTTGGAGTCTCAAACGTGGAAGAAACATTGGCGAACATGAATACGGTTACAATCTTTGAAGCGAAACTCTCTGTGTCTCTTGCCAAATTCAACAAAGATCACCAGAAGTTTGCGATGGCACCTCCTACAAACGAAGAGAAGGTATGGCGGACAAAAAATCCTATTCCGGTACCTGCTTCTAGGGTGCAGGATGGCGTTTCGTTCAGCGACGCTGTGGGAAACGGTGGTGGAAAAAGAAGCAATAACCAAAAAACAATTGTGGCGGATGACATTGTGGCGGCCTATCCGATGCACTGTGTCGGCAGATCGGTGCTGGGGTCTGCACTGAATGTAAGGACCCTATGCGCTGTAGAGCAAATGCTGGCAAGAGGCGGGTTCATGGATTGCAGCATTTCTTATATTGGGGGCCTGAGCATGCTAGTCACCTTCAAAGACGATGTCCAGGCTAAGACCTTCGTGGAGCAGAAAGTAGATGTATGGTCCACTATGTTCTCAGAAGTTGAAGTATGGAATGGTAAACCTATCCCTTTAAAACGAATTGCAAAACTAAAAATCCTTGGTGTGCCATTTCAGTTGCGGGATAATCGTTTATACGATAGGATCGGTGAGTTATTTGGTATGATTGTAAAACCTTCAGATTTTAACTGGTCGGAGATCGATATCTCCTCCGGGAATTGTCATGTTCTTACGACGAGTACCAAACGGATTGACGAGGACCTGAATATTCTTTGGAGGGGCCGCTCTCATCAAGTGTGGGTGGCTGAGGAGATGACTGGTTGGAACCTTGACTTTTCTTGTATTCAGTCAGTGGAAGTTTCAGGATGCAAGGAGAATTCTAATGTTTGCATGGAGAACGAGGAGGTAGAAGAGGGAGAGATTAAGCAGTCTCATAATGGTGAAGGAAGTGCCGATTGCAGGAACTCTAGTGGGGCAGCCGGTAACACACCGGAGAAGTTGGTACGTCAACAGGCATGCAACGGTAACGTAACTTCGGGAGAGGCATTGCATGGGGAAGGGGTAACGCCGCCTAGGGTTTCTCAGAATAATAATTATGGTTTTAATTCAACTCCCAATGCTGGGTCAGAGGGATTACAGGGTGGGCCCCGTTGTGTTGATAACGAACAGACTGTTGCAAATACTAATGGGCTGAGTAAGCAATTAGGCCCAACTTCACAACCTTATTTGGGGAAACGGGCCAGGGCTTTGAGGAGTCCACCATCAATTGGTTCTACACAGGGTCCACAAGTTAAAGCTAATCTGGGACCCTCTCAGAGGGAGTCCAGTGCTATCGACCTCAACTGTCTGGCTAATTCACAGGAAAATACCTCGGAGTCAATTGAGGATACTCCGGCCGATAACACCCCGGGTCCGGTCCAGGATGATTGTAATTCGCCGGATGGTATTAGCGAAGGGGAGGACTTTGGTTCTCAGTTTGTTGAAGATACTCGAGTGGAGTTCGAAGCCGAGATCACTGCTGCAGTTGGCGATGCTGTTGGCATTAACTTGGCAGGGTTCGAGGAAGATACAAGAGAATTAATTATTGGTGAGGAGATTGAAGCCGGTTTCCAATGAATATTCTTTCGGTCAATCTTAGGGGGGTCGGGAATTCCCGAAAGTTAGACTGGATCCGTGGTCTAAAGACAAGCAATAAGGTACATTTTCTGGCAATTCAAGAGTCGAAATTGAAAGATTCGTCTGATTTTGGTTTTAATTTTCTCTGGGGGCGGTCAATTTTTGAGCGGGCAGTGGTCGAATCTCATGGGAGGTCAGGGGGTTTAGTCTCAATGTGGGACCCAGCTTTGTTCAGGTGCAATGAGATTATTAGAGACAGGAATTTTTTGTGTGTCGGTGGAGTTATTGTGGCATCCAGTATTCGCTTAAACCTTGTAAACGTTTATGCGCCTAACGACCAGACGACTAGGCGTGAATTATGGGCGAATCTTCTTGGCCTTAGAAATTCGAGGCAGGGGTTATGGGTTTTCATGGGGGACTTCAACGACGTCAGGAGCCCGGAGGAGCGGTTTAACTCTGAATATGTTGCCTCGAACGCTGATGCCTTTAATGACTTTATCCTTTCAGCGGCCTTGCATGAATTAGCAATGGGTGGTGCGAAGTTTACTTATATGTCTGACCGGGGGGACAAATTAAGTAAACTCGATCGGTTCTTGGTTTGTATCGGATTCATTGAAAACTGGCCAGCCGCATCCGTTGTAGCCCTCGATAGAGCCTACTCTGATCACAGACCTTTACTTCTCAATATGGTCTCTTCGGACTATGGTCACATACCTTTCAGGTTATATAATTCTTGGTTTGAGTTACCTGGATTTGTTGATTTTGTCCTTCAGAAGTGTAGGTCTTTTTCGTTTGAAGGCCCATCTGATTTAGCGTTGGCAACAAAGTTAAGATGGTTGAAGAATAGGATTAAGGAGTGGATTAAAGAGGAAAGGCGTAAGAAGGAGGAGATGTATAGATTCAGGAAAAACCGGGTGGCTTTCTTGGAAAATGTGGCGGAGGATAGAGCACTCAACCAACCGGAATTGGAGACGAGAATAAGTGATAAACAGTTTATTATGGAATTTGAACGGCTGAAAGATTTAGACATGAAACAAAAGTCGCGAGTACGGTGGGCGTTAGAAGGAGACGAGAATACGGGATATTATCATAGTGTCGTAAATGCCAACATAAGCTCGAATAGAATTAACGGCGTCTTCAAGAATGATGAGTGGGTGACGAACCCGGTTACTGTTAAACAACAATTTTTTGAATTCTTCGAAAATCTTTTTTCTGAACCTATGCCTACTAGACCATCTATCACATGCCCGAACCTTTCGGTTCTATCGTCGGAAGATGCTAGCTCTCTTATTTGTCCTTTTTCCTTGACGGAGATAAAGGACGCGGTGTGGGACTGTCACGGAGACCGTGCTCCGGGGCCCGATGGATTCAACTTTAAGTTCATCAAACGCTGCTGGACTGGTTTGGAGGCGGATTTTGTTAAGGTACTTAATGATTTTTTTATTAATCCGGTTATAAACAGAAGTTGCACTTCTTCTTTTATTGCTCTGATTCCGAAACTAAAAGACCCGTTGAGACCGTCGGACTTTCGGCCTATCAGTCTTATTGGAAGTATAAATAAGGTTATCTCGAAGGTTTTGGTAAATCGACTCAAGCGGGTTATTGGTAAAGTCATATCAGAGGAGCAATCCGCTTTTTTGGCATGTAGGAGTATTACGGATGGTCCGCTAATCTTAAACGAACTTCTTGCTTCGATGAAATATTCAAAAAAGAAGGGTATGTTTTTCAAGATCGACATTCATAAGGCTTATGATTCACTTCATTGGGGCTTTCTAAGATCGATTATGGAACAAATGGGGTTTCCCATTAAATGGTGTGATTGGATTATGGTGATTCTTCAATCGGCTCGGGCTTCCGTATTAGTGAATGGGTCACCGACATCGGAGTTTGTTTGTTCTCGTGGACTTCGACAAGGTGATCCTCTTTCCCCATTTCTGTTTGTAATGGCAATGGAAGCATTGACAGGTATTATGAAGAAGGCGACTATGGTGGGTCTATTTCACGGAATTCGGTGCAACACTAACGGCCCGGTTTTATCCCATTTTTTATATGCCGATGATGTTGTATTCCTCGGCGAGTGGTCTAATAGTAATGCTTTAAATTTAAAACGGATCCTCAGATGTTTTTACTTGACATCTGGGCTCAAGGTGAACTTAGCAAAGTGCAGTTTATACGGCGTCGGAGTCAATGGCCAAGAAATTAGCAGTATGGCTAGTACTCTTGTTTGTAGAGCCGGCGAATTCCCGTTTCGCTATCTTGGCCTTTTGGTAGGAGCAAATATGAACTTAGTTAAGAATTGGGAGCCTGTGTTAAAGTTGTTTAAAAGTCGACTTTCAATTTGGAAGGCAAAAAAGTTATCATTTGGCGGAAGAATAACTCTGATTAAGTCGGTTCTTAGTGCCCTACCGACTTACTTCTTTTCTCTTTACAAAGCTCCACTTCAAGTTTTGAACCAACTTGAGAGATTTAGGAGAGTGTTTTTCTGGGGAGGCTCGGAGGAAAAGGCGAAACTAAATTGGACGGCGTGGGAGAAAACAATAGGTCCGATTGAGTATGGCGGGTTGGGGTTTGGTTCTCTTCAAGACGCTAATTTGGCAATGCTATCGAAGTGGTGGTGGAGGTTTAAAGTAGACAGGAATGGGTTATGGAGGAAAGTAATTTGGTCCATTCATCATAGTTCGCGGGCGTGGAATTTTATACCTTCAAAAGTCTCCATAGCAGGGCCTTGGAAACAAATTGTTAATAGCTCTGAGGTTTTGGAAAGGAAAGGGTTGAAGTTATCAAAGTGCATTGTTGGGTTGGTGGGGTCAGGGGAGGATATCGCATTTTGGATCGATAATTGGATCGGTCCGGATTCATTGTCCGAGAGATTTCCGCACTTATTCATCATTGAAAAGGATAAGCTTTGTTCTGTGGCGTCTAGGTTCTGTGGAAATGGGGTTGTCAACTGGGTATGGAAACGTCCTCCAGCAGGTCCAAGTGAGCTTCTTGAATTACATCAGTTGACTGTACTGCTACAATCGGTGTCTTTTTCATTGGAGGCGGATAAATGGAAATGGTCGAATGATACATCAGGTGACTTTTCTGTTTGCAGTGTAAAGAAAATCATTAGAAATCATAACCGGGTCATGCCGAACTATGTGGTGCAATGGAACAATTGGGTGCCGCGTAAAATCGGTATAGTGGCATGGAGGGCGGAAGGCGAGAGGCTGCCCACCCGGGCTGCATTAGCTAGAAGAGGGATCCCGGTTAGTTCCATGGCATGCGCGATGTGTGGCGAACATGATGAAACGTGTGAACATCTATTCGTGTCGTGTCAATTTGCTCAAACCATATGGCAAATAATCGGGCAATGGTGCAGGTACACCTCGTTGTTCACCTTTTGTTTCAGAGATGTCTTGGATTCTCATAAGTGGGCTCCGGGAGGTAGTCGGAAGAAAAAAGCGTTCCATGCTATAACTCTAATTACATTATGGTGCATATGGAAACATCGAAATGACGTAGTCTTTAGCGAGAAGACGTTGTCCGCGTCTAATGTGATTGAAGAGATTAAGTCCAGGAGCTTTTTTTGGATTAGGAATCGGGCAAAGGAGAACACGATTACCTGGGAACTATGGCGAAAATTTGATGTGTTTTAGTCTGTTTTCTTTCTGTTTGTTTGGTGTATGGTAGCATGTGTTGCTAGCCAGTATTGGTGCATGTTGTAGACTCTTTGTTTGTATTTTTGGTGCTAGCCTCTTGCTAGATTAATAAAATTTTATGTTGGCCGTTCAAAAAAAAAAACATCTACAAGTTTTGTGAGACAAAGTTGCTCTAGACAACTGTGTTTTCAATCAACTTCTTGAAAAGATTTTTCACCAACTTTATTCAAGCAGCCTTTTAGCAAACACTTATTGGATGCATCCTTTGCAGTTTGCACGTTCAAAACTGATGATTTCACAAATTATTAACCCGACCATTACTAAGGGTGAGAGGGGCACTCCCCTAAGAGGGGAGTTCCCTCTCTTACACACCACGAATCAGATAGTGCCACGTCAACTCCCCTCTTAAACTCCCCTAACACCCCATTTTGATGGCGGCACTCCCCTAATAGGGGACTTGGGTTTTTTTTTTTTTTTTATTTGTTGTAAAATTATGCATGTTTATAAATTAAAAAAATATTAATAAAAATAAAAATTAAATAAAAGACATTTCATTAAATTAAAAAAAAACAACCTAGAAAAATAAAAATTACATTCAAACTAGAAAAATAAAAATTACATTCAAACTAGAAAAATATAAAAACAAACTACTCGTCGTCGGAACTCACTTCAAGGTGAGGTAGATCTAAACGTCCGAGATGCTCAACGAGATCGTGTTTTAGTCTCCAATGCGTTTCTTCGTCAATGAGCTCGCTATAAGCTGTTTCAGCGAAGACGGGTTCGACTGGAGGATCTTGAATGTGTACCGGTGCTATCGCCCTTCCGTCGTCTTTTATAATCATGTTATGTAAAATAATGCACGTATACACGAGTAACCTTATCTTTTTCACCGTTTTCGAACGCATTGGACGATTTAGTATTCCCCACTTCGCCTTTAACACACCAAACGCCCGTTCCACATCTTTTCTTGCGGCCTCGTGTTGCCTCTTGAACTTTTTTTCATTCGGGATGTGAGGATATGGAAAAGACTTCACAAACACGGACCAGCTAGGGTAGATCCCATCAGTAAGATAATACCCGCGTTTGTATAAGTGGTCGTTCACCTGAAATGGACAATATGGCGCCATTCCGTTTCGTTGAGCAAGAAATAACGGAGATTGTTGGAGCACGTTGATGTCGTTTTGTGAACCCGCCGGGCCACAAAAAGCATGCCAAATCCACAAATCTTGAGACGCCACCGCCTCTAACATAACCGTCGGGTATTGATGATCGCCTCTCATATATTGTCCACGCAATTCTGTGGGGCACATTCTCCAGACGAAGTGTGTACAATCCAGACTACCCAACATACCAGGTAGATGATGTCTCTCCTCATGAGCCTGATACAATAGCGCAACGTCGTGGCTCGTTGGTCTACGTAAGAATTCACCGGCATACATTGCACAGACCGTCTGGCAGAAATATTCAAGGCACTCACGAGAGGTCCTTTCAGACATCTTTAAATACTCGTCGTTTTCGTCTGGTGGGTTACCGGTTGCAAGTTGTTTAATCGCAGAAGTAACCTTTTGCAACGGCGTGAAACTTTTCTTCATTCTCCCGTCCAAGCCCTCTTGAAACCACTCGTCGTTCGCTTCGACGTCACTAACAATTTTTAGGAACAAAGACTTGGACATACGAAACCTCTGACGAAAAATATCGGCATTAAATATTGGATTTTCTACAAAATAATCGGCCATTAGTGTTTCGTGGCCACCCTCACGATCTCGAGGGACAACTTTTTTTTACTAGACGATGCCGTGTCTAGTAGCTCCGCTTGTTGGATGAGATTTTGGAAGAAAATTAAGCTACTATCGTTTGACGGTTCACCTTCATCGTCGGGAAAGTCGGGTAGGGGAGGAAAAATCGGGAACCTGGGATCCATTTAGTGAAGTGGGTGTTGTTTGAGAGTATAAAAAATAAGAAGTGGGTGTGGTTTGAGAGTATAAAAAATAAGAAGTGGGTGTGGTTTGAGAGTATAAAAAATAGTGAAGTGGGTGTGGTTATTTATATTTGTTTAAAAAGTGATTTTTTTTTTTTTTAAATTCGACCGTTTAATGACCGTTCCTCAATATGCGTGCAATTTCAATGCGGTGAACAAGTGCCGAAACCACCCCCCGAATCGGGTCCCTGCGGTGATGGCGGCGGTGTTCCCGATCGGGGAAGGTGGTCACCGAACGTGTCCCCGCTGTACGCCCCGGACACCCTAAGGGTGAACGGGGCGTACAGCGGGGAGGGCATCGGTGACCCTATCCACCGATCGGGAACACTGCCGCCATCCCTGCGGTGACCCGATTCGGGGAAGGGATTCGGGGGGAGTTCACCGAAGAAGGGGAGGGTTGTTGGTGGGGCCAGCCTCACTTTCAACCAATCACTGATTTCCTTTTTTTTTTTTTTAAATAAAAAACCAAGTCACCTAAGAGGGGAGTGCCGCCATCAATTTAGGGTGTTAGGGGAGTTTAAGAGGGGAGTTGACGTGGCACACGAGGATTGGTTATGCGTAAGAGAGGGGACTCCCCTCTTAGGGGAGTGCCCCCCTCACCCTAACTACTATATTATATTATAGTATAGTATTTACAGGATGGAGGAATAGTGGCATATACATTTACAAGTTGGGGGAAATAGTGTCAGACAGCTTGTCTGGCACTTCTTTATTAGTCCAGCCAATTTACGATTTTATCCCCAGTTTAAAATTACGGTTTCGCCCTCAGTTCAAAATTACGTTTTTGCCCCAAGTTCAAAATAAAATTATGTTTTTGCTCCTAGTTCAAAATTACGATTTTGCCCTCAGTTCAAAATTATGATTTTGTCCCCAGCTTAAAATTACGCTTTTGCCCCCATTTCAAAAATTACGCTTTTTCCCCAGTTAAAAATTGTGATCTTGCCATCGTTTTAGTTTTTTTTTTTCAAAACTACGGTAGTGTTTTATTTTACTTGGTTGACTCAATGTAACTTTTATTGTGTCAAACAGTTGTCTAACACTCGTTCATTAGTCCTGACAAATTAGCATTTTACCCCCAGCTCAAAATTACAGACCTGTCATCGTTTTACTTTTTTTAGCAAAACTATGGTGGTATTTTGGTTTAATTGGTTGTCTCGATTTATTTTTTATTGAGATCGTGTTATAAGTAGTATGTACAAGTAACCGAAATGCATGCGTACATATTATGAAACTAAGAAATATTCGATTTAACGCCCCGCAACGCGGGTGGGCATAACACTAGTTTGTAACATTTACGAGGATATCATTTTCCCATGAATAGTAACTTTATTTATTCGAAGCCCATTTATAATTATACAAAGGGATATTGTATTTAAATTACCTCAACTTTCACTATATGACTGATAACACTCCCAAGTTACACATTTTACCACTCCACTCCCAAGTTACGTATTTTACCACTCCAGTCCCAACTTTCAACTTATTTTCTTTGGCACTCACAAACTAACTGAACCCTATCCTAGTTAGCTGACGCCAGATGCCACGTTACGAAACAAGTGCCACATCAGATGACATATCATCAGAAAATGCCACGTGACGTCAAATGCCATGTCATTAAATAAGTACCGCACCAGATACCATGTCGGCAAAAAACCACCACATCAGTAAACAAGTGTCACATCAGCAAAAAATTAATTGGGTTAGGATTCTGTTAGTTTGGGAGTGTCAGATGAAAATAAGTTGAAAGTTGAGAGTGACGTTGTACAATTTGTAAGTTGAAAGTGTTATTGGTTAAATGTTGAAAGTTATAGGTATTTAAATCCAATATCCCTTATACAAATTAAGTTTCCAGTATCCCCTTGTAAACTGTATGTCTTAGCTGTTCATTTTCATATCCTATTTCTTTATATGTATGAGAATATTGTTTCCCATATATGTTTTTTTAACGGCTAATTTTTCCCTTTAAATACTTACACCTCTAAAGGATTGAATCTTGGTCTTTCGACAAGAGATAATTTCTCTTGACCACTAAGCTATAACCTAAGTGGCTTCCCATATATGTATTATGGCATAAACTACTATTGTTTTAGAAATTGTTGCCTGCATAATTGGATATATGTAGGCCAAGAATACAACAGAAAGTGGAAATTTCATACACAGTGTAGTCCCCTCCGCTGGTCAAGTTTTTTCAAGATAAAAGCGTTATGAAACAAAAATAAATAAATATGGCTGAAAGGGCAAAAACGAAAAAGCCTCATTTGTTGATCTTTTTCGTTAAATACAGTTTCACCATCTTAAAAAAAAAACTTAAATAATTTTTATATACTTAATTATTTTAAAAATACATCAACCAAAAAAATAAGAGTTTTGTTATCTTTAATTTTAGAAGTAAATTACAAAAATCGTCCTTTACGTATGTCACCTATTGCAAACTGTGTTCTTTGTCTTCAATAATTACAGAAAACGTACTCGATGTTTGCAAACATTTGCAAGTTTTTGTCCTTTAGCCCTAACTCACTTAATTTTTTGTGGTTAAATCTGACCAAATGGACCCCACATGAGCGTATTTTAGTCATTTTACTCTCATGTGAGGTCCATTTGTTCAAATTTAACCACAAAATACCCTCATGTGGGGTCCATTTGATCAGATTTAACCACAAAAATAAACTGAGTTATGGCTAAAGGACATAATTGCAAGGGTTTGCAAACATCGGGTACGTTTTCTGTAATTATTGAAGACAAAGGACACGGTTTGCAATAAGTGACATACATAAAAGACGATTTTTGTAATTTACTCTTAATTTTAGTTACTAAAATTAAGAGTTTTGTTATCTTTAATTTAGTATATTACTTCAACCCGAAAAAATAAGAGTTTTGTTATCTTTAATTTTAGTATAATACTTTTATAAAACAACATTAAAAAAACGTTGATTTACTATGTAATAATATTCGTAGTTTTATATACATAATTGTTCACAATTATATACATTTAGGGTTGTAAACGAACCAAATGCTCAGTAAACCGTTCATGAACCCTTCAGCAGGAAATTCTTTTGCGTTCATTCGTTTAATAAATAAATGAATATGAACAAAGAATCATGTTCGATTAATTAAATGAACGAACACGAACAAATGTTGCATTCGTTTAATTGTGTTCATAAACGTCATGGTAATATGTTCGTTGATTAGGTTATTAATATTTACATCTGTTCATGGTCGTTTTTTGTTTATGTTTAGTCATAGAAACTTAGATCTTTGAAACATTTTTTGGGGATGATTATGTTTATGCTTATTATGTCTAACTTGTGCCTTTGTTTTGGGATTATTATATTTATGATAATTATATCAAACGCTTAACAAGATGATTATGTCTAATGTTTGGGATTAAGAACGTTGTTTTATTATTTTTAAAAATGGTATATGTTCGTTTGTGCTGGTGAACCATTCGTAAACAAGTTCAATTTCTTAATGAATGAACGTGAAAATAATTTTCATTCGATATGTGTTCCTGAACAAGCTCGATGTTAAACGAACGAGAATGCACAAGACCCCATTTGATTCGTTTACAACCCTATACACATTACGTAACGTGTCTTTATATGTATGTATGTTGCATTTATACGTAATAAACAAAAAAACCGTTCACCGCCTCTTCCTTCTTTACACTCACTCTTTCTCTCTTTCTACACGCGAACTACCTTTTTTTTTTTTTTTTGCATATCTCCATCGATTTTCCGGCGACTATAGGTAAGTATTTTGTTTCTTTGGTGTCATGTGTTAGTCAATCGTGCTGGTTTTCGGGTTTTCGTCTTTATACAATTTTGTTTAGTGGGTTTGTCTTAGTGATGTTACCGGAACGATGATGTCACTATATGCTTATTGTTAACTTTCTATGTACCCAAAATGTATTTTAGGGTTTGTTTTTATGTGCTTGATCGTTTTTGTTTACCGATTGCTTTTGACGATTCATTTTGATGTTGGCCATGATTTTGTTTTGTTGTTGTTTTTGTGTTTTTTCATGCTATCACATATTTGCATGCATTTCAGGGTTGTTGGATTTTGTGTATTGAATGTTGCTTTGTTGGTGATGATGACTCTTTAGTTGTTGGAGACTATTTATACTTTTCGGTTGGATTTATGATGCTCTGTGGAGACGGTGGTTGTTGGATATTTGTGTGTTAATGTGTATCGGGGTCGTTTGAAAGGACTATTGTAGCACCCCAGCCCGGTTCTAGGCTGACGTGTCACTATTACAGAATCAGATACAAAAGGGCTTATTTTATTAATATTCAAATGAGTTTACAAAAGATTTATTCCTGATAATTTATTTCATACATTATTAAAAGTACACACTAAGTTTTCAACTTGCTTGTTTTAGCTCTCTTCACACTTTCCCGCCATCCCTGCTAACCTGTAGAAAAGAAAAAAATATGCGAAGGAGCAAAAAGCCACGAGCAGATAATGATAGCAATGAATAATGAATATGAGAGAAAAGATAATAATGTAATTGTAACTACATGATAGAATTCAATAACTTTACTAATTTATAGAAGAGTGAAATGCAAGTTTTGTCCTTTATCTTTAGGCCATTTTGCAAGTTTTGTCCTTTATGTTTAAATTTGACGAGTTTTGTCCTTTATGTTTAAAAATCAAGCACGTTTTACCCTTTGGGCCTTAAAAATCAAGCACGTTTTGTCCTTTATGTTTAAAAATCAAGCACGTTTTGTCCTTTATGTTTAAAAAATCAAGCACGTTTTGTCCTTAAAAATCAAGCACGTTTTGCCCCAAAGGGTAAAACGTGCTTGATTTTTAAACATAAAGGACAAAACACGTCAAATTTAAACATAAAGGACAAAACTTGCAAAATGGCCTAAAGATAAAGGACAAAACTTGCAATTCACTCTTTATAGAAATACCCATCGAGCCCGGTATATATATATAGTATAACAGAACAGGCGGAACAGGCTAGCTAGTCCTGAACCGATGTGCGATGGTGTATGGGCATCATACAAACCACCCACCAGAAATAATAATATCCTAGGATCGATCCATTGTCACACCCCGATATTTCCACATTTTACCGGTGGGCCCGGTAGGGGAGTATCGTGACGTAGTTGATATCATTATAGTCAAACAACACAATATTTAAATGCACAGCGGAAGCAAAAGATAGATATATTTCAACCGAATATAATTGTAATATCAAGTATCACAAACAGTTGAAAATAATCCACAGGTGGATCAAAATAAAAGGAAACATTGTTCAACAGTTTTGACATCCAAGCTTGCGAGACTTATTGTGGACGCTAGGAGAAAGCCAGCCTAGTTCGCGTAGTACCTGCACTTAACCTTTTTGGGAAAATACGTCAGTTTACACTGGTAAATACAATTAACTGACTCATTTAGAAAATGTTTAATAAAATTGTTTTGAATGCACGTGGCACAAACTTTTTATAACTTGGGATAATTATTTGAATATAATCTTGTAAAAGAATTACATGTTCCTTATGCGTTCAGTAGCCCGATCCGTAGACCGGGTTAAAGATCAATAGACACACCACATAATTTATTTATGCACTGACGGGTGTACGCCTACACCCCGTGCTCAGGTCGTGGCCATCTCGTAAGATGATGCCAAGGATATCTGGGACATGGTCATTAACCCCCCAAAGGCTTTAAGCAAACAAAACATTTCAAAACGGAGCATATCAATGGTTTAACCTCTATTCGATTAAAGATTCAATGCCCGACCAAGCGGTATTCTATATACCATACCCCAAGCCCGTATAGGGAAAATAAGTTAAAAGTATTTATCTTTGCAAGTATCAATCACAAATAGCAAGTGCGTGTAGCTTTTACCGGGTCTCCTATTCTGGAACGAAGGTTTATAATAACCTATTAGAATCCTAAAGGTCTTTAGTTAAGCTTAAGCTTAGACCGGTTAGTTTTAAAGGAAGATACGGTTCGAACGCGTGATTAAGCGAAGACCGGAATAGAATGTGGTTTAGACCCGACAAGTTTGAAGACTTTTATAATATGGGTAAACTAAACACATTCTGGATTTTGAGATAAAAACGATAAGGTTTGACCCGTTTCGGCTAATTTATGCAAACTAGTTACATAAACCGAACCGAACGCGCAAGAAGCGTAACGGGTAACCATAAGAGTCGTATAGATGCTTCCTAAGTTAATATGCCTTAAATATGTTGTGATATCAGTAGGATACCTTCCATTATGCCCAAAACGAGTTTAATCTTAATTTAAGCCCCGTAGGGGTATTTTGGTCATTTTAAAGGTTATAAAAGAGATTATTTATAATTCTGAGATTCGGGTCTGAAATAATCAGTAAAACAACTTAATTTAATAGGTCATATCAGTTGTGATAAGTCTTATATGACAAAAATGGTTTTAAACCTAAACTATGTGTTTAATACGCTTAAAAGCCATTTTAAGCGATTTCCGGGTTATACATGAAATCTGAGTTTTCTGATCAGGTTATAAAGCTCAAAATACTTCATTTATTATATAAAATCAGTAGCAATTGGATTGGTGTCAAAATACTATGTAGAACTCATTTTATAAACAAAAAGGGTATAATCAGTATTTTCCGAATCAACGCCATACCCTTAGGTTATGAGCAGGTTAAAAATAATTAAAAATCTTTAAAAATACCAAATATTATATTACATCAGTGGGTAAAAGGTTTGGTGTCAAAAATTGGGTTTAGATAGGCTTTACGCTAATTATGCCTTTTAATTAACAAAAAGCGTTCTAATTACGCCTTTAAGCATAACTCCTAATCTAGACCTCCAACTGATGTGAAAATTTAGGGACATGTTTATAAATCAGTAACAAAGATTTTTGTTCTCTCACATTTCCAAAATTCTCGTTTTATGGTCAAAAGGGCATTTTGGTCAACATTAAGCAATTAACGGAAACGTGTAAACGAGTCGGGCAAACAATGAACCAACCACAGAGGGTTATACCAACATGTAACCTGGTACTAAGGAAGCTCTAAGGAATTTATAAACCCATCTAAATTGGGTCAGAACTGAAGTCAAAGCAAAAGTCAAAGTTTTGCGACTTTCGGTTCCGAACCGGGTCTAAACAGAAAATTGTCGGATCAAACAAGATTAGACCAGTTCTTATACTTATTACCAAGTTATATGAGTGATAAAATAGGTTACACGCCTTCTACATTGTTAATTATGCGTTAATTCGAAAATTATGTTTATGTTGACTTTTTATAAACAACTTTGACCCGACATTTGATCTAGTTAAAGCGGGAATCAGAGGGTGCCCTTTTAAGGGTTTATTGCCCACATAAATATCAACTCATAACTACCTTAAGTTTGACTAATCACTGGACCATTAGTGATTAATCGATAAGTCAATCCTTAATTACGACGGTTTGACTTTTAAGCTAATAACTAAGCAAAAATCAATTAAGGAAGGTCAAGGATACTTACCAAGGCCTAATGCATGATTAGAGATGCTTGGGGACTGATCTTATGCTCCAGGAAGTTCCACAAAAGTAGATGGAAAGCATGATCACAAAGTTGCAACATGAGGGACCTTTTATAGTGAGTTTGATTGCTTGTGATCATGACAAACAATGCTACAACTGATCATGGATCATGCACAAGTGTCCCTAAGGTCTAAAAGCAAGTAGGGGTCGCTCATGGGAGTGGAAAATATCGTTTTAAGTCGGTTATAACGTTCATAACAGCAGCTGTCGAATTTACTATCGCTGGGCAAGCCTTACGGACCGTAAGGCTGACCTTTACGGTTCGTAAGCCCTTTACAGCAGGCAAAAATTTTTGCCCTTTCAAGCTTTGAACAGGAAACTAATGTATTACGATTTTGGGCCATGAATTATCAGTATGGGGCCTTTAGATCATGCATGAACAATCATGTACACCCTACCATGTTGTAATATTGTCTTGGACCTTATCGAAAAGCCATAAACGAAGGTTTGTTGTGCATATGCTCATAGGATCCCACTCTTGCAAATATGAATCAATTATTACAAGAAATTTCCGGATTTGAATGTATATCAGATGTTTATAATATAGATTTGGGTCTTGGGATTTATAATTAGGTCGTTCAGAGGTATTTAATTAACATGTCGACGCTTTTAAATCCTACCATACATCTTTGACTAGATCCGGGTTTATAACACCTTTGTCTTACATGACACGTGTCGTTATTTCATTGGGCACAAATTTTCGAGGTGTTACATCCTCACCCCCTTAAAAGAAATCTCGACCTCGAGATTTACTGAAATAAATGAGGGTACTTTTCTTTCATTGTGGACTCAACCTCCCATGTGTACTCGGGACCTCTACGGGCGTCCCATTTAACCTTTACTATTGGCACATGCTTCCTTCGAAGCTTCTTAACCTGTCGATCCTCGATCGACACAGGTTTTTCAATAAACTTCAAGCTCTCTTCTATGTGCACATCTGTATGTGGTATGTCTAGTGATTCATCAGCGAAACACTTCTTCAGATTGCAGATGTGGAATACATTGTGAATACCACTGAGCTCTTCAGGTAATTTTAACTTATAAGCAACTGATCCGACACATTCGATGACCTCGAATGGTCCTATGTATCTCGGGCTTAACTTACCTTTCTTACCAAATCGCATTACTCCCTTCCAGGGTGATACTTTAAGCAACACTTTATCACCTACCTCGAATTTAAGAGGTTTATGCTTTAGATCTGCGTAGCTTTTCTGCCTATCCCTGGCAGCTTTGAGACGTTCACGAATCTGGACAATCTTGTCCGTTGTTTCAAAGACTATTTCAGGTCCTGTCAATTGGACATCTCCAACTTCCGCCCAATAAACGGGAGTTCTGCACTTTCTACCGTACAAGGCCTCGAAAGGCGCAGCCTTGATGCTCGTATGATAGCTATTGTTATACGAGAACTCGATTAATGGCAGGTGGTTATACCAACTACCACCTAAGTAAATCACACATGCACGAAGCATGTCTTCCAAAGTTTGGATTGTACGCTCACTCTGGCCGTCCGTCTGAGGATGGTAAGCCGTACTAAAATTTAAGCGCGTGCCCAAAGATTGTTGGAAACTTTTCCAAAAATGTGACGTGTATCTAGTATCTCTGTCAGAGATAATAGACACTGGTACGCCATGCAGAGATACAATCTTATCTACGTACAATTGGGCTAACATGTCGGAGCTATAGGTCTCCTTAATGGGTAGGAAATGTGCTGACTTAGTTAGTCTGTATACTATCACCCATATAGTATCATTTCCTTTCCTTGTCTTTGGCAACTTGGTGATGAAATCCATTGTCACCATTTCCCACTTCCACGTGGGAAGTTCAGGCTATTGTAGCAAACCTGACGGCTTCTGATGTTCAGCTTTGACTTGCGCACACGTCAAACATTTAGCTACATAGGTAGCTATAGACTTCTTCAAGCCTATCCACCAAAAGTTTGCTTTCAAATCCTGGTACATCTTGTCAGCTCCAGGATGAACGGAGTATTTAGAACTGTGGGCTTCCTGGAGGATAACATCTCGAAGTCCTCCATAAACTTGAACCCATATTCGTCCATTCAACCTCAGAATTCCGTCCTTGCCATAGGATAACTGTTCTTCAGTTACTCCTAGCTTTTCATTAGGATAGTTAGCTTCCAGTACAGCTTCTTTCTGCGCAGCTAACAACCTTTCATTCAAACTATTCTTTATCTCAATGCTCTTGGCATTGATTCATATAGGCTTCACCCTTTCCTTTTGACTCAGGGCATCTGCGACTACATTCGCCTTGCCAGGATGGTATCTTATTTCACAATCATAATCATTCAAAGTTTCCATCCAACGTCGTTGCCTCATGTTCAAGTCCTTCTGATTGAACAGATGTTGCAGGCTCTTGTGATCAGAATAGATCACACACTTGATTCCATACAAGTAGTGTCTCCACAGTTTTAGTGTAAATACAACGGCACCCAACTCCAAGTCATGGGTGGTGTAATTCTTTTCATGCACCTTTAACTGACGTGAAGCATAGGCAATAACCTTGCCTTTCTGCATAAGCACACACCCCAGGCCAGTGTGTGATGCGTCGCAGTAAACCATGAATTCTTCGGTACCTTCAGGCAATGTCAGTACAGGCGCATTGCTTAGCTTCTGCTTAAGGATATCAAAGGATTCTTGTTGCTTGGGTCCCCAGTTGAACTTAATATCCTTCCTAGTCAAAGAAGTTAGGGGTGCAGCAATCCTTGAAAATTTTTCAATAAAGCGCCGGTAGTATCCTGCCAATCCCAAGAAACTGCGAATTTCTGTGGGCGTCTTTGGCTCTTGCCAATTCATGACAGCTTCAACCTTAGCGGGATCTACTTGGATTCCGCGTTCGCTAACCACATGTCCAAGAAATTGGACTTCACGAAGCCAAAATTCACACTTAGAGAATTTGGCGTAGAGCTTCTTCTGCTGAAGTAGTGAAAGAATACATCGAAGATGTTTCTCATGGTCGGCCTGATTCTTTGAATAAATCAGAATGTCGTCAATGAAGACGATAACAAATTTGTCCAAGTATGGTTTGCAGACACGGTTCATGAGATCCATGAATGCCGCTGGTGCATTAGTGAGCCCAGAAGGCATCACTAGGAACTCGTAATGACCATAACGAGTCCTAAATGCAGTCTTGTGTACGTCTTCATCTCTAACCTTCAGTTGGTGATAGCCCGACCTTAAGTCAATCTTAGAGAAGTAACTTGCCCCTTGAATTTGATCGAACAGATCGTCGATCCTGGGCAATGGATACCTATTCTTGATAGTGACCTTATTAAGCTCACGGTAATCGATGCAAAAACGCATCGATCCATCCTTCTTCTTGACAAATAAGATTGGTGCTCCCCAAGGAGACGAACTAGGTCTAATGAAACCTTTGGCTAGCAATTCATCTAGTTGTGTTCTCAATTCCTTCATCTCTGTTGGTGCCAACCTATAAGGCGCTCTAGCAACAGGTGCTGCTCCAGGGATGATGTCAATTCTGAATTCCACTTGCCTATCTGGTGGTAAACCAGGTAGTTCTTCAGGAAAAACTTCAGGGTATTCAGAAATGACAGGGATATCCTCAATCTTAGGCTTCGGCTCATCAATAGTTACTTGTGCCATGTAGATGACACAACCTGTCACACCCCAACCGATGGCGGAAACATCGGGATGAGACGAAGTGTGTATAGATTGCTAGAGACTTCATAACACTAAGTGACAATATTTAATTAAATTCAAATTTCATTGCAACTTGCTAAATTGTCATACAATACATAATATGGAAATAACAACATTGTTCAAATTCAAATCAACAAAAGATAGATAGATTAAAGGTGTGTATCTAGTCCACCCTAAACTTGTTTCATCATTCATCCATACTTCATAAATCAACCTGCAACATGTATTAAAATAGAGTTTCAATGCAAAGGCAATGAGCGAGTATACAAGTTTGTTTACATAGCATAATAGAATAAAAGGCTCAAATCCAACATGATTCATAATATGTGATTTACTAGTATGCAATTTTGGCGTACACTATGATCAAACCAAAGTATAAACGCACCAAATCCCAATAGTTTAGCAGGACGGTAAAATGATGCCTTAACAATACCCAATAGATTAGCGGGCGGGGCGTAAATCCTATAGCATATGCATAGTACTATAATTGTTAAGGGAGGCTAGCAAAGTTAATGATCATATACGTTCCAAATAGTTTAAATAGAGCACACAAGATTCATAAGTAAAGCACATTAGTTTCATGTTTGCACAAGGATTGAGTATGTTTAGTTTCTAGTTTCAAAGATTGTTTTCATAATATACATGTTGCATCCCAAAATAAAAAGGGGAAAAAGGGATCGAGTATACTCACAATATTGCATATGTTTTCCGATTATCCAAGTGTCGACGAGTGTATGAGATTAGGAGGATGGAACACCGAGATCACCCTATGTGGGTAAACGAAAGTGTATGAGTGATTGGAATTAATGACGGAAATTTTGAATTGGAATATAGAGTATGAGTTTATAAAAATATATCTCGTTAGTATATGTATGTATATGGATATATAGTATTTCTGAGTTAAGTCCAAGAGTATGTTAGATTGTTATGTTAAATAAGTTAAGCATGAAGAATTAACCTCATGGTATGATTCACCAAACACAAACCTTGCCACATTATCTTATGGTAGACTTTGGTTGGTTTTACCAAAACACGCGTCACCACAAGAACCACGGTAGATTTGGATGATTTAATCATTTGTAGTTTGTATTAGACTTTGTTAATAGAATGTTTAGAGTGTTTTCACACCCCTAAACTCATAAGAATTAACCACACATAAACACCACAATCATGGTTTTGATTATGGGCAAAGTAGGTACAAGATTCATGTAAGTAAGTTAAGAGTTTTAGGAAGGTTAGAGTTTATTCTTCAAAAACAGGAAGTTGGACCTCAAAATGATGTTGTTTTACCTTAGATTATCGAAGTAATCTGATGTAAACAATCCTAGAGGTGTTTCAAGCTTTGTAGAAGAAGAATTGATGCAGAAAAGATGAAGAAATGTGAGTTTGAACTTCACTTTCGGTTCTTGAGAATTCTGCCTTGTTCTTGTAAAATTAGAGAATTTGGGAGTGTTTGGAGGTTATAGAAGTGTTTGGCAAGCTCAAATGGAAGCTAGGAAGGGTCTATTTATAGTTGGGGAGTAGACAAAACCGTTAGGATGAGCTAGAAAGTCACACAAGTGGACAAATGGGTCAAAACGGCTAGTTTTCGTAACCTTCTGTCTGCAGATGGCTAGCGCACCGCTAGGCACTATTCACACGGTGCGCTAGGCACTATTCACCTTTTTTTTTTTTTTTTTTTTTTTGAATTCTAGGGATTAAAACACGCACTTTTTACAAAAGGGATCTATGCTAGAAAAATTTCTAAAAATTATTAAAAATTCTCTTGTGTAGTTTTACGCTAAAAATTATTAGAAAAATATCTTTGTATAGTTTTTCAGTTTCTTATAAAAATCTTGTGTTTATCCATTAACAATGTGATAAAAAATGTATTACCATTATAATTAATTCCTCGAAAAATAAAATACACATATGAACTTTAGAAAATAATAATACGAAAATACGAGGCGTTACACAACCCTTCTTTAAACACCTAGAGGCCTTGAGCATGGACACTTGTAACACCTCGAAAATTTACGTCCAATAATGTACTGACACGTGTCATAGGCTTTGAATATGTGAAAAAGCACTTTAGAGGGACTAAAGTTGATAAACAAGGAAACTATGTGAATATAAGGGTCCAAAGTGTCAACAATGGATAAATAGGCCCTACAATAACCCTACATGGTGTTTATAATCTTAAACGATTAAATCATGGATCATACAAAGCGGAAAATGAAAGAAAGTGAGTAATTACAAACTACAGGGGCTAAACGTGTCAACATGTTGAAAGTATACCTCTGAGCGACCTTTTGGCAAACCTGAAGCTTTGTAATGGTAAAATATACTCACTAGAATATGTGGTAAAAATTTCATAAAGTTTCGTTATCGTATGAGAAAGTTATGACCAAAACCGTGTACAAAGGGTTAAAAGTGTAAAATTCATAATTCCTTGTTCGGAAACCTTTCTCCAAGCATTCAAGACCTTCCAATGCATGGCCACACTCCCTAGGACACCCCTGACCTGCTTTCACTGACTTTGCATGCTGAAAATGTCGGAAAGATCGAATAACAAGAGTGCAGGGACTGAACATGCAACAAAACAACAAACTTTGGAACAAGAGCCCTCGCGTGGCGCGAGGACCCGTCGCGTGGCGCGACGGGGCTGTTTTTCCAGCAGAACGTACAGCTGCCAGTTATCAGGTCTGTTTCGAGTTGTAACCAGCTGTAATCGATACAAGAGGCTCTCCAATGGATTTACATGCATGTAGGGGCACTTGGACTCATCTTATACCATCCCTAGACTCATGTGGCAGCATCAAATGAGATCAAACTAGTTATAAAAGATCATTGAAGTAGTAACATTCAAGCACTTGCATTTTCAAAAAATTCACAAGATCATCTCTGGATCTCTCTGGACATCAAGCCAACTTTCTAGTGATCTCTAAGCATTATTAGGACTCTTGTAAGTGTTCATAACTCTCTCTATTTCGTTCTAGCTTAGTTAATTAAGCAAAAGTCAAACCATCGTAATTTAAGTTTGACTTTAAGATTAAACGAAATTTGCTCAGTCTTTTCTCGAATTGAAAGTACCTACAAGTTGGTATTTATGTGGGTAACAAACCCTTAAAATGGTATTTTCAGATTCCCACTCTAAGTATGATTATTGTCGAGTAAAAGCTTATCTTAAAAAGTCAACAGAATGATTAATTGCAAATTTAAGCATGATTAGCAATGTAGGGTACATGCAACCTGTTTGATCATTAAAATAACTTGGTAATTAATGTAAGAACATATCTCAACATGTTCATCTCGACAATTTTCAGTTTAAACCCGAATCGGAACCGAAAGTCGCATAAATTGACTTTTGCTTTGACTATCAGTTCTGATCCATTCATGCATGTTTGAGATCTGCCTTAGAGCATATTTTGGACCAGGTTTCATATATGTATAACTCTCTGAGATTGTACAACTTGGTTCAATACCTATCCGATTCATATGCATGTTTCCGATTTATGCTTAAATGTGACTATTATGCCCTTTTGACTATAAAACGTGATTTTTGAAAAAGTGAAAGAGTAGAAACATTTGTTACTGATTTATAAACTTGCACCAAAAATTTGATATCAGTTTGAGGTCTAGATTAAGAGTTATGCTCATTATCGTAATATGAAAGCTTTATGTTAAATTAATTGGCGTAATTAGCATATAACCTATTTAAACCCACTTTTTAATATCAAAATTTTTACCCACTGTTATAATATAATATTTTGGGATTTTTAAAGATTTTTATTTAATTTTTGGCTGAGCATAACATAGGTCTCTAAGTTTAATTCGGTTAATACCGATTTTGCCCTTTTAAGCCATAACATGAGTTTTACAAATCCTTTTGACCCCAAATCTTTTTCTACTGATTTCATTTGATAAATAAAATATTTTGAGCATTCTGGAATTATAAAAATATCAGCTTTCTTTTACAAACCCGGAAACGGCTCCAAATCGCCTTTTTAAGCGTTTTTAACACATAGTATGTACTATAACCATATTAAACATATAAGGTTGATACCTACTGATGTTTTTAGTATATTTTTATAAAATAACAGTAAGTATAAGCTTTTGAACTCAGGTTTCCAGTTTTGACCTTTTTAGCCCTTGTGAAATTACCAAAATACCCCTAAGAAGCATAATTTGGTTTTAAATGATAAATCTCACATATGGGTCATACTCTACTGTTATAACATGTTAAATCAAGTATATTTACTGTATAAATCAGACCTGTAACTCAGATTACAAATTAAACTCTTTTATAATCTTTAAATGACCAAAATGCCCATATAAGGCATAATTTGTGTTTAAATCCGTTTTGGGCATAATAAAAGATATCTTACTGATATTATAACATATTTAAGGCATATTAACTCAGGGAACTTGCATATGACACTTTTGGTTACCCGTGACGCCCTTTTCGCGTTCGGTTCGGTTTATGTAACTAGTTTGCATAAATTGACCGAAACGGGTCAAACATTATCATCTTTGTCTCAAAATCCAGAATGTATTTAGTATACCCATATTATACAAGTATTCAAACTTGTCGGGTCTAAATCACATTCTATCCGGTCTTCGCTTAATCGTGCGTTTGAACCGTATCGTCCTTAAAACTAGCCGGTCTAAGCTTAAGCTTAAATAAAGACCCGTTAGAAATCTAATAGGTTATTATAAACCTTTGTTCCAGAATAAGAAGAACCAGTAAAAGCTACCTTCACTTGCTAGTTGTGATTTATACTTTACTCAGGTAAATACTTTTAACTTATTTTCCCTATACGGGCTTGGGTTACGGTATATAGAATACCGCTTGATCGAGCATCAAATCTTACATCTTTGGGTGGTTAATTGAATAATTTGATCGGATCGTTTAAACAGTCTTGTTTACTTAAAGCCTTTGGGGGGTTAATGACCATGTCCCGGATATCCTTGGCATCATCTTACGAGATGGCCACGACCTGAGCACGGGGTGTAGGCGTACACCTGTCAGTGTATAACTCTATAATGTGGTGTGTCTATTGATCTTTAACCCGGACAAGATCCGGGCTACTGAACGCACAAGTAACATGTAATTCGTTCACAAGATTATATTGCATAATTATCCCAAGTTATAAAATGTTTTGTGCCGCGTGCATTCAAATCAATTTTTAACCCTTTTCAAAATGAGTCAGTTAAATTGTATTTACCAGTGTAAACTGACGTATTTTTCCCAAAAGGTTAAGTGCAGGTACTACTCGTACTAGGCTGGCGGTCTTCTAGAGCGTCCACAATAAGTCTCGCAAACTTGGATGACAATAAAGCTGTTGAACAATATCTTATTTTATTTTGATCCGCCTGTGGATCCGTTTCAACTATTGTGATATTTAATATTACACTTTATTAAAGTTGAAATGAATCTATCTTTGCTTCCGCTGTGCATTTATATATTGTGTTGTTTGTCTATGATGATACCAACTACGTCACTATACTCCCCACCGGTCCCACCGGTGACACGTGGAAAATAGGGGTGTGACAGGTTGGTATCAGAGCCAACTTTGAGTGAATTAAACACTAGCCATTTGTGTTTAATCTCAGTTACACAATTGCACATTCCTCGATTCTCGAGTCTAGACAAAGAACTTAGGAATTTTCCAAATTTTTGGTTTTATTTCTAACTTTGTCTTATATATATTTTTGTGTTGTATCAGTTGTTGTTTTTGACAGGTTCACAAAAATGCCGCCACGTATGAGAGGAAGAGGAAGGGGACAAGGAGCACATGTAGCCCCAAAGGACCACGAGGTCGGACCGTCACACCGGCGAACACCTTCGGATCCTCATAACTCAGATGCTCAAAATCTTTGGAGGTCTTTTATTGAACCAGCTAGGCGCTCAGTTTCACTGAGTACCTCACCTTCAATCCCACACTCCTTTGGGCCTCATTCTGAGAATGAGCCCCATAACTCTCACCAGTCCTATATTCCTCTAGGACACAATTCACCCTTTGACCATCCATCACCCGTCTTCCAGGGCCTGTTCAACCCTAACGACTACCTAGGAGCAGCAGTGGGCTTTAACCCACTTGGACCCGAAGACCACTTTTCTGGTGGCAACCCGATGGACATCGATGAAGATACCGATCCTGCAATGCCACCATCAGGAACACCGAACCACTCCATCGAGATTTCTGATGGGTCACCTTTTATGGGATCACCATACAATGGTCCCGACAGCTTTGAGGAGAACTTCAAGCAGTATGACTGGGCATTTACTCCCAGTTACCATAACTCTCCCCTGCACCAGCCACACCACTCTCCCCTGCACCAGCTGCAGCACAACTCTTCCCTACATCAGCCACAGCAGCAGAGGAATCCTTCCGAGGATTCCCGATTTGTCGCGGTCACTCCGCCAGCAGCACCACCTCAGCTTCAGCCTCCCTCGCCCCCAAGGCGAAGGAGAACGACCTTGCGGATTTCCGCTCGAGGGGGAATACACATCAGCACCCCTCCACATTCAAGTGGCAGCCGGTACTCGCCTGTCCACGAAGAACCAGAGATGGGAGAATCTTCACATCCCGTCTCTGAAGTAGTCTCTGCGCCTGTCGCACCACAACCACCAATGGGTTTTGGAGACCCAATTCCCACTTACGCTGGTGCGACAGCGTACAATCCCTTCGAGCAGCAGATCCACACAGGTTACAACTTTGCATAGGATCCCTACTGGTTAGCTTCGAGCTTCAACCCTCTCCGTCCGGAAGGTCCTTATGGAGGTCCCTGGGCTACGGGACAATCGACCTATGGATACCCACCATATGGGTATCAGCAACCGCAGCCTCCTCAACCTCCGCATTATCAGCAACCGCCGCCTCCTCAACCTCAGCATCTTCAACAACCACCGCGGACACCGGTGATGTCGCCGCCACAATTCCAAGAAATCCTTCATGAGATACATGAGGTGCGACAAGAGGTGCGGCATGAGATGCGGCAGGAATGAAGGCATAACCGGAGGATGTTTAAGAAGATGGTGGATTTAATCAAGGGTAAAAGCAAGAAGGATCACTGAGTCCTTTGTTTGTTTATTTATTTTGGTAGTAATCATGTCCCTGCAAGGACATTTATTTCTGTACTCTGCCCCTGCGTGGGCATATTTCTCATGTTCTGCCCCTGCGTGGGCATGTTTTTCTTTTTGACCCCTGCGTGGGTTTGTTTTGTTAGTTGGCCCCTGCGTGGGCATGTTGTTTGTGTAAAAGTCCCGTTTAGGGCAGTTTGTACTTGTTTAATTATTATTTGGAATGGTTAATTTAAGTTTTTCATTTTTAAATTATGTGCATGAACATAGTATATAAATAAATGAAAAATAACATTTATTATTTTGATTTACCATTTTAATAATAATAAGAATCTTAAAAAGGTAAAACCTAGCTTGAATGTCATATTAAAGACCTGGCCAATATGGTAGAACCTGTTTAAAAAGATTCAAATCTCTGTTAACATCTGTAAACATGTTAACATTCTGGGCTAGTGTGATCCGCAAAATCACACATGTCACCCTTTTTGATAGATTATCCAAATTTAAATTTTTATATATATATATCTGATTGTGGCATAATGCCTACGGGCTATAATTAATGTCACATAAAAATCAAAGGCAGCCGTAGCTTATAGACTCCCTGCCAAGAAAAGGATTGATTTGTTTTAATTATTCAAATCTTAATCCTATAAGATCTAAATTATAATTTAGAAATTGTCCTCCGTGACTAGGCCTATTGTGCCAATATTTTATTTCATTTTGGGATGGAATTATTAATAAAAAAAAAAGTCCTAAATGAAATCACTTAAATTAACTAATATGGCTTTTATTTACCATGGTTAATAAATCGTCAAGAACGATAATACTGTTTAGGCTTCTAAATAGACATTGTCCTTATTTTATGTAGCAATTAAGACTACATGGCTAAGTCTGAAGAAATAAACAGTCGTCCAGTGGAAAACCCGGATAATACGAAAATACTCTTAACTGGTGCGGAACTACAAGCATTAGTAGAAAATGCAGTTACTAAGGCCATCGAGAGGCAATATAGTGAATCAAATGGTACTCAAAGCAGGGCCAGATCAGCTCCTCACTCTAAGCCAAAAGTTCACTCTGAGGCTCATAGCAAACCGCCCTCTAAGAAAGATGAACTTAAGAAAGATGAGCTCAAGAAGGATAATGATCGACACTCATCAAATCAGAACAGTGTTCCCTCAAAAAGGGTGGTGTATGATGCCAAACCACACACCAAGTCATGTACTTACAAGTACTTTGTTTCTTGCAAACCCCGGGACTTCACCGGGGAGAAAGGAGCAGTAGATTGTATGACTTGGTTGGACGAAATGGATACGGTTGTAGACATCAGCGGTTGTGCTGAAAGGGATGTAGTAAAATACGTATCCCAATCGTTCAAAAGAGAAGCACTGGCGTGGTGGAAGTCTCTCATACAAGCTACTGGAAAGATCCCACTCTACAATCTATCATGGGATCAGTTCGTTGCTCTCATTAAAGATAATTATTGCCCGCAGCACGAAGTTGAGAGAATTGAGTCAGACTTCCTATCTTTAGTGATGAAGAATTTAGACTGCCAAGCATACCTCACCACTTTCAATACCCTATCTAGATTGGTTCCATACTTGGTAACCCCAGAACCTAAGAGGATTGCTCGCTTCATCGGGGGTTTAGCCCCAGAGATTAAAGCAAGTGTTAAGGCATCAAGGCCCGCAACCTTTAGATCAGCAGCTGATCTATCTCTCTCTTACCTTGGACGTAGTCAGGTTGAGAGCACTCAGGAATTCAGAAGAAAACAAAAGGAAGCGTGAGGATGATACCTCACAAAGATCAGGTAAGAAACACCGAGGAAATGACGACCACAAGAAAGGGTCGGGATCTAAGAGAGATGGGCAACAATCGGGAGATAAGCCCAAATGTAAAACATGCAAGAAGAATCATTTTGGGAAGTGTCGCTTTGAGTCGAAATCCCAGTCTCACACGAGAACCTGTGGAATTTGCAAGTCTACGGATCATAAGACCTTGGAGTGTAAGAAGTTGAAGGACGCAGCCTGCTATGGTTGCAATGAAAAAGGGCACATCAAGTCCAATTGCCCAAAGAACACCAAGAAAACCGAAGATGGGAAGAAGACCAATGCGAGGGTCTTCAAGATGGACGCTAAGGAAGCTGTTCAGGATGACAACGTGATCACAGGTACTTTTCTCGTAAATGATGTTTTTGCTAGAGTATTGTTTGATTCTGGAGCAGATAAATCTTTTGTAGATAATAAGTTTTGTGAGTTGTTGAAATTACCTGTAAAACCCTTAAGCGTGAAATATGAGGTGGAACTAGCTGATGGAACCATAGAAACCGCCTCAACTGTTTTAGATGGATGTGTTATATCCATTAGGAATCACTCTTTTCCTTTGTCCTTACTTCCCTTTAAGCTAGCCGGCTTTGACATAGTGATAGGTATGGATTGGTTATCACATAACCAAGCCCATATTGTGTGCAATAGAAAGCAAGTGGTAGTCAAAACTCCGTCTGGTGAGTCGCTTACCATCCAAGGGGATACCCAGCATGGATTGCCTGAGCAAGTGTCTATGCTCAAGGCATCCAGATGTCTGCAGAAGGGTTGTGTCATTTATATGGCACAAGTTACTATTGATGAGCCAAAACCTAAAATTGAAGACATTCCCGTCATTTCGGAATATCCTGAAGTTTTTCCCGAAGAACTACCTGGTTTACCACCAGATAGGCAAGTGGAATTCCGAATCGACATCATCCCGGGTGCAGCACCAGTAGCAAGAGCGCCATATAGGTTAGCACCAACGGAAATGAAGGAGTTAAGGACGCAGTTAGATGATCTGTTAGCCAAAGGTTTCATTAGACCTAGTTCGTCACCTTGGGGAGCGCCGATATTGTTTGTCAAAAAGAAGGATGGATCGATGCGCCTGTGCATCGATTACCGTGAGCTTAATAAAGTCACTATCAAGAATAGGTATCCTTTGCCCAGGATCGACGATCTGTTCGATCAGTTACAAGGGGCAAGCTACTTCTCTAAGATCGACTTGAGGTCAGGCTATCATCAGTTGAAGGTCAAGGATGAAGATGTGCACAAGACAGCGTTTAGGACTCGTTATGGTCATTACGAGTTCCTAGTGATGCCTTTTGGGCTCACTAATGCACCGGCCGCATTTATGGATCTCATGAATCGCATCTGCAAGCCTTACTTAGACAAATTCGTCATCGTCTTTATTGACGACATCCTTATTTACTCGAAGAGCAAGGCTGACCACGAGAAACACCTTCGTTGTATTCTCAAACTTCTACACCAAGAGAAACTCTACGCCAAATTTTCGAAGTGCGAATTTTGGTTTCGAGAAGTCCAATTCCTTGGACATGTGGTAAGTGAGCGTGGTATCCAAGTGGATCCCGCTAAGGTAGAAGCAGTTATGAATTGGCAAGAGCCAAAGACGCCTACTGAGATTCGTAGTTTCCTGGGTCTAGCAGGATATTATAGGCGTTTCATCGAAAATTTCTCAAGGATTGCTGCGCCTCTAACTTCGTTGACACGTAAGAAGGTTAAGTTTGATTGGGGCCCTAAGCAGCAGGAATCCTTTGACATTCTGAAGAAAAAGTTAAGCAATGCACCAGTGTTAACATTGCCCGATGGTATAGAAGAATTCTTGGTGTATTGTGATGCATCCCACACTGGTATGGGCTGTGTACTCATGCAGAAAGGCAAGGTTATCGCCTACGCTTCACGACAGCTAAAGGTGCACGAGAAGAACTACACCACCCATGACTTGGAGCTGGGTGCCGTTGTATTTGCATTAAAACTATGGAGGCATTACTTATATGGAACCAAGTGTGTGATCTATTCAGATCACAAGAGCCTTCAACATTTGTTTAATCAGAAAGACTTAAACATGAGGCAAAGACGATGGATGGAAACTCTAAATGATTATGATTGTGAGATAAAATACCATCCAGGCAAGGCAAATGTAGTTGCTGACGCCTTAAGCAGGAAAGAAAGAGTAAAGCCGATAAGAATCAATGCCAAGCGCATTGAAATAAGGAATAGTTTGAACGAAAAGGTGTTAGCTGCACAGAAGGAAGCTGTGCTGGAAGCTAACTATCCTGAAGAAAAACTAGGAGTAACTGAGGAGCAGTTATCCTATGACAAGGACGAAATGCTAAGATTGAATGGACGAATATGGGTTCCAGTTTTTGGAGGACTTCGAGATGTTATCCTCCAGGAAGCCCACAGTTCCAAATATTCTGTTCATCCTGGAGCTGATAAGATGTATCAGGATCTAAAGGCAAACTACTGGTGGATTGGTTTGAAAAAGTATGTAGCTGCTTATGTAGCTAAATGTTTGACTTGCGCGCAAGTCAAAGCAGAACACCAGAAGCCGTCAGGTTTGTTACAACAACCTGAAATTCCCACGTGGAAGTGGGAGATGGTGACGATGGATTTCATCACCAAATTACCAAAGACGAGAAAGGGAAATGATATTATATGGGTCATAGTAGATAGACTGACTAAGTCAGCACATTTCCTACCCATCAAGGAAACTTACAGCTCAGACATGTTAGCTCAACTGTACGTAGATAAAATTGTAGCGTTGCATGGCGTGCCATTGTCAATTATCTCGGGTAGAGATACGAGATACACCTCTCATTTTTGGAAAAGTTTCCAACAGTCTCTAGGCACGCGCTTAAATTTTAGTACGGCTTACCACCCACAGACAGACAGACAGAGTGAGCGTACCATCCAAACATTGGAAGACATGCTTAGAGCATGTGTGATTGATTTAGGTGGCAGTTGGGATAAGCATCTGCCATTGGTCGAGTTCTCCTATAATAATAGCTACCACACTAGTATTAAGGCTGCGCCCTTTGAGGCATTATATGGTAGAAAATGCAGAACACCCATTTGTTGGGCGGAAGTAGGAGAAGTTCAATTATCAGGATCAGATTTGGTTTTTGAAACAACGGACAAGATTGTCCAGATTCGCGATCGTCTGAAAGCTGCCAGAGATAGGCAGAAAAGTTATGCAGATCCAAAGCGTAAGTCTTTTCACTTCAAAGTAGGTGACAAGGTATTGCTAAAAGTATCACCCTGGAAGGAGGTGATGCGATTTGGTAAGAAAGGCAAGCTAAGCCCGAGATACATAGGACCTTTCAAGGTTATCGAACGTGTCGGGTCAGTTGCCTATAAGCTAAACTTGCCTGAATAGCTCAGTGCTATACATAATGTCTTTCACATCTGTAATCTGAAGAAGTGTTTCGCTGATGAATCACTGGTCATACGGCATACGGATGTACATATAGATGAGGGCTTGAAATTTGTGGAGAAACCATTGTCGATTGAGGATCGACAGGTGAAGAAGCTTCGAAGGAAGCATGTGCCTATTGTTAAAGTCAAATGGGATGCCCGTAGAGGTCCCGAATACACATGGGAGGTGGAATCCACGATGAAAGAAAAATACCCTCACTTGTTTCAGTAAATCTCGAGGTTGAGATTTCTTTTAAGGGGGTGAGGATGTAACAACTCGAAAATTTACGTCCAATAATGTACTGACACGTGTCATAGGCTTTGAATATGTGAAAAAGCACTTTAGAGGGACTAAAGTTGATAAACAAGGAAACTATGTGAATATAAGGGTCCAAAGTGTCAACAATGGATAAATAGGCCCTACAATAACCCTACATGGTGTTTATAATCTTAAACGATTAAATCATGGATCATACAAAGCGGAAAATGAAAGAAAGTGAGTAATTACAAACTACAGGGGCTAAACGTGTCAACATGTTGAAAGTATACCTCTGAGCGACCTTTTGGCAAACCCGAAACTTTGTAATGGTAAAATATACTCACTAGAATATGTGGTAAAAATTTCATAAAGTTTCGTTATCGTATGAGAAAGTTATGACCAAAACCGTGTACGAAGGGTTAAAAGTGTAAAATTCATAATTCCTTGTTCGGAAACCTTTCTCCAAGCATTCAAGACCTTCCGATGCATGGCCACACTCCCTAGGACACCCCTGACCTGCTTTCACTGACTTTGCATGCTGAAAATGTCGGAAAGATCGAATAACAAGAGTGCAGGGACTGAAAATGCAACAAAACAACAAACTTTGGAACAAGAGCCCTCGCGTGGCGCGAGGACCCGTCGCGTGGCGCGACGGGGCTGTTTTTCCAGCAGAACGTACAGCTTCCAGTTATCAGGTCTGTTTCAAGTTGTAACCAGCTGTAATCGATACAAGAGGCTCTCCAATGGATTTACATGCATGTAGGGGCACTTGGACTCATCTTATACCATCCCTAGACTCATGTGGCAGCATCAAATGAGATCAAACTAGTTATAAAAGATCATTGACGTAGTAACATTCAAGCACTTGCATTTTCAAAAAATTCACAAGATCATCTCTGGAGCTCTCTAGACATCAAGCCAACTTTCTAGTGATCTCTAAGCATTATTAGGACTCTTGTAAGTGTTCATAACTCTCTCTATTTCGTTCTAGCTTAGTTAATTAAGCAAAAGTCAAACCATCGTAATTTAAGTTTGACTTTAAGATTAAACGAAATTTGCTCAGTCTTTTCTCGAATTGAAAGTACCTACAAGTTGGTATTTATGTGGGGAACAAACCCTTAAAAGGGTATTTTCAGATTCCCACTCTAAGTATGATTATTGTCGAGTCAAAGCTTATCTTAAAAAGTCAACAGAATGATTAATTGCAAATTTAAGCATGATTAGCAATGTAGGGTACATGCAACCTGTTTGATCATTAAAATAACTTGGTAATTAATGTAAGAACATGTCTCAACATGTTCATCTTGACAATTTTCAGTTTAAACCCGAATCGGAACCGAAAGTCGCATAAATTGACTTTTGCTTTGACTATCAGTTCTGATCCGTTCATGCATGTTTGAGATCTGCCTTAGAGCATATTTTGGACCAGGTTTCATATATGTATAACTCTCTGAGATTGTACAACTTGGTTCAATACCTATCCGATTCATATGCATGTTTCCGATTTATGCTTAAATGTGACTATTATGCCCTTTTGACTATAAAACATGATTTTTGAAAAAGTGAAAGAGTAGAAACATTTGTTACTGATTTATAAACTTGCACCGAAAATTTGATATCAGTTTGAGGTCTAGATTAAGAGTTATGCTCATTATCGTAATCTGAAAGCTTTATGTTAAATTAATTTGCGTAATTAGCATATAACCTATTTAAACCCACTTTTTAATATCAAACTTTTTACCCACTGTTATAATATAATATTTTGGGATTTTTAAAGATTTTTATTTAATTTTTGGCTGAGCATAACATAGGTCTCTAAGTTTAATTCGGTTAATACCGATTTTGCCCTTTTAAGCCATAAAATGTGTTTTACAAATCCTTTTGACCCCAAATCTTTTTCTACTGATTTCATTTGATAAATAAAATATTTTGAGCATTCTGGAATTATAAAAATATCAGCTTTCTTTTACAAACCCGGAAACGGCTCCAAATCGCCTTTTTAAGCGTTTTTAACACATAGTATGTACTATAACCATATTAAACATATAAGGTTGATACCTACTGATGTTTTTAGTATATTTTTATAAAATAACAGTAAGTATAAGCTTTTGAACTCAGGTTTCCAGTTTTGACCTTTTTAGCCCTTGTGAAATTACCAAAATACCCCTAAGAAGCATAATTTGGTTTTAAATGATAAATCTCACATATGGGTCATACTCTACTGTTATAACATGTTAAATCAAGTATATTTACTGTATAAATCAGACCTGTAACTCAGATTACAAATTAAACTCTTTTATAATCTTTAAATGACCAAAATGCCCATATAAGGCATAATTTGTGTTTAAATCCGTTTTGGGCATAATAAAAGATATCTTACTGATATTATAACATATTTAAGGCATATTAACTCAGGGAACTTGCATATGACACTTTTGGTTACCCGTGACGCCCTTTTCGCGTTCGGTTCGGTTTATGTAACTAGTTTGCATAAATTGACCGAAACGGGTCAAACATTATCATCTTTGTCTCAAAATCCAGAATGTATTTAGTATACCCATATTATACAAGTATTCAAACTTGTCGGGTCTAAATCACATTCTATCCGGTCTTCGCTTAATCGTGCGTTTGAACCGTATCATCCTTAAAACTAGCCGGTCTAAGCTTAAGCTTAAATAAAGACCCGTTAGAAATCTAATAGGTTATTATAAACCTTTGTTCCAGAATAAGAAGAACCAGTAAAAGCTACCTTCACTTGCTAGTTGTGATTTATACTTTACTCAGGTAAATACTTTTAACTTATTTTCCCTATACGGGCTTGGGTTACGGTATATAGAATACCGCTTGATCGAGCATCAAATCTTACATCTTTGGGTGGTTAATTGAATAATTTGATCGGATCGTTTAAACAGTCTTGTTTACTTAAAGCCTTTGGGGGGTTAATGACCATGTCCCGGATATCCTTGGCATCATCTTACGAGATGGCCACGACCTGAGCACGGGGTGTAGGCGTACACCTGTCAGTGTATAACTCTATAATGTGGTGTGTCTATTGATCTTTAACCCGGACAAGATCCGGGCTACTGAACGCACAAGTAACATGTAATTCGTTCACAAGATTATATTGCATAATTATCCCAAGTTATAAAATGTTTTGTGCCACGTGCATTCAAATCAATTTTTAACCCTTTTCAAAATGAGTCAGTTAAATTGTATTTACCAGTGTAAACTGACGTATTTTTCCCAAAAGGTTAAGTGCAGGTACTACTCGTACTAGGCTGGCGGTCTTCTAGAGCGTCCACAATAAGTCTCGCAAACTTGGATGACAATAAAGCTGTTGAACAATATCTTATTTTATTTTGATCCGCCTGTGGATCCGTTTCAACTATTGTGATATTTAATATTACACTTTATTAAAGTTGAAATGAATCTATCTTTGCTTCCGCTGTGCATTTATATATTGTGTTGTTTGTCTATGATGATACCAACTACGTCACTATACTCCCCACCGGGCCCACCGGTGACACGTGGAAAATAGGGGTGTGACAACACTTGCTCAGGCAGTCCATACCGAGTATCTCCCTGAATGGTAAGTGATTCACCAGACGGAGTCTTGATCAACACTTGCTTCTTATTGCAGACAATCTGAGCCTGGTTATGAGATAATCTGTAACACCCCAGCCCGGATGGGCTGACGTGTCACTTTTACGGAGTCAGATCAAAAACATAATTCCATTAATACTTAAATGTATTACAAGGCTTTACAATTTAAATGGAAATAGGCTGTCTAATTTAATACATTTATTTCTACGGTCTTTTCCAAACACTCGAGCATTCTTCCAGATCCCGTCCCAGATTGTCTTGATAACCTGACGTAAAGAAGAAAACACAAAAACGTACGTCTGAGCAAAATTTGAAAGTTTTGCCCAGTGTGCGGATAGAGGAAAACAAAAAGCTTATTTTATTTGAAATCCGGGTGGAACTTTATGTTAAAATGATGCGATGCAAGCAACGTAATTTCATAATCATATCATACGGATGTACCCATGAGCCAAACTTAAAACGTGACACTACACAGGTAGCTACTCCTGCATAATTATCACACGAGATGTCGAGTTGGCATACCCGTTACCCACCTCCTTAAACTTAAATCCTAGGATCGATCCATACGCCTCCTAATAACCTTATGTACCACACTTGTACTTAAGAGACGCCGTGAACTGATCTCTCCGTCATGGATGGAGCACATGATGTCGATGCCACAACAACATGCCCGTGGGACACTCCACGAGAAGCGACACTCAGGGTATCAGAGTACAAATGGTCTTATTCACATAACTTATCAAAAATATTTTCATAACAAGACGTAACATATATTGGAACATGCGATAATGAGTACAATAATACTATCGCATGACATGAAAGCTAAATCGAAGGTTATGATTAGAATAGGAATCCAACGGACTGTCAAATGAATCGATAATCAAAGACGTGAGGAGTTTTAAAAGATATATTTTTAATAAACCATTTTCTAAATAATCAACGTAAAATAGAACCTTTTCAAAACGTTTGTTACTTCCAAAACATATTTCATAACATAATCTTAATACGGAATTTAAAATCAGAAATGAGATACTTGTATCCAAACGACATAAATCGAAAGAAAGGATTCTATCCGTACCAAAATAACATATATCGAAAGAAAGGAATCTATCCGTACCAAAATAACATAAATCAAAAGAAAGGATTCTATCCGTACCTTAATAATTTCCAATTGATGCTACCTTGTTTTCAATTGTTTCTGATAATATTGCAGATTTATACGGGCAGAGTTTAGCCTACTGATTATCCTCTTAACCTAATTTGCACACGAACTAGGTAATTAACTAATACAGCTTTTATGATAACTCACGAGATCAAATTCTCACAACGAATGACAAAGTGCAATACTTAAACATCCAGCGGATTCACAACTAAGGACAGAGTATAGCCCAATTTTGGACAGCACTCAACATCCCGTCGAAATCACGATGAATGACAAAGTATAACCCTAATGTGGGCGGCACTTAAACATCCATTGGATATATTGATCGGTCGGATAATGAATCGTAGCAGCGATTGAGTTAATACCCGGCATCGTAGCAGCACCCCGCTATACTTAATTAGTGATTCGTGTGTGTTAATTTGTAGTAATCGGACCAAAACTCAACGTACAAGTTGAATTTCTCCGTCGCTCGAACACCAGAAACTAAGTGCCAATGTCCTGTATTTATACCCAAAAATTGTCATCCCTTGCGCATCGTAACACTCTAACCCTTACGATGCGCAAGGGTCACAAAGTTGTTATATGCTGGCCACGTGTGTTTGAGGTGCAGGTGAGTCGACGAAACTTTAAAATTCGAATTTTATAATGAGTTATATGGATAATCGTTGAGTAGGGAATACCCCCCCTGAGTTTTAGGGGCCCTAATCCTGATTCTGATTTTTCTGAAAATCTTAGGGTTTCTGCAGAATCACTTGGGTTTCTTAATTAGGGTTTCTTATTGGACAAAATAATAAAATCAATAATAGTTTTGTTATATTTTGGTTTTAAAATTTTCGGGTGTTACATAATCAGTCCATGCCTAAAACTATGTCGAAACCGGCTAACTTCAAAGGAAGTAGGGACAAAGGAAAAGAGTGGTTCTTAATAGATATAAAACATCCATCTAATATGGTTGAGGCGGTTTCTAAGGTGCCATCTGCTAATTCCACCTCATATTTCACACTTAAGGTCTTAACAGGTAAATTCAGCAATTTGCAAAACTTATTATCTACAAATGATTTATCAGCTCCTAAATCAAATAGCACTCTCGCATAAACATCATTTATAAGGAAGGTACCTGTGATCACATTGTCGTCCTTGACAGCTTCCTTTGCATCCATCCTAAAGACCCTAGCATTGGTCTTTTTCCCATCCTCAGCTTTCTTAGCGATCTTTGGGCAATTGGATTTGATGTGCCCTTTTTCGTTGCAGCTGTAGCATGTAGCGTCCTTCAGTTTCTTGCACTCTAGGGTCTTATGTTCCGAAGATTTGCAAATCCCACAAGGCCTCAGCTGAGATTGGGATTTTGAGTCAAGTCTGCACCTCCCAAAGTGGTGCTTCTTACAAACCTTACACTTGGGCTTATCTCCAGATTGATGCCCATCCTTCTTAGAACCAGACCCCTTCTGGTGGCCATTGTTTCCCCTGTGCTTCTTGTCTGACCGCCGTGAATTGTCATCTTCACGCTTCCTTTTCTCGGCATCCGTGTTCCTCAGCGATCTCTGCCTGACCGCGTCCAGTGTGAGGGACAAGGATATATCAGCTGCAGACCTAAATGTAGCTGGCCGAGAGGCTTTTACACTTGCCTTAATCTCTGGGGCTAAACCCCCAATGAAACGAGCTATTCTTTTGGGTTCCGGGGTCACCAGGTAAGGAACCAACCTTGACATTGTATTAAAGCTCGTAAGGTAAGCTTGACAATCCAGATTTTTCATTACCAAAGACAGAAAATCCGACTCAATCTTTTCTACCTCATGCTGAGGGCAGTAGTTTTCTCTAATCAATGCCATGAACTGATCCCATGTCAGATTGTACAATGAGATTTTTCCTGTAGCTTGGATCAAAGATCTCCACCAGGCTAGCGCCTCCCCCTTGAATGACTGAGACACGAACTTTACCACATCCTTATCAGCGCACCCGCTGATATCAACCACGGTGTCCATCTCATCCAACCATGTCATGCAGTCTATAGCTCCTTTCTCCCCAGTGAAATCCCTGGGTTTGCATGAAACAAAATACTTGTAGGAGCAACCCTTGTCACGGGGTCCTTGGTTCAATACGGTCCTTTGAGAGGGAACACTCCTTTGGTTTGATGAGTGTCGTTCATCATCTTTCTTTGGCTCATCTTTCTTAGAGGGTGGTGGCTTGCTGTGAGCCTCAGAATGAGTCTTAGGCTTGGAATGCGGTGCGGATAGGGTCCTACTCCGAGTCCCGCTATATTCCTGATACTGCCGCTCTATGGCTTTCGTAACAGCATTGTCTATCAATGCTTGCAGTTCTGCACCCGCTATGTTAATTCGGGTATTGTCATGATCCTCTCTGGGGTGACTGTTGATCTCATCCGAGTCAGCCATGTAGTTTGAACTGTTACATAAGATATTGACAATAGTTTATTTGGGAGTTTATTATGGAATTGTCTTTTATGGCAATTCATTAACCATGGCAAATATAGACCATATCTGGTTAATTTGTTAATCATATTTATTTAGGATTTTTATTTTAATTTATCCTAATTATAAAACAATAACAATATTATTAGTAGCACAAAAGGCCTAGTCACATGGACATTTTTAAATCATAAGCCATGATTTCAGAGAATCAAAGCATGAAGGTTTGAACATAGTTCTGTACCTTTTTCTGACAGGGAGTCGTAGACTACAACTGTCTTTTTCTTATATGACAATGAGTATGGCTCGTAGGCACTATATTACCAATGTATGGTCAACATATGATCATCTTAATTGATGATTTAAACCTATGATTTATAGATCATTAAGTTAGGTTAGCAATCTTTTGGAGAATCCTATTATAAGATGACGTGTGTGATTTTAACGAATCACGTCTGCCAGGAGCGTTAACATGTTTTCAGATGTTAATAGGGATTTGAATCTTTTAAACAGGTCTTACCATCTTGGCCAAGTCTTATAATGACATACAGGCTAGGTTATACCTTCAAGATTCTCATTTAATATTCAACAGGCAGATATTTATAAAAGGAATGATGTTTGATTTATTTATTTCATATATTTATGCATATAATGACAAAAGTGAAATTTATAAACTTAACATTTCATTAATTTTTAAAAGGATTATACATTGCCCTAAACGGGACTTTTAACAGAAACAATTTGCCCACGCAGGGGCTAAACTGATAATACAAGTCCACGCAGGGACCAAATACTAGAATAGATGTCCACGCAGGGACTAAAAAGACAAGTCCATGCAGGGACTAAATACACAGATAAATGTCCACGCAGGGACTTGATTGAAATAGGAAATACAACAATACATATAGGGATTTAATGATCCCTCTTCTTCTTCCCCTTTAACAAGCTCGCTAGGCCCTTGAGGAAACCCCTGTTGTTCCTACGTTCTTCTTGAAATTCATGTTCCACCCGACTTAGTCTTTGGAGGATTTCCTCCTGTTCCGGTGGGGAAAATCGTGGTGGCTGCGACTGCTGTCGAATCGGTGGTCGAGCAGGTACTTGATATCCATGAGTTGGATATCCCACTCCCCAAGGGGCTCCATATGGTCCTTCGGGATGAAGGGCGTTGTAGTTTGCCGCTACCAGGTATGGGTCGGCTTCAACATAGTTATAATGAGTGTGAACCGGCTGCTCAAACGGATTGTACGCTGTTGAACCGGTGTATGTAGGAATCGGGTTGTCGAAACCCAATTGTGGCGGTGGTGGTGCAACTGGTGCAGAATTCACCTCTGGAATTGGGTTTGAGGGCCCACCCATTTGTGGGTCTTCATGCAGTGGCGGATAGTGACTGCCACTTGAGGGATGGGGGTGCTAAAATGAAAATCCCCTCCTCGCGCTGATATTCGTGCGCCTGTCCTCCACGTTACGAAACAAGTGCCACATCAGATGACATATCATCAGAAAATGCCACGTGACGTCAAATGCCATGTCATTAAATAAGTACCGCACCAGATACCATGTCGGCAAAAAACCACCACATCAGTAAACAAGTGTCACATCAGCAAAAAAATTAATTGGGTTAGGGTTCTGTTAGTTTGGGAGTGCCAGATGAAAATAAATTGAAAGTTGAGAGTGACGTTGTACAATTTGTAAGTTGAAAGTGTTATTGGTTAAATGTTGAAAGTTATAGGTATTTAAATCCAATATCCCTTATACAAATTAAGTTTCCAGTATCCCCTTGTAAACTGTATGTCTAAGCTGTTCATTTTCATATCCTATTTCTTTATATGTATGAGAATACTGTTTCCCATATATGTTTTTTTAACGGCTAATTTTTCCCTTTAAATACTTACACCTCTAAAGGATTGAACCTTGGTCTCTCGACAAGAGATAATTTCTCTTGACCACTAAGCTATAACCTAAGTGGCTTCCCATATATGTATTATGGCATTTTACATCTAAACTACTATTGTTTTAGAAATTGTTGTCTGCATAATTGGATATATGTAGGCCAAGAATACAACAGAAAGTGGAAATTTCATACACAGTGTAGTCCCCTCCGCTGGTCAAGTTTTTTCAAGATAAAAGCGTTATGAAACAAAAATAAATAAATATGGCTGAAAGGGCAAAAACGAAAAAGCCTCATTTGTTGATCTTTTTCGTTAAATACAGTTTCACCATCTTAAAAAAAACTTAAATAATTTTTATATACTTAATTATTTTAAAAATACATCAACCAAAAAAATAAGAGTTTTGTTATCTTTAATTTTAGAAGTAAATTACAAAAATCGTCCTTTACGTATGTCACCTATTGCAAACTGTGTTCTTTGTCTTCAATAATTACAGAAAACGTACTCGATGTTTGCAAACCTTTGCAAGTTTTTGTCCTTTAGCCCTAACTCACTTAATTTTTTGTGGTTAAATCTGACCAAATGGACCCCACATGAGCGTATTTTAGTCATTTTACTCTCATGTGATGTCCATTTGTTCAAATTTAACCACAAAAATACCCTCATGTGGGGTCCATTTGATCAGATTTAACCACAAAAATAAACTGAGTTATGGCTAAAGGACATAATTGCAAGGGTTTGCAAACATCGAGTACGTTTTCTGTAATTATTGAAGACAAAGGACACGGTTTGCAATAAGTGACATACATAAAAGACGATTTTTGTAATTTACTCTTAATTTTAGTTACTGAAATTAAGAGTTTTGTTATCTTTAATTTAGTATAATACTTCAACCCGAAAAAATAAGAGTTTTGTTATCTTTAATTTTAGTATAATACTTTTATAAAACAACATTAAAAAAACGTTGATTTACTATGTAATAATATTCGTAGTTTTATATACATAATTGTTCACAATTATATACATTTAGGGTTGTAAACGAACCAAATGCTCAGTAAACCGTTCATGAACCCTTCAGCAGGAAATTCTTTTGCGTTCATTCGTTTAATAAATAAATGAATATGAACAAAGAATCATGTTCGATTAATTAAATGAACGAACACGAACAAATGTCGCATTCGTTTAATTGTGTTCATGAACGTCAGGTAATATGTTCGTTGATTAGGTTATTAATATTTACATCTGTTCATGGTCGTTTTTTGTTTATGTTTAGTCATAGAAACTTAGATCTTTGAAACATTTTTTGGGGATGATTATGTTTATGCTTATTATGTCTAACTTGTGCCTTTGTTTTGGGATGATTATATTTATGATAATTATATCAAACGCTTAACAAGATGATTATGTCTAATGTTTGGGATTAAGAACGTTGTTTTATTATTTTTAAAATGATATATGTTCGTTTGTGCTGGTGAACCATTCGTAAACAAGTTCAATTTCTTAATGAATGAACGTGAAAATAATTTTCATTCGATATGTGTTCCTGAACAAGCTCGATGTTAAACGAACGAGAATGCACAAGACCCCATTTGATTCGTTTACAACCCTATACACATTACGTAACGTGTGTTTATATGTATGTATGTTGCATTTATACGTAATAAACAAAAAAACCGTTCACCGCCTCTTCCTTCTTTACACTCACTCTTTCCCTCTTTCTACACGCGAACTACCTTTTTTTTTGTGCATATCTCCATCGATTTTCCGGCGACTATAGGTAAGTATTTTGTTTCTTTGGTGTCATGTGTTAGTCAATCGTGCTGGTTTTCGGGTTTTCGTCTTTATACAATTTTGTTTAGTGGGTTTGTCTTAGTGATGTTACCGGAACGATGATGTCACTATATGCTTATTGTTAACTTTCTATGTACCCAAAATGTATTTTAGGGTTTGTTTTTATGTGCTTGATCGTTTTTGTTTACCGATTGCTTTTGACGATTCATTTTGATGTTGGCCATGATTTTGTTTTGTTGTTGTTTTTGTGTTTTATCATGCTATCACATATTTGCATGCATTTCAGGGTTGTTGGATTTTGTGTATTGAATGTTGCTTTGTTGGTGATGATGACTCTTTAGTTGTTGGAGACTATTTATACTTTTCGGTTGGATTTATGATGCTCTGTGGAGACGGTGGTTGTTGGATATTTGTGTGTTAATGTGTATCGGGGTCGTTTGAAAGGACTATTGTAGCACCCCCAGCCCGGTTCTAGGCTGACGTGTCACTATTACAGAATCAGATACAAAAGGGCTTATTTTATTAATATTCAAATGAGTTTACAAAAGATTTATTCCTGATAATTTATTTCATACATTATTAAAAGTACACACTAAGTTTTCAACTTGCTTGTTTTAGCTCTCTTCACACTTTCTCGCCATCCCTGCTAACCTGTAGAAAAGAAAAAAATATGCGAAGGAGCAAAAAGCCACGAGCAGATAATGATAGCAATGAATAATGAATATGAGAGAAAAGATAATAATGTAATTGTAACTACATGATAGAATTCAATAACTTTACTAATTTATAGAAATACCCATCGAGCCAGGTATATATATATAGTATAACAGAACAGGCGGAACAGGCTAGCTAGTCCTGAACCGATGTGCGATGGTGTATGGGCATCATACAAACCACCCACCAGAAATAATAATATCCTAGGATCGATCCATTGTCACACCCCGATATTTCCACATTTTACCGGTGGGCCCGGTAGGGGAGTATCGTGACGTAGTTGATATCATTATAGTCAAACAACACAATATTTAAATGCACAGCGGAAGCAAAAGATAGATATATTTCAACCGAATATAATTGTAATATCAAGTATCACAAACAGTTGAAATAATCCACAGGTGGATCAAAATAAAAGGAAACATTGTTCAACAGTTTTGACATCCAAGCTTGCGAGACTTATTGTGGACGCTAGGAGAAAGCCAGCCTAGTTCGCGTAGTACCTGCACTTAACCTTTTTGGGAAAATACGTCAGTTTACACTGGTAAATACAATTAACTGACTCATTTAGAAAAGGTTTAATAAAATTGATTTGAATGCACGTGGCACAAACTTTTTATAACTTGGGATAATTATTTGAATATAATCTTGTAAAAGAATTACATGTTCCTTATGCGTTCAGTAGCCCGATCCGTAGACCGGGTTAAAGATCAATAGACACACCACATAATTTATTTATGCACTGACGGGTGTACGCCTACACCCCGGGCTCAGGTCGTGGCCATCTCGTAAGATGATGCCAAGGATATCTGGGACATGGTCATTAACCCCCCAAAGGCTTTAAGCAAACAAAACATTTCAAAACGGAGCATATCAATGGTTTAACCTCTATTCGATTAAAGATTCAATGCCCGACCAAGCGGTATTTTATATACCATACCCCAAGCCCGTATAGGGAAAATAAGTTAAAAGTATTTACCTTTGCAAGTATCAATCACAAATAGCAAGTGCGTGTAGCTTTTACCGGGTCTCCTATTATGGAACGAAGGTTTATAATAACCTATTAGAATCCTAACGGTCTTTAGTTAAGCTTAAGCTTAGACCAGTTAGTTTTAAAGGAAGATACGGTTCGAACGCGTGATTAAGCGAAGACCGGAATAGAATGTGGTTTAGACCTGACAAGTTTGAAGACTTGTATAATATGGGTAAACTAAACACATTCTGGATTTTGAGATAAAAACGATAAGGTTTGACCCATTTCGGCTAATTTATGCAAACTAGTTACATAAACCGAACCGAACGCGCAAGAAGCGTAACGGGTAACCATAAGAGTCGTATGTAGGTTTCCTAAGTTAATATGCCTTAAATATGTTGTGATATCAGTAGGATACCTTTCATTATGCCCAAAACGAGTTTAATCTTAATTTAAGCCCCGTATGGGTATTTTGGTCATTTTAAAGGTTATAAAAGAGATTACTTATAATTCTGATATTCGGGTCTGAAATAATCAGTAAAACAACTTAATTTAATAGGTCATATCAGTTGTGATAAGTCTTATATGACAAAAATGGTTGTAAACCTAAACTATGTGTTTAATACGCTTAAAAGCCATTTTAAGCGATTTCCGGGTTATACAAGAAATCTGAGTTTTCTGATCAGGTTATAAAGCTCAAAATACTTCATTTATTATATAAAACTAGGTTATCACCCGGGAAATGCTTCCCGGCCTGGAGAAAGTTATACATGTCACTTATTATTTATAAGCAATACATACTTAAATAAAATGATAAAAAATAAGTGACATGTTATATGAAATCAAAAAGCAACAGTTTACATTATAAGCTACCAAAGACATGTTTTTTTTTATTAGTTAATAAACATGTTTTTTTTGTTAATAAACATGTTTTTTTTTCATTAAACTTTTACACAACATTGATTAATTATTAATACAATAATAAATTAAAAAATGTCTTCATAGATGTTAACAATAACTTAAGTAAATAGTGTCATTCAATGACATAAAAATGCGAAAAATTTAACCAGCTTCATTTGAGTGATCAAGAAATTAAAGAAAAACAGAACTCCACTACTTATCATCCTAACCAAACTCAATTCCCACACGGGATACATTTAATAAACAAATGACCCGACGTGACCCAACTCGAACGTACCGAACTTCAATGCTGCATCACTTGTGATACCAAATTCAGCAAAAAAGACTGTTCAATCTTGTTTGTGTTCTCTTTCACCTCCGCTCCTTCATCTTCGTTTTTGAAACACGCAACTGCACTTGTGATTTCTTGTACTAAATCGACGATTACGCCCATAAAATATTGAGCGTGTATCGCTTCGGGGACACTGCTGTTAAAAGTATAAACGTGGTGACCCGTTTAATCAATGTTTAATGGTTTTTATTCGATATAATAAAAGGAAGTAAATTGAAAGCTTACTTTAATTTGCCATAAGTAAGGAGGGAAATATTTGATTCTTTAATCTCTCTTACTGATGTAGGGTTTCTGAATATACCATTTGCTTCGAGAACAACTTTGTCCAATCCGCCGGATATGGCCAGCTTCTTAGCTTCTTCTAATGAATTCATACGCTCGTCATCAAACATCTCATTTCCGTCGCTTGTCAAGCACACCTGATAATGAAAATATATCTAGTTATTAATGGGTCAATTCAGGTTGTGTTTTATCTCAAACAATTATAAATATCAAAACCTAAGATTTAAGAAAGGAAAATAGTTTAAACGGGTAGGTTGAAAGTTAATAAAAAACTATTTTCAACGTATATAGGCATACAACCTCCGAAATCGTTTTGTTATAAGCATAGTTGATCCATTAAGCATTTAGAAAATCAATAAACATGTAAGTGTTTGACTCGTTATTCAACTAATCCAAACAACCTAAAATAGTACAAGTGGTTTGCGTCTGAGGCTCAAGATGACATGGCCTAACATATTTCGACCCGTTATTCAACCCAACCATTTCAGCCCATTTTTTCAGCAAACACCTATGATTAAACAAAAAAAATACTAAAAATAAGTGGTTTACCTAACCGTTTTTGTCATCCCAATTCTTGGTCTTCTCAAAACCTATCAACACATGATTTTAGCAAATTAAAAAATATTATTCAACTAATATAGTGTGTGTGTGTTTGTGTGTATATAAAAATAAATAATCAGCTTGGCATACGTACTATACTGATAGTTTGTTCCTCAGAAAGGCAAAGTCCACGTGTCTTAGGCATGTGGTAATGACCCTGACAAAAAAATGCATGGGTAGGTTGGGTAACAGAACAGGTCAAGTTGAGCACCAAACACATTTGGTTCATTTTTTAAAACATAAATAATTAATGCACTAATTACGGTTACCAGAACAATATTATTTCCATAATAATCCCCATATCTTTTAATAAAACATTTTAGGAGATTACATGCATTAAAGATAGATTATAGGCTAATGTTATGTGGCATGTTCCCCTGTTAGCTAAAGATTTTTAGTTAACTCTTTTGAGATCAAACACACAACAAATCGATCCACTTAAGTAATGAAAAATGTAATATTCACATAACGATGACAAAAAAGAACTCCTTACATTCCTCTCTCCATCCCTAGCCTCATTAAGTGCTTGCCTCTCAACCAAAAGTAAAGGAATTTTCTGTTCCACTCTCATATTCAAACTTTCAGAAAATGCTTGAATGTCATAATATAATGGTTGACACTCGCTTGTATCCATAACTTACGAGTCAAGACACTCTAAACATAGTTTCCGACCATCATTAAGAGTGGCATAGCTTGTTTCACGTGGCTGAAAATCATCGGTAATCATTATAATATCCAACTTTAATTTTAAATATATTATGTACCATAGAAATCAAAACCTTAAATAGTTTTCAAGACACATATACTCATCTCTATCATTGATAGAGAGCACTATTGTGATAATGGTATTGTAAACTGTCATAAAGAGTAAAGGGGGTAACAAATAGAGAAAATAGAACACCTTTTGTTTTTATGCTCCACAATATCTCCTGGTCTATCTCTAACAAAACGGAAAGGCAGGCTTCACCATATGAATGGAAACATACAAAAAACAAACTTACTTGTTGCAACATATAATCTACAATGAAAACTCGATTTCCTTCGGAAATTTTTCAGGTAACCTGCAACACTATTATAAAAAATAACTAACTTATTAATAATAGTTATAAATATATACAAGTAAAAAACTTAGAAAAATATATTCAATATAATGTATACTTAAGATCTCAATGAGAATGTAACCATCTAAAGACCCGTAAACCAACAGATAATCCGTAACTTACTATTCCAAGATTAACTTTGTTAGTTGACCAAAACGCACTTGGAGCAAAATAATCTTTATAACTTTATTTAGCTTTGCACCGTTTAGTTCAATTCTAATACGTCGCATCTTGCAAATGCATCTTAAAAGTAGACATGTGAAATCTGAGCTCTAAATACACATATAGCTTCACTGAACACATGAGCAACAAAGTATTACTCACATGATATAATTATAAAAGCAATCTCCATTGGTTTAAAAAGGCACGCCCGATGCGAGAGGGACGAATCAGAGATTCAGAGGAAAAAAGGCGTGCCTCGTGTAGTTCTGGGTCAAGATTAGGTTGTGAAACCAAAAATTTAACTGCCTTCACATCACCGTTCAGATATATAAGTATAAGTGTAATGGGTGTTTGACCAACCTTAATACCTGAATAAGAGTTGACTTTCATAACTAAAAATATCCACTAACACAAATAAGAAAAACATATCTATTATCACTAACCTTTCTACTTAATCACATTATGTCAAAATTCACTACACAGAAATACAACTATCTTAAATGATTTTGACATGGTATACACAAAAAAAGAGAATCCAAACTATAAGAAAAAACAAACCTGGGATGTTTCACATCTAGCTTTTGCTGAAGGTCTGTAATTCAGTGGTAGTTTTCAAACCGTGTGATTTGTAGTAGAGGTTTATAAGAAGCAAATATATTAAAAATTAAAAAAAAAACAATTATAGAAAAAATATAAGGCTAAAAGAAAGACTAATTACCCATCCTCTAGAACTGGAACATGAACCAATTTGAGGAACTTCAATATAGTCCATACCAGACATTAAAGCATTTTCTATAAAAAACAATTTCATTGATCAAAGGGTAGAAATTAAAGAATTTTCTATAAAAAAAATATCGTACCGGATTTGGCTCAGAAACGGTTTAACCGGGTGTATCGGGCGGTTCAACCGGGTCTACTGGCGCTTCAACCCAGAAGTTACCTGCATTACAAAAAGGATGAAAACACACTGATGATGAACAACACATTGAATAAAATCATATGACCAGAATGTAAATCACCTATAGAGAAGCCAAAAAAAACTCGTGAAATACTGTTCGTAGATGATGAAAAGATGCTTTTGGGGTTCTGATTAAAGATGATTAACTTGCCGTTGCAGACTAAAGACGACGAACTGATGATTATAGGTACCGACCAAAGATGTTCACCGTTTGGTTCGCTGAATTAATAGGGCTTTAATGTTCTACCTCCATACCAAAAATGAATTCTCTCAATTTCATGGGTTTGTTGTGTAATTAAATAAATATATGTTAGAAATCAACTAATGCTTATTTCAACATCCTTCGTATACTATTTTGGAACAATTCCTTCCATGACTTCCTTCAAAAGTAAATAAAAAATGTTCATAATTATGTCATAAATCTATAGAACTTAATCAACCTGATGGTAATAAAATTTGAACATGATAAACATACCCAGTGGGGCTACAAAACCGATATGAACATGAAGATGGCTGGAATTGCTAGTCGAATAGACTACCCTACGTCGGACTAAGTGTAATCCACCAGCGTAACCGACGCCATCTGTGTGAATGTCAAGGTGAAGAAATACCAATTGAAAAAGTTGTTTATACCACATTTTCTTAATTCCGATTCAACTCATCAGCTCCTAAAGACCAAATTACATGGTCGTATATCGGAGGCTCCGATATCATCAACACAAATTCGATAAGTAGAAATAGCTAGAGAGGCGCCGGTCTAGTGACTGCCTTCTTTTGATCATGGATAGAGGCCTTTCAACACCACGGTTAAATCAATTTGGTGTACTAACTAAAGGAACACCAAAAACAAATTTGAACGAAAAACGAAATAGCGAGAAGACACAACACACTACATATGCGTACGAAGAGTAACAAAGAGAGGAAGTGAATCTGAATGTGGAGGAGAATCTCCTAATACCATGGTGAATCCACCAGAGGAATGAATGTCCTTTTAAAGCAGGTTCACCTAGGTGTCCGATTCGATGTATGTACCAAAGTTCGCTCCTACTTTGGTGAGAAGAGAATCATTAGTCCATGAATCCATTTAGATATAAACGGAAGCCGAGATTGGGGGAGGAGACAACGTGGGAGCATTCGTCATCATCATTAGCATATAAGTTTCAATATCGTTTAAGCCCAACCTACGGTAATAACACAAGACAATTTGGTTTATGAAACATAATCTTTGACCACAACAGATGTAAAGGCAAAATATCTTATTTTTTGTGCATTTTTGCTAAATTGTGTTGTGCTACCAAGAAATATAAAATAGAACACTTAATGGTGAAAATCGGATATATTCACGTTCTAGTTTTATAGACATTGCATACTCTAACCGGCACAATACCAAACGTAAAAATTAACGTTTGGCAAATCATTTCAAGTCCAGGTGCAGGTAAGCGCTAGGCTCTGTTCAAGCGCCAAAACTGTAAAAAATCACGCAAAAATCAGCCTGAATTGACCAAAACTGGCAAGGCAGTAGGAATTTGCTATAGGCCAACCCATGATTTCTTAGCCACAAGCCAAACACAACTTATAAACATGCCAAACCTGAAAAAAAGAGCATCATCAACCCGAGATCCAAAAACTTGTTGAGGAGCATGCATTTTCGGATAAAGAATGATGGTGGGCTAAGCTGGATGACACCTCCCGTATTTGCCCCACACGAAGGACTTTAAGGGGAAGATTTTAGAAATTACATATTTGTTTTTTTTTTTTTGTATTGTAAATTTCATTAACTTTTTTATATAAAGACACTCTAGACTCCGAAGCTCATAAAAGTTGTTTGCCAAACACCCAAGTATGCCCTATCAAGATGAACTATACAAAAAACAATTAAACCAAGCTATATGTTCTTAATTCTTATGCACCTCTATTAATCTCAGTGCTAGCCAAAATAGTTATTCTAGGTCTAGTAGAGCACCTTCAGTACCACAAAGCACATTTGTTCACCAATCTCTTAGAATGGTAACTTGCTGTATACAACACATGAAAAAGAAGAATAAACATTAATATCATCTTCCAACTGATATAAACTACAGACATATTTTAAATAGAATCCACTACAATAAACTTAAATATGGTTACGGAACTATGAGACCTTTTTATGCTACAAAAGGGAAATTACCATAGCTGATGCAGTCTGGAGAACTGTTTGACTGGAACATATCATTCTTAATTCTACAAAACAATTGCAATCAACAATCAGTATAAAGTTTCTTGAACCATTCAAATTTTATATTGTTTTGAAATGATGTTTGTTTTACCTTATGCTTTTCTTCGGCCGGAAAAACTTAGGACATTTATATGGTATCATAAAATAATTATTTAAAAACATACCTGCAGTGAAAAAAAAAACTTCTTGAATCTAAAGAACCAACACATCATCAAATATGTGGCAACACCCTAAAACCCACACACCAAACTTCAAGCCACAACGGGTCGAATCAGTAGAATGAAAAGTTGGGGTATTACCTAACTAACACGAATCAAAACCACAACATAATGTAATCTCCATTCGTGTGGATGTAAACACACAGATTCAAAACATGTTTTAAATCTGAATAATGAAATACCTGAATGTTGCCTGCTGTGAAGTGATTAACTGGTTCCATAAAGTGGCTGACTCCCATTCTTCTCTCTCTCTATCTCTAGTTAAAAATGAAGAAAACGCGAATGGGACAGGAATGAATGAGGATTGAGAATACCCGGATTAATACCAATCATAAAAAAAGATTTCTTACCTGATGATTGAAGTTTGAATATTCTGGATCGAAGATGAGTAGATCAGAAAGAAAATGAATTTCATATCTAGGGTTTTAGAAAAGAAAGAATCTCCACTGCAGAGATTCATCAGATCACATAAAACAATAAGAATCAAAATCAAATCTTGTTTGGAAATCGATGAAATCTGATTAAACAAACTTCTTATATTCAAAAGTAAACAAATCATGTACAAACATACCTATTGATAATGATTCTCTGGTAGATCGATGAAAGGGAATGACGAAAGAGATGGATGTTAGGGTTTTCTTGGCTATGTGAAGAAAAGATAAACCCTTCAACGCATATAATAATTTTGTATAACTAATCAGAGATAAAATCGAAAGGCTTTAACTTACCTTGAACATAATCATCAGAAGATGGATGTGGTGCCGTCGAATGTGGGAAGAAGAGCGGCGATTTCTTGATTTCGGAGTAAATTAGGGTAGGCGATTAAGGAATTAGGGTTTTTTAGATGTTTTATATAACCGGGTCACAATTCGGATCCCGTGTTAACCCGTTCACAAATAACATTTACCCATTTATTTTCCCTCCAAAAAGCAATCCTAGATGCCCTGATAACGCGCCACATCAGCCCAAATCTTCTTGTTTATTATATATAATAGATCAGTAGCAATTGGATTGGTGTCAAAATACTATGTAGAACTCATTTTATAAACAAAAAGGGTATAATCGGTATTTACCGAATCAACGCCATACCCTTAGGTTATGAGCAGGTTAAAAATAATTAAAAATCTTTAAAAATCCCAAATATTATATTACATCAGTGGGTAAAAGGTTTGGTGTCAAAAATTGGGTTTAGATAGGCTTTACGCTAATTATGCCTTTTAATTAACAAAAAGCGTTCTAATTACGCCTTTAAGCATAACTCCTAATCTAGACCTCCAACTGATGTGAAAATTTAGGGACATGTTTATAAATCAGTAACAAAGATTATTGTCCTCTCACATTTCCAAAATTCTTGTTTTATGGTCAAAAGGGCATTTTGGTCAACATTAAGCAATTAACGGAAACGTGTAAACGAGTCGGGCAAACAATGAACCAACCACAAAGGGTTATACCAACATGTAACCTGGTCCTAAGGAAGCTCTAAGGCATTTCTAAACCCATCTAAATCGGGTCAGAACTGAAGTCAAAGCAAAAGTCAAAGTTTTGCGACTTTCGGTTCCGAACCGGGTCTAAACAGAAAATTGTCGGATAAAAAAAGATTAGACCAGTTCTTATACTTATTACCAAGTTATATGAGTGATAAAATAGGTTACACGCCTTCTACATTGTTAATTATGCGTTAATTCGAAAATTATGTTTCTGTTGACTTTTTATAAACAACTTTGACCCGACATTTGATCTAGTTAAAGCGGGAATCAGAGGGTGCCCTTTTAAGGGTTTATTTCCCACATAAATACCAACTCATAACTACCTTAAGTTTGACTAATCACTGGACCATTAGTGATTAATCGATAAGTCAATCCTTAATTACGACGGTTTGACTTTTAAGCTAATAACTAAGCAAAACTCAATTAAGGAAGGTCAAGGATACTTACCAAGGTCTAATGCACGATTAGAGATGCTTGAGGACTGATCTTATGCTCCAAGAAGTTCCACAAAAGCAGATGGAAAGCATGATCACAAAGTTGCAACATGAGGGACCTTTTATAGTGAGTTTGATTGCTTGTGATCATGACAAACAATGCTACAACTGATCATGGATCATGCACAAGTGTCCCTAAGGTCTAAAAGCAAGTAGGGGTCGCTCATGGGAGTGGAAAATATCTTTTTAAGTCGGTTATAACGTTCATAACAGCAGCTGTCGAATTTACTGTCGCTGGGCAAGCCTTACGGACCGTAAGCCCTTTACAACAGGCAAAAATTTTTGCCCTTTCAAGCTTCGAACAGGCAACTAATGTATTACGATTTTGGGCCATGAATTATCAGTATGGGGCCTTTAGATCATGCTTGAACAGTCATGTACACCCTACCATGTTGTAATATTGTCTTGGACCTTATCGAAAAGCCATAAACGAAGGTTTGTTGTGCATATGCTCAAAGGATCCCACTCTTGCAAATATGAATCAATTATTACAAGAAATTTCCGGATTTGAATGTATATCAGATGTTTATAATATAGATTTGGGTCTTGGGTCTTGGGATTTATAATTAGGTCGTTCAGAGGTATTTAATTAACATGTCGACGCTTTTAAATCCTACCATACATCTTTGACTAGATCCGGGTTTATAACACCTTTGTCTTACATGACACGTATCGTTATTTCATTGGGCACAAATTTTCGAGGTGTTACATCCATACGCCTCAAAAAATATATAGCCGGCACTTCGTAGAGTTCAGAACAGGCGAGACGCTGTGATTTAGGCTCACTGTCACAGTCGGTGCCACGCTATTGATGCCGCAATGACATGCTTGCGGTCACCCCCACAAGTAGGGGCGTGCTCGGGTATCAGAGTACAGAGGGTAAACATATAATATTTTTATATTTCTCCATAATCCAAGGGGGGGGGGGTAGTTGCACGGACCTCCCATCCGCCGGAGTATTGCAACTCCGCAAGCTAGCTTAGCCCCATAGCTGCCTGGCGGTGATTACCCACGGTGAAGAGCCCCAACACCCCATAAGGGCATTGCCGGGAATTTCTCCATAATCCAATATAACAGGTCAGCCATATTATCAGTAGGATGCGATAATGAGTACAATTTAATAAAGATAATATCGCATGTAATATATATGGTTCCAAAGTTGTGTTCAAAATCATTCAGAAAGGATTAGACAAGTAAATGTAATGGATATTAATCAAACGGGTACAACTTAATTAAATCATAATACGAAGCTTGAAATGAAGATTAACGAACAAAATTAAAAACCCATACTATACAGATAGTAAAGGAAGGAATCCGCACCTTAATCGATCGTAATGTTGCAAAGATATCCCAGCTTGTTTACTAGTGTTCACAAAAATCTACGGATACGTATATCCTGTTAAGAATTGATTCTTAACATTTATTGGTTTTTAAATTTTAAATTTATCGGTGGCTTTTTAAATATGTATCCGGTTACTTATTAGTAAATGAAATCAAAATGTTAGATTCATTTCTTTAATTTCTTGCTTATTTATTTACAAAAAAAAAAAAAACGTTATTTCGTTACTTGTACAGCCCTTTATTTATTTATTTATTTTTAAAAACAATTAAATTTTGTCTCTTGAACAAAATATCTTAAAAAAAAGAGTTTTACACAATTATAAAACCTGACGGTTAGATGTGTATATACAATTAGTATATATATGATATAATTATACTTATTATATAACATATTATATTAATTAATACATAAACTTTTGAGAATGAATATACCACACTTACCATCTTCTTCCCCAAATCAATCCCATTTCAAAACCCTAATTTCTCTTCAACAACCTACAACAATTCTCTATCATTATCTATACAAACACACACACATATATATGATAAACCTCTATCTCTATCACAAGTCACAACACACTATCAGTCTAACTACGGTACCACCACCTCCACGCAGCCCACACCGTCTGTTACCACCACTAAAACCCGCCACCAACACCCGCCCCCGTGCCACCACCTTCACATATTTGTTTAGAGGAGGCATAGAATTATTTTTTTCCATATATAGCGGCAACAGGGGACATAAAGAAAAATATCATATATTGAACCTTGGATTCTACGCATACATAATAGGGGATTGACTATTATAAATTATTAGAGGAGGGCAGGGTGGACGCACGAACAGTGTCGGATCTAGAAAACTTTCATAGGGGTAACGTTTTATAAGAAAGGGGTAACGAAATCGAAAAAACATTAAAAAAAGGTCAATTTTTTTCCAAAATTTACACTATCGCCCGAGCGCCAAGGGGTAGCGGAGGCTACCCCTTATGATAAGGTACATCCGCCCCTGCGCACGAAGACATTATTTTAGGAGGAGGCGCTGCTGGACGAAAAGGAATTTAATTCCAAGAAGATATAAAGGGCTGCAACAACGAACAGAAGGAGATCAGACGCACGTATCATACTCAGACGAATTTAGATTTTTATTCGGTTATGGTAGTGTGTGTTTGTACAGATAATTATAGAGAATTGTTGCAGGTTGTTGAAGAGAAATTAGGGTTTTGAAATGGGATTGATTTGGGAAAGAAGAGGGTTTTGTTATGATATATAATATTTTTTTTCTTTTTTATGTATTTTTAAAGAATAGGGTGAAAAGACAATTTTACCCTCATGTGCATTGCACATGACCAGATTTGACAGAAAAATCTAACTGGGTTAGGGCTAAAGGACAAAACGTGTATGATTTGAAAACATAAAGGACAAAACTCGTCAATTTTAAACATAAAGGACAGCGCCTGCAAATGGGTATAAAGATAAAGGACAATACTTGCAATTCACTCTTTTTATATGTTTTTTGTAACCACGAATAATTAACCTTAATTAACCTCAAGAGGTACTTTCTCTAAACGATTTGCAATTTAATGATCCTTACCTTTCATCACAATAGCAAACACACACAAACCCGGTCTAATACTTTTCTGCATCCTTTCATAACGCTTCTTTTTCCAGTTAACCCTTTTAGCGTTCCATTTTCTATCAAACAGTATCAATCTATTTGGGTAACGAGTCCAAAACCCGTGTTTGGAGAGTTCTTTCACTAGAATCCTACCAACAACAATCAACTGACTAATCGAACGAAAAACGTTAATAGGCTGTAATGAGATTAAATACCATTCTATGTCACACAAATTCTTATCTAAAGCCACATTTGTTCGGATCAATATCTTTAAATCAAAGAGATACCAGTCTACTTCAAAATAATCTCACAAAAAGAAAATTATAGTAATATTATAGGTGGAGCAAAACAATAATTAATTTTAAAAGTTTTTGTGAAATACACTATTAGATTTGTTGACTATAGAGACCATGCTTTTCAAACACAATGAAGATCTGCCTTTGACTTCAGTTGTGTTGTATAGCCAAAGGGGAGTTGATTTGGGAGGCCATGATGTAGAAGATAACATAAAAAAACTCAATAATATGGTTCTAGGTTGGATTCCATGGAATCACCTTTGACAACTATGCTTGCTTGTTGTATGTTGGATTATGGATGAAACTTTATCTTAAGGGGTGCTTAATCTAGTTATATGCGCATGAACAAGAAATATAAGCAATATAGTTAGAACGCAGTCACGCTCTTTCACCTATGGACAAAGGCGGAATTTACAAGAGAATTTGAGCTCACGAGTTGTAACATGTTGGCCACATTTGGCAAACACGCAAGTATATCTCAACTGTTAAGTGTTTTTTCAGACGAAAACATGAATAGGTATGACGAGGATTGCATTCGTCGAAATATGGTAGGACATGCTTCCCTATTGTCATATCAAGCCTAAAGCAAGCCATTGATATGGTCCATCACCTTTGGTCCTTAAAGGCATTGGTTCACTCTTTAGATGTTTAGCTGGTTTCCAAAAAAAGATCCCACATGTATGGTGGGCATCTCATTAGATATCAACCACTTATTCTAAATACTAGGATAACATGAACCACGCCGAATGGTATCTCATTAATTCGATGAGTATCTCATCGTGTCGCAATATATAAAACCTAATTAGCTTCATCTACATATGACTTAGTTGGTTAACTGAAGTGTGTAGCTAATTTTTTTGTATGTAGTTCTTCAAATGATTACATTCTATCTTGTTGAAATCCTATTTCTAGGTTGTTTTCTTTATAACCAAATACAAACTCTTAACAACCTAAATCTCAATAAAAAAAATTGTAAAATAACTAAAACTATGGTAATTATTATTTATTATGTTTAATTTCAAGATTTAAAAACTGACTTTTTGTTTTGAATGTCGCTTTTATTTACCATCAACACAAACTTACCTGTGTATCTATCTTCATCGTTACTAAATAACAAACAACTTAAAATGAACACAAACCTACCCTTATTCACCCATAACAAACAAGTCACCTATAGTCCTATATAACAAACAAATTCAAATGGTTGGCAAACTTAAAAAAAAAACATATATTAAATCAAGAACATAGAAAGAAAATATGAATAAACCTATAAAAGAATTTGGCATAGTTATTTGCTTAGTTTCAAAAATATAATAAACACAAATATTCTCAAAACAAGTACACAATTTAAACATTTATGTTTCCGATTTATCCTTCTCGTCTAGATAAAACTCATATTTTTGACTAGACGTTGTGGGGGTTAAGGTCCTTCCGCTTCACCTATGCCCGACACCGTACATCAAAATTCAAAACCCTGGCGCGAAAGCCCCTTCCACCAAGCCTTTAACATGCGTGAATGTTGAAGCCTGAATGTGAGGTGGGTTCAGTGTAACCAATCGCCAATTTTCTTTCTTTATTTATTTAGTTAACTAATATCACCTTGTAAAATGATGGGTTAGCAAAAGCTCCACTAATTACATCGCAATAACATAACAATTTTTTATACTTTTAAATTAATCCACTATTTGCCGTTCAAAAATAAAAAAATCTACTATGCACAATATCCTATTAAAGAATTCTTTAGCAGGCCGCAAGTTCGAATCTAAGCCAACACAGGTTTTCATCCCACCGTGCGTTACGCCAGAGAGTCTTCGCTCTTGTGGCGGCACAACGTCTATGGTCTCCCGTGAGGACACTGAGAGGTCCCGTATGCCGGTGTTATTGCCCTTTCGTAGAGAAACCCCGTGGGTTCCGATCCGGGGCCGGCCTCACAGCCGTCAGTCCCAACCGTCCAATGGATGATATCTTGACAGTCGCTATTCTAGAAAAATTAAAAAATAAAATAAAAAATAGGTGTATAATGTATATCTTTAAAAACGGAAAATTACGGTAAACAAAACCTACATCTTATAAATATTCTGCGTCTCTTTGACCGTTCGTACTTGCTCTCTCTGACGCAGCAATACATATACATACAAATCCTTCACATACACACATATTCATCAAGAATCTTTCCACACACTACATACACCAACACACACACACTGATTAATCCATACAAAATTCCCAATATCTTTACCATTTTTTCTCCCAGATCAGACCCCTACAGATCCCTGTTCATCTCCAATCTTACACCTAGGGCTCTTATTCGCATGTATGTTTTCCGTTATCTCTCTGTACCCGTTTCATGCACCCATATATGTAAAAATTTCCCCTTTTTTGTTACTATCTGATATGGGTTTTTGATATTGTGTAGTGAATTGAAATGGGGTTTATGGGTTTTGTTTGTAACATGTAGCATTTATCTGATTAGTGTTATAAGGGTTTTGTCATTTGTGTACAGTTTATATGTTTTTAGATTTGATTCTTATATGACTGGTTGTAACTTGTAAGGTGTAACATTGTGTTATTGTTTATGTTTAAATTGAAGAGGTTAGAGGGCAATGATTTGTATAGAATCTTGTCAGTTTAATAGATTTGTTTGAATTTTTTTTTTTTTTGTGTGATTAATGATTAAAGATGAATGTGATTAATGATTATGTTGTGTATAGTGTTTATGTGGTTAAAGTTTCTAACTTTATATTTTTTGTGGGTATCTTTTATGATTAAAGTAGAAATTAGGATATTATTTTCAAAACTTATGAACTGAAAATGGGGCAAAGATTATATTTTTTACAATTATTTGTAAATAAATTTTCTGATTTTGTGGAATGTTTAAGTCTAATATTGGGTTCTTACTGTTTTTGATTATTGGATTACATGATTGTATAATGGTATAATCTGCAGTGATTTACCGAAGTTATTTATCGATAGTACGATATATTTATGGAGCCTAATGGTCATAAGAGAGGAAGGAGAAAAGACTTTGTGGCTCATCAAAGTCAAGTAAGTACTTTTAATTCTGATGATGAACTGGACCCGTGGACCGCTTGGGCTTATAAACCTCGAACCATTACATTGTTATTTATTGGCTCGTGCCTTTTAATGTACGTTTCTCATAATCTGCATCTTTTTTTTTCTTTCAAATATATGAATTCATTGTTAGTTAAATTTGCTTTTCAGTTGGGCAAGTGGAGCTCTTGACCCCGAAGGCAATTCATCAGATGATATTGTAACATCTGTCAAAAGGTGAATGCTTCTTTGACATGTTTTGTATCTGTAAAGCAACTAACATTCGAACGATCGTTTAAAATTGAAGGGGGATATGGGCAATGATTGCGGTTTTTCTTACTTACTGCTTGCTTCAAGCTCCTTCAACGTAAGTTACACGGTTTTCTCGTAAGATGTAAATTTATCTTTTTAAGATAAATGCTTGTATCGCTATGTTGTATGATTAACGACATTGTTGTGTATGATCTTGTAGGTTACTAATTAGACCACATCCTGCAATTTGGCGTCTAGTTCACGGCATGGCTGTTATTTACCTTGTTTCTTTGACATTTATACTTTTTCAGGTCTGTTGTTTTGTGTTTTTTTTCTTTTTTGTCGCACCGTACGATGTCATTTAAATTCTTTTATTTATTTATTTTCAGAACCGTGATGACGCTAGGCAGTTTATGAAGTATCTCCATCCTGATCTTGGTGTTGGTAACTTGTTGCACTACTTTTCTTTATGAGTAAATTGTCATTTTCGTCCCAGAAGTTTGACCACTTTTGCGACTTTCATTTAAAGGTTTCTTTTTCCGCATCTGGGTCCTCGTGGTTTCAAAATCTTGTCATTTTCGTCCATGAGGTTTGGCAATTTATTGCGACATTCGTCCCTTGAGGTTTGCCCCTCAGGGACAATAATGACAAGATTTTGAAACCACGAGGAGCCAGATGCGGAAAAACAAACCTTTGGATGAAAATCGCAAAAATGGCCAAACCTCAGGGGCGAAGATGACAATTTACTCTTTCGTTATTGAAAAATTTTCATGTCAATATATTAGATATTGGAGAATTTCATAAAGGGAATGGTAGTTATGTTATTGGAGAATGGTGACACGTTTAAAAAAAATTAAGTATTAAGTAAAAAAAGTTGCAAATTTCATAAAGGGAATGGTAGTTATGTTAATTTACCTAATGTCTTGCTTTATAATTTACTTATGTAATGTTTTTGTAGAACTTCCTGAAAGATCTTACGGGGCTGATTGCCGAATATACGTACCCGAGAATACTACTAACAGGTTTATAAATGTTTATGTATGATTTCTTCTTTCACAATCTTCAAACTTTTTACTTCTTCCTTTTTTGTTTTCTTGTTGTATAAGTTTTGTCTTTTGCAGTCTGCTAAATATGTTTTGTTGTTCAGGAGACGCTTTTTGATGAGTTTGTCTTGGCTCATTTATTTGGGTGGTGGGGAAAGGCAATAATGATTCGTGATCAACCCCTTTTGTGGGTATTATCGATCGGATTCGAATTGATGGAGGTCGGAGTTGACTTTTCCACCTTCTTGTTTAACTTTTATTGCTCTGAAATAGAGGTGACAAAATGGGCGGGTCAGATGGTGTTCAGTAATGGGTCAAAACATGTTTGGTTGAAGCTGGTCAACTTTTAGTTGAAAATGTAAAATTAATATCATGTCTTTTTAAGTCTAATGTTTTACCTTCCTTTTGCAGCTTACTTTTCGCCATATGTTACCGAATTTTAACGAGTGTTGGTGGGACAACATTGTTCTCGATATATTAATCTGCAATTGGTTTGGTGAGGAATTTCGTAAAACCCGAATGCTACTTTATTCCTAGAAAAATATTTAGTTTTTCACCATTTGTTTATTTTACTTCACAGGTATCTGGGCCGGAATGCATACTGTACGTTATTTTGACGGTAAAACGTACGAGTGGGTCGGAATTAGCCGTCAACCAAACATTTTGGGCAAAGTACGTCTCCGTTTGTGTATCTTCTACTCCGTATGTGTTAACCTAAATACAATGTTTGACTTAACACGTAATTATTGCTAGTATCGTTTGACCATATGCCAAATATCCGAAATGACCTTATGCTATAGATCGATGTCAGGTATGGTTGCAAATGAGCCGGGCCAAGTTCGGGCTTGAGCTCGATTAACTTATGAGAGCTCGAGCTCGGCTCGTTGGTAGTTTCTCAAGCTCGAGCTCGGCCCGTTTATTATCCGTTAATTATTATGTTAAATAAAAATAATAAATGTTTAGGCTCGCGAGCTCGATAAGTGAAGCTCTGGCTCGGGCTCGTTTACTAAACAAGCTTACTTTTAGGTTCGGTCTCGGTTCGTAAACAAGTTTAAATAAGCTCGGCTTGGCTCGTTTACTAGACAACTTTAAATATGGGGTAAATTTTATTAAATATTAATAAAAATAATATTACACTAAGGCTCGATAAAGCTCGACGATTCTAACGAGCTTCACATGCTAGGCTAGATAAATAAACGAGCTTTATTTTAGGCTCAAGCTCGATAAGGCTTGACTCATTTCGAGCTTTTTCTTGAGCCGATCTCGAGCAGCTTGCAAGCTGCTTGGCTCGTTTGCATCCCTGTCAACTGATGTTTCTAATGATTACTTTGAGCATACAAGGAATTTAGGATTAAAATTTGCATTTCTTTTGGTCAAACTTATGATATTCTGTTCTCTGAACCAGATAAAACGAACATTGTGCCAATTTACTCCCGCTCATTGGGACAAAGACGAATGGCACCCGTTTCTTGGTCCGTGGCGGTTCATCCAAGTTCTTACCCTTTGCATTGTGTTCTTGACCGTCGAACTCAATACATTTTTCCTCAAATTTTGCCTTTGGATTCCTCCTAGAAACCCTATCATTGTTTACCGATTAGTACTTTGGTGGCTTATCGCAATACCTACAGTTCGGGAGTACAATTCTTACCTACAAGACCAGTAAGCTTTGTTTTTTCCTCATGTGTACTTGTATATGAATCTTTATTGCAAAAACGATTGCTTCTTTTCTTACTTTCGATTATAATGTTTCAGAAAACCCGTAAAAAAAGTTGGAGCTTTTTGTTGGCTTTCTCTTGCAATCTGCATCATCGAACTCCTCATTTGCATCAAATTTGGGCACGGTAAGTTTTAACTGTCATTGACTTTTGTGGTCAAACCTATTATTTGACTCAAAAAGTCAAACTTTGTTTATATCAACATTAACTTTGTTTCATTCTTAGCTTTTTTGTCTGAATATGGAATTCGAATAATCGGTTTTGGCTTGACGACAAGTTATTTCATTTGACTCAAAAAGACAAAACTGCTTTACAATTTCTAAATCGAGATATTGTTTCATAGGTTTGTTTCCAACTCCAATGCCTCGATGGCTCGTGATTTTGTGGTCATCTGTTGGTGTCGGGCTTCTCGGGTTTTTGCTATTGTGGACGTGGCAATTTCAAAGATTTTTAAGCAAAAAGCAGCTTTGACTTTTTCCGCTAGTCAATCAACTGCTCAGAGGATTTTTATAGTTTCATCGTTCACCTCCAGCTTTTTGTGGGGTTGTGAACTAGAAACGAATCGATTTTTGATGGCAGGAGTTCTTTGGATATTGCTGTAAATTTTATTCATTTTAAACTGTAAATTTTTTATTATTTCAGCTTAGATTTACTTCAAGATTAGAGAATTATTATGATTATTTACTTAGTTTTATTAAAGGAGGTTCCTAATTTTAGATCTTTTAAAAATACATGAAATTGTCCAAATGCAAAGTTGTTTTCATCGACCCTTGGAATAATTAGTTGATTGTATATCATGTAGAGACAAACATGAAACATGATCATCATACCTAACATTTTCACCAATTTATGGGTCTTCGTATTGGCGTCGTGAGATTTATTATTTGATTTTAAATCAGCGTGCGACAAATTTTAAGTAGAAAGTTGTGACAACCAGATACAAATAATTTACGAAATGTTTATTGCCGTTTCAAACATTAGTAACATATTAACATATTTCTTACAACATGTTTTATTACAACCGATTATGATTATTTAAAATATCACAATCATTTCAATTATGTTCATTTGTTTTAAAATACATGAATAAAACAACCAAGAAAGCAAAAATAAATCTAATTAGCCACAATAAGGATGATTGTTCCTTTTCTTCCAAGTTGTTTTTCCTCTTAACGATTTCTTGACATTTAGAGTCCTCTTTAACTTGAAGAATATGTGTAAACCTAATGCATTGGTTAACCAAGCAATTTAAGAAACCAGCGCCGATCGGACACCTACTCATATAGTTAACGTCTTCAATGATCCCGACTTGTTCGGGTTCACAAAGAGATTCAACCACGTCTGAACTCCCGCATTCTCTGCGGTATTCAAGTATGATGTTTGATAACTGATAATTCTCCAAGCATTCTTCGGGAATCGCCTAAAACATAAAAAAAGAACCCGATCTTCACAACTTGTTTTTCCTATGTTTTAAAATTTTGGTAAAATGTGTTTTGTTACCTCAAGCATCCAACCGACGTATTTCACGTTGTTTACATGGTGGTTCATATCCAAATCGCTCCTCTTCGGCTACAAACAATGAGTTGTACGGTTAATTAGGGGTGTTCATGGTTTGATTCAGACGGCTGTTATACAAATTCTAGGCCGAATGCTAACTACAGTTTCATAAAACGTCAAAGAAAACCTCCTGAGTTGGATGGGCGACGTTTTGGCAGTCTAGTTTTGCCGGTTTGAACCAATTTTTTTTTTCAAACTCGTTCGTTTGTATTAAATAGTTTAAAATAATAAAGATGGTTTATGACTATAATACATGATTTATATTCTAAAAAAGGTTTAACGGCTGGTTCGAACTAACAAAACATTGTCCAAACTGATAAGCTGTCAAAATTGAACTGTGTAAATCTCAAACCGACTTGCTTCGTTTTAAATAGTTTATGAGGGTGGATTGCTACATTATGTTTAAGGATCATGAAATTTAAGTGAAATTGATTGTTTAACTACCTGCAATCCTGAGTTAATGTATTTTGCATTATCATCCAACTTGTCTATTTTTTCAACTGATTCTTCTTTTATAGCTTGCTTATTAATAAACCATGGTGAGATTTCTGCTCTAACTTCATCCGGCATCTTCGATAGTCTTCGTGTTTTCTGGTTCATCATCACCCATGTGCTGCATATGTTACCAAATTTTATAAGTTTCATTTTATTTCTTCTAAACATATAATGTTTTTGTATTAATATGTTAGCCTTTATTAACTCATTTACAGACAAAATAAGTAGTTGAAATAAACTACATTGTAACATAAAACAACTAGTCTTTAAACATTATATTATTTTGAAGTCAATTTTGGTTTTATATTTGGCAAGATTAATACCTAGTTGCTCTAGCGAATACAATGCCAGTGGTATGACTTCTGATTTCCCAATCTCGTCGCATTCCATTTTTTCCCGATGCTCCAACCCATGTGTCGATTTCTAGTATCTCTCCCCTACGATAAACCGATTAGTTTAATCATTTTTCAATTTTCAGCTAGTTTTTAAGTGATTGAACTAGAACTTTTTAGTCGGATACTAAGGGTTGAATTTAGGTTTCAAAATATTAAAATCCAACAAATTCTCGCAGTGGCACAACCAAAATTTCTTTATCAAGGGTTTCATAAGACTTGTTATTTTTTCTAGTTTCTACTAGCTACAACGAAAGGGTCCAATTCGTATATTTTTTTTTTCTAGAAAAAAAATCAGATTTTAAATATAAAAATCCAATAAATTCTGTTAGAGACGGAATTATTAAATCTGTGGGGACTATTTGCTACAACTAGATGGTCCAAATCACACACTCAAGGAAAAATATAAATTTTATAGAGTTAACTGCCATTTTCGTCCTTGTAGTTTGTCCAATTATGCTAGTTCAGACAAAATTTCAAATTTGTACCATTTCCGTCCCTGACATTCTTGAAACATGTCAGTTCCGTCCAAAAAAACATGAGTTAACTGTCATTTTCGTCCCTGTGGTTTGTCCAATTATTCAATTCAACCTTAGTTTTTGGATGGAACTGACATGTTTTAAGAATGTCAGGGACGAAAATGGTACAAATTTGAAATTTTGTCTGAACTGGCATAATTGGACAAACCACATGGACGAAATGGCAGTTAGCTCAATTTTATATATACAAATCCAACAAATTTATGTGACCAGGTCAGCGAACCCTCTTGACCCCCTTTGGTTCTGCCCTGAAAACTAGCGGCAGCAGCAAAAACTTACCAGATGGGATACTGATCAACTTGAACTTGCATTCTCGAAACAACCCATATAAGATTGTTCTTCATCATACCATGAGTCGCGCCAAATCCATCTCCAAGAAGCCCGGACATCCACACATGATTCAAAGCGGTTTCCTGCACGCGTGTTTGTTTTTACTAATTTAGTTACAAAACTATTAGTTACCAATGTAGTTAAAAAATGAACACAACTAATTTGAACCTGGAGAAGGTTAAGAATACTTTGAAGAGACACAGCCTTATCCGGCCCAACCTCATATGACCGAACAACAACTGTCTGTCGATACCCAACGCCATCCAAGATAATTATACCTTGTCGAAAAGGGTCCACAAATTGTTTTTGTGTCGGTATCATCGTCCTCTCCACCACCGCAGGCTTTCCATTTACACCCTTCGTCACAGGGGTGGCATACATCGTGGTCCGGCCCATCTTCATTGTATTGGAAGCTCCAAAGATCTTGTAGCCCCAAACCATCGAGCGAATGTCATTGTCGTTAAACGACGTCGTTCTGAAACTAGGCACGTAAGATAGGGACAAAGTGGTCATGCTAGAAAGATGAAAACAGTTAGAAACTGTAACTGAAACTGGAAGAGACAATTTGGAAAGTAGAAAAGGGTGGTGGAGAGTTCTTATAATAGAAGTGAAAGTGTTTGTACGATGAATACAAGGAAAGAATTTAATGTTTGGAGATAATAAAAAGGAGGAACTTTGTTATAAACATGAACTGTAAATATCAATGGGATTCGTTTGGTGGTTTCATGAGTTATTGGAGGTTATAAAGAAAGTTTTCTTTTTAGGTTCCATCGACAATTTAATAATACAAACAGATTTTGGTTTCTGAGGGACAAATAATTAGTTATTATTATATATGTTTTGTTAACTCTTTTTTTAACTTTATTATTTACTTATTTGTGTTTTTATAGTGACGTAAGTAATTTATAAGAGACATTGCTAGACATTTGGAAGTATATAATAAATTAAGGGCATGTTTGGGTAAGCTTTTTGAAACAACTTATTGACTTATTGGCTTCTTGGAAAAGTCGGGATTTTGTGACTTATTGACTTATTGCCTTTTCCCCCTCACATACACCCTCTTTGCCAAACATCATTTTAGAGCTTATGACTTTTCAAAAAGCCAATAAGTCAATAAGTTGTTTCAAAAAGCTTACCCAAACATGCCCTAATAAGTTGAATAAGCAGAGTAAATTCTCAAGAAAAGTGATACTATTCAATGTCAGAAAAGATTACAAGAGGGTCCATTTTATAAGGACTTCTAAATTTGTGAAGTATTTAACAAAATTTCTAAATTAGAGACTGAAATAATTACGAAAATGAAAGACATAAATAGACGCGTTACACTAGAAAAGAAGGGTTGAAAATCACTTAAACGGGGGAAAAATTTAAGTATGGAAATCAGAACGCTGATTGATCCGGCTTATTGAAATCTTTTGGTCTGCTACTTATGGGCCATGTAACTCAACTCATAGCCCAAGTTATGCTTATTTTATGTTGGGCGTTTTTCTGTCATGTGTTTATTGTCTAGCGTCCAAGCACAAATCGATTAACTATTAGATCAACTCCAGAAACAATACACATTAAAGGTGAGCGATGTCTATCAACATGTTTAGAGAAACTAAGAAACCCTTTTTCATTCTGTCTACGTGTATTATTGCTCACTCATCCGCTACATGAAATCATGACCTGTTTATTACAAAACGAAAAAATAGTTGTATGCATCGATAGTTTAAGTAGTGTTTTGTAAAAAAACATGCGACTCCTTAGTAGAGTGAAATGATTTGTAAATGTATGTTTGCGATGACATGCTTAAGTCATGTTTGCAAATTTGGTGGTAATTTATTATTTGGGGTGTTTAATGTGTCCAATGTTAATACGCATATCAAACAACCAAGGGCTCATCAAAAGTTCCACACTTTTTGGAGTATTATGTTCCTACAATAATGAGGTCAAATTTCTTAGTGGAAAAATCAAGAGAAGTGAAATGGATATAGACAAATGTTGGACTCTTATTTATAGAAATATATGGACTAAAACAGCCATGATAATAATGTTACATATGTAAGTGTAGTTTTGTAGGGAAAGTTTATTTTGTCACCGAGTCAACTGTGAGCTTGATAATCCTTGAGATTGGCGACTTAGTTAAGTTAAATTAGCTAAAAGTGAATATTTGGGAAACGTCTTTAAATCTTTCTAATCTTTGAACACTAATGTAATACTATATGTATAACATATATAAAATACAAATAACATAAGGGGGAGCGGGGTGCATGCGGGGAACCCGTTTGCCGCACAGGAGAACCACCGCCATCACTAATATTGTCGCGCGGGGAGGTGATTTGCGGGTTGCCGCATGTGGTGAATGTGAGGGAGAGGGGATAAAGGTGGGGCCCACTAGTATTCAACCAATCATGCTTTTTTTTTTATTTTAGAAAATGGTTTGGGTAAAACCACATCTTCTGTTTTTGGGCAAGAGTGGTGTATGAGAGAGGAATTGACATGACACATCATGATTGGGTGGGTCAAAATTTTCCCCATCTCATGAGGGGTGAGCCCCCTTCATCGTAAAGTAATAAAAATCAAATTATAATAGAGAGAAGACGTAGAATCATATTTAATTAAGGGTTAGGGCGCGCATTAGACGCGGTTGCCATTAAACAAAATTCACGACAATTTACGTTTATCTCACATGGTACAACAATCAAAGTTTATCTCACATGGTACAACAATCAAAGCGTGAGAGTAACACATGTTTATGAGTTGTGTCGGGAGGTCTAGCATACGTTGTCTTAACCGGGTCCGCGCTAGAGAGTCCCCTCGCACAATAGATCCCCAAGTTAAACTCCTCAATGAGAAACCCCTATCACCCAGACTCGAACTTGAGACCTGGAGGGGAAACTCACCCAGACCCACCATAGGTGGAACTTAAATACCCGTGGCCACCACTGGAGCACCAGTGATGGTTAACGAACAACTAGGTGATGTGTTCAGTAGTACATTTCAAATATGAAACAAACAAGAAAGAGCTCAATCTCTTGTTTTGTGAAATGAAACAATGTATTGAAAGACTTTCATCCCTTGAATTTCTTCCCTCACGGTCGTCCCCCTTGCCACAAAGGATAACCAATGTTCAACTTAATCGTTTAATAAACAATTTTTATTGTAATGAAATCCTTTTTTTGAGGTCAAACAAAATAGATTTCATTAAACAGTTAACATTGGCGTTATGGTTAGTGTTTTTTCCATTATTTATACAAAGAAAATAGGGTTGAAAAGTAGTAGCGCTCAAGCTAAAAAGTATAGTGCGTCAAAGCAAGGTCAGGCCTGTGTGACCCTGAGGATTTTGGTCCAATATTCGTCGCTTAGATGTCGGCAACATTCGTCGCTTAGATGTCGGAGAAAACCCCAAAGAATTTATTTGCTAAACATCTTGTCTCCTTTCTTGTAATTCTCTTTGGGTTTTGTCATCAATCTATGTGGACAACTTCCATACGATTCGTCGTTTCAAATATTCACATACTTTAAGAATTGGTATCTTATTTTACAAACAACTAGGATTTCTCTACCGCGCGTTACGATGAAAAATCCATATATAAATCAAACGGTAAAAATTAGCTTTTAAAGCAGTTATATTACATTAGAATATATATTCAAAACAAACTTGTTCTAATTAATAATGACCGTTTAAAACATCAATTTTAGATAACGCAAAAGTAAGTATATAAATTTTTCCGGTGGATACCGAATTGGTATGTTTTCTATAAATATTTTATCTCAAATTTAGTTATAAAAAATAACGAACGGAAGTTATAAGAGGAAAATAAAACTATTGCGTTAAAGGCCTACATTATTCAAAGTGTAAGAGATTAATTTGAAACCTAAAAAATATTGTAGCACTATATGTAAAAGGGATAATAATAATAACTTTATTAATGTTCAGGGGACACTTAATAAATTTAGATAAAATTCAAGGGGTAGAAATGTAAATTGTTTAAAAAATTAACAAAAGTTGAGAGGACACTTAATAAATTAGTTAAAATTTAAGGGGTAGGAATGTAAGTTGTTTAAAAAAACTAACAAAAGTTAAGGGGGTAAAAATTGTAAGAACCAAAACCTTGGTGGTCAAAACATAAAAATAAAAAAGAATTATTGTGAGATGGTTATAAATGCCACTCAAAGAGGAGTTAATTACAAAAATGCCATGAAGAAGAAAAAGGTGAGTACGTGAGTGAATGACATTCTTGTAATTAAAAGAAAAAAGGAAGGGGACAATGACAATGTAGCTAAGGATGTAATTTAATATATAGTATAATACGAGAATACACATTAGGGTGTACGGGTTGGGTGAGGGAAGTGGGTGGGGTGAGTGAAGTCCTAGTGCGGGAACACCATCGCTGACCCCTCAACCCTGCGGTGATTGAACGATATCAGTGATTAGCCACCATGTAAAAATTGTGTTGCTTTTTGTCACAGCCCCCGACCCAGTTTCCCGGTCCGGAAGCCGCGGGACAGAAAACCCGTGGTATTGGTGGTTGATTCGGCAGCGGACTTTTTAACAGTATCGTTTAAACTGAAAACATCCATTTATTTTATTTCAGGTTTCGGGACAAACCCCGTAATTTACAATAAAGGAATTTCACTGGGAAATTCACTGATTAAAAAAAAAACATGTTTATTTATTTACTGAGCCACTTCATTCAAGCTGGAGTGTTACACGGCACTTTTCCTTGTTCACAGTAAATCACCTGAAACATGTTTAAAAAGATTTTATCAACGGGAAAATGCTGGCGAGTCATTCAATTTTTACAAAACAACACATTGTTATAATTTACAGTATTAAGAGCGATTACAATTGCCCCTATCTTATAATTAGCTGGTCCAGTTGTCACTCGACCGAATCTGTGACTGTGGTCATATCACTATTGGGTCCGTTCACCCAAAAGTGACGTGTATCACTATTTAGGTCCGTTCACCTAAAAGTGATAAAACAATAGTAATGTGCACAATACCCCACTTACTGCCAGTAACTTAAGATAACAAAGACTTAATCCCTGTAAAATATAACTGGAAAATATTTAGGGTTTTACGAATTACTTTGATAAAAAGAGAATGACTCACATTGCAAGTTTAAACTGACAGAGTCTGCCTACTGATTAAGCCTGGTAACCTAGTTAAATAAGGCAAACGAAACTAGGTTAGTAACTTAATACAACATTTACGATAACTCACGAAATCAAAACCCTCACGACGAATGACAAAGTGTAGCCCGAATTCAGGCATCACTTAAACATCCATCGGATCGGTTTCAATCGATTGGACATTGTATCGTAGCAGTGATCGAGTTATTACCCTGTTATCGTAGCAGTGTCTCGACACTAAAATGGAAAATTCGTACAAAATGAAAGTTGTTTTGATGAAAATTTGCGAGCAGAATGGATTGGCCATGCAACATCGAATTTAAAGCTGAAAATTGAGTTTGTCGCGGCCCGCGTAAGCCTGAAGGGGTATCCTTCGCGGCCCGCGAGGGCCACCCTAGCTAAGGCTAGGGCTGCCGTGTCACCCCCTAGGTCTGCCACGTGTGTGACACGTGGCCCTATAGCTTATCCGGAGATTTGCATGGCTGTCCCGCCCCGCGTAGACCTCCCTTGAATCTTTCGCGACGCGCGACAGATTAATAAATTTGGATTTTCTTGATTTTCATAAAATTTAAGGGTTTAGGGGTCCGGGTTTTCACTTACGGAGTGTTTAAGGACATTTTCGTGCAGATCCTTACATCCTCCCCACCTTATTTAAAATCTCGTCCTCGAGATTTACTGGAACAAGTAAGGGTATTTTCGCTTCATTTCTGATTCCAGTTCCCATGTGTACTCGGGTCCTCTTTTCGAATCCCACTTGACTTTGACCAGTACTAATCTCTTGTGTTTGAGGTACTTGACCTTTCTGTCTTCTATCTGGAGAGGTTTATGCACAAATTTTAATTTTTTGTTTACCTCTATATCTTGAAGGGTACTACCAGCGATTCATCAGATAAACACTTTTTAAGATTAGATACATGAAACACATTATGTACCCCGACTAGTTCTTCTGGTAGTTGTAATTGATAGGCAACTGGTCCTATACGTTTGGTAACCGCAAATGGTCCTATGTACCTTGGACTTAGCTTTCCTTTCTTACCGAATCGAACTACCCCTTTCCAAGGAGAAACTTTTAGTAGTACCTTGTCTCCAATTTTGAACTCTAGCGGCTTACGTCGATTATCTGCATAACTTTTCTGGCGATCTCGAGCCGTTTTCAGTCTTTCCTTAATTTGAGTTATCTTGTCGGTGGTTTCCTGTACAATCTCAGGACCTGATAATTGACTTTTTCCTATTTCTGCCCAGCACACTGGAGTTCGGCACTTTCGTCCATACAGTGCTTCGAACGGGGCAGCCTTGATGTTTGTGTGATAACTATTGTTATAGGAGAATTCGATTAAGGGTAGGTGGTCATCCCAGTTTCCACCGAAGTCTATGACACATGCCCTAATCATGTCTTCTAGGGTTTGGATCGTCCTTTCACTTTATCCATCTGTTTGAGGATGGTATGCAGTACTTAAATTTAATCGTGTCCCCACTGCTTCTTGGAAACTTGTCCAGAAATTCGAAGTGAAACGACTATCCCTATTTGACACAATGGAGAGTGGAACTCCATGTAGTGACACTACCTCATCTACATAGAGCTTAGCCAATCTTTCCATGCTAAAGGTTTCTTTCATTGGTAGGAAATGAGCTGATTTGGTTAATCGATCTACAATCACCCAGATTGCGTCGTTACCTTTCCTGGTCTTGGGCAACTTAGTAACAAAATCCATTGTTATTAGTTCCCATTTCCATATAGGCATTTCTAATTGTTGAAGCAAACCTGAAGGTTTCTGGTGCTCTGCCTTAACTTGCGAACAAGTTAGACACTTAGAAACGCATCTAGCTATGTCCTTTTTCATTCCTACCCACCAGAAGTTATTTCTTAAATCCTGATACATCTTGTTATTACCAGGATGCATCGTATACCTAGATTTATGGGCTTCCTCTAAAATCTTATCTCTTAGATCTCCTTGTCTAGGTACCCAAATCCTTTTCTTATGGAATCTCCAAATTCCATCAGTTCCTTGTTCTAATTCCTTTATCCGCCATTTCATTCCTTCAGCTTCATCCTTGATTGCTGTTTCCTGAACGTTCTTCAGTTGTTCCATTAAATCTAATCGTAGATTTAATCTAAGAGCACGAACTTGCCTTTGTTTTTCATGGTACTTACGAGTTAGGGCATCTGCTACTACATTTGCCTTTCCTTCGTGATATTGAATATCACAGTCGTAGTCACTTAGAATTTCCATCCATCTTCTTTGCCTCATGTTTAATTCTTTTTGCATAAATATGTACCTTAAACTCTTATGATCTGTATAGACAGTAAACTTACTTTCGTACAGATAATGTCTCCAAATCTTAAGGGCAAAAATTATTGCTCCCAATTCTAAGTCATGAGTCGTATAATTTTCCTCGTGCTTTTTCAATTGTCTTGATGCATATGCTATTACCTTTTTGCGTTGCATTAGCACACAACCTAATCCTAGCTTGGAAGCATCACAGTAGACTTCAAAATCTTATGTTCCTTCTGGTAAGGCAAGAATTGGGGTGTTTGTTAATCTTAACAGTTTTACAGGTTAGCTTTGTTAATGGAACAACCATTTTAGAAAAATCCTTAATGAAGCGTCTATAATACCCAGCTAATCCTATAAAACTTCTAACTTCGGTTGCTGATTGCGGGGTCTTCCAATTGGTAATTGCTTCTATCTTGGAGGGGTCTACGTGAATGCCTTCATGATTCACCATGTGTCCCAGAAATTGCACTTCCTGTAGCCAAAATTCACACTTCGAGAATTTGGCGTAAAGCTTCTCTTTTCTTAACAAGGTTAAGAGCGTATGCAGGTGCTTACAATGATCGTCCTGGCTTTTGGAATAAATAAGTATATCGTCGATGAAGACAATTACAAACTTATCCAGATACGGTTTACAGATCCTATTTATCATGTCCATGAATGCTGCATGAGCATTTGTTAATCCAAAGGGCATGACTGTAAACTCGTAGTGACCATATGTGACAACCCGCACTAAACCAGGTATCCGTACAACTTAATTAATGATTAATTACTGCTTAATTACTGTGCTTAATTGAAACTAGCTGATAAACTGCTACCTGCATACTGATACATGCACTTACTTGCATCATACTTTATTTGCTGTCACTACATTACTTACATACGGCACCTCAGTGACAAACTTGATGCACAAAAAGCACAGTAGCACTACACGGATACACGGCAAACATGCTGATATGACCAGCATCAGGCAGACACTGCCTCTAAGGCCTGTTAAGAGCCTCATATATTTTGGCTACACTGGTAGTGAGTGTAGGATATAAGGGTTGTGTTACCGCGTCTCTAGGGATAAGATACACTGATTCGGATGTGCCAAAAACGTACTTTAAGTACCAAACACAGCACTTTAATAATTTAACCAGCTTCTAGCTGACTAGTAAAGTGCCAGAAAATGAGAAAATATTACTAGACACTTTCTAAAGTGTCGGGAAAACAAATTGTGTCACTAAAATGTAATAACGACACTTTAAAGCGTTACAAAACACTTTAACGGATTACTATCCAACCGGACACCCGGACTTTACCCGGAACATGAAAATATTAGTATTTTCACTATTTTTATTTTTCTGAGCCAGTTAGGGTCCCTGATTACCCTAACACCCGTCATAACACGTTGCACGTAACTAACGGAGTTTAACACTTAACCTAACTTATTTAACATAACTAAACTCCTAACTATCTAATTAAAATCGGACCAAAGGACCCCCCCCCCCCCAACCGATCGGTTACCTAGGGGGCACCACACATGTACTTGTGATCTTGATTGATCTTGTTGTCTAGTATCATCACTACATAATAACCAATGGACAATGCACTTAATCTTTCCTATAAATACACACTAATCACTTAGAAGATAATCACTTCACTTATCAACTTTCACTCTCTCTTCTCTTGCTCTCCCACTCTCGGCCGAGAACACCACCAACCGCCACCATACTTTCGGTTCTTGCTTTCATTATTCCATCATCATACAAACATCACAAGTCTCATATAAGGAGCTTTGGTGCAAGCGGAACGCGAAGGACCACTCTCGTTAGCTTTTATCCACCTCGTTTTCGTCACGATTCTTCCCTAGCCCCGAGCTAGAGGTATGTCACGTAAAACTCATATCTAAGCTTGTTTAAAGTGGTTAAAAGGATTATTGTCGGTTGAATCTTGTTATATTGAAAGATGATACATTAAAGTCTAGTAAAATCATAAAAATGGTGGTTAATAGCAAATAACTTGTGTAAAAGTCGTAGGACTTGAAATATGTGATTCTTGTGACCCGATCTATAATGTGGTAGCTCGAATCTTCGTTTAACCCGACTTTGTAAAATCATGTATCATCACATAAGCTTGTTTTTGAAAGATACAAGGGTTAAAGGTGAAACACTACCACATTTTAGAGACATGAACTTGTGTAGAAATATTTTCTTGTGTAAAAGTATTTTAACCGGTACAATGGTATTTAAAACTAGCGGATCTACGTATCCGCAAGTGGTATTTTAGAAAGACCACACTTTATAGAAATCATGTTTTTCTAAAGATGGATCTTACACTAATAAATACGATTTTTATAAACCACAAGTGTGTAGACACTTGTGAAATGAAAAGATCCGACAAAGAAGTAGATTTGTCACTTGTTACTAGAAGTTGTAAAGACTGGATTTCTCTAAACACGAGGTTTTACAAGAATAAACTATTTTATACAATAGATCCACCAAAGATAACGGGATCTACACAATAGCTTCCGGAAAAATTACAAGTTTATGTAATAATGCGGGTTACATACTAGTCGTCAAGATTGATGTGTTGAAAGCTAGTTTGATGTGTCGGAAATTGCTTGATTGGATAAAGAAAATTGTTGATTTGATTTGTTAAAAGAAAATGATACGCTTGAAAGCGTGGCCACCTCCAGTTACAGGGGAAACTCTGGCGAAATTTTCTAAAAACCTAACACTTAGACTTTTTACATAACAAGTGTTAGAACTATTTTTGGATATACTTTCAAAACATAAATTTCGCCAGCACTATATTTTACTAAATATTCGGAGGTGGGATTTTCACAAAGATTAACGTGATAAGTATATTTGTCACAACACTGTTTACGATTATTTTGTGAAAATACATAAATATTATTTTAGAGTAAAAATAATATTTACAAGCGTTAATGATTCCAAAACTGTACGAACGCTTCACAAACATATAAGTTACACCGGTAATTACATTACCACAAGATTGATAAAACGTAACTTACGCACATGTATTGTATCCCCCATCCTTGGGAAGCAGAATAACTACCAAGTGTATACGGAACATAAACATGAAATAGTTGTCTAACTATTCCCAAAGACATAAACTATAAAGCTAAGGCACGGCCGTCCGTCTAATAGAATTAGCACTTGTAGGTCGTTGCACAGCTTACTGTATTGGAGACACTTGGTAGAGACGCGCATTCACTGTGAGTTCATGTCCCCCTTTTCTCTAACTGTTTTCAGTTTACTTAACCGCGGGGGTGAAATACACGTTACTATGATTTACGAGTACTTTACGATGGTATGTTTAACGTAAGGAGGTGTTATACGATCATGTGAGTGGATAGGAACAACATGGGGCCATTAGTCCTCATGGAGGGACCGAGGGACAGGAGCGGTAGATCTATCTGGGTGTAGCGAGCCCAGCCCCCGGCCAAACTAGAAACGGACCGTGGGGTGACTTTGTCCACATACTTACGCCGTGGCATAAATCTGCTAGGTTTGAGTCTCCCTATTTGCACTTCACATATGTCAGTGGCCTTGCAAACCATTGGTGATCACAAGTCCTCTTACAACTGCTACATACCACAACTATTTTTATACTCACAAGTGTTTTACTTACTCACTTACACATGAACTCGCTCAACATTATTGTTGATTTTTCAACTCACATGTATTTCAGGAAATTAAACGGATCTGGCACGGTATGGAACGTTTTCCGCTGCATATTGTCATGAAGTCATCAGGGTTTAGGGGATGTGTCTCTTACCTGGACAAGACACAGTCCCTAAATCACGTTTATGTTTAGGTTATAAGTTGTTATGTCTTTTGAACAAGGTTATTGTTGTTGGAGTATGTTCTCGTCAAACAATGGTATTGTATGTTATTTTCAAACTTAATGGATGACTTGCATGGTTTTTAAATTCATATAGCTTTGTTATGATTAAGCTATGGTATTAAGAAGTCACACCAAAATTAACCACGCTTCCGCAAAGCCAGGGTGTGACAGCTTGGTATCAGAGCTCTGATCATAGCGAACTAGGATTCTGTCTCGAGTCTAGACTATGATCACTAGGGCTCTCACGAAAACATTTTTCTGCATACCACTTAAGTCCAGATCCACACTTTTTACAAACAAATGTTGAGCACATTTTATTTAATTATAAGTTCAGCTTGGAGGGCTGAGGATCGATCTGGAGGATCGAGTTGGTCAAGGTAGTTGAGCACGTTGGTTTGTTATAGGATCGATCTGGAGGATCGAGTTGGTTGGTTATAGGATCGATCTGGAGGATCGAGGCTTGGTCTAGGTGACCAAGATAGTGGGCTAGCAAGGCTAGGAAGAAAAGGTTTAGCTTGGAGGGCTAAAGATCGATCTGGAGGATCGAGGTTTGGTTTAAGTGAAGGATAGAGCAGTCATGTAGACTGAATGGTATTGGCTAGTAAGACTAGGAGAAGTATGTGATGCCTTACTTGATGACTTATGTGATTACTTGATTTATGATTGACTACTTGTGCATATTTGTGTATATGTTACAGACACATGGATTCAGCAGATTCAGGTGGTTCAGGCACCACTGGCCCCAGGCCTGTTGTATCGGATGACGTGGAGTCGTCAGAGCATGAGGTTTATACGTCGGACTTCACCAGCACGGATGACGACGACTTTCAGCCATTCGCCTTACCCGACGGCGTTGATGAGCTCCCAGTTGATCTTCCAGCCGGGGATTTACCACTCGTTGTGATCCCTGCTCCAGTACCCCTTGCATCATACCCTGTTTTACCCATCGACGACGAGGAGGATGACGTCGATATGTTTGAGGAGGAGCCTTTGGAGGATGCTCAGGGCGAGGCCCTACCTGCTGTTGCTCCCTTACTGATCGCAGATGCTCCGGCTGCGGAGTCACCTGCTCATTCCCCAGTCGCGGACTCCTTTGAGTCTGTGGCTTCTGTACCCACACATGCTCATAGTGCGCAGCACTTCTCCCATGGGTCCGATTCTGACCAGGCTTTTTCTATTGCTCCCATACCTGGATTTGTTTTTGACCATGACGACGAGGGGGATTCAGATCCTATGTTTCCCCCAGGATTCGAGCCTGATCGTGACATAGAGTTTGTTCCGATGGACCAGATGATGGAGGATCCAGCAGATCCTATTGACCCTTTTGATCCGATTGATCCCGGTTTCGATTTTGACATGGCGTTTGATGATCTTGAGCCTGCCATTGCTCCTGAGCAGGCAGCTACCCTTGACCCTTTACCAGAGCATGACCCTGTGCATGCTGATGTACCTTTTGAGCCCATTGCTGATGATCACCACATAGATGTTGCTGTTGATCCCATTGATCCTTTACCCGTTGTTGCTGTACCAGCTGACCACCCTATTGAGCACTTGGCACCCGTTCACCCTGTTGTTGCTCCCTTACTTGATCCTGTACCCCTAGAGCCCGGACATGCACTGTTCGGGGCACATATGGATTCACCGGATGAGTCCGCACAGCACGGTTGGATACCGGCTGAGGAGGATGATCCACCTTTACCTCCACAGATTCCTGTTGCACCACATACTGACTTTTCGTTTCAGGTTCCTATGTTTATACCTCCAGCAGGGCCTGGAGAAGGCTCTTCAGCACACCCATCAGGGCATGTACCGATGCCCATGCCTTTCACGCCTCAGGTTCCTTTTGTTCCACCTACTACAGCTCCTTTTGGGGTGGCACCCTTTGACCCCACACGTGAGCCACTGCTGTGGTCACCATTTTCCCCTATGCCACCCACTGATCCATACCACAGGTTCCACGTGGGACACACCATCGAGGATGTATTGATGTCATTTGTTTACCAGGATGAGTCGCATGAGCAGCGACTACAGGAGTTGGAGAGAGCCCGTCTGCAGCCATGTCAGTGCCATGGCCGGGTACCCTCTCCGTTGCAGCCATCACGACCTTTTCCCCCTGACTATGCTGCTCGTCTTACTACTTTGGAGCAGCAGATGGCTTCCATTATTCGCACACAGCAGGCGATGGAGGCGGACTGGTTAGAGTTGCGCCGTTTGTTTTATACCCGTTTTTTCCCTCCTCCACCACCATTTGCTTAGAGCTCATCGGTGCCACTAGGGTAGGCGAGGCGAGAAGGCGGCGATTGCTTTTTGATTGCACAGCATTTTGGGGAGACTACGTTATGACTTGACTTTTGTTATGTACTTGATGTTGTATTGATACTGATGTAGTTTTTGACAGGGGTGATGTAGCCCCCAATGATTGATGATTGTATGTATACACTTACGATGTGGTCTCATTTATATGGCAATCGCAGTTTTCTCACCATATTTGGATTCGCTTGATTTCTTGTTATTATTTTATGGCACGGGATGTTGTGTGATTGATATTTGTGATATGTGATAACATGAAATGTTATGTGATTGTACTATTACTACCGTTATATACGTACACTATATTACGAACTGATTTACGTATTATAACAACGGAGCCTTACAATGGCCTAACCAACTTAAACCATCTTTTAGAAGATGCCGCCTAGACGCGAACCAAACATGCCAACTAACGAGGCAGAACTGCAACAAATCATTGCCGCTGCCATAGCACAGTACGCAGCATCTCAGCCAGGAGGAAGCGGAAGTGTTAACCAGGGCAATAACAATCCACCTCACGGATGCACCTACAAGCAGTTCTTAGACTGCAAACCAGTTAACTTCGATGGCACAGGAGGTGCAGTTGCCTTTACCCGCTGGGCTGAGAAAACCGATTCTGTCTTACGTATGAGCAAGTGTGCTGAGGATCAGCAAGTCACGTACATTTCAGGGCTATTTCTGGACGGAGCCCTATCATGGTGGAACCTACAAGTACAAACTCTAGGCGAAGCTGCCGCCTACGCCCTGACTTGGGCCGAATTGAAAGAAATGATGCGCAAAAAGTACTGTTCACGCGCAGAAATTCAAAGGTTGGAGACTGAATTCTGGCACTTAAAGATGGACGGTCCAAAGGTTGCGGAATACGTCCAAAGGTTTCACGACTTATCTCAAGTGGTTCCTTACATGGTTACGCCTGAATACAAGCGGATCGAGCGCTTCATTTGGGGTTTGGCTCCCCAAATAATAAGTATGGTAACCTCCTCCAAACCAGCGACTATCACTGAAGCCATCAATTTAAGCGTGGCTCTCACCGAGGAGGCGATTCGTCTAAACAAGTTTGATGAAGTCAAGACGAAGAAGACAGATACTCATGTTGAGTCCTCAGGGGATAACAAAAGGAAGTTTTCAAACTTCAAACAAGGCGTCAGTATGGCAGTAAAGAAAGGAAAATCAGCAGGCGGTACCAAGAGAGGAAAAGGGTACCAGGGCACCCAGCCCAAATGCAACAACTGCCAACGCCACCACACTGGACAGTGTAACGTGAAAGTGTGTGAATCATGTGGAAAGCTGGGCCACTCGAAGGATACTTGTTGGGTCACTATCGGCCGTGGAGGCCAGGGAGGATATATGAATAGGAATGACAACCGGGGTGGAAATGGAAATCGCCCGCAAGGAAATTTTGGAGGCAACAGAAACCGAGGCTACAATGCAAATCAGGCTGGCAATGCCAACCAGAACAACACCCCAGCTGGAAACGGGGATGGAAACGGGCAGAAACTCGGATGTTATAACTGCGGGGAAATCGGGCATTTCAAGAAGAATTGCCCAACATTGAATCAAGCCCGTGGTAGAGTGTTCCAACTAGAAGCTAGAGAAGCACGCCAAGATCCAAATGTGGTTACGGGTACGTTCCCTATCAATCAACGCTATGCATCCGTTTTATTTGATACTGGTGCCGATTATAGCTTCGTATCGTTAGAATTTAAGAATATGCTTGGGTTAGCTGCTAATAAGTTAGACATTCCCTACTCGATCGAATTAGCTAATGGGAAGTTAGTTGAAGCCGACGAAGTAATCAGAGGCTGTGTGATAGAATTGGGAGAACGCGAGTTTACTCTGGATCTACTACCAGTCCAATTGGGAAGTTTCGACGTGGTAGTAGGAATGGATTGGTTATCGAGCAATAAAGCTGAGATAGTATGTCACGAGAAGGTTGTTCGTATCCCGACTGATGATGGTGAAACAATTGTGGTTCACGGAGAGAAGCGTGACACACCACTAAGGATGATCAGCTGCTTGAAAGCAAGGAAGTGTTTACAAAAAGGATGTGTTGCTTTTCTGGCACACATCGTAGATAAGAAGGCTGCTGAGCCAAGAATCGAAGACATCCCTGTCGTAAGGGAATACCCAGAAGTCTTTCCAGAAGACTTACCCGGACTGCCACCTCAGAGGCAAGTGGAGTTTCACATCGACTTAGTACCAGGCGCAGCTCCTGTGGCTAAGGCACCATACAGACTTGCTCCATCTGAGATGCAGGAATTGTCGACACAACTTCAAGAGTTGTTAGACAAAGGTTTCATTCGACCAAGCTTCTCGCCTTGGGGAGCTCCGGTCCTATTTGTCAAGAAGAAGGACGGAAGTTTCCGCATGTGTATTGACTACAGAGAATTGAACAAGCTAACGATCAAGAACAGGTATCCTCTGCCAAGAATCGACGATCTGTTCGATCAACTTCAAGGTTCAAGCTGTTACTCTAAAATCGATCTTCGATCTGGATACCATCAACTGAGGATACAGGAGGAAAGTATCCCGAAAGCAGCCTTCCGAACTCGTTATGGACACTACGAGTTCCTCGTTATGCCATTTGGTTTGACAAACGCACCTGCGGTATTCATGGATCTAATGAATAGAGTTTGCAAGCCATACCTGGACAAATTCGTGATTGTATTCATCGACGATATCCTGATTTACTCAAAGACGAAGGCTGAACACGAACAACATCTTAGAACCATTTTGGAGCTGCTAAAGAAGGAACAACTGTACGCCAAATTCTCCAAGTGCGAGTTTTGGCTACAAGAAGTCCAATTCCTTGGGCACGTGGTGAATGGAAATGGAATCCACGTGGATCCAACAAAGATCGAGGCAATCAGGAATTGGGAAACGCCTACAACGCCAACCGAGATTCGACAATTCTTGGGTTTGGCTGGCTACTATAGAAGGTTCATCGAGGATTTCTCGAAAATCGCTCAGCCATTGACGCTCCTGACGCAGAAAGATAAGACGTTTGATTGGGGAATCAAACAGGATGAAGCATTCCAGATACTGAAAGATAAGCTTTGTAACGCGCCAATCTTAGCTCTACCAGAAGGTACTGACGATTTTGTGGTATACTGCGACGCATCGCGTCAGGGATTGGGTTGTGTGTTGATGCAACGCCAGAAGGTCATTGCTTACGCATCACGCCAACTAAAAGTGCACGAAAAGAACTATACCACACACGATTTAGAGCTTGGCGCAGTGGTTTTTGCACTAAAGATCTGGAGACACTACCTGTATGGTACAAAGTGCACAATCTTCACGGATCACAAAAGCCTACAGCATATATTCAACCAGAAGGAGTTGAATATGAGGCAAAGACGATGGGTTGAACTATTAAACGACTACGACTGCGAGATAAAGTATCACCCAGGGAAGGCGAATGTGGTCGCCGATGCCCTAAGTCGAAAGGAAAGGATCAAGCCCATAAGGGTTAGGGCTCTAGAGATGATCATCCGAACCGACCTTTCCTCACGCGTTCGTGCTGCACAGAAGGAAGCTCTCAAGGAGGGAAACCTTGAGGAAGAATATCTCCGTGGAATGGAGAAGTTGTTGGTACCAAACGAGGAAGGAACGTTATGTTTTGAGAAAAGGATTTGGGTTCCTCTGTTTGGTGGATTAAGGGAAGTTATTTTCGACGAAACGCACAAATCACGGTACTCTATCCACCCTGGATCGGATAAGATGTACCAAGATCTCAAAGATTACTACTGGTGGCCTAGGATGAAAGGCGACGTTGCTGTTTACGTGAGCAAATGTTTAACGTGCGCCAAGGTCAAGGCGGAATACCAGAAGCCTTCGGGACTTCTGCAACAACCTGAGATTCCCAAGTGGAAGTGGGAACAAATCTCAATGGATTTTGTTACAAAACTGCCAAGAACGCCAAGAGGCCATGATATGATTTGGGTGATTGTTGACCGCCTAACAAAGTCCGCACACTTTCTGCCAATTAAGGAGAAAGACAGTACTAGCAAACTTGCGGAAATTTACTTGAGAGAGATCGTAGCACGTCATGGAGTACCTCTCTCGATCATCTCTGATAGAGACGGAAGATTTGTGTCAAGGATATGGCAATCTTTCCAAGAATCTTTCGGCTCACAATTGAATCTGAGCACTGCGTTCCATCCGCAAACTGACGGCCAGAGCGAGCGAACGATACAAACTTTGGAAGACATGCTGAGGGCATGTGTTATGGATTTAGGCGGTAGCTGGGATAAACACTTACCTTTGGTTGAATTTTCATACAACAACAGCTACCACACCAGTATTGGTATCGCGCCATTTGAGGCCCTATACGGACGCAAGTGCCGATCACCACTATGTTGGTCTGACGCAGGTGATAGGCAGCTTGCTGGTCCCGAGATCGTCCAAGAGACGACAGATAAGATCGCGCAAATTCTTAAACGCATCGAAGCCGCTCGCCACAGACAAAAGGCCTACGCGGATCCAAACCGGAAGCATGTGGACTTCCAAGTCGGAGAAATGGTGTTATTGAAAGTTTCACCCTGGAAAGGGGTAGCACGCTTTGGAAAGCGTGGGAAGTTAAATCCGCGCTACATTGGTCCTTTCAGAATTCTGGAAAGAATTGGGACAGTAGCATACAAGTTGGACCTACCTGCTGAACTAAATGGCGTTCACGATACATTTCATGTGTCCAATTTAAAGAAAAGTCCAACTCAAATTGACGTTGCCATTCCTATCGACGAGATTCATATTGACGACACGCTCCACTTCGTTGAAGAACCTGTCGAGGTCACAGATTGGAAAGTTAACAAGACCCGCCGGAGCAGTGTCAAACTCGTCAAAGTTCGTTGGAATGCCAGACATGGTCCTGAATTCACATGGGAACGTGAGGACCGGATGAAAGAGAAATACCCCCACTTATTTCCTAGGAACCCTGCTTCTACAAGCAGAACTTAAATTTCGGGACGAAATTTATTTAACAGGGGGAGAATGTGACAACCCGCACTAAACCAGGTATCCGTACAACTTAATTAATGATTAATTACTGCTTAATTACTGTGCTTAATTGAAACTAGCTGATAAACTGCTACCTGCATACTGATACATGCACTTACTTGCATCATACTTTATTTGCTGTCACTACATTACTTACATACGGCACCTCAGTGACAAACTTGATGCACAAAAAGCACAGTAGCACTACACGGATACACGGCAAACATGCTGATATGACCAGCATCAGGCAGACACTGCCTCTAAGGCCTGTTAAGAGCCTCATATATTTTGGCTACACTGGTAGTGAGTGTAGGATATAAGGGTTGTGTTACCGCGTCTCTAGGGATAAGATACACTGATTCGGATGTGCCAAAAACGTACTTTAAGTACCAAACACAGCACTTTAATAATTTAACCAGCTTCTAGCTGACTAGTAAAGTGCCAGAAAATGAGAAAATATTACTAGACACTTTCTAAAGTGTCGGGAAAACAAATTGTGTCACTAAAATGTAATAACGACACTTTAAAGCGTTACAAAACACTTTAACGGATTACTATCCAACCGGACACCCGGACTTTACCCGGAACATGAAAATATTAGTATTTTCACTATTTTTATTTTTCTGAGCCAGTTAGGGTCCCTGATTACCCTAACACCCGTCATAACACGTTGCACGTAACTAACGGAGTTTAACACTTAACCTAACTTATTTAACATAACTAAACTCCTAACTATCTAATTAAAATCGGACCAAAGGACCCCCCCCCCCCCCAACCGATCGGTTACCTAGGGGGCACCACACATGTACTTGTGATCTTGATTGATCTTGTTGTCTAGTATCATCACTACATAATAACCAATGGACAATGCACTTAATCTTTCCTATAAATACACACTAATCACTTAGAAGATAATCACTTCACTTATCAACTTTCACTCTCTCTTCTCTTGCTCTCCCACTCTCGGCCGAGAACACCACCAACCGCCACCATACTTTCGGTTCTTGCTTTCATTATTCCATCATCATACAAACATCACAAGTCTCATATAAGGAGCTTTGGTGCAAGCGGAACGCGAAGGACCACTCTCGTTAGCTTTTATCCACCTCGTTTTCGTCACGATTCTTCCCTAGCCCCGAGCTAGAGGTATGTCACGTAAAACTCATATCTAAGCTTGTTTAAAGTGGTTAAAAGGATTATTGTCGGTTGAATCTTGTTATATTGAAAGATGATACATTAAAGTCTAGTAAAATCATAAAAATGGTGGTTAATAGCAAATAACTTGTGTAAAAGTCGTAGGACTTGAAATATGTGATTCTTGTGACCCGATCTATAATGTGGTAGCTCGAATCTTCGTTTAACCCGACTTTGTAAAATCATGTATCATCACATAAGCTTGTTTTTGAAAGATACAAGGGTTAAAGGTGAAACACTACCACATTTTAGAGACATGAACTTGTGTAGAAATATTTTCTTGTGTAAAAGTATTTTAACCGGTACAATGGTATTTAAAACTAGCGGATCTACGTATCCGCAAGTGGTATTTTAGAAAGACCACACTTTATAGAAATCATGTTTTTCTAAAGATGGATCTTACACTAATAAATACGATTTTTATAAACCACAAGTGTGTAGACACTTGTGAAATGAAAAGATCCGACAAAGAAGTAGATTTGTCACTTGTTACTAGAAGTTGTAAAGACTGGATTTCTCTAAACACGAGGTTTTACAAGAATAAACTATTTTATACAATAGATCCACCAAAGATAACGGGATCTACACAATAGCTTCCGGAAAAATTACAAGTTTATGTAATAATGCGGGTTACATACTAGTCGTCAAGATTGATGTGTTGAAAGCTAGTTTGATGTGTCGGAAATTGCTTGATTGGATAAAGAAAATTGTTGATTTGATTTGTTAAAAGAAAATGATACGCTTGAAAGCGTGGCCACCTCCAGTTACAGGGGAAACTCTGGCGAAATTTTCTAAAAACCTAACACTTAGACTTTTTACATAACAAGTGTTAGAACTATTTTTGGATATACTTTCAAAACATAAATTTCGCCAGCACTATATTTTACTAAATATTCGGAGGTGGGATTTTCACAAAGATTAACGTGATAAGTATATTTGTCACAACACTGTTTACGATTATTTTGTGAAAATACATAAATATTATTTTAGAGTAAAAATAATATTTACAAGCGTTAATGATTCCAAAACTGTACGAACGCTTCACAAACATATAAGTTACACCGGTAATTACATTACCACAAGATTGATAAAACGTAACTTACGCACATGTATTGTATCCCCCATCCTTGGGAAGCAGAATAACTACCAAGTGTATACGGAACATAAACATGAAATAGTTGTCTAACTATTCCCAAAGACATAAACTATAAAGCTAAGGCACGGCCGTCCGTCTAATAGAATTAGCACTTGTAGGTCGTTGCACAGCTTACTGTATTGGAGACACTTGGTAGAGACGCGCATTCACTGTGAGTTCATGTCCCCCTTTTCTCTAACTGTTTTCAGTTTACTTAACCGCGGGGGTGAAATACATGTTACTATGATTTACGAGTACTTTACGATGGTATGTTTAACGTAAGGAGGTGTTATACGATCATGTGAGTGGATAGGAACAACATGGGGCCATTAGTCCTCATGGAGGGACCGAGGGACAGGAGCGGTAGATCTATCTGGGTGTAGCGAGCCCAGCCCCCGGCCAAACTAGAAACGGACCGTGGGGTGACTTTGTCCACATACTTACGCCGTGGCATAAATCTGCTAGGTTTGAGTCTCCCTATTTGCACTTCACATATGTCAGTGGCCTTGCAAACCATTGGTGATCACAAGTCCTCTTACAACTGCTACATACCACAACTATTTTTATACTCACAAGTGTTTTACTTACTCACTTACACATGAACTCGCTCAACATTATTGTTGATTTTTCAACTCACATGTATTTCAGGAAATTAAACGGATCTGGCACGGTATGGAACGTTTTCCGCTGCATATTGTCATGAAGTCATCAGGGTTTAGGGGATGTGTCTCTTACCTGGACAAGACACAGTCCCTAAATCACGTTTATGTTTAGGTTATAAGTTGTTATGTCTTTTGAACAAGGTTATTGTTGTTGGAGTATGTTCTCGTCAAACAATGGTATTGTATGTTATTTTCAAACTTAATGGATGACTTGCATGGTTTTTAAATTCATATAGCTTTGTTATGATTAAGCTATGGTATTAAGAAGTCACACCAAAATTAACCACGCTTCCGCAAAGCCAGGGTGTGACACCATACCTAGTCCGGAAAGCAGTTTTAGGTATGTCTTCTTCTTGTACTTTTAACTGATGATATCCAGAGCGCAAGTCTATCTTAGAAAAGTATCTAGCTCTCTGAAGTTGATAAAAAAGGTCATCAATCCTAGGTAATGGGTATAGATTCTTAATTGTAACTTTATTCAATTCCTTATAATCGATACACATTCGCATCGAACCATCCTTCTTTTTCACGAACAACACAGGTGCTCCCCAAGGGGATGAACTGGGTTGTATGAATCCTTTGCTTAACAATTCATCTAATTGCTTTTTCAGTTCTAACATTTCTGTGGGTGCTAATCGATAGGGTGCCTTAGCTATTGGTGTAGTTCCAGGAATTAGATGAATTCTAAATTCTACTTCCCTATCCGGTGGTAATCCAGGTAGCTCTTCTGGGAATACATCAGAGTATTCTGATACTACTAGGATTTCTTTAAGTTCCTTGCGTTTAGTGTTAATGATTACCGAAATCATGTACACTGTTCCTTGTTTCCGTTCATAACTAGCAACTTTCATTACTGAAATAAACTTCATTGATTTACGTGGTTTATCTCCTGTAACCAAAATTACTTCCCCTGCTGGCGTATGTATTTCTATGGAATTCTTATCACAGAGGATTCGAGCATGGTTGGCTACTAACCAATCCATTCCTAACACGACATCGAATCCAGCTAAATTCATAGGCAGCAGGTTTGCAGAAAATTTATGTCCTAAGAGTTCTATTTTTCCTTCTTGGAGAACCTTATCTATTTTAACAGAATTTCTTTCTGCCGTTTCTACCGTATAAATCTGCCTAAGTTTGGTTAGGGGTTGCTTAAGAGCTTGACAAAATGAAGTATTTATAAAACTTTGGTTTGCACCAGAGTCAAATAATACTTTTTCGTAAACGTCATGTACAAGAAACGTACCAGCTATCACATCGGGAATCAGATCTGCTTCTTGTGTAGTCAGCTGGAAGGCTCTTGCATTCTTCTTATTAGTTCCTTCGGCAGGTTTGGCCTTGTTATCAGCTGGCTTAACCAATTTTGGGCAATCAGGCTTAAAGTGCCCTGTTTCTCCGCAATTGTAGCAGATCATGGATTTCTTCCTGCATTCCTCTTCTCGATGCCTCGGGATTTTACAGAAATTACAGTACCCTTTACATTTCCCAAAATGCTTTCTTTTACAGGTACTGCAAAATGGAGCGGTAGAGGGTTGCCCGATTCCCTTTTTCTTGAAGTTACTACTATTATTACCCCCACGAAAACCTTGAGTAATCTTTTGGGCCAATTCCTTTTTCCTGTTTTCTTATCTTGTGTGCACCAGTCCGTCAGTCAAGGTGTTGGCCAGTTCGACCGCATCGTCAATCGTCCGGGGTCTAGCAGCTTTGACTATATCACTAATCTCGCTAATTAGTCCCCAAATATAGCGAGAGATAAGCACCGGTTCTGGCGAGGCCAGAGTTGGTACAATTCTAGCATACTCGAAGAATTTTGAAGTATACCCTCGACAGTCAACGTCCACCATCCGGTGGTTCAGGAACTTATTTGTCATTTGTTCCTTTTCGTAGGAGGGACAAAACTTTCTTTCTACCAATTCCTTAAATTCCTCCAAACTCATGGCATAAGCCACGTCACTTCCCTTAGCTTGCAGCACCGTGTTCCACCATTCTAACGCCTCTTCCTTGAAAAGGTGGGATGCATACATCACCCGATCTTCTTCTGCGCACTTACTTATTTTAATCACAGCTTCAGTCTTTCCCAACCAACATAGTGCGGCAGTCGCCCCTTCATTGCCTGCAAGTTCGACTGGCTTACAGGCAAGAAATTCTTTGTAAGTGCAACCAATCGTTGCCACTTTCATTTTCTTAAGAAATGAGGCTTGAACCATATTATTATTATTATCGCCGCCCCCGTTTACACTGTTACTGAAATTATCGTCACGGGTGCGTTTGCTATGGTTGGCTTGGGAAGGTTCAACGGGATTCTTAACAGCAGCGACGATTGCTGGGATAGCGTTGGCTATTCCCTGAGCAACGATATTTTCTATATCTTATCTATTGAGAAAATGCTTTTCATTATTGGGTTCAGATTGATTAACTTCGTTTGCTGGTTGGTTTACTGCGTTTTCCATCTGAATAATAAAATATATATAAATTATTGTCACAAAAAGGATAGCAACTAACCACAATAGGGCAATCACAAACACAATTAAGTCAACACATATAGCCAAAATTGTCGACCTTGCGACATTTAGATTTCATATAATATTATGCATCCATACAAACCAGATATTTACAACTATTTTATTTTATTATTATACAATATTATGTTATCATCATATATATATATATATATTATATATATATATATATTTTTTTTTTCACATATTAATATTATACAAAAACTTTTAACTATGGTTAACTGGCTTTTCAAAAACGACGCTCCCTCTCGTCGTACTTCCACGTGATGTTTTATCTCACTTCTCGAATTCGGTTCCCCTCATCCACTAGTTTCTCGCCATAGCGGCGCAATTCAGCAACATTTTCCGGGCTCATGGGTGGAAAAGGTGCAGGTTCAGGATCAAACTGGGGAAGGTAAACATTTGGGTTTTCATAAAATTTTGAAAATGCCAGTCGCTCGTCCACCATTCTTCCAACTGCCCAGTAACAGGTTGAGGGTTGACAATAGGGTCCGGAATAGCAGGTTCCAAATTGATGGGAAGTTCTGACTGAGCGTGGAAATTGAAAAGGGTTTCATTAGCAGGTCCGATGAGGTCACAGTTTGCAAGTTTTCTATCCAGTTCTTCCCAAGGTGGTAACTCCTGGGCCTGGCCAGAGCTCTCCCCTACTTCTTTTCCTTTTCCCTTTGGATCCTCTATTTTTTTCACCTTTTGGGCAGCAGGCTTCTTCTTGCGTCCTCGCTTCCAGTCCAGAAGCCTTCTCCTCTTTTTAGGTTTGGGTTTCTCTTAGGGCTGGGCCTGAAACACTAGTGGCTCCTCGGTGTCAGCCTGATAACCGGACTGGGTTCCGGAAATCTCCATATTAGTGGTATGGATTGAAAAATTTCGGGGGGCTTCCGATAGTTCATTCATGCTGTTAGGCACACATGAAGAAACACACAAAAATTCAAGTTAAAATTTTATTTATTAAAGTAAATTTTCACAGAATCACAAAATGGCAATTTGAAAAATTAAGTATTTTCCAAACACTTAATTGGCTTAAATCAGTGGCTCTGATACCACCTTTTTCAGTCACGACCCCCGACCCAGTTTCCCGTTCCGGAAGCCGCGGGACAGAAAACCCGTGGTATTGTTGGTTGATTCGGCAACAGACTTTTTAACAGGATCGTTTAAACTGAAAACATCCATTTATTTTATTTCAGGTTTCGGGACAAACCCCGTAATTTACAATAAAGGAATTTCACTGGGAAATTCCCTGATTAAAAAAAATGTTTATTTATTTACTAAGCCACTTCATTCAAGCTGGAGTGCTACACGACACTTTTCCTTGTTCACAATAAATCACCTGAAACATGTTTAAAAAGATTTTATTAGCGGGAAAATACTGGCGAGTCATTCAATTTGTACAAAACAACACATTGTTATAATTTACAGTATTAAGAGCGACTACAATTGCCCCTATCTTATAATTAGGTGGTCCAGTTGTCACTCGACCGGATCTGTAACTGTGGTCATATCACTATTGGGTCCGTTCACCCAAAAGTGACGTATATCACTATTTAGGTCTGTTCACCTAAAAGTGATAAAACAGCAGTAATGTACACAATACCCCACTTACTGCCAGTAACTTAAGATAACAAAGACTTAACCCCTGTAAAATATAACTGGAAAATATTTAGGGTTTTACGAAGCACTTTGATAAAAAGAGAATGACTCACATTGCAAGTTTAAACTGATAGAGTCTGCCTACTGATTAAGCTTGGTAACCTAGTTAAATAAGGCAAACGAAACTAGGTTAGTAACTTAATACAACATTTACGATAACTCACAAAATCAAAACCATCACGACGAATGACAAAGTATAGCCCGAATTCAGGCAACATTTAAACATCCATCGGATCGGTTTCAATCGATCGGACATTGTATCGTAGCAGTGATCGAGTTATTACCTTGTTATCGTAGCAGCGTCTCGACATTAAAATGGAAAATTCGTACAGAATGAAAGCTGTTTTGATGAAAATTTGCGAGCAGAATGGATTGGCCATGCAACATCGAATTTATAGCTGAAAATTGAGTTTGTCGCGGCCCGCGTAAGCCTGAAGGGGTATCCTTCGCGGCCCGCGAGGGCCACCCTAGCTATGGCTAGGGCTGTCATGTCACCCCTAGGTCTGCCACGTATGCGACACGTGGCCCTAAAGCTTATCCGGAGATTTGCATGGCTGTCGCGCCCCGCGTAGACTTCCCTTGAATCTTTCACGGCCCGCGACAGATTAATAAATTTGGATTTTCTTGATTTTTAATAAAGTTTAAGGTTTTAGGGGTCCGGGTTTTCACTTACGGAGTGTTTAAGGACATTTTCGTGCAGATCCTTACACTTTTGACCGTTGGAAGCTTATAACGGCTATAATGTCGTTGTTTTATAAAAAAAATTGCAATTTTCTTTATTTAAACCAACCATTTCTCTCACAATTCAAACCTAATCTCAACCAAACCATTTCTCTCATAATTCAAAACTAATATCAGACCCCTATTTTTTTAAACGACGGATTAAATACCATTGTTTATTCCACCCGACATTAGTGACGATGATTTATCTTTAAGCGATAGCAGCCTAATTTTTTTCAAAATCTCATCGAGCAAGCCGAAGACATAGGCACGTATAGTAAAAAAGATATGTCCGTCGTGATTGAAAGAAAGTCACGAAACCCTTATGACAGATTATTCTTTCGAGGAGCCGAAAGACAATAATGATATTTATTCGTTATAGGGTTCGTATGTCAAAAAGGTTATTTTTTTAATTGTGAGCGACGTGGAAGCAAATAACCCGTGATTTTAAGAGGGCGTGGATGTGAAAATGAAGAAGAGTTTTACATCGTTGCAAAAAGTTACATTGGCGATTAAACAACTTGCAACCGGTAACCCTCCAGATGAAAACGATGAGTATTTACATATGGCCGAAAGGACTTTCCATGAATGTCTAGAATATTTCTGCGAAATGGTATGTAATTTATACGCCCCCGAGTTCTTACATAGACCAACAAGCCACGACGTGGCGCTTTTGTACACAACTCAAGAGGAGAAACATCACCTTCCTGGGATGGTGGGTAGCCTTGATTCCACGCATCTCGTTTGTAGAATGTGTCCCACAGAGTTGCAGGGCCAATATATCAGAAGAGATCGCATGTACTCGACAGTTATGCTCGAAGCGGTGGCCTCTCAAGATTTATGGATTTGTCATGCTTTTTGTGGTTGATGTGTGCAAAATGCAACATATAAATTTCATCAATTGTGGCATAAAACTAACCCTTTTTTAGTACTAATGTTGGAAAAAGTGTGCTTTTGTCTTCCTATTGTATTTTCAGGATTAAATGAGCTCAAATTAACAAAAGAAGCAAAAAGACATCAAAATCTAACATAAATACAAGAAAAGGAACAAGACGTGACATGTCCGACCCCACGATAGCATCTTCCCAAGCAAAACAAGAAGACAGGAGACTGAACACGCCCCGTGCTCAGCCAGCACGGGGGCGTGCCCAAGTGTCAGCAGAAAAGACAAAGTGGTAGAAGCTTCTATTGCCCACCATGGGGCCGTGCTCAGCGGACACGGAGCCGTGGTCAACTATAAGATTCGCACAATCCAGGCAAATCTTCATAGTACAAAGATTCTTCTGCACCACGGGGTCGTGCTCAGCGGACACGGGGGCGTGGTCAACTAATAAGACAAGCTGCATTAAATGAAGAAAGAGAAGGATGTGGACACGGGGCCGTGCCCGGGCTTCTGTTCAGCCTATAAATAGGAGTGCTTGGCTAGAGCTCAAACCATCCCTTGGCACACCACCTCTCTCACACTTCACCCACCACCACCATAACACCATCATCCACCACCATCATCCATTGTCCATCGTGTTAGTGCATTATGTGTCTATAGCCTTCGTCAATCCGGTCCGTAGCAGAAACAGAAGAAAAGATTGCTTTATGATGTAATATCTAGTCAAATAGCAAGGTGGCATTTTGGTAATTAATGAGAAGTCTCATTAATTCCAAGGGGTATATATAGGAGAGTTATGTCATAGTTTAGAAAGACTTTTGCCATTTCACACTTTAGAGAGATCTAGTTCTAGAGAGAGAAACTAGAGAGAGAATCTAGAGAGAGAAAGGCAAAACGTGATTCGTGTTTCTTGTACGCTATCAAATCTTCAATAGAATCACAGTTATAATTACTGTTCGTGTGTTCGATCACGTACGTTCACGGATTCCGCACGTCGAACGTTCGTTTAGCAATCGTATCGGAGTCAAACCGGTCCTAACAAGTGGTATCAGAGCAAGGAGCTCGATTGCACGATCAAACACATCGTTTTCGTACCAGATTTCAGCTGATTCAGATCCGATTTCATCTATTTCTTCATCTTCTACCTACTTTTCACGTTTTTCACTGAAATTAGTCAAATTGAACAGGTTTTCATGGTCCGTTTCGTCTGATATTTTAGTATGTTGTGCGAAAATAGTTGATAAACAATCCTACCAAGTTTCAGACTCAAATTCCTTGTCGTTTAGGAGAAATCTGAATTTTTAGGTCCGATTTCGTGATTAACAGCAGGATTTCGCTTGAATCAGTCATATTTCAGCTGGATTTCGCTTGAACATGATGTTTTGGTCTTGATTTCGCTTGAAAACATTGACTGTTTGAAGCGAAATAGTTAATTTCGCTTGAAAATCAGAATTTAAAGATTTCGCTTGAAACATTAGCTTGGGATTTCGCTTCAAGACAGAACATTTGATTTCGCTTCAGAACTGATTTACTCAGGATTTCGCTTGAAAGTCTGTTTAACCTAGATTTCGCTTGAAAGTTGTTAAGAGCTGATTTCGCTTCAGAACTGATCATTGGGAATTTCGCTTCAAGTGATGAATAGTTGATTTCGCTTAAACTAGTCTTCAGTTGATTTCGCTTCAAGAGTTTCGCTTCAACTAGTCTACAGTTGATTTTGCTTCAAGAGTTTCGCTTCAACTAGTCTACAGTTGATTTCGCTTCAACTGTTCAACAAGTGATTTCGATTGAAGTTCTTATTTCGCTTGAAAAGTGAAATTTCGTGTCGAGATTATTTCACGTCAACTGTGTATCAGTCTGTTTCAGGATATTATTGTGTATACTGATTGTTTGTTTGTTTGTTTGCAGGTGATTCGAGGTGATTTACAAGGCACAAATACCAAGAATTCAAAATGTTTGATGAACTGGAAAACACTAAATTTGAAAGAATAAACAATTGGACTTGTTGTTCTTCTGTTGAGAAAAAGGAGGTTTTAATTGAAAGATTTGAATATTTCATGTGCCAAAAGGATGAAACATTGGATGAGTTGGAAATACGGTTTAAAAATTTAATGGACAATTTGAGAAACAAGGATATTAGAATATCAAATGATGAACAGATATCGAAATTGGCAAATGCATTACCTGCTAAATGGGATAAATTCTTGGTTAAGCTAAAAAGGGAAGATTTTTTTCAAGAACTTTATCCAAAACAGTTTTTTAATGAGGTTAATGGAGAGTTTCGTAAGGAATATAAGAAAAAGAAGGAAATTTTGACCGAAATGGAAAAGAATTTACAAAAATTGGAATTGGATGTTATTACTGAAATTGATAATAGAATTAGTGTGTGTCTTGAAACAAAGAGTATTCTGAAATATGATATTAAAAGGAAATGTTATATTGATGAAAGTATGAATCCTTTTGATTTCGTTAAACTCTTTTGTGCAGGAACATATAAGATGGAAACAAAGGATATTCCAAAGACCGAAGAATCTTTGAAGCTTGGATCTTCAAGTTCAGAATCAGTGTGCTCTAAATGTGACAACTTTAAGGCTGAAAATGACAAACTTTTAAAGGATGCAAAAAGTTTGACATCAGAAGTCGAGAAGTTGAGAGATGAGAAGCAAGCTGATGATAAGCTGATTCTTATTTTGAAAGATGGGAAGAAAGTTTATGATGAACAGATTCTGGAGTTGCGCTTGAACTGTGAAAAACTAAAATCTGAAAATTTCAAACTGTTGAGTGATGTGGACAGTTTGACATTGGAAAACAAGATTTTGATAGAAAAAGTAAAAGATTTTGAAAATGAAAAATTAAAGATTGAAAAAGATTTTAAAAATCAAATCAAGATTTTAGAAGATGAGAGAGATATTTTTGGTAAAGATAATCTTGAAAAACAAATTGAAATCAATTCTCATCTTGCTAAAATCATTCAGCTTGAAAAAGAAGCTGAAAAAGCTCGGATTAAAATTAAAGAGCTTGAAGTGAAATTGAAAGGTTTTGTGACTTCTACATCACATGTTTGTCCAAAACCAATCAATTTCAAAATTGAAAATGTCAAAGTTGAAGATTGTGATGAGATATCTGATGATGAAAAAGAAAAGAAAAGAAAAATATTTTTAGATTTACAAGAAAAATTTCAAAATACTGTTCTGCAATCTACTGAAACAGGTGAATGTTCTAAACAAAAACCTGTTAAGAAGAATACAGAACAGAAACAAAAAGATAGAAATTTGAAAAATTCTAAAATTGAAACTAAAAGCTCATCAGATAAATCATCCAATCATTATCAAAAATTACAAAAATTTAAAATTGAAAACTCACAAAATGTTGGTAATAAGTGGTGCAGGTTTGACCACAGTGCTCAAAAGACAAATCCAACATTGAAGAGGAGAAATGATTATAACCAAGCCAAACAATGTTATGATCTGAAGGTTTGGACTGACCAAAGTGGATGGTACGATAACAGAGTGTGCTACACCTGTGGTGTTAGAGGACACATTGCTGTTAACTGCCAGAATTGGAATTATGAAACGAGAAGATGCTTTAATTGCCATATCAGAGGTCATATTGCCAGAGATTGCCCAAAGAGATCGATGGGGAGATTGAGGGTTGAATTTCAGAGAATGGTAAAGAAACCAGTCACTGTCAAGCCCCATGAACAAAAGGTTCTAAAACCTAAAGTTCAGGATCAGACAATTCAAGAAAAGAAAGTTAAACTTTCACAGGGGCAGAAAGACAGACTTCGAAAGAAAAGGAAGAAGGCGAGAGAGTATCTTGAGAAAATTTTGTCTTTGGGTTCACCGGTTGGTTTGAATAAGAGTTCTGATGAATCGATTCACTCGACAGCAAAGTCAAGCAAATCGAATTCTTCAGATACAAATCTGAGGACAAAAGAGAAAAAGGAAAAGAAGAAAATGGTCGGCGATGAATCTGATGTTTCTAAGTCAGACAAGCCACCATCAAGCAATGAATCTGACTTATCTAAGTCAGATAAGCCAAGTTTGGGCAATGAATCTGATTTCACAAAATCAGAGGAGCCACAAGTTGAGGTAAAAAAGGAAGAAACTGTTCTTTTGATGAATGATGAAAAATTTCCTCCATTACAAGCCACAAACACAAAATCAAAAGGTGTTGATGCTGGAAAAATGTTTAATAGCAATGTTAAACATATTTTTAGTAAGATGGTTGATGGTAAGGAAAAAGGAGTGAAAGAGTTTTATGAAGAAAAGAGAAAAGCTCAAAATACACCCAAGGACAGTCAGGCTTGGGTGAAACTTTTCAAATAGAAAAATCTGACTTGCCGGAGCTTCCAGGTTGGTAAGTGTGAAGCAGGTATCGGCATCATTTTTGAGAAATTCACAGGATGGTAACTGTGATATTTTGTCTTAAAAGTGGTTAATCAAGGACATTAAGTTGTACTTGATTTTCTACAAGTGATTGTGATGTTTGATCTTATATTGTTAAAATCTGTACAAAATGGGTTAAAAGAGAACAAGGTGATGAGATGACCCCGAACTCATAAGAGATGGGTAAACAAACTAATTTTTCCGGAAAAACCATTCTGATTAAAACAAACTTAAGTGTTTTGAAATCATTATGGGAAAATAGTTTGTTGTTGGGGGGAGTTCTGATTGAATACGCCGAAACCCTCACGGCTGAACAAACATGATTACTTTCATCAGATTGAAAAACGGTTTTCAAACTGTTAAGATCAATGGGTTGTAAATCATGGGGGTACGTTATATTTTCTGCAAAACAGTGCATGAGAAGCAGAAAATGAATGGCGAGACAAAGCTATCAGTGTTGGTTGTCAAATTTTCTTTATATGATTTTGCATTTTAGGGGGAGAAAAAATTGTCAGAAAATACAAAAACATTTGAAAATTTGAAAAAGTAAAAAACATGATAAAATTCAAAAATTGAGTTTTGCGTAAAAAGAGGAAATGATAGTACATCAGTAGACTATCACAGTATGCTAAAGAAATGGAAAGTTTAAATGTGTTAAATGATCTCACCGTGGATGTGTCGGTAGGTTTTTGCACATTTAGTAAACTTTTTCGGGATATAAACCTAAATTCAAACACTTGCTTATTTCGTGGGGAACACTACTTGGATATATAGGTAACCCCTGAAATCTCGTTTGAAAGGTTTCGTATTCTGATATACAGGTTTTTATACTCAATGATGTCTGGGGTATTATTCCGGGACTTCTGCTGAACGGTAGTTCTGACCTAGTCCTCGAATAATACTTTCTGCAAATGCTTTGAAACATAAGCATCACCCTCAGCATATATGATAAGACAATAAAATTGCTTAGCAATGCTGTTGTAAAAAAGATCCTCTAAAGGGGACACACCCACAAGTTGAGTCATGATCTCTCTGCTGAACGGTAGTTCTGACCTGAGCTCTCATGATTTTTCATAATTTATTAACCCCTTACAGATATCATTTGTGTCATAATTGCCTGTAAGACTGAATATTGGGATCTGGATACGGGAGTATATTCAAGAGGTGGGACACATGAATGAGTTTAAGTTCTTAATACATCTAATTCGTATCCTGAATCAGTTGAAGTTTGTGTAAAAATTTAAGTGGATCAGTATATCGACAATCTAAGTGAATTGTTTAGAACATAATGTGATTTTAAGCTCAACGGTACTTGTGATTTGTCAAAAACTGATATGATCCTCTGATGCATACTCAAACAAAAATATTGTCTGTAAATATGTTTGTACATATTTCTTTACTGCTTTATATTTTTCAGAAAATACAAAAAGATTTTGATTCTGCTTTATTTTCGACAACTGATGTCTGAGTGCTAAGTTTCAAAATCTAAGTAAGCTGATTGTGTTTCTGAAAATGAAACAAGTTCATTAATTTGAAACTTGAATTAAAATAAAAAAAAAATTCAAAAACAGTTTGTGATATCTCCAAGGTCATTAGTTTGGACTTGGATGATTAACTGTGAGGGAGTTGAATTCTTAAACATTGCTAAATCAATGAAGTGTGTTGATAGGGAAGTGTTTTAGAAGATTGGAAGTGCCAGGTTACGATTCCTGGATAGTCTAAAATGTTGTTACTTATAAACGTATGAGTAATTGCAGATAGTCCAGACTACGATCCCGGAAGCTGAGTCTAAAGGGGAGTCTGAAGACAAGCTTGAAGCAAAGAGGAGCTTGTAACTAGAAAGCCAGGTGTCGATCCCAAAGCACGGAAGCTTGACGAAAGGGGGAGCCTGAAGAAGAAAAGAGTCTACCGAAAGGAGAAGCTGAAGTTGAAGACAGATCCACCGGGATTCTGTTTGAGCAAGAGGGAGTCTACGTTGCTGAAAACGTGTTAAAGCTTCAAGAAGACTCAGAGAGAGAGAAAGAAAGAAGAGACGCTACGAGTTTGACTCAATGATTGAGATTGACTGCGGCAATATCCAAGGGGGAGTCTGTTAGTGCATTATGTGTCTATAGCCTTCGTCAATCCGGTCCGTAGCAGAAACAGAAGAAAAGATTGCTTTATGATGTAATATCTAGTCAAATAGCAAGGTGGCATTTTGGTAATTAATGAGAAGTCTCATTAATTCCAAGGGGTATATATAGGAGAGTTATGTCATAGTTTAGAAAGACTTTTGCCATTTCACACTTTAGAAAGATCTAGTTCTAGAGAGAGAAACTAGAGAGAGAATCTAGAGAGAGAAAGGCAAAACGTGATTCGTGTTTCTTGTACGCTATCAAATCTTCAATAGAATCACATTATTTGTACGTTATTGTGTTCGATCACGTACGTTCACGGATTCCGCACGTCGAACGTTCGTTTAGCAATCGTATCGGAGTCAAACCGGTCCTAACACATCGTAGAGTGTGTGAGTCGTCTCGGGATCCAAGATTGATCGTAAGAGTTCTTGACAATCAAGGCCATGTTTGCCTAAGTCTCTTACATCACTTGGTGAAGACAAAGTGTCTAGTGTAATACTTTTTATTTTTAATCTTTTCGCACTTTTTATTTGGTTTTGTATTAATGACTTTAATAACTAGTTTCTTATGTTGAAGGTGATCTTTCCTTATCGTTTGTCCGTGGTGTCTTGGCATTATTTTACTGTCTATATAAAATAAAAGATTTTCACCATTCATATCTCCACGGTCTATATGGAGGTATGTTGGCTACCTGGTCGGGGGTTAAGGGAACGGTTTGGTAAAGGTCTTGCCATTGTTCAGCGTTTAGAGGTCCTGCAATGGACCTGGGTCAAATTTAGTAGGACCTCCTTCAATACTTAACGGTATTGGATGGCGGGGGTCCAAACTCTTTGATCCCCTCATAAGTTAACTACTATTAATACTATAACCCGGCTATTTAGGACTGTATCCCTGCTGACTCAGACTACTTAGTCGAGGGTAACGTCACCTCCAAAAGAGGGGCCTACCATAATTTGCATTAATAACTTAATTAATTATCTTTCAATAATCCACTCTTTTAGGATTGTATCATTGCTGACTCAAACTACTGGGGTGAGGGTAACGTCACCTTCAAAAGAGGGGCCTACTACAATAACGAAGATAATCTCTTAAAATAGTGCAAAAGTGCGGAAATAATCAAAGGTTACACTAGATACGAGTCGGAACCAAGTGATTCATCTTGTCTATCTGTTTTTTTCTTTTATTTTTATTTTCAGCATTTTAGTTACTTTTTATTTTTTTTTTTCTTAGCTTAAAACATTTTTCTAAACTTTTTGATTTGATTAGACGTTGAGGATAAACCGGTACTAAAAGCTCTTGTGTCCTTAGACGACCTCGGTATCTTACCAACACTATACTACGCTCACTGAACACGGGGCCGTGTCCAGCCTCTGTTTCCATTTTTATTTTTGTTTTCTGATCTCGAGACTTGGTTGTGGTCTGCTGAGTGATTCTTATGGATCAATACTCAGGAGGTTACAACTACACCTATGAGGAGGATGATTATATGAGTAATTATTGCACTAATTGTTGTAACACACACTCGGTTCAAAATAGTCACTCATATCAACCATCCAATTCATACACCTACTATGAGGAACCCAGGTACGAGCCATCAACTTCATACACATCCTATGAAGACCAAAGGTATGAACCTCCTCCCTCATACTCATATTTTGATGAACCAAGGTATGAGCCTTCATACTCATACTTTGAAGAACCAAGATATGAGCCACCACCTTCATATGCTTATTATGAGGAACCATGGCGTGAACAACCCACCTCATATGAGTATTATGAAGAACAAAATTATGACCCTTATCCATCATATGCTTACAATGAAGAACAATGGTGTGAACCATCTACTTCATATGGGTATTATGAGGAACAAAGGATCGAACAACCGGATTCAAGCTTTGAAAATCCCGATTCTTTTTCTATAACCGAAGTGACCGATAGGATATTAGAACACATTAGAGTTATCGATCGCTGTATAAAAGAATCTCGCGCAAGGGAAGAGGAGTCCCGCGCAAGAGAAGAATTAAAAAAGGAAGAGATAACCAAAAGTGTAAAAATGGAAGAACAAATAAGTGAAAAACCGACACATGAGTTAAACAACGAAAAAGGTGAGTCCGACAACGTTAAAATTCAAGAAGAGTCTAATTTTGAAGAAATTAATCTCTTGTCACCTTCTTTTGAAAATCATTGTTTAGTACCCACTCATGCTAAGTTTTTAAAAGAGTTAAACACTAACACTAAAATTGACGAAACGGTAAGTGTTAAGTTAACTAATGATCAAACCTCACTAATAAAAGAAGACCCATTTGAAATTAACATTACACCGGTTCCATGTTTCTTTCAAAATTCATTTATTAGTAATGTCACAATCGATAAAGATCTTTGTGTTAACATAATGCCTAACTACATTTTCGAAAAATTAAGTATTAGTGATTTTTCTCCACTTCAAATACCCATTTTTCTATCTAATCGAAAAGTAATAAAATCAATCGGTATAGTTGAGGATGTATTGGTTCAAACAAATCAAATGGTAATCCCGACCGACTTTGTCATCCTCGATGACGCTCCTCTAGTGTTGGGACGACCATTTGTAAAAACTCACGAAGCTTTGATAAACCGGAAGTTCAACAATCTACCTCTTCAATTAGGGGCATTTAAAAGAAGTGTCGATCTTGAGCGGTCAATGAAATATCCTTTCGGCAATAATGACCCCCTAATTGAAGATGAAGATGAACCACCCGATACAAGTAAAGAGATTGACCACTTTGTTGAAGAAGAGGTCGCCATAGAACAAACTTTTAAAGTTCTTGATCGAAATGAGCAACCAAATAAGGAGTCTCCTAAAGACCCACCACTTGAGCTCAAAGAACTTCCAAAAGGTTTGGAATATGCTTTTCTAGACAAAGATGGTAATTTACCTGTAATTATTTCGTCTAAATTAGATAGCTTAGAAAAAGAAAAATTAATAAGTCTTTTGAAAAAACACAAAAACGCAATAGCTTGGAAACTTGTAGACATAAAAGGAATTAGTCCTTCCATGTGTACACACAAAATTTTAATGAATGATGACTACAAATCGGTAATACAACCACAACGTCGAGTAAATCCAAATGTGCAAGAAGTGGTTAAAAATTAAGTCATCAAATTACTTGACGCCGGACTTATCTATCCTATCTCCGATAGTCCTTGGGTGAGTCCCGTTCAAGTAGTTCCAAAGAAAGGAGGTATGACGGTGATAACTAACGAAAAGAATGAATTAATACCAACGAGAACCGTCACAGGATGGAGAGTATGTATAGATTATAGACGATTAAATGAAGCTACAAGAAAAGATCACTTTCCTTTACCCTTCATTGATCAAATGTTAGAAAGATTATCCGGTCATAAATTTTATTGTTTCTTGGATGGTTTTTCAGGTTACTTTCAAATCCCGATAGCACCCGAAGACCAAGAAAAGACAACTTTCACATGTCCCTATGGAACTTTTGCTTATCGACGCATACCGTTTGGTCTATGTAATGCCCCCGCAACATTCCAACGTTGCATGGTAGCCATCTTCCATGACATGATAGAAAAGACAATGGAAGTTTTCATGGACGACTTTTCTATCTTTGGGGATTCATACGACCAATGCCTCGATAACCTTGAACGAATGCTATCCCGATGTGAGGAAACTAACCTCGCCCTTAATTGGTAAAAATGCCATTTCATGGTAACGGAGGGAATAGTACTCGGTCACAAAATCTCAAGCGAAGGAATGGAGGTGGATCGAGCCAAAATAGATACCATTTCTAGATTACCACCTCCATCCTTCGTAAGAGCTATCAGAAGTTTCCTAGGGCATGACGGATTTTATAGGCGGTTTATCAAAGACTTTTCTAAAATCTCAAGGCCTCTAACAAAATTACTTGAAAAAGATGCTCCTTTCATCTTTGACAAGGATTGCAATCAAGCATTTCTAACCTTAAAGGAAATGTTAGTCAATGCACCTATCATGATAGCGCCTGATTGGAAATTTCCTTTCGAAATCATGTGTGATGCTAGTGACTTTGCAGTTGGAGCTGTCTTGGGACAAAGAAAAGAAAAGCATTTCCACCCCATTTATTATGCTAGTAAAACACTTAACGATGCACAAGAAAATTACACAACAACTGAAAAAGAATTACTAGCTGTGGTATTTGCTTTTGATAAATTTCGTTCTTATCTTGTTCTTTCTAAACCTATAGTCTATACAGATCATGCAGCCATTCGATATCTCTTCAAAAAGCAGGATGCAAAACCACGTTTGATTCGGTGGATTCTACTCCTCCAAGAATTTGACATTGAAATCAAAGACAAAAGAGGAGCAGAAAACACTGCAGCAGATCATCTTTCGCGCTTAGAAGACCCAGCTTTGGAGGCAACCAGGGACGAGCAAATCAATGAAAAATTTCCAACTGAGTCCCTGGAAATGGTGGAATATAAGGAAGAACCATGGTACGCCGACTATGCTAACTACCTAGCTAGCGGTATAGTCGCAAAAGGTTGGCCACATCATCAAAGAAAAAAATTCTTTGCCAATGTGAAACACTATTTTTGGGAAGATCCATATGTTTTCAAAATGTGTGCTGACCAACTCGTCCGACGATGCGTACATGGAAGCGAAGCACGAAGAATTCTCCGCCATTGTCATGAAGGTCCATACGGAGGGCATCATGGTGCCGCTAGTACCGCATAAAAGGTATTTGATTCAGGATTTTATTGGCCAACCATTTACAAAGACGCCCAAAGTCTTGTTAAGACATGTGATGCTTGCCAAAGAACAGGTAATATTTCTTCCAAAAACGAAATGCCACAAAATGGCATTCTTGTTTGTGAAATTTTTGATGTGTGGGGACTCGACTTTATGGGACCTTTCCCACCATCGAAAGGAAACAAATATATACTTGTGGCAGTAGACTACTTGTCTAAATGGGCCGAGGCCGAGGCACTTCCAACGAATGATGGAAGAGTCGTGGTAAGATTTCTGAAAAAACTATTCTCTCGTTTTGGCACACCTAAAGCATTAATAAGTGATAGAGGTACCCATTTTTGCAACCATCAAATCGAAATTTTTTTAACAAGATATGGGGTCTATCATCGGGTCTCAACAGCATATCACCCTCAAACAAACGGACAAGCCAAAGTGACTAATAGAGGTTTAAAACGAATACTCGAAAAAACCGTAGGGTTAAATGAAAAGAAATGGGCAGATAAATTAGATGACGCTTTATGGGCTTTTTGAACTGCTTATAAAACAACAATAGGTACAACCCCATATAAGCTAATCTATGGAAAAAGTTGTCACTTGCCAGTAGAAATTGCACACAAGACCTACTGGGCAATCAAAAATGTAAATTTAGATTTAGAATTTGCTGGTAAAAATCGATTTTGTCAATTAAATGAATTAAACGAACTTAGGAATTATGCATACTCAAACTCCGAAATTTATAAGGAAAGAATGAAAAATTTGCATGACAAACATATTAAACCTAATGAATTTCGAGTAGGAGATCTAGTTCTTTTGTTTAATTCACGACTTCGACTGTTTCCTGGTAAATTAAAGTCTAGGTGGTCAGGACCTTTTTCCATCACCCATATTTTCCCACACGGTGCAGTAGAAATTAAATCTCGAAATGGGCCTCCATTTAAAGTCAATAGCCAACGGCTGAAACTCTATCAAGGATTCATTGAGGATGAAGAAGAAGAGATCTCGCTTCAAACACGGTGGAAGAATGAAACCAACATCATACCTGGTAAGTTACGAGCGATCAGGACGACATCCAAAGCGGTAAGTTTTCTAACCAAAGCTAATGGGAAACAAGGGCACTCACACGAGCACAAAAAAAAAATTTCAAAAACTTTGCTCGGCACGAGGCCATGTCCGCTGGACACGGGGCCGTGTTCGCGCTGCAGACAGGATATATCCCCTTTTTCAAAACAGTTACTTCATTCCACACGCCCCGTTTCCCCGAAAAAGCTCTGGTTACAGGCGATTTTTCGCAGGTTTTCGACGTCTCCTATCACTCTAACAACATCAAGGTATGATTCTATCACTTTTAGTAGTTAGATTACTTACTTGCATGTAGTTAAAACACCAAAAATTTGGGGAAAAATCTAGGGTTCTTGAAGTTCATCCGGATCGAACCTCAAATTTTTGTCTAGATCTGTTTGCATTTAGTTAGATTAGTGTTAAGGAAAGTAAATACACTTGTATTGTTCTTAGATTCGCCCGATTTCTCACAAAAACCCCAAACCCTTGTTCTTGAACCGAAAAAGATAAAATTGAATGGGTAAACGGGATATTTTGGGAAAAACGGCACTTAGGGTTTCATTTTCGGGGGAAACCGCATCTAAAGGACCAAAAATTTTCAAGTTTTCGAAACCGGGACGAAAAATGGAATTTTTGTGCAACAGACGCCTGGACACGGGGCCGTGTCCGCTGAACACGGGGTCGTGTCCAGCCCACTGTTTGCAGTTTTGTCCGAAAATACTTCTGTTTCGTGCTAACTTTTGGTGTATTCTTTCAGATGGCTAGGAAGTTCACAAGATTTAACGCCAATGAGCTTGATGCGAGGGCTAGATACGAGATACTTCAAACAAGGCCGGAGGAATACCCGAGGCAAGCATGCACGGAACTATTAACTATGGTGAATCAAATCGACCGTTTCAACAACATTGTCACGGGACCACTTAGAGTCGCTTTAACAACCCGACTCCGTTCCGTCCACGAATGCACTTTGGAATTCTATAGCACCTTCACATTCAACTCGAGGTGCGACCCGTTCGACAATGATGGGGTAGCATTCCGATGTGGCAAAACGAGGTATTCGATCTCTGTGGCACAATTTGGGTCAATTGTCAGGCTGTATGCGGAAGAGGATGCGGGAAACGAGGAAAATACCGGAGGGATGCGAGAGATAGGTGAGAACGAACGCCAAGCCATTTGGGCTCAGATTGGTGAAGGGTACTACAATCCGAGCAGCACTAAGAGTACGAAGCTGAGGGATCCGCTCTACAGATACATCCATAGGCTCCTCGGCTACTCTCTTAGCCAAAGGCATGATAGTAGTGGCGTCGTTGGGTTAAGAGATTTGGTTGTCCTCCACTGTATCCACACCCGCAGGCCGCTTGATGTTCCGTTCCTCATGCTCCGAAACATGCATCATAACCGCCTTGCAAGTGCACCGACCCCTATCTTCTTTGGGGGATGGGTGTACCGTCTCTTCAGGCACTTCGCCCACATACCCAGGTCATTTGAGAGGAGCCCATGGTCGGGCATGGTGGATATACATATATGCCGCTCAATGAACCTAATTTATGAGGCGGAAGACGGGACGGTAAGCTTTCAAAGGATGCAAGGTCATGCATGGAACCCGCAAGAAGCACTTGTCCTCCACGCTCCGTAACATCATCAATACCAATACCAACCCCATGGTGATCCGGGCCAATCATCCTCCTCGGGAGGCGGTTTTCCTAACTTTCAAAGTTTGCATGATTTGTTGCAGGAAAACCTTATGTGCACCAGGAACACCTACAACATGGCGAGCAACACGTACCACCGGGTTGGAGCTATCGAAAGAAACATATCCGATATCCAAGATGATATTGGATATATTCGGGACCACATTGCGGGCCATGGAGGGGATGATGATGATGATGATGACGATGCCATGGAGTAGGCGGGAGGAGCGGAGGAAGAGGCGGTTGTTTGATGGTTCCCCAGGTTAACCCTTTTCTAATCTTGAACAATTGATGGCCTGCGTGCCAAGTGTTGAACAATTTACTTTCTCTAACTTCTTTTATTTTCTGCATTTATTTTTCTTTTAACTTTGACATGGATGTTGAATTTGGTAAAAGTAGGATGTTTGCTATGGTATGGTATGGTGTTTATTGATTAAGCAGGTACATACAAGGCTTAGAGTACTAAGCATTAGTACTACTAAAGCCGGGACAGGAAAATCGAAGAAAGAAACCTGTTTTTCAACTTTGCAGACTGTCTACACGGGGCCGTGTCCAGCCGACACGCCCCCGTGCCCACTCCCCTGAACCTGCTGTTTGTTTTAATTCTGCAGACCTTGACAGACACGGGGTCGTGTCCACCCAACACGCCCCCGTGTCCACCTTCTGTAAGTTTTTGTTATTGGCACCTGAGCACGGGGTCGTGTCCACTAAACACGGGGTCGTGCCCAGGTAACCAGTAACACAAAATTTTTGCTTTTTCACACCTTTTACACATTCAATCAACCTAAAAACTTATTTTTGGGACACATTGAGGACAATGTGTAATTTAAGTGTGGGGGGGGGGGGATGCTAAAACCTTGAATCTTGCAAGTCCTAAAAACAAGCCTTACACAAAACTCTATTGGAACCGCTAATCACCCCAAATTTTTTCAAAAATTTTTCATTTTTTTTACTTGTCTAGGTTTAACTCGGGAATTTCAAGTTCTAAAAAAAGGTTATATTTTTACGAATTTACAACCGATAGCGTCGTGATAAAAAGAACCAACATAAGAAAATTATGAAAAGGCATGGCAAACTTATTTAAAATTTGATTATATATACTCGATCACATAAAAACCCATTCCCACAAAAGTGAGTTTTGAGCCTTTATTGAGCATACAATTACATATCATTAGACTAAATGCTTATTTTTCGTTTCTTGTGTGAATAGCCGCTTGGTTCTTACGACTCTAGAACTTGCCATGACAATACATTCCCGGTCCTTACCAACTTAAACCCGAGTAAGTAAATGATGGAGGCATTAGGACTAACCCTTTTTATTTCTACACCATTATTTTTTCTTTTTTTTACCACCTACCCAAAATCCCCCTAGTTAGCCCCTTTGAGCCTAAACCTTTTCATTTCATAACTCAAACCAAACACCCTTTTACCCACCAAAACCTTTTTCATTTTTAACCTTTTGTTTTAGTAACTAGCTCGGTTTCTCATATGACTTTCAAAAAAAAAAATGTTGATGATGAAGCAAAAGAAAATAAACAAACAAGTTCATCAAAAATAACTTTGTTTGAATAATAGCTTCATCAAAATAAAAGTGAAAAAAATAGAAAGTCTTACGAAAACCGACGCTTGTTACGTTTTTCGCCCTTTTTCTACTAACCACTAACCCAACCACCTACCTTTAACCCAAGCCTAACCCTTCACTCACAAAGTCCTCTTGATATTTACAAAGATATATAAGTTAAAAAGGAGGAGGATTGATTGTTTGGCAAGCCTATGGTAGGAGTAAGTTTCATGCCGCTCTCGAGTGATCCACAAAAATACATTTTCGGCCGAGTGTTGAGTGATCCCCGTGAGGTATGTGAACTTGTATATAAACAAAATTTTACAAAGGCATGTTATGCCCTAATAAGTAATTTATCTTATGAAAAGTTTTAAATAAATCATGACGAATAGGATTGTAAATAAATAAAAATAAAACTTAATAAAGAATCTTGGACATCCCGACACTCTATGACAAGCCCAAAAACCTTCTTCTCTACCCATTCCATTTGGGAGTGTAATAGCCACTTATTAAAGAGTTTTGCTTGAGGACAAGCAAAGATTCAAGTGTGGGGGTATTTGATGTGTGCAAAATGCAACATATAAATTTCATCAATTGTGGCATAAAACTAACACTTTTTTAGTACTAATGTTGGAAAAAGTGTGCTTTTGTCTTCCTTTTGTATTTTCAGGATTAAATGAGCTCAAATTAACAAAAGAAGCAAAAAGACATCAAAATCTAACATAAATACAAGAAAAGGAACAAGACGTGACATGCCCGACCCCACGATAGCATCTTCCCAAGCAAAACAAGAAGACAGGAGACTGAACACGCCCCGTGCTCAGCCAGCACGGGGGCGTGCCCAAGTGTCAGCAGAAAAGACAAAGTGGTAGAAGCTTCTATTGCCCACCACGGGGCCGTGCTCAGCGGACACGGGGCCGTGGTCAACTATAAGATTCGCACAATCCAGGCAAATCTTCATAGTACAAAGATTCTTCTGCACCACGCGGTCGTGCTCAGCGGACACGGGGGCGTGGTCAACTAATAAGACAAGCTGCATTAAATGAAGAAAGAGAAGGATGTGGACACGGGGCCGTGCCCGAGCTTCTGTTCAGCCTATAAATAGGAGTGCTTGGCTAGAGCTCAAACCATCCCTTGGCACACCACCTCTCTCACACTTCACCCACCACCCACCACCACGATAACACCATCATCCACTGTCCATCGTAGAGTGTGTGAGTCGTCTCGGGATCCAAGATTGATCGTAAGAGTTCTTGACAATCAAGGCCATGTTTGCCTAAGTCTCTTACATCACTTGGTGAAGACAAAGTGTCTAGTGTAATACTTTTTATTTTTAATCTTTTCGCACTTTTTATTTGGTTTTGTATTAATGACTTTAATAACTAGTTTCTTATGTTGAAGGTGATCTTTCCTTATCGTTTGTCCGTGGTGTCTTGGCATTATTTTACTGTCTATATAAAATAAAAGATTTTCACCATTCATATCTCCACGGTCTATATGGAGGTATGTTGGCTACCTGGTCGGGGGTTAAGGGAACGGTTTGGTAAAGGTCTTGCCATTGTTCAGCGTTTAGAGGTCCTGCAATGGACCTGGGTCAAATTTAGTAGGACCTCCTTCAATACTTAACGGTATTGGATGGCGGGGGTCCAAACTCTTTGATCCCCTCATAAGTTAACTACTATTAATACTATAACCCGGCTATTTAGGACTGTATCCCTGCTGACTCAGACTAATTAGTCGAGGGTAACGTCACCTCCAAAAGAGGGGCCTACCATAATTTGCATTAATAACTTAATTAATTATCTTTCAATAATCCACCCTTTTAGGATTGTATCCTTGCTGACTCAAACTACTGGGGTGAGGGTAACGTCACCTTCAAAAGAGGGGCCTACTACAATAACTAAGACAATCTCTTAAAATAGTGCAAAAGTGCGGAAATAATCAAAGGTTACACTAGATACGAGTCGGAACCAAGTGATTCATCTTGTCTATCTGTTTTTTTCTTTTATTTTTATTTTCAGCATTTTAGTTAGTTTTTATTTTTTTTCTTAGCTTAAAACATTTTTCTAAACTTTTTGATTTGATTAGACGTTGAGGATAAACTGGTACTAAAAGCTCTTGTGTCCTTGGACGACCTCGGTATCTTACCAACACTATACTACGCTCACGATGGGTGCACTTGCCCATATGTGTGTCTAGTGTTAGTAAATATCGTGTTTTATAAATTTAAAACTTGACTAAAAAAGTGTTAAAGGGGCTTAAAATATACACCTAATATATATAACACTCCACACGCATCAGTGGTCAACCAGGTTCACAAAACGACATCAATGTGCTCCAACAATCTCCATTATTTCTTACTGAACAAAATGAAACTGCGCTAAAATGCCCGTTTTACGTGAACAACCACTTATACAAACATGGATACTATCTTACCGATGGAATCTACCTTACTTGGTCCGTGTTTGTGAAATCATTTCCATATCCTAACCTTCCGAACGAAAAGAAGTTTAAGAGGCAATACGAGGCGGCAAGAAAAGATGAGGAATGTGTTTTTTTGTTTTTAAAGTCAAAACGAGGTATAATGAATTGACCAATGTGTTCTAAGAATGAAAAAGATTAGGTATGTCGTATATACGTGCATTATTTTACATAACATGATTCTAAAATACGACGGAAATGCGATGGCACTGGTGCACATTCAGGATGCTCCAGTCGAGCCCGTTTTCGATGATATTGTTTATAACGAGCTCATTGATTAAGATACGCATTGGAGACTAAAACATGATTTCGTGGAGCATCTTGGAGGACTAGATTTACCTCACCTATTGGTGGATTCCGACGAAGAATAGTAATTTTATTTAGCTTAATTTAATGTAATTTTGTTTATTTTAAGAGTGAATTTCAAGGGTTGTCCTTTATCTTTATACCATTTTCAGGCGCTGTCCTTTATGTTCAAAATTGACGAGTTTTGTCTTTTATGTTTTCATATCATACACATTTTGTCCTTTATGCCTTACCCAATTAGTTTTTTCAGTTAAGGGTATTTTTGCCAATTCAAAGGTTGCAGAAGCTTTGAGCTGTAAATCTGTCGTTGAACTTACCTTTGAATTGACAAAAATGCCCTCGTGTGATATGACCAAATTTAACTGAAAAAACTAACTGGGTTAGGCCTAAAGGACAAAACGTGTATGATATGGAAATATAAAGGACAAAACTCGTCAATTTTGAACATAAAGGACAACGTCTGAAAATGGGTACAAAGATAAAGAACAATCCTTGAAATTCACTCTTATTTTAATTTAATGTGCTGTCTTTTTAATTTAATGTACTTTATTTTGTTTATCATCAGTGTTTATTTTAGCTAAGAAGTTAATGAAATGGAATTATTATTATTATTTATTTTGTATTTAATTTAAATATTTAATATTAAAATAATTAAAAAATGGTGGTTAAGATAGAATTAACAAGGTTAAACCATTTTCTTAGGATGAGGTGGAGTAAAAAAAACGAGCAATGTGACACTTATATGAAGTTAAGAAGAATTCATGGCCTAACGTGTTAAATTAAGGAACTAGATATCATACAATAAATACACAAATATCTAAACAAAACAAGTCTTCGGTAGTAGTAGTGGCATACTCAATAAATTTTTCAAGAGAAGCGAAAACTTTTTAGAGGTCATATGGCTATTGCTATTGCTATATAATAATTCTTTTCCAGACTGTACTGTGTCTAGTGGAATCATACTAAAACATATAATCAAACAAAAATTCATATAATCAACAAAAATACGTCAAACATTATTACGAATGTACAATTAAAATAGAAAGCTTGTAACTTGAAATTTGTAAATCTGTAATTATTTGAACCCTAACCTAGTCAAATAAATTAAAAAAATAACAGCTAAGTAACTAACCTTAGCCCGAGGGATAAACGAATGATCTTCTAGACTTCTGGCCGGAACCTAATTGGCCCTCTACGTTGGCGTCAGGCGGCCAGTGTGGCGGGAACTAGAACAAGAAGGTCGAAGGGTGGAAGAACGAAGATGCGTGCTGTTGCTTTTTTAATCGTCGATGTTGTTTTATTTAAACTAGTATAATTCCTCTACGCGTTATGGCGGATTTTTGGTCAATATAGGTTTGATTCAATACGAAATTGGTACATATCAATCGAAAGATAAAACCAAAAAAAAAGTCATTATTTGACCAAAATGATATCGACATCTGTTTTACACATCAGTCGAAAACTGTAAAATGAATATCGGTAACGGTTTTGATAGTACCGATATTGGTACCGATGTTGTTAAGTCACAATCAACAGGAGATCAAACAAAAATTCATATAATCAACAAAAATACGTCAAACATCATCTAAACAGCATGTATTATATTAATTGACATTTATAATAGATAATATGTTTTATGAACGTAACACGAAACATATAAAAAAAATTAAGCCCCTTGCTATATAAGAGAAAATCGGTTCATAGCGGGTCGGATCATGTAAAACAAAAGAACATCAAACTAGAATTTAAATATTTATAAAAAACACGTCAAAATGTGAAATGTCATTCAAACATATTAAAAATTGGACCCTACAAGTTTTCATTTTTTAAAATCTATCCAAACATTATCCAGAGAGACATCCCTAAGCAAGTCTCTCTATATAACATCCCTACTCATTGTTCCTATCACATATAAAACAACATAATTCTAAACAGCACTAAACACCTAAAGTTTTAAACAATCACCAACCATACTTCATAATTTTCAATTTTAATAAGCACTAGTTTTAGTTGTTGATTATTTTTAACTAAACGTCTAAACAAACAAAACTTTTATGAAAATAACAAAATCATCATACTAAAGTATAGAACCAAAAAAAACATTAAAACACATAAAATATCAAACCCATTTAACTAGACCTGCGAATAAAAACCCATTTGTATTTTTTGGGTTATTTTGGGTCATTTTAAAAATGAGGATGGGTTAAGAAATAATTAAAGATGGGCTGTAAGATATCTATTTAAAATAATTCGTAGGCAAGGATGAGTATTATGTTTAGGGGTGTTCAAAAAAATCCGGATCCGAAACCGAATCCGAAAATCCGTATCCGAAATATCCGAAATTTTGGATATCCGAAAATTCGGATATCCGAAAATCGGATAATCCGAATTTTCAGATTCGGATTCGGATATGAATTTCAAAATTTTCGGATAATCCGATTATCCGATATCCGAAAACTAATTATTTTTTTATAAATATATATAGTATATGAGCATTATATTTTGTTTGAAGTATTGTAAAAGTTAGTAAAAAGGTAATAAATAATTGTATTCGTGTGAATTTACGGTTGTTTTTAGTTTCAAATGTTGGAAATTTATAAAATTGAATATAAGTTTAGTTTTAATCTATACACGAAACGGATTTTTTGATTTTTTTTTATAAATTCGGATATCAATATTCACTATCCGAAATTTTCAGATATCCGGTTTTCGGATATCCGAAAACCGGATAATTCGATCTTGAACACCCCTAATTATGTTGGGTAAATGAGTAACTCTAAAAAAATAAAATAAAATCTAAAAAATTAACAAAAATAAGAAAAATTAAAAAATAAAAAAAAATCAGAACAATTAAAAAATTCATTGGAATCTTCGACCGTTTCGACCCGCACCGTTTCAACCCGTACCATTTCGACGCATACTGCTTTCGATCCGAACCGTTTCAACCTGTGCCGTTTCGACCCGTGCCGTTTCGACGCGAACGGTTTCGACGTGAACCGTTTCGACGCGAACGGTTTCGACGTGAACCGTTTCGACGCGAACGGTTTCGACGCCAACGGTTTTTACCCGTACCGTTTCGAATCGAACCGTTTCGACCCGCACCATTTCGACGCGAACCGTTTCGACCCGCACCGTTTCAACCCGTACCGTTTCGACCCATACTGGTTTCGATCCGAACCGTTTCGACGCGAATAGTTTCGATGTGAACCGTTTCGACGCGAACAGTTTCCACCCGTAGCATTTCGACGCCAACGGTTTCGATCCGTACCATTTCGAATCGAACCGTTTCGACCCGTACTGTTTCGACGCGAACCGTTTCGACACGCGCCGTTTCGACGCGAACCGTTTCGACCTATACTGGTTTCGATCCGAACCGTTTCGACGCGAACAGTTTCGACTCGAACGGTTTCCACCCGTAGCGTTTTGACGCCAACGGTTTCGATCCGTACCATTTCGACGCGAACCGTTTCGACGCGTACCGTTTCGACACCTACCGTATCGGATACCGTTTCGAATCGAATCGTTTCGATGCATACCGTTTCGAATCGAACCGTTTCGACGCATATCGTTTCAATCAATATACGTATAATATAAAACTTAGAATTAATTACGTTTTGAGTCCCTGTGTTTTAGTAGTTTTAACAATTTGAGTCCAAAATCAAAAAGTTTAACGCCCTTAGTCCCTAGCCATTTATTTTATAACGTTTTGAGTTATAACGATTTGAGTCCCAAAAATTGGACTCAAAAGGTTAAAATTTTGACTTAAAAGGACTCAAATGGTTAATGAAAATGCTTATAGGGACTCAGGTCGTTAAACTTTTTGCTTTTGGACTCAACTAGTTAAAACCACTAAAACATCAAAAAGTAATTTACCCTTAAACTTAACTGCTCGTTGTGGATGTCGATAGAGAGAGGCACCTATATATCAGAGTGGGTAAAACAAATGATACATGAATAAAATTTGGGATCTGCTTTTTATACTCATGTTATTAATGGCTTATGTATTTTATCAGACAAAAAATACTCGCAAATAAAAGTATACACGTATGTAGGGACTGTATTTGCGAAAAGAATAATAATTTTGTAATTTTCTCTCTTCTTTTATTTAAGTATATGGAATAAAACAAAATAAAACAAAAAACTTTATGAGGTGGCCCGTTAAATCTTGAAATCAACTTGCCAATTAGTCAATCACGGGAGATAGACAAAATTCAAGGAGGGAAAACATTTTCATCCGACAACTCTGCCTTTATGACTCATCTTAACTCATAGTCTCACACCCATTCTAACTCATACCTATCTTTAACTTTTTTCTTAAAAAACCAATCTTAACCCAAACTCATCCTAACCTATACCCATCCTAACCCAGTAAATCATGACCCAAACCTATCCAACCCATCACTTTTGCCACCCCTACTTTTAACGGCGTCGAACCTACTGTTTGCGTCGCTGGAGATCAGAGTGAGCGGGAGCCGAGAATTGGAAAGGGCGATTGGGTTGGGCTGTTTTATTTACTTCAAATTTGTTTGGGTTGGGTTAATTACACTGGATTCTTTATTGGGCTTTTAACTTATAAAAGTGATTCGGTTAAATTGTTAAGTGAAAATGGTTAAAGAATAATTATATAAAATTATGTATATTTTAATAGTAATCAGTCTTTACAATTTTTTTTTTATAAATTCATAAGTTTTTTTTTTCTAAAAAGTGCGGTTGAAAATTTCCACGAATTTCAAATTTGTCAGGATTTTGCACGAAATTTAACACTAATTTTTTTAAAGGGGTGCGCCCGTCCACCCACGACTATGAATGGGTCCGCCGTGCACACAAGTAAATACATAGACAAAGCTAACGAGGAGTCATATATTACACCGATTTTCCAACATTACAAACCTGAAAGGAAAGAAGGGAAAGATAACTTTTACCCCAAAGATGAAGCTAGACAAGTCTTTTCTTCCAAGTGGTCTCTCCCCTAACAATTTCCTCACATTTTGACTCACCTTTGACTTGTAGGAGGTGTGTGTATCTAATGTCTCTTACATTTGGTGATTCGTCTCCTTGACTTGAGTATTCACATAGTGGCGGACTTACAATGTTATTAGGGGTAGCACGGGCTACCCTTCAACCCCGTCTACGTAGTGTAAATATACCCCTTAACTCCGTTTCCGTAGTGTAAAAATACCCCGCAACTTCGTCTCCGTTATACAAAGGATACCCCTGGTATAAAAAAATAAAAAATTGGGATACCCCTAAATTTTTGAGCTAGTTCCGCCGCTAAATTTCACATTCATATGTACATTCTCTTGATATCCATCTTCAATGATTCTGACTTCTTCAAGTTCACAAATAGATTGTTAAAAGTGATACTTTTACTTCAGTTTTAATATCATAAATAATGCTTGTTAAATGTCATTAATAGTTTGTTTATTTAATAAATGAGGTGCTGGGCTTGTCAAATGGAAGTGTTGCGGATTGGGCTTAAGCATTGAATCCAGTTTAAAGAGTTTGTAACTGGGCTGCTGTGATTATGTTGCTGTATTCGTGGGCCACTAGTATTGGGCTGGACTTTCCTAGAAGACATCAGATGTGAATGGATCAGTTTTTATCTACTTTTTTTTTGGAACGGCAAGGTGTCACAATTTTTTGGGTGCGAGACACCCCACACCCCCCCGCATTGGGGAGGCCCGTCGCCCCTCTCCGGCCAGACGTGAGTGTCTTAACCGTGCCCCAGCTGGCATCAGAGAGTGACCGACGTCCAAAGGAAAAACCCCACAGGTGCCTCGTCCATCGTAGGACTTGACGGATTGAGGGCCGCCACAGAGGGGAATAAACCGCCTCAAGTGGGGATCGAACCCGGGCATCATGGGTAAAACCCTGGTGCCTCACCTTTGGTGGAAACAGGGATCGAACCGGAGCCTCCTAGGAGAACAACCGGCCTACCAACCGCTCCACCACAGGATCATTGACCCTGGTGCCTCACCTTTGGTGGAAAACTGGATCGAACCGTAAAACCCTGGTGCCTCACCTTTGGTGGAAAACAGGATCGAACCGGAGCCTCCTAGGAGAACAGCTGGCATCAGTTTTTATCTACTATATATCAGATTATGTTGATATGTTTTCAGAGGAGAAAAACACACATTCCAGTAACACACATTCCAGATCCTTCGTTAGTCTCTCTCACATTCTCTCACTTAGGGTTTTTACCTTTTGATCAGATTCAGAGCATATGTTAAAGATCTTGTGTTAAAGATCTTGTTTAGCTTGTATAGATCTGTTCGTGAGTGTTAACAGTTCGTTGTGTTGATGAACTGTTAGTGAATCGAGTGTTGTTCGTGTGTCTTGTTACTTCAAGTTCTTGTAAAGTGATTGTAGTAAAGTATTTTGAAGTTTGATACCAGTTATTTTGACATAGATTGAACCACTTCTCTGAGTTCTTGCATTCTCTTCGATATTCTAGTATAAGTTTTTGATAACTGATAATTCTTCAGGCATTCATCTGGGAGCCTGCACGGATTAAAAACGTCGAGGAAAACAATCGAAATATTAGAATATTGTCCGAAAGTCAGGTTACAATCCAGGGTTACAACTGAAGCAGTAAGGTAGCCCAGCAGCAAAACATAGAAGGACACAAATATAAGTTTACGTAATTTTAAAAGTTTAAATAATTACAACTTTTAAAACATATAGCACAATTTTTAAAATGATATTGTTGACTTTTAAACCAACTTCCCGTACGATTTTTAAACGATCATAATTTTTTCATACTTTAATATTTTTCTAAAAAATGCACCATATAAACAAACACTATATTCTCTTTATTTCGAGTATGATACTTCTATAGTTTTTTTTTAATTTAGAAAATAAAATTAGATGTTAAATTAAATATTATAAATAACAAAAAAATAACAAATAAACGTTTATTTAATACACACAACTGTGTTCATCTTTTTGTGCGGGAGAGAAAAATCACACTCGAGAAACTCTTCACGAGCAGAAAGCAATTTGTGGGGCCCCATGAAGGGGCGCAGTGTTACTGCACGGGGCCGCAACTCCACATAGACCAAACAGGGTTGCGGGACGTGCATAACACATAGCCCGACTTACGGGTGAGATAAGTCATTATATTGCTGATAAAGTGATGGAATGACAAAAGATCTTCTTTGTTGCTTTATGTTATTAACCATTAGAGATAGTTATACATGTATATAAAGTTTCTAGGTAAAACTTTTGACTAAGATTTTTACATCTTTCTTGTAATCACTTTGATTTGAATAAAACCGTTAATCTATAAGGTTAATTCTCAAATTCAATTTTATTTGGTATCTATCGTTCTTGGGGTCTTAGAGGTGAATCAATTTCAGGATTCATTTTCAACCGTTACCTCAAGCATCCAACGTCTTGTTGCTTTCGCGGTTGTTCATATCCATATCTTTTCTCTTGGGCTGCATATAAATTATCAAAAAGTGGTTTAGGATTGCATAACATATATAATAAACCTATAGATTGGGTGTCCACACTTTTGATCACCTAAAAGATGGCAAAAATGAGGTGTTTAATTAATTACCTGCAAACCTGATATAAGATATCTTGCATAGTTTTTTAGGGTGATCTTTTATGATGGCTTGTTTTTCAATGAATGAGTGTGAGATTTCTTCCCTTACTTCATCTGGCATTTATTTTCCATACCCGTTGAGTCTTCCGGTTCACCATCGCCCATGTGCTCTACATGTTATACTTATAACAACAATATTAGCAACAAAAAAAGTGGCAAAAGTTATGCAGGAACTTATTGCCTTGTTGATCTAGCAAAAACCTTGCCCGTCTCGGCCCATTTGATCTCCCAATCTCATCGCATTCCGTTTTTTCCTGATGATCAACCCATGTATCGTCGAGGAGAGGGTTATGAGGAGATGGTGATGTGGTGTTAAAGATTTGAGGTGACAATTATGAACTAGAGATGAGGGAATAGTATAACACATGGCCTAAGGATGTCTAGACCTTGTGGTCTTGTTGCATGGTTCATTCAATTCGCACGAATGTTAATTATATAAATAATTTTAAAAACACATGACTTGTAAGGAGAGGTTAATTAGCTAAGCAAATACTCTCATTAGTACTTTGTTCTATATCAATTTCCATTATATTTATTTAGTTTATAACAAGTCATATCTTCAATAAACAAACTGTGAAATGCCTTTTTTTGTGGCCACCCAAAACATAATTAAACCGAAAGGTTGTACATGTTTGGACAATATAAAACAAATCAGATCAGACCACCCAATAATCTAAAATTAACTCTTGATGTGACAAAACACCCACAAGGCCACAAATGAAAACTAGTTTATCATGGACGGGTTAATGATATCCGTTTATTTATTTATTTTTAAAAATTGGCTTGTTAACGATTAAAATGTTTTATATTTAGATTATTTTATTTTATTTTTGTGTGTTTTCTTGTTAAATCAGACATTATTTTCTAATATTTTGAGGTAAAAAGGTTTTTGTAAACTATAATTTCAGAAAAAAACGACCTTTTAAAAAAATAAATTTCTAGAATTTTTTCCCAATTTGTAATTAACCCTTTTTACTTTATCAGTTAATAGCATCATCTGGACAAAAGTTTAAGGTTATAAATAACATTACATAGACCAAGAATAGATTTAGTATTCTATCATTAATACAATCCGTAATGATTAATGTCCTTTAAGAGGTATTTTCCGCCACATCAGCATAATAATTTTTTTTTTGAAAGATAAACTTCATTAGAAACCGGCGACACTCGCCTCCAAGAAAGAGACCGAGCCGCCCAAAAACCACATTACATCAAATTAAATTTACACCAACCATCACAATCACAATTACTATGTTTTTTCCTATGTTTATACCATAAAAACCCGTAGGCCTTCACGTCCGCTATGATCTCTACTCCCTTTGTCCTAATGCCACTAAAGACTAACTCATTGCGAGCCCTCCAAATGCGCCAACACGTAATGACTATAATCCCTTTTATCGCCTCTTTATACCTCGGAGAACGCCCACAGTTGTCTGCAATTTCCAATAAGTCTTTGATTTCGAACGCGAAAACATATGGGATACCGCACCATCTCGAGATCGCCTGCCAAATACCCGTGGAAAACGCACATGCAGTGAACATATGCATAGCCTTTTCGTCTGCTTCGCTACAAAATACGCACCCCGTATCCGCCACATATATGTTTCTTCGAACTAAAGCATCTTTCGTAGATACCCGTTCAAAAAATGCATAACGGTTAACGGCTCCTGAATACACTTTCAATCATTACTTTCTATTTTTTTTCTCCTCGTTTAGCGTTATACTAGAAATGTCCCTCCTTTTCATGCCCCTATAGCACTCAATGAGACGGTATTAGAAGCGTTATCAAGCCATTTCACGTCCTTATAATACCCATTACGAATGAGCTAAGCAAGATAAATAAATAATTAAGGGGCTGTTTCTTTACCTCTTAATGAGCCTCTTAATGGTTCAAACCTCTTACTAGTTCAACACTTAATGGTTAAGACTGTTTGTTTCACGAACAGATGTCTAAATGGTTCAGACATTTGCCTCTAAATGGTTAAGATATATACAGAGTCTGAATGGTTAAGACATCTAATCTGAATCGGTCAGACATTTGACTCTGAACGGTTAAGCATTACACAGGCTTTTAATGGTTCAAACCTCTTACTAGTTCAGCACTTAATAGTTCAGATCTCTTATTGTTTCAGCACTTAACCATTTAGATGTTTTCAAACAGCCCCTAAGATCAGTATCTACGATACATTACATCAGATAGAGAGATATTTAAGATTGGCTTCAACCTTCAAGAATAAGTTACATTATATAAAACTCTTGTTTATAATGTTAGAAGCTATCGAACATTCTCACATTGATTTTAGTAAATAAAGGGAAGAGGTTTTTTTTTTTTCCAATAATAGTGTTGGTGGAAAACTTATTTACCAAAATAGGTGATCTGAAAAATCTATACTATATAATAAAAGAAGCCAATGAGGGCAGAGTCGTCTCCGAAAACTCTTGAAAAAATTTAGGCCTCGGACGACGAAAAGAATTGGGCCCAAAATTATGGTTACGGATAAATGAATTACAAAAATAAAAACTTAGTGATGGAGCAAAGAATCGAACTTGAGACATTTACATTATTTTGAGATGGTTTTTGTCATTACACCACCAATACTTTTTTGTATAATAAACGGATAAATATACTAAATATATAATTTAATAAATATATACAAGCTTATAAAGACTTTTCGGGCCCTTTGAAATTTTAGGCCTCGGGCGTCTGCACGGGTTTGTCGGGTCCAGAGCCGACCCTGATGAGGGGACACATGTCATTTATTAGAGTCATCTATTTTTTTAGTTTTCTCATCTCTATCTCCTACTTAATTATAATTAATATTAATTAAAAGATAATTCTAAAATAAAATTTAACATAAATTTAAACAATTCGTATAGGAGATAATATAGTATTTTGAAATATTTATTAGATTTCAAACTTATTTATCTTGAATTAACAAAAAACGTACACTAAATATAAATTAATATAATGTAAAGAATTAAATGTCATTTTAGTTCTTGTGGTTTTGGCGATTTTGTCAGTTTAGTCCAAAAGTTTTATATTACTCAGGGTTTATAAATATATAACAAGATTTAACTTTTTAATATATAAAATTAAATTTACTCAACCCATACAATACAAGGGATTCGTAAAGATATAACTTTTTTTATTATTTAATATATAAAATTACATTTATTCAACACATGTAATAAACAAGATTTTTAAAGATATATTGTATAACAACCCTAAAATAAAACGACACCCTCGAAATATTTTCCGACACCCTAAAAATATTTAAAATATCCCAATATGTCCTAAAGTACACCCCATACGTGAAACGGACCCCGAATACCTTAATTTTTATTAAATTTAATGAAAAACAAGAAAATAGGGGCCCTGGCGGGCCGCGACAGACTCCACTTGAGTCTCGCGGGCCGCGATCGCCTGGGCAAATGGCGCAGCCCTGGGCTGCCACGTGTCCGAACATCTGTCAAAGCTACCCGGTGACCAATCAAGGAGCACCAATTGCCAAAGCACCTTACCGTTTGGCATCAGCAGAAATGCAGGAACTGAAGAAACAATTAGACGAACTGTTGGAGAAAGGATTCATACAGCCAAGCTAATCGCCGTGGGGAGCACCAATTTTATTCGTTAAAAAGAAGGACGGATCAATGCATATGTGCATTGACTACCGTGAATTGAACAAGGTCACGATTAAGAATCGGTACCCATTACCAAGAATCGATGATATGTTTGATCAACTGCAAAGGGCTCGATTTTTCTCAAAAATCGATTTAAGATCAGGATATCATCAATTAAAGGTACAGGAAGAAGACATTCCTAAAACCGCATTTAGAACAAGGTATGGCCATTATGAATTTACTGTCATGTGATCGGAGTGTCGCGCTCCGGTCAAAGATAATATTTATAGTCCCAAATTACCCTTAACAAATAGTTAGTGGTAGCAAGGGGTCGAACCACGAAGAGTATGTGGTTTGCGAGTGGATTTGATTGAACTGAACTATGTGTCACAACTTATGAAGCTTGCTATCTTGTTTTTATGTATTTTTGTTTGATTGAAAGGATGTGAATTAAAATTACTGAAACAATTGGATTGATTAACTACTAATGATTAACAAATTGCAAGAAATGAAATTGATTGTTTGAACAATATAAGGAAAACAAGGCTCACACCCGGTTTCAACAAATGCAAGACTTAGGGTTACTATGTGTTTTAATTTGATTTACTCGAAATAATTCATTAACGGGTTAACAATCACCAAGCTTAGGTGCCAATCGCTATCAACGTCATAGACAACGGACCACGATGCACTTCGTTACTTTGGACTAGCAAATCCTATCAAAAGACAAGGCATAAATACGTGTATTCATTTCACAAAGTCAAATTTAATCGTTCACTCGACAATTTGCAAATTCAATACAAACGTAAGACAATTGTCTAAAGATTCAAATGTAATTCAAGTTGTCACAAAACAAATATCAAAACATAATAAACCCTAATTCTTACAAAAGTCTACACCAGGGTGAAACCTCCAAGAAATTAGCCGCTCATGGAAGGACGAACGCTATCACCGGAAGTTGAGAACTTGAACATCATCATCTTGAAGCTTTGAAGTTGTGAAGATGGTGATTAGGGTTTGGAATGGTTGGTGGTAATGGATGGATTGAAGGATGAACGATGATTAGGGTTATGGAATGGATAATAGTAAATGATTCGGGTGTTGATTCCAATGGTAGTGATGATGGTTGGTGAATTGGTAATGGAAGATGGATGATAATTGGCTCCAAGATCACTTTCAAAACTCAAAATAATGTGTAACTCTCGAATTGATGGCCAACCCCTCTTTTGATTCGTTCCCATAGCATAACAACCCAAAAACTCGCGTCCAGACTTTGGGAAGCCGTCGCCGACGGTCTGAAGCCCCGTCGGCGACGGTTGATGTTCGTTGAAATTCAGCCGACGGTCAATCTTGCTGTCTACAGACAAAACTGGCGACGGAAGGTTACATTAGCCGTTGGCGACGGCCCATATGGGCGTCGGCGACGGTGCCCAGAAACCTCATTCTCCATTTTTTCACTTTCTTGAGTCCGGTTGACCCGTTTCGCTTCCCGGTAGCTCGTTTTTCATCCCGGTGACCCGTAAAGCTCCCGAAAAGCTCCTTTAACTCCGCTAGACCTGCAAAATACATATCTAATCAAAAGTAGGCTATTCGAAATTAAAACTTGTGTAAAAACATCAAATTAAACAATTACGATCACCAGTTTTTGACCACGTATCATCATGCCCTTTGGTTTAACCAATGCCCCAGTCGCATTTATGGACGTGATGAACCAAATATGTAAGTCATATTTGGATAAATTCATAATTGTTTTTATTGATGATATTCTCATTTATTCTAAAAGTAAGGAAGATCATGCAAAGCATTTGCACGCGCTTTTAAGTCTATTAAGAAAGGAAAAACTTTATGCTAAGTTTTCAAAGTGCGAATTTTGGTTAGAGCAGGTGCAGTTTCTTGGACATTTAGTCAATCATGAAGGAATTCATGTGGATCCCACAAAAATCGAGGCAATTACTAAATGGAAGACCCCTGAGTCACCAACTAAAGTTAGAAGTTTCTTAGGATTGGTCGGTTATTATAGAAGGTTTATTCGAGATTTTTCTAGAATAGCCATTCCTTTAACAAAGTTAGCTTATAAATCCATTAAGTTTGAATGGGGACCAAGACAAGAAGAAACATTTAGAATTCTTAAGCAAAGATTAACTAATACATCCATACTAGCGTTACAAGAAGGAACCGAAGACTTTGTAGTCTATTGTGATGCTTCTAAGTTAGGTTATGGATGTGTGTTAATGCAACGCCAAAAGGTTATAGCTTACGCATCTAGACAACTTAAGAATCATGAAGAGAATTATTCAACCCATGATCTAGAATTAGGAGCCATAATTTTTGCCCTTAAGATTTGGAGACATTATCTTTATGGTAGTAAGTTTACCATATTCACTGATCATAAGAGTTTAAGGTATGTTTTCGGGCAAAAGGAGTTGAATATGAGACAAAGACGCTGGATGGAGATACTGAGTGATTATGATTGTGATATCCAGTATCATGCAGGAAAATCAAATATAGTTGCTGATGCTTTAAGTCGAAAGTATCATGAAAAGCCAAAAATGGAACGTTCTCTTAAATTAAATCTACAAGTAGATTTAAATGATCAAATTAGAAAAGCACAAGAATCAGTAATCAAGGATGATACTGAAAAACTAAAAGGTATGATTAAGGAATTAGAACAAGGAACAGATGGAATTTGGAGATTCCACAAGAAGAGAATGTAGATACCTAAATTAGGAAACCTACGTCATCGTATATTAGAAGAAGCCCATAAGTCTAAGTATACGATGCATCCAGGAAGCGATAAAATGTACCAGGATTTAAGAAAGAATTTTTGGTGGATAGGAATGAAAAAGGACATCGCAGCCTATGTTTCTAAATGTTTAACTTGTTCACAAGTTAAAGTTGAACATCAGAAACCCTCAGGTTTGTTACAACAGTTAGAAATGCCCATATGGAAATGGGAATTAATAACAATGGATTTTGTTACCAAATTACCCAAAACAAGGAAAGGTAATGATACAATCTGGGTGATTGTAGATAGGCTAACCAAGTCAGCTCATTTCCTACCAATGAAAGAAACTTTTAGTATGGAACAGTTAGCTAAATTATACGTAAATGAAATAGTTTCACTACATGGAATTCCTTTATCAATTGTTTCCGATAGGGATAGCCGTTTTACCTCTCATTTTTGGTCAAGTTTCCAAAAAGCAATGGGAACCAAGTTGAATCTAAGCATAGCTTACCATCCTCAAACAGACGGACAAAGCGAAAGGACAATTCAGACAATGGAAGACATGCTTAGAGCTTGTGTAATTGATTTCGGAGGTAATTGGGACGATCACTTACCATTAATAGAATTTTCTTATAATAACAGTTATCACACAAGTATCAATGCTGCACCATTCGAAGCACTTTACGGACGAAAGTGCCGAGCCCCAGTCTGCTGGGCAGAAATTGGGGAAAAGCAACTATCTGAACCCGAGATAGTGCAAGAAACAACCGACAAGATCATTCAAGTCAAGGAACGACTAAATGCAGCACGTGATCGACAAAAGAGCTATGCAGATAATAGACGCAAGCCGTTGGAATTTCAGGTAGGAGATAAAGTATTGTTGAAAGTCTCTCCTTGGAAAGGAGTGGTAAGATTCATCAAAAGGGGAAAGCTAAGTCTCAGGTATGTTGAACCTTTTGAGATTATTAGAAGAATAGGACCTGTAGCCTATCAGCTACGACTGCCAGAGGAAATGGCAGGAATACATGATGTGTTTCATGTATCTAATCTCAAGAAATGCTTAGCTGATGAATCATTGATAGTACCTCTTAAAGATATAGAAGTAAACGAACAACTTAAGTTTGTAGAAAGGCCACTACAGATTGAAGACAGGAAAGACAAGAATCTCAAGCACAAAAGGTTAGTTCTGGTCAAAGTGAAATGGGACTCCAAAAGGGGACCAGAATACACATGGGAGCTTGAATCAGAAATGCAAAGGAAATATCCACACCTATTCCAGTAGATCTCGATGACGAGCTCTAAAACAAGGTGGGGAGGATATAACAACTCTAAAATAAAATGACACCCTCGAAATATTTTTCGACACCCTAAAAATATTTAAAATATCCCAATATGTCCTAAAGTACACCCGATACGTGAAAACGGACCCCGAATACCTTAATTTTTATTAAATTTAATTAAAAACAAGAAAATAGGGGCCCTGACGGGCCGCGACAGACTCCACTTGAGTCTACGCGGGCCGCGACCGCCTAGGAAAATGGCGTAGCCCTGGGCTGCCACGTGTCCGAACATCTGTCAAAGCTACCCGATGACCAATCAAGCCTACGCCCTAGACCACCTACGTCGCGGCCCGCGAAGGCTAAAGCCTTGGGCATCGCGGGGCGCGACGAACCTGTCGACCAACCCTATAAAGGGAGGCCTTCGGCCTTCAGTTTCCATTCGTTCAAATCTTCGATCTCTCTCTCAATTTCTTAATAGTAGGCATTATACTCGGGTATAATATCCCCCTAAATAACGAAGTTCTGCTCCGTTGTGTCGCAACCCCCGATCCCTATTACCTCGGGAACAGGCGGCCGCGAGCCAGTTTCGGTGGTATCGCGTGTTTAGTCAATTTTGGCAGCGGAATTTACATTAGGACCATAGTTAGGAAATATTTTATCAGAGTAAAATAACACAATTTTAATATATTAAACATATGGGAAAAATCCCAAGTTTAAGTACACACATTTTCATTGGGATAAACCCTATATTATTTAATAAAACATCTATTTATTTTTAGGTAACTTTATTGCCACTTTTCCAAGCCTTCAGTGCTGTCCAGCTGCCTTCTATTTGGCTTTCACATTTTGTTACCTGAAACGCGTTTAAAAACATTTTGTCAGTGGGAAATACTAGTGAGTGAATCCCAGTTTAATCAAGTTTAAATAAAAACCATTGTACAGTATTGAGGGCGGTCTCGCAATTATATTTGTTTCCAAGTCATATCAATTAACACCCACGGTACTGTCAACCCGACTTGTGGAAATGTTACCCCTCGCAAGGCCGTAACATAACTTTGTATACAAAACCCCAACATACCGACGATAATTGTGTCATTACAAATACTCAATCACTGTTTAATATATAATTAATTGTGTGAGGTTTTGTAAAAACAATTTACAAAAAGGAGATTACTCACATTCCTGTCTTAGATTATCCTTTAGGGTTTCCTGAAAACAATCTATAATTTACACAAATGCATACGTGTTAGTATAATAACCCATTTTAACATTAGTAATACCCTCCCCGAGACGGCATTCCAACGACTACGTCGGGCAGAACCACGACAGCCGTTACGGAACCCTATATCAATCGGGCAGCATATCTAATACGTATCCACGGGTTATGATACTTACAACGGAGCAGAACTTCGTTAATTAGGGGGTATTATGCCCAAGTATAGTGCCTACTAAAAGAATTTCGAGATTGAGAAAAGATTGTGAGCGAGTTTCGACTGAAGGCACGATGCCCTCTTATATAAGGCCTGATTTTGGGTCTCACGCGGCCCGCGTAAAACGTAGCAAGAGGCTACGCGGCCCGCCTGGTAGGTGGATATGGCTGTAGCTGATCCGGGTCATGCATATAGGGTCGACGGGTGTTGGGCCACGTGGCAGCACCGGGTTGCGCCACATTTTCGATCTCTCGCGGCCCGCGTAAGATCCCTAAAGGGTCTACGCGCCCTGCGACAGCTCCAAAAATTTGATTTTTAATTATTTTTAATAATATTAAAGGTATTCGGGGTCCGTTTTCGCGTATGGGGTGTATTTTAGGACATAATCGTGTTGTTCCTGGTAGCAGGTGAATTCTGAATTCAACTTCTCTATCCGGCGGTAGTCCTGGTAATTCTTCTGGGAATATATCTGAAAACTGAGACACTACTGGAATGTCTTTTAGTTTTTTTCCTTTAATGTTAGTGATTATGGAAATCAAATACACTAATGATCATTTTCTTATATAGCTGACAGTTTTCATCACAGAGATGAATTTTGTGGACCTAGATGGTTTATCTCCTTTAATTGTGATCTTTTCACCCTTTGGTGAATTTACTTGAACTGACTTTTGTTCACATAAAATATTGGCTTTATTGGCTATTAACCAATCCATTCCTAAAACGACATCGAATCCTGCCAGATTCATTGGGTAAAGATTTGCAATAAACTTTTGGTTTAAAAATTCTAGTCTTGCTCCCTGCAAGATTTCAGAAATCCTAACAGTTTCTCCATTAGCTGTTTCTACTAGACATTCTTGTGGAAGTTTAGTTAATGACTGATTAAGAAGTTTGCAAAACAAAGTATTAATAAAACTTTGGTTTGCACCAGAGTCAAATAATACTTTAGCAAAAATATCATTAACTAAAAACGTACCGGCTATCACGTCCGGAATCATTTTGGCTTCATCTGCTGTCAGAAAAAATGCTCTAGCATTTTTAGTGTTCTTGTTGTTCGGAGCTGGAGCCAGTTTTGGACAATTTGGCTTGATATGACCTTTTTCTCCACAGTTGAAGCACAATCCATTACTAGATTTCCTCCTGCAATCTTCTTCCTTGTGTCCTGATAACTTACAGAAATTGCAGTGAGTGGAGCATTTTCCTGAATGCTTCTTCTTGCAAGTTTTGCAGTAAGGTGCAGAGGTAGAACCTACATTCCTACGGTTGGAATTACCATGGCGGAATTCCTGGGTAAGTCTTTGAGCTAGGTTTTTCCTCTGGTCTTCTTCTCTAGTACGGACTAATTCATCAGTCAAGGTGTTTGTTAATTCTACAGCTTCTTCTATGGTTTGAGGTCTAGCTGCCTTGACTACATGTCTAATCTCTCTAATTAATCCCTAGATCTAACGGGAGATTAATACCGGCTCTGGTGATGCAAGGGTTGACACTATTCTAGCATATTCAAAAAATAACTTTGTGTACCCCTTACTATCCACTCCATTCATCCTAAGGTTTAGGAATTTGTTTTCTATCTGTTCTTTTTCATTAGGAGGGCAGAATTTCCTTTCTACCATATTCTTAAATTCCTCCCATTCCATATTATAAACCCTATCACTTCCTCTAGACTGGAGGATAGTGTTCCACCATTCTAAGGCTGAATTCTTAAATAGATTGGAAACAAACATTATCTTGTCCTCTTCCGCACATTTGCTTATTTTTAAGACTGCCTCAGTCTTTTCTATCCAGCGTAGAGCTGCAATGGGTTCTTCATTGCCCGAGAATTCTATTGGTTTACAGGACAAGAATTCTTTGTAAGAACAACTGTAAGACACGGTTCTTCTTCTTTTGGGAATGGGCACTTGAAGTACGGGTCCATTGTTCATGCTGTTTGCAGGTTCAGAGGGTCGCTTGCTATCATGTCTACTTTTATTATTAGCATCCTTAACAGTTTGAAGAATATATGGCATTGCATCTATAATTCCATGTGCCACTATGTGTTGGATGGCACTATTATCCACTTGGTTTCCATTGTTATTGTTGTTGTTCGAATTCTCATTAACCAAGTTAATGTTACTCTGGTTATCGTTATTCAGATTTTCCTGATTCCCTTCGTCGGCCATCTGAATTTTAAACAGTTACCACGTATTAATATCACAAAATAATATTTAATATAGCCAATCACATTACACGCATTTTGGTCAAAAGCGTCGATCATTGCGACTTACTCTATTTTTATATAATATGCATCTATTACAAACCAATACTGGAAATTAAAATTACAATACCGACTGAAATTTAAAACTACACTACTAGTAGTAGGTATCCGTAGTTTTTTTTTTTTCATACACACATATATTATTATTATATTATTATTATTATATTATTATTATTACTATTATTATTATATTACCATCTTCACCATCACATTCAAGGATATGGATTCATCCAGAAATCCATATTGCGCTCGTCGTACTTCCAGACGAGTCGTTCTCCCACCTGTCTCATCCTTTCACTACTCTCTAAAATTTCCTCACCAAATGTCCTAAGTTCTTGTACATTTTCTGCACTCATTGGGGGTGCAGGTTCTAGGATTGGATTTGGAATCTGGGGTGCGGGTTCCTGGTATGGAGGTGTAGGTGCCTGGAATTGGTAAGGATTTTCTAAAATCTCCCTAATGTATACATTGTTATCGTAATAGGGATCTAGAGGGTCCAAACCTGGGTAGGCTCCTAAGTTCGGCATGGACATGTCTTCGTGTATCGGGTAGTGTTGCACATAGTCCCTATTGTCGTCCCACCAAGGGTCGTAATTTGGGTCTAAGGGATTTGGTGCTGGTATCCTAGGTATCTCCTCCGGGTTGAAATTATGCATTTCTACTGGATTTTCAGGGTTTTCTATTTCCATTGGTTGGTCGGGAAGTAGTGGTTGTGGTGGGGTGCTATCAATTGCTCCTGGTTAGGGTCAGCTGCAGTGGTTGCTAGGATATGGAAATTAGCTAAACCCCTATTAATCATGTCTTGGGCATGGGCATCTGTCTCTCTTTTGGCTGCTGCTAGTGCTCTCTGGTCTTGTAACTTTTTCATACGTCTTCTACGCTCATGTGCTCCCCTACTGAACCATCCCCTCTTTTTCTGAGGAAATGGCTCTTCTGACTGAGCCTTAAACACGGATATTCCTTCTTCAGTATCAGCAGAGTACCCAGAGAGGGCAGGCTGAGAAAAGGCACCTTCGCTTCTAGGCGAACCAGACAATTGACGGTACGTGTCAGATGGTCCTTGGTCGCTCATACTGTAAACTAACAAATAGTCAAATAACACACAACAATAAAATACAATTATACACGTATTTCCGTAATTTTTTTCCTAACAGATTGAATTTTGATGTCAGCAGAACACTTCTGTGGCTGAATCAGTGGCTTAGCTCTGATACCACCTTCTGTCGCAACCTCCGATCCCTATTACCTCGGGAACGGGCGGCCGCGAGCCAGTTTCGGTGGTATCGCGTGTTTAGTCAATTTTGGCAGCGGAATTTACATCAGGACCGTAGTTAGGAAATATTTTATCAGAGTAAAATACCACGCTTTTAATATATTAAACATATGGGAAAAATCCCAAGTTTAAGTACACACATTTTCATAGGGATAACCCCTATTTTATTTAATAAAACATCTATTTATTTTTAGGTAACTTTATTGCCACTTTTCCAAGCCTTCAGTGCTGTCCAGCTGGCTTCTATTTGGCTTTCACATTTTGTTACCTGAAACGCGTCTAAAAACATTTTGTAAGTGGGAAATACTGGTGAGTGAATCCCAGTTTAATCAAGTTTAAATAAAAACCATTGTACAGTATTGAGGGCGGTCTCGCAATTATATTTGTTTCCAAGTAATATCAATTAACACCCACGATACTGTCAACCCGACTTGTGGAAATGTTACCCCTCGCAAGGCAGTAACATAACTTTGTATACAAAACCTCAACATACCGACGATAATTGTATCCTTACAAATACTCAATCACTGTTTAATATATAATTAAGCGTGTGAGGTTTTGTAAAAACAATTTACAAAAAGAAGATTACTCACATTGCTGTCTTAGATTATCCTTTAGGGTTTCCTGATAACAATCTATAATTTACACAAATGCATACGTGTTAGTATAATAACCCATTTTAACATCAGTAATACCCTCCCCGAGATGGCATTCCAACGACTACATCGGCAGAACCACGACAGCCTTTACGGAACCCTAGATCAATCGGGCAGCGTATCTAATACGTATCCAGGGGTTATGATACTTACAACGGAGCAGAACTTCGTTAATTAGGGGGGGTATTATTGTCACGGCCCCCGACCCACCCTGGACGGAATCGGGAGTCGCGAACAGCCCAGTGGTACCGGTGATTATTTTGAAAACGTTGCAGCGGAAATTTCATCAGGACCGTGAGTTAGGAAAAATATCAGAGTTTAGAAACACCGGATTTTATTTATTAAATAGATGGGATAAACCCATATTTTACAAAGGTAGCTTTAAAAAAAATAAATTTAATTACATAAAACAATATTTCTTAATTTTATTTAATTTAATAAAATAAGCCACTTCTTGAAGCCTTTCAGTGCCATATCCATCTCTTACTCCAATCTACTGTAATTACCTGAAACGCGTTTTAAAAAGGTTTTGTCAGCAGGAAATACTGAGTGAATCATTCATTTTGCTAAAATGACACATTTGTTATAATTTACAGTATTAAGGGAGATTACATTGTTTATATATCAACCAACTACCCACAGTATTTGTCACTCGACCGGATCTATGACTATGGTCATATCACCATTGGCCACCCGTTTGTCCAATGGCAAAGATTATCAAGTAATGTATATATAGTATATCTTACTATTATATTGGTCACTAGGCGATTCCTGTGACGGTGGTCAAATCACTGTTGATCATTCTTTCAACTAGTGACTCGGGTCAGATTACTGTTGATCATTCTCTCAACTAGTAATTGTGGTCATATCACTGTTGATCATTCTTTCAATTAGTGACTGGGGTCATAACACTGTTGATCATTCTCTCAACTAGTGTTTTTACTTATGTCACGGTTGATCATTCTCTCAACTAGTGACTATGGTCAAATCACTCATTGGCTAACTCGTTGTCCAATAGTGACGGTTATCGAGTAATGTATACAAAACCCCACATACCGGCTGTAACTTGGTGATTACATAAACTTAATCCCTGTAATTATAACTTTGAAAATAAACATGCTTTTGTAAATAAATTTGATAAAAAGAGAATGACTCACTTTATAAGCATGCAGATTCATATGGCCAAAGTTTAGTCTACAGATAAGCCTTGATATATTGCAGATTTATACAAGCAGAGCTTAGCCTATTGTTTTAGCCTTGTAACCTAGTGCACATGAACTAGGTAAATAACTAATACAGCATTTACGATAACTCACGAGATTAAAACCCTCACAACGAATGACAAAGTGCAATACTTAAACATCCATCGGATTCACAACGAATGACAGAGTATTCCCCGAGTTCGGGTGGTACTCAAACATCCTGTCGGAATCACGACTAATGACAAAGCATAACCCAAGTTTGAGCAGCACTTAAACATCCATTGGATAGTTTCAATCGATCGGACATTGAATCGTAGCAGCGATCGAGTTATTACCCTGTATTGTAGCAGCACCCCGCTATACTAATTAGTGATTCGTGTGTGTTTTTAGAGTATTTGGACGATATCTCTGCGTACAATTTGAATTTGATCGTCGTTCAATCGCCAGAATTCAAGTCCCAATGTCTGCTATTTATACACAAAAATTGACAGGCTTACGGACCGTAAGCATTATCCCTTACGGTCCGTAAGGACACCTTTTCACTATAGTCTTGCCACGTGTGTGTGTAGGCCTGCTGAGTCGACGAAACGTTTAAATTCAATTTTGACAGCAACTTATAAAGATAATCGTCGAGTAGGGAATACCCCCCCTGAGTTTTAGGGGCCCTGATCCTGATTCTGATTGTTCTGAAATTTGTAGGGTTTGTGCAGAATCACTTGGGTGTCTCAATTAGGGTTTCCTATTGGATAAAATAATAAAATAAATAGGACTTTTAATGAGGGTTGTTACAATTATGCCCGAGTATAGTGCCTACTATAAGAATTTCGAGATTGAGAAAAGATTGTGAGCGAGTTTCGACTGAAGGCCTGATGCCCTCTTATATAGGGCCTGATTTTGGGTCTCACGCGGCCCGCGTAAAACGTAGCAAGAGGCTACGCGGCCCACCTGGTAGGTGGCTAGGGTTGCAGCTGATCCGGGTCATGCATATAGGGTCGACGGGTGTTGGGCCACGTGGCAGCACCGGGCTGCGCCACATTTTCGATCTCTCGCGGCCCGTGTAAGATCCCTAAGGGATCTACGCGCCCCGCGACAGCCCCAAAAATTTGTTTTTTAATTATTTTTTTAATAATATTAAAGGTATTCGGGGTCCGTTTTCCTAACTACGGTCCTGATGTAATTTCCGCTGCCAAATTAATAAACACCAATACCACCGACACCGAGTTCGCGGCCGCCCGTTCCCGGGACAGATAGGGGGCGGGGGTTGCGACATATTGTTTCATTATTTGGTATATAAAATTTCATTTATTCAACCCGTGTAATAAACGAGGTTTTTAAAGATATTTTTTTATTATTTGGTATATAAAATTACATTTATTCAACCCGTGTATTACACAGAGTTCTAACCTAGTATTTCTTATAATAGGTGGTTTTTAGAAACCTTCCCTTTGTCACTCTTAATCTTATCAGATAAAAAAATTATATTTAAAGAATATGCATTTGTAGTGTGATTTTAATAGTTTTCGTTATACCCCATTTTTAAAATATCACTAAAATTTAGAGTGAATTTCAAATTTTGTCCTTTATCTTTATACCCCTTTTCAGACGGTGTTCTTTATCTTTAAAATTGACGAGTTTTATACTTTATGTTTTCAAATATTGCACGTTATTATTAATAAATGGTTCATAGCTAATAACCGTCAATTTAGAGAGATCCTGACCGTATTAATTATTCAGTTACTTTTTGAGAATTGATCTCAGCCGTTCAAATCCAATGGCATTTTCCTTTTTCAATGCCAGTTTTTTTAGGATGCGGCAGTTTAGTAGTTTCCGTCATTCTCTCACCGTGTTCGTTCAGTTTACAGACATTTCTCTCTCATTCGCTCCTCCATTTTCCCCTCTATAAACCTATCATCCTTATTGAACAACATCCTCTCCATTAGAAACCCTATCTTCTCGAATTCTCTCTCCAGGAAACCCTAATCAATATCGATGCATCATCCTCTCGATCTCTCTTCTCTCCACTACTTTTGATTCCACTGTCAATTAGTGAGAAGATCAGTCATCACCATCTTCACCCTAATTTCTACCCAGAACCTCATCAATTTGATTTTCATCGAACTTTTGGCGGGGTAAAATCCGGAGGGCTCATGGCAGAAATTGATGTTTCTACCATTGAAGCAACCATGATATTGCAGCCACCGTGAGGGAAGATGATGAACCGAGTGCTAATAACGCCTGCCTTCCATCTCGCGATTGTGTGCTTGAAGAGTAGTTTTATTGTTTTAGGTTAAAGTTGTTCGAACCTGGCTTTAATTTGGGGTTCTGTTTGCTGTAAATATTAATACGGCAAGGTCTTAGTTCCATGTATGTCTCTGCTCACGGATTTATCATCTGGCGATTAACCGAAGCCAGAGGTCTGAGTCAGCTATGAGATTCTACAAATTTTATTGCTCGGTTATTTCCTGTGATTTTGGTGCAATTTTGTGTTGAATTTACATTTTTGGAATGAGTTTAATTACTTTGGTTGATTGTTTCCTTTCAATATAGGGTTTATATATGTTGAGTTGACGTATATGCAGTCCATCTAGTTGGTTTTGGTTTCAATTCGATGTGTTTTCTAATGTGAATGTCTTGTGTGAACAGGTAGCCAATTGAAACATCACTGAACGTATCTTCATCCCTTTTTGAAGGTTAAACATCACAACATGAAAGTAACTTTCACTTTTGACTGGGTTTCTTAACAGAGCCATTGAGAACATTGCTGGTGTGAAGTTTGTCATCACGTCCGACATGATGTTCGCCAACAAGTGAGAATTCCTCTCATTAGATCTATCATATAGAGGAACAGGAGACTAAGAAGGTGAAAAGGAGTGTTAAGATGATTTCTAATTCAATTGTCATCTATAATTTTTTGATCAAATGAAATTCAAATTACCCAATGAATCAGACTAATTGGAAGTTTTCTATGTTTGTTATTTCCCCTTTTTTGTGATTTTCTTTGTTTAGGTGGTGTGCTGATGATTTTACTATGGTGGTATGTACATTGCAGATTTGCATCCATATGTTAAGTGGGTTGAGGAGCATTCTGGAGTTGATCTAGATGAATTTGTTAAGGTGTTTATTAATTTTAGTAAATTAGCATCCATAATTCTATTGAATTAGCTAATATACATTCATGAATTCATTTTTGAGTATCAAATATCAATAGCATTTGTCAGAAACCTACCTTCCAATATTGAGGAAAACCACTTGAAGTTGCTCTTTGGGCCCCTTGGGAAGGTTAGAAATACTGTCGTTTATGTTTTGTTTTTAATTTCAAGGTATAGGTTTTAAATAATTATTAATATATAGTTCGGGCTCACGTAACCGTTTTTTGATACAATTTTTACTGTATAAACTCATAAAAAACTATCTTAATCATCGTGAGATTTGATCTCAGCGGTTTAAACTTATAAAACCGTCAAACTTTTGCGGTTTTTTAACTACTTTTGCGGTTTTTTAACTGCTTTTGCGGTTTTTTAACTGCTTTTACAGTTCACGGAGGTTTTTGGCAGTTTAGCTAGATCTCCGCTCCCTCCTATCTTTCCCGCTCCAAGTTCATCTCCTCTCCCCTACCTACATGTGTCCAGTGTTATATGTTTACGATAAGACCTATTTTGATTTGAATTCGTTTGATTGATTGTAGTTGTTTAAGTTTCGAGTTCATACGTTGCAGAGCTACTATTGTTGTTGCCGAATTTGGACTCTGGGCGTGGGTAATTATTTGTTTCTTTTGATTTGAATACATGTTTAGTGAATGTATTGAATGTGGCATCTAATTTATGTTTTGTGTTCATTTAGTTTGGCAGAGATTCGTTCAGCATCAGCCAACACAGTATCGACATCTGAAGAACTGAGTACTGGGAAAGTAAAGTTTGAAGCTTTTGATTTGGGAGGTCTTCAGATTGCTTGTAGGGTTTGGAAAGATTACTAGACCATGGTATAAGCTGATTGAAGTTCGATTAATATTTTTTGATCCCTATGATTCTTTTCTTTTGTGTTGTTTTGTCATGTTGGCAGGGTCTTTGCACATGTTTCATATTTATCAATCAATCCCGATTCCAAATTTCCAATAAAATTATACAGGTATATCAAGGTTTGATTTAGTATTCAAATTTTAACATTTGCTTCCATTATTCCGAACTTCCAATTAAGTTTTTTCGAGTCCTAGACATTTGGTGGTGAGAATCTTCAAGAAGATCATTATGATCATTAAAATCTTGAAAAGATCTTTAGTGTGATTGGAAGGTAAAATGATTTAAGCTATGTGCTCATTTAAATGTCATTTGTTCAAGCTACATGTTCATTAATTACTGAAACGACTAATATCATTTCATTAATGAAGAATTTTTGAAGGTGTACTTAGGAAAGGTGATTTTAGAACAAATATCAATGTGGGGAAGAAAACTAAAGTGAGTTTTAGATCTTTTAGTGACATATTTTATATACGTTACGTTTACTTCTTATGATTGCTTCATTATTGTACGTAAAATTTGTTACAGGTATCTAGGTATCTAAACAGGGTTGGATGCATTCAGCTTCCATGTATAGTTTAATTCAAAGTCAGTCCTTTCTAGAATATAATCACGATTATCTTTTTTATTAAACGGGTCACGTGTGATGGGTCGGACAAATGGCAAGTATAACGGATCAGTCGACCCGGTCTTGGTCTCGGTTTGATCTGGTAATTGATGACCGAGTTTGCTGGAGGATTCTTGGAAAATGGATTATATGGTTGCTGAATAAAAGGAGCTATATTAGAGTCGGAGCATCCCCATCTTGTGACCAAAATGCTCCAGGAGGGTAGGTTCTTACTTTTAGCATAAATACGAATATTAACCACATGACTAGGAGCAATGTGGTTCAGCATATCCACAAGTACATCATACCCGATACCTGTCACACAAGTAACGAATCTGGTATATGCAGCGAAGCTTTATAAAGAAAGAGATGCCAGCAGCAGTACACATGTAAAGCATACCTTTAACCCAACCGGACGTGTTGACAATTAGGGGCACCCTACTATTGGTAGTTGAGATATTTTATAAATATTATCTTTCTGGCTGAGCTTTCATATCTGTGATGCAACAAAGACATGCGAAAAGAATGTCAGCATCCATAAGGTCGAATTCAGGGGTATAAATTACAAATTATGCACCAGTGGTTTCACTGTCGAGTATAGTAAGTGAGAGACATCCAGGAGGGGTAAATTCAGGTTGTCCAACATTAGAATCTAAGTAAGCAACTTTCTTGTGCCTGAAATATAAAGTAAAAATGAAAGAATATATTTACCGGATAGCTGGGGCATGAGGTATATTGTCACACCCCTATTTTCCACGTGTCACCGGTGGGGAGTATAGTGACGTAGTTGGTATCATCAAAGACAAACAACACAATATATAAATGCACAGCGGAAGTAAAGATAGATTCATTTCAACTTTAATAAAGTGTAATATTAAATATCACGAATAGTTGAAACGGATCCACAGGCGGATCAAAAATAAAAGAAGATATTGTTCAACAGCTTTATTGACATCCAAGCTTGCGAGACTTATTGTGGACGCTTAGAAGACAGCCAGCCTAGTACGAGTAGTACCTGCACTTAACCTTTTGGAAAAATACGTCAGTTTACACTGGTAAATACAATTTAACTGACTCATTTTGAAAAGGGTTGAAAATTGATTTGAATGCACGTGGCACAAAACATTTTATAACTTGGGATAATTATGTAAAAATAATCTTGTAAGGGAATTACATGTTACTTATGCGTTCAGTAGCCCGATCCGTAGACCGGGTTAAAGATTAATAGACACACCACAATATTAAGTTATGCACTGAAAGGTGTACGCCTACACCCCGTGCTCAGGTCGTGGCCATCTCGTAAGATGATGCCAAGGATATCCGGGACATGGTTATTAACCCCCCAAAGGCTTTAAGCAAACAAAACACATTCAAAACATAGCATATCAATAATTTAACCTCTATTCGATTAAAGATTCAATGCCGGACCAAGCGGTATTTTATATACCGTACCCCAAGCCCGTATAGGGAAAATAGGTTAAAAGTATTTACCTTGGTAAGTATAAATCACAATTAGCGAGTGAAGGTAGCTTTTACTGGTTCTTCTATTCTGGAACAAAGGTTTATAATAACCTATTAGATTTTTAACGGGTCTTTATTTAAGCCTAAGCTTAGACCGGTTAGCTTTCAAGGACGATACGGTTCAAACGCACGATTAAGCGAAGACCGGATAGAATGTGATTTAGACCCGACAAGTTTGAATACTTGTATAATATGGGTATACTAAATACATTCTGGATTTTGAGACAAAAATGATAATGTTTGACCCTTTTCGGTCAATTTATGCAAACTAGTTACATAAACCGAACCGGACGCGAAAAGGGCGTTACGGGTAACCATAAGAGTCATATGCAAGTTCCTTAAGTTAATATACTTTAAATATGTTGTGACAAATCAGTAAGATGTCTTCTATTATGCCCCAAACGAATTTAAACCCGATTTATGCCTCATAAGGGCATTTTGGTCATTTAAAAGATTATAAAAGAGTTTAATTTGTAATCTGAGTTACAGGTCTGATTTATACAGTAAATACACTTAATTTAACATGCTATAACAGTAGGGTATGACCTATATGTGAAACTTATTATTTAAAACCAAACTATGCTCCTTAGAGGTATTTTGGTAATTTCACAAGGGCTAAAAAGGTCAAAACTGGAAACCTGAGTTCAAAAACTTTTACTTACTGTTATTATATAAAAATATACTAAAAATATCAGTAGGTATCAACCTTATATGTTTAATATAGTGTTAGTACATACTATGCGTTAAAAACGCTTAAAAAGGCGTTTTGGAGCCATTTCCGGGTTTTTAAAGGAAGGCTGGTATTTTTATAATTCCAGAAGGCTCAAAATATTTTATTTAACAAATAAAATCAGTGGAAAAAGGTTTGGGGTCAAAAGGATTTGTAAAACTCATTTTATGGCTTAAAAGGGCAAAATCGGTATTACCGAATTAAACTTAGAGGCCTATGTTATGCTCAGCCAAAAATTAAATAAAAATCTTCAAAAATCCCAAAATATTATATTACATCAGTGGGTAAAAAGTTTGATATCAAAAAGTGGTTTTAAATAGGTTATATGCTAATTACGCCGTTTAAGTAACATAAAGCTTTCAAATTACGCTAATGAGCATAACTTCTAATCTAGACCTCAAACTGATATCAAATTTTAGGTGCAAGTTTATAAATCAGTAACTAAGGTTTCTACTCTTTTACTTTTTCAAAAATCACGTTTTATAGTCAAAAGGGCATAATAGTCAACATTTAAGCATTAATCGGAAACATGCATGTGAATCGGATAAGTATTGAACCAAGTTGTATAATCTCAGAGAGTTATACTTATATGAAACCTGGTCCAAAATAAGCTCTAAGGCAGATCTTAAACATGCATAAACGGGTCAGAACTGAAAGTCAAAGCAGAAGTCAATTTATGCGACTTTCGGTTCCGATCCGGGTTTAAACTGAAAATTGTCGAGTTGAACATGTTGGGACATGTTCTTACATTAATTACCATGTTATATTAATGATCAAATAGGTTGCATGTACCCTACATTGCTAATTATGCTTAAATTTGAAAATACACATTCTGTTGACTTTTTAAAGTAAGCTTTGACTCGACAATTAACATAGTTAGAGTGGGAATCTGAAAGTACCCTTTTAAGGGTTTGTTACCCACATAAATACCTACTTGTAGGTACTTTCAATTCGAGAAAAGACTGAGCGGATTTCATTTAATCGCGAAGTCAAACTTAAATTACGATGGTTTGACTATAAGCTAATTAACTAAGCTAAAACGAATTAGAAAGGGTTATGAATACTTACAAGAGTCCTAATTAAGATTAGAGATCACTAGAAAGCCTGAGGTTGATCAGAGGAGCTCCAGAAGTGGACTTGTGAATGTTTGTAAGTGAATGAACAATGTTGCTACACTTCAAGTCCCTTTTATATCAACTTTGATCTTTTAGGATGATGCCACAAGAGTCTACAGATGTTATAAGATCTGTCCAGGTGCCCCCCTATGCATGTAAAACCATTGGAGAGCTCCTGGTATAATAAGACAGCTGGTTACAGACGTTTCAGACCTGAATAACTGGCATCTGCGCGTTTCTGTCGCTGGTAGGTCGTAGGCGGGCCGCGAAGGGCCTCTCGCGGGCCGCGTACAAGTTGGCAACCAGCCAAACAAGTTTCCAAGATTTACAATTCAGTCCTTGGTCCTTCGTTACGTGGTTTTGCTTATTTTTCTTGCTCATTAGACCCTCAAACCTGATTTTTAAGGACCTTGGGACATTTACAAACTTGGTTAGGTCCTTGGTTAACTTTGTGCTTACCCGAAAAGTCACGAATTTCAACGTTAACGCATTTAACCCTTCGTGCACGGTTTTGATCATAACTTTCTCATACGATAACGAAACTTTATGAAATTTTTACCACATATTTTAGTGAGTATATTTTACCATTACAAAGCTTCGGGTTTGCTAAAAGGTCACTCAGAGGTATACTTTCAACATGTTGACACATTTAGCCCCTGTAGTTTGTAATTCCTCACTTTCTTTCAATTTTCCGCTTTGTATGATCCATGATTTAATCGTTTAAGATTATAAACACCATGTAGGGTTATTGTAGGGCCTATTTATCCATTGTTGACACTTTGAACCCTTATATCCACATAGTTTCACTGTTTGTCAACTTTAGTCCCTCTAAAGTACTTTTTCACATATTCAAAGCCTATGACACGTGTCAATACATTATTGGACGTAAATTTTCGAGGTGTTACATATATAAACCCTAATAAGAATAAAACGTATACAGAAAGTATCGAGGAAGGAGAAGTTGAAGGAGATGATGAGATAAGGTTGTCTTGCCGCTGTTTTTGGGGCCGCATATGAAGGTCGTTATACCACCACCAGAAGCAGAAGCTATGGGTGGCGGCTGCTTCGGACCACTCTTCTGGTATATATGCTTCCACCTCCATCGCCATCGCCATTCTTGTGTCTTCTTGCTTTTGTTAGGGATGGGGTGTTGGTTGCGCTTGGGTATGATCAAACTGAAGAAGGATTTGGTTTATGCTATCGCCTTCTTGACACTATGGATGATTTGGCTTCGGAGAAATGAGAAGGTTTTCGGGAGAAGAAATGTGTCAGCAGCCATGGTGGGTGAACAGAATACGGAAGTCGTGTACTGGTGGGCAAAAAATAGATCGAAGGTTGTCATTCTGAGTGTGGATTGCTAGAACAGTTTTGATGTAATGTAACAAGTTATGTTTTCTTTGCTGTATTGGTCTTCCACTTAGCTACTTGCTAAGTTGGAAGTGTTTTTTTTGGAATAAATCTTCCGTTGATCGGCCAAAGAGAAATATGATACTTAAGGACATGTATGTTTTTTAGTTTATTTTCATATGATATCAGTGACTTAAAATGATAAACTTATGATTCAGTAGTATTAGTAGTAGGGGTGATAGTGAGGATTTTGATTTGTTATGGGTTAAAATTAAACCTATAACTGATGTTTTGATTTAAAATTTTCATGTCAGTTTGATTTTGGTTATAAATAGTATTTTTAATTCGGTAACTAGAAAAGATGGTTAAGTTAACAGTAGGTAAACTATTGGTTTGTACGTAGGTGAAGTCAAGCTAATTTTAATTAATAAATGCAATGAGAAAAAGATTTATTGAAAACAAAAAATGCCACTTGCCTTTGCCCACCACCACATGGTTTTTGGGTTCAGGTTTGACTGTCATCCCTACTGATTATTTGATAGATTAGGGGTTAAACAACCTACTCATTTGGATAAAACCACCAGTGGTGGGGATGCAGATTTATCAACCAGTAGTTAGGAAAGGCAGTAGTTTCAATCCATCAGGTGTTAGAGCCATTATCAAGGGGAAAGCTTGTGTACAAACATCTGCTTATTCTGGATCCACTGCTCTGATCCGGTTTTGGCTTTAATCAACTGTTCCTTTGGTAGGGTTCAATCCCAACATTAATAGATATTACCTTTTTAACAATAAAACTCAGGATGTATCAATATTGTTTAACCATTATTAATGCATTAAAATGTGTTCGAATGTTATCCCATGAGCTATAAGCTATAGTATTATAAATCATTGTGTTAGAAAAGTCATCGGTCAATATTTACGTAATTTAGTTACACATAATATACATACTATTTAACATTGTGTTTTTGAAGACATTGTCTTTTTAATACGTCTAATGTTGACGGTTATTTATGTAATTGAGTAACACAAAATTAAATACATACAATTTAACATTGTGTTTTTGAATACGTAACAGTTATTTATGAATTGAAGCAATTATCTCCTAAAAAACAGTTCGGGTTGACACTTTGACCTGGTCAGCCTAATAAATAAGAGATAACATTCCACGATCTAACAAAAAAGTTATAAACTAATTAAAAAACTGCTAAGTAGTTAGTCCCCCCCCCCCATGATTTTATGCCCACATTCTCCACCTAAACCAGTTCAGACAAAAAGGAAGCAATTTAAAAAAAAAACAAATGCAGTTCCGTGGGTAGTTTGGTTGGTTACCAGTAGTTTCTTTATATTCCTATAAAAGGGGAGCAGGGACATACTTTTTGTCTGATCAACACCTCCAATATCTCAACAGCAACCTCGTATGGATCAAGCACAATATCAGTTTAGTTTTGATTGAAGATGGCAAACGTTTCCTAAAGGTAAAGTTAGAGTTCATGTGGCCTATTTCTGCTTTTTAATTTAATTGTCATATTATGTGCTTTATAGGAAGATGACAATTTAAAGATAACTGGAGAAGAGCAAAAGCTTATGAAAACAAAAGGTCAACCAACAACAATAAATTTCAACTTTATAAATGTAATCAACATTTCTTTTTCTTTTTTCTCATGAAGATGGATCAGAATCGGATAACAACGACAAACACAAAGTAAGCCTAATTCATACTGCCTCCTCCATTTTGTTTTCGTTTAGTGGTCTAATGGTCATATTTTAATGTTTATTCATGAGTTAAGTTTTTCAGGTTCATCTAACATTTTCCAGAGTATGAAAATTCAGAATGTTCACTGGAAGGTAAATGTAAATTCAATTAGTTCATCTTAAATTTAATGTATTTAACTATATGTAATGGTACTTTCTTTTAGTGTGTGATTAACACTTACATTTTCTTTTATTCGTCAGTTTGTCAAAACAATCATACGAGCAAGAACCATAATAAACATAAGAATAATACCCAACCCAGTCCGGGTCTTGCAAAAGTATAACATTTAAATATAACTAAATTGCTCACACTAAAAAGGTTATTAAATTTTCAAAGTGCAGGCAATCAAGAATCATAACCAATCAACAACTTGATGGATACAAAAGTTGACTATAGGGTAGAGCGTTTTCCAGTACTAGATCAGCAAACAACACCTATCAACACCACCACACATGGCACGGTTAGAGGGGTGGGGCAGGTGGGTTGGGGTTGGCCACAGCGTGGGTGCAGAGAAGGATTTAATGGGGTTGGTTGTCCCTTTGTAGGATATATGCTTCATATTTATTTTTTCAGGTTTCAGACGAAAAAGAAAGAATGTGAACCGAAAAAGAAAGATAATAACAGGTTGAAGATAATGAGTGATTGGCCCTTGCACTTTTTTATATTTTGACCTTTTTTGACATCTTGCTTACGTGTTCCTTCACCTTACCTCATTTTAACTTTAACTTTAGTTATTTTATTCATTAAGTATTCTTTTAATTCATGTACCTTTATTTCTTGAACTTTAATGTATATTATCCCTTTAATGATAATAATTAATCAAACAGATTTTATTTTTATTTTAAATAAATTAAAATATTGAGTAAGTTATCAAATATTATTTCATTTAGTATTGATTATGTCTTTTTTATATATCAGTTTGTCACAGATGTTCCTTTCAATTTTATTTATTATTAAATAATGATTACATAATTATCAACCAAGCCTTGGTTCCTCCGGTTAACACAACAAGGGTTAATAGATGTTAGATTTTAAGTTAGTATGTATGACAATTCAAGAACAGTTATAGTTACTAATCGTAATCAAATAAAAGTCATCATTATCTTAAATATAGACACATTTATTGATGTTCTTAATAGTTGGATAAGAATTCATTGTGATATTAAAATATGCAGTGAGTTTGGATGGTGTTAATCATATATACCCGGACCGCGAACGGGTAAACTACTAGTTTACTTTAAGCCTAACTCAGTTAATTTTTTCTGTGAAATCTTATCATGTGTCTTGCGCATGAGGGCAATTTTGGCAATTAATCTTTTCAGGGAATAATTATGTAAATAAATAACCCTCTACCACTCCAGCATCACCCACCCACCACTTTCCCACCAGCAACCACCACCCTCTTCCCCCACTTGCCAAACCATCACCACCACCCATCCCTTATAAATAAAATCAACAACATAATGCAATTAGGGTTTCACATGATCCAAAAACAAATAACAAACTAATTCAGAACAAAAACCAGAGTGATATACAAATATTATACTACAAATGCGTAACTACATTAACATAATTCAAACAGAAGCTCTACCATTAGCGACTCAGATGAATCGAACAGTATAATCGAAAAGGAGATGGTGTGTATACATACAGGAAGCTGGTGTTTGGGGCTTTTTGCAGAGGAACAAAGAGCTTGAGCTGCTTTAATGGCTTCATCCCCTTCATCGGTGCAGGTTAATTAGGGTTTGTTACGAGAGTGTGTGTGTGTGAAATGGAGAGAGAATGGAGATTGGAGTGTGTAATGTGACCGATAGAGGTGATGGAAAGTAATTTGAAGGCTTGAATCAGAGGTTAATTTGGGTTTTATTTGTGAGGCTGTAAATTGATGATGGTTTTTTTTCAGTTTGTAGGGTTAAAATTAAACCTATAACTGATGTTTTGATTTAAAATTTTCATGTCAGTTTGATTTTGGTTATAAATAGTATTTTTAATTCGGTAACTAGAAAAGATGGTTAAGTTAACAGTAGGTAAACTATCGGTTATGCCCCGAAGGGGTATTTTGGTCATTTTAAAGGTTATAAAAGAGTTTAAATATGAATCTGAGTTTCAGGTTTGATATATTCAGTAAAAATACTTATTTTTATAAGTCATAACAGTAGGGTATGGTATATAGGTGAAATTTACCTCTTATAACTAAACTATGCACCGTAGGGGCATTTTGGTAATTTCACGTAAGCTTAAAAGGCTAAATCTGGAAATCTGAGTTTAAAACGCGTAAAAAGGCGGTTTTAAGCGATTTCCGGGTTTTATAATGAAAGCTGATATTTTTATTATTCCAGAAGGCTTAAAATATTCTATTTATCATATAAGATCAATAGAAAAAGGTTTGGTATCAAAATGATTTGTAAAACTCATTTTATAGGCCTAAAGGGCAAAACCGACAATTACCGAATCAAAGCTATAACCCTATGTTATGCTCAGCCTAAAATTAAGTAAAAATCTTCAAAAATACCAAAATATTATTTTACATCAGTAGGTAAAAAGTTTGGTATCAAAAATTGGGTTTAGATAGGCTTCATGCTAATTACGCTGTTTAATTAATAAAAAGCTTTCTAATTACGCTATTGGGCATAACTCTTAATCTAGACCTTCAACTGATGTGAAAATTTAGGGGCAAGTTTATAAATCAGTAATAAAGATTATTGTCCTCTCACATTTTTAAAATTCTTGTTTTAAGGTCAAATGGGCATTATGGTCAACATTTAGGCATATAAGGGAAACATGCATACGAATCGAATAACTAATGAAGCAAGTTATATAATCAGATAGGGTTATACTAACATGTAACTTGGTCCTAATGAAGCTCTAAGGCATTTCTAAAACATGCTACATTGGGTCAGAACTGAAAGTCAAAGCAAAAGTCTACTTTTGCGACTTTCGGTTCCGAACCGAGCTTAAACTGAAAATTGTCGGGTTGAACATGCTTAGACATGTTCTTACATTAATTACCAAGTTATATGAATGATAAAACAGGTTCCATAGCTTCTACATTGTTAATTATGTGTTTATTTGAAAATTTGCTTCCTGTTGACTTTTTATAATCAAGTTTGACCCGACAATTGACCTAGTTAGAGTGGGAATCAGAGAGTGCCCTTTTAAGGGTCTATTACCCATATAATTACCAAAAAAAAAATTTACCAACTCAAAACTACTTTTAATTTAAATAATGACTGGACCATTAGTGATTAGTCACGAAGTCAAACCTTAATTACGATAAGTTTGACTTATGGTCATTAAGCTAATTAAAACTGAAATTAGGAAGTTAAGGACACTTACAAAGGTCCTAAGCAAGATTTTGGATCCTAAGGAAACTTGTTGAAAGTCAGAGAAGCTCCAGAGAGTGCCTTGGATGATCTCCAAATGTGCAAGTTCAAATGTTGCAACTTCAAGTTCTTATATAGTGAACTACATGTAACAAGATCATCACACCTAAGTCTATAATTGTTTCCTGATGTTCCCATGTGTCCCTATGCATGTAAAACCACTGGCCCAACTCCTGTATTTCGAAAACCATGCAAGTAAGGCGGTGTAACCGGCTATAACAGGCAACTGCCAATTTTTAACTGCCAACGACAGTCTTACGGACCGTAAGCGAAAACCCTTGCGGTCCGTATCCAACTCTTATGGACCGTAAGTCCAACCTGATACGGTCCGCAACCAACCCTGATCTGAAATGCCCAGTTACAGTCCTTGCGGACCGTAAGGCTAAACCCATACGGTCCGTAACCGATGACCAGAAGACAAAAATTTGAGAATCTCTAGTATTTGGCCATGCAACTTTGATATTACGAATTTAGGGCCTTTAATATCAGTATGGGACCACTTGATCAGGTCTAAAGTGTTATGACAACCTTGCCATGCATTAGAATTTTCTTGGATTCTTTAAAAATCCATGAATGAAAGTTTGTCGTATATACTCTCATAGGATCCCATCTTTCCAAATTTGAATTATGCATTATCAGAAATAACCGGATTTGAGTATACATTAGATGTTTATAAAACAGAATAAGGTTTGGGATTTATTATTAGGTCGCTCAGAGGTATTAACTAACATGTCGACACTTTTAAATCCAATCATACATCCTTTAACTTGATCCGGGTTTATAACACGTTTACCTTCCATGACACGTGTCTTTATTTTTATTGGGCATGCTTTTTACGAGGTGTTACAACACCCAAAAGTGCGTAAAGCAAAAAGGGATCAAGTATACTCACAGATAGTGCTTAATAACTAAACACTCTCTTGGATTGAAGGGAGCGCTGAGAGATTAGCCTGAACAGTTAACGATAGCATAAGCGAAGAACGACGCGTAAAACGGTGCAAGTGAACCAAGTGACGAATGGTCATCCGATCGGATGACAATCCGAGCGGATGGTCATTCGATCGATGGCAATCCGTTCGGATGGCCATTCGATCGGATTGACATTCGTTTAGGATGGATGTGTTTGTGTATGATGTGACTTTGAAGTTTTCATTGTAGCATTTTGGAAACAGAGAAGTATCTCTACCTTTCAGGTCGCTCGGTCGAACGATCGTTCGATCGGATAGCAATCCATCGGTTGGACATTTCTCAGAGAACAAGTTCACAGCAGGATTGTCATTCGATCGGATGGTCTTCCGATCAGATGGAAATCCGTTAGAACTGATTATCTTTGAAAATTATGAAAAATGTTAAGTGTTGAAACCAAGTGCAATCCGATTGGATTGTCGTTCGGTCGGACGGCAATCCGATCGGACGGCAATCCGTCCCACAATCTGATCGTTTTGCAACTTGAAAATTTTAAAAGTTTTGTGGTTTGATCGAGACGGTGTGACAACGTATTGAACAACAAGAACCCTATCAGACCTAGGTTATCCGGTCGAACGGGAATCACCCCAATCCGATCAGTTAACTGTTCGTGACGGATGTTCATGTTCAACCAAAATAGGTTGTCTCGTTGATAGGAATCAGATCTTAAACGACACATCACTAGAGAAGAGTGGAAGGCCTGAACGAGCTCTGATTCTATCGGTTTTGAGTGCATTGAGTGTAAAAGAGTTGAAAGAAAGTTACAAAACCTTATTTCAATCCTTTTAACCTTGAAAATGTTTAGATCTATGCGAAAATAGTGTTAAAACATGTGGGAATCATGTAGATTTTGAGTTGTTCTTGGGTGAATGAAGCCAAATCTTGAAGTTCATAAGAACTCCCTGATGACATCACTCTTGAACACCTCAAATCCGTTGATTTCACGGTTAAAAATGAAGATTCAAAGGTGAAGATGATGAAGGAGTGCGTATAGATCATAGAAGTACAAGATTTGAGGTAGAAACTTACAAGAATCGCGAGAAATCGAAGGAAAAGAGGGCTTGAGCACGCTGGTCGGAAGAGAGGGCTGTCACATCACTGTGCTCAAGGGTCGGATCGGATGGCACATCGATCGGATGGCTATCCGATCGGATGGGCATCCGTTCGGATGACCATTCGATTGATTGGCTCCGGCGAGTTGCGTTTCGATGTTTCGTTTTGCGTGTTGAGCGTTGCGATGCGTTTCGAGTGAGCGATGCGATAGTATTACCCATTAGTTACACAAATAACCTAACTACTATATCTAACATACAATCAACATAAATAACTTGCGATTAGCGTTTGCGATTAGATTGCGTTGCGATAGAATTGCGATTAAACACCTCAACATAAACATAGCATGCACAAGTAACACATAGTAGCACACACACGTAAAACAATATCCTGGACACATAATTCGAGTTGCAAATGCGATAGCGATGCGATTAGCGATAAGTCGATTAGCGATTATACTGCGATTAAACCTCGATTTGTTATAGTTACTCCACATAATACAACTAAAGTAAACAAATAATAGAATTCGATTACAATTCAAGAAGCACAACTTAATAATCAAGCAAGGAGTGACATATCGCAATTAGCAATCTTTTCTTTCTTTGACTTTGACTTCTACTTTGACTTTCTAAACACGGGGTGTTACGTGTTTAAAGAAAGAGAGAGATATATATATGATATATATGATATATAATATTTTTTCTTTTATATGTATTTTTAAAGAATATGGTGAAAAGACAATTTTACCCTCATGTGCATTGCACATGACCAGATTTGACAGAAAAATCTAACTGGGTTAGGGCTAAAGAACATAACGTGTATGATTTGAAAACATAAAGTACAAAACTTGTCAATTTTAAACATAAATGACAGCGTCTGAAAATGAGTATATAGGGTCGTGAAGTTAATTTATGTTTATTCAGGTAATACATAGCATTAATTTTAGTAGGTTTACGTATTATTTTTAAATTTAGTTTTCTTTTTCAATCATTTACGATCTTCCACCAGATATTTACTTTTTGAAAATTTCGTTTTTTTTTTGTTATTAATTTTTACAACTTAGTTTCCATTTTGCTTTATTATTTTTCTTACCTTTACGATAACTGAATTTGGGACTAGTTTAAATATGTTGTAATTATATTTCTAAACTAGGATATGATACATATAATTTTATTTAATATGTTGTATATAATAACTATTATTGTATATAAAATTATGATAAAAAATATATATCATGTTATTTATAAGATCATGATACAAAGAAAAACATATATAATAAATGAGCTGAGCTGAGCTTTAGCTTTAGAAATTGAGTTTGTAACAAGTGTTGGTAGAAAATTTATTTATCAAAATAAATGATTTGAAAAATATTTCCCATAATGGGTGTTTTTTTAAAAAGTCAAAAGGGAAACTCGACATTCTCTTGAAGTTAAAACTTCCATTTCCTTTTTTAAAAGAGAAAAAAAGGAAATCCAATTAAGCTTTTTTGGTATTTGATGATGTAACGGGTTTTGAGTTCGAATTTTAGAGTTTTATATGTGCAACTAGCTAAGCATGATGGAAAGTTTAATCGTCCAATTAAGAAACAGTTCGTATATATAAAGTTGTATTATAAGACTCGTAGTGATTTTTTTATCTATCCTGCTAAGTTATTTTTTTACCATTTCTTGGCATTCAAACTCCCCTTTCTCTTGAAGATGGTGGATGTATATGTGGTGTATCTAATGAAGGGTTGTGTGAGTGAGACAACTCGTTTTGAGCTCGTCTTCACTCTGTGATATGTTTATATATAAAGTTGTATTATAAGACTCGTAGTATTTCTAATACATATTATTGTATGTTCTAGACGATAAAACTTTTGGGCTTATGTGTTATTACTTTAGTAATTGATACATATTCATCTTTATCTAATGAAGGGTTGTGCAAGTGAGACACAACTCGTTTTCAGCTAGTCTTCACTTTATGTGTTATATTTATAGTGTATTATAAGACTCGTAGCATGTAATAGCAGGGGCGGATTTAGAAGCAATCACCGGGTTCCCAGGAACCCAGTCTTTTTGGAAAAAAAAACGTTTTTTTGTAGTGTAAATCTTGTATGATTTGGAAAAAAACGTTTTTTTGTAGTGTAAACCTTGTATGATTTGGAAAAAGGAACCCAGTGATTTCTCCGGCTGGATCTGCCACTGTGTAATAGGTCTATTGTATTTCTAATTAATACGTATTATTGTATGTTCTCTTGTATGATAAACCTTTCAGACTTAAGTGTTATGACTTTAGTAATCAACTGGTAGAGTTAGCTTAATTACCTTGATATTTTCAGTATTTTGTTACCTCAAGCATGTGCCTATACCTGTGGATGGATCTACATATTGTGACAACAACGACATGACACTAATTGTGACGAGCGTTTGAGATCAAGTGATCACTTAGTAATCTAGGACTACTATACATTGGCTATATTATTCTTATTATGGAAGGCTTATGAGTCAGTCACAAGATTAAGTAAAATACTACAAGTCATGGGGATCGCTTGTGTACATGCCAACACACACCATATTAGTGATTGATGTGTGTGTGTGTATATATATATATTTGTGTACATGCCACATATGTAACTCTCAAGTACTCATTTATATTTTGAGTTCGGCTCTCATGACCCTCTTGAAAGTTTCCCCTTGGATAACTCATGAGCTACCTGTAAACAAAACAGACCATACTAGTTGATAAGAGCCCTCTTATGGATTGATTAAGAATAGCCCTCTTATGGATTGATTCTTAATCCTCATACATAAATAGTTGGTTTCTAGATATTCATGATCTTATGTTATGCTTTGAGTTTATAAATTAGTCAAGAGTCAAGACTACCTAATTCACTCATATTGATTCATCATCGTAACCTCCAACTTATTTCTACTGATTAACTTGTTAACAATGCAAGTTCATGGTGGGATCGACAAAGAGGCTTTTTCAATTCTTGGTTGATTTGAGTATAAATTATTGTATTGAATGGTGTGGTTGGGTCCCAAAAAAATGCAATTTATTTGCTTGAAGGGCTGAAATGATCGGATCCCCACGGTGGAGGCGCTTAGAAGAAAGAACGTTGTTGTTAACTCAGATGGTTGCGTTTTTTTGCGGTTGCGGGAATATTGAATCTTCTAACCACTTATTCACAGCCTGCTTGGTCGCTATATTTAGTGGTTTGGAAATTCATAAGCTCGTGGTGCTAAATTTCTCATATCTTCGCCTTTTCGGTTAGAGATTTACTAGAGTGTCACAACTACATTGGGTCAGGTGATCAAACAAAGGAAGTCGTTCACCGGATCATTATGTTGATGCATCTGGAAAGCGATGAATGAAAATCTGTTTTCAAACAAGGAACGGAAAATCAAAGACATCATAGAAAGTATAAAAGTGCTTGGTTTCTTGTGGTCAAAGCTTAGGTGGATAGTTAAGTCCATTTCTTGGACTAATTAGTGTAATTTTGATAAGTATGTTGTAGTTGGTTTGTTGTTGTGTCGCCTCTGCCTTTCGGCTTTGGTGGTGTTGTGAATGAAGTTCATGTTTCAAAAAAGAAAAAGACTTGTTAATATAACCTCATTATAACCTCTTAATGCTTTTTATAATTTGGAACAGCGAGAAAGAAGAATATTTGTTTTTACAAGTTACTTTTAATTTTTAACAGTCATTTATTGGTTTATCTATAAAGAATTTCAATCAGCATATAATAATATACAAAATACCAATAATGTCTTGGAGTTAATATAACTTTTATTAAATTACAAGTAGTCTCCTTGCATGAGTTGCGTAAAATATTAGTTTTATGCAACTGGGTTGATAAAAAATTGAAGATGTCTTGTAATATAATATATTTAACTTTCTTTCAATAATAATACAATTATAGTAAAAAAAACAAAAAAGATGTAGTCACATTCCTAATCTGGTCATAAAAAATGCTAAATAATAAGGATTGGAAGATATCACTGACTAAAAAGTTGGTTTGTAATTATTGTTGCACTGTTTATCGGTTCCTCAAATTTCATCAACATATATGACTCAGATAACACCAGTTATGTTAACCATGACTGAACTAATGATTTTAGAACATTTACTTCACATCTTAGCCTATATATTCTATATAATATGAAGTAACAAATAGAAGGGGTGTTTGGTGTACCTTTTTTCAAAATAGATTATGCGTTTTTAAATTATATTTTGCATCTTCAAAACTGCGTTTTGAGAAAACATGTAGGTACATGCTTCTCGAAAAGTGCGTTTTGAAGACAGATAATCACTTTTTCATCCGAACACTTTTTTAGATTATTTATGTTTTACAAATGCAATAATCACTTCAAAACGTAATCCTAAACAACATCACTGCATTGGAATTTCTATAATAGAGGAAAATTTATAGAAAGCAAAGTACAACCTTTATATTTAGAGGCTCATATTAGCTTTTTATATTTTTATTAGAGTTAAATGCCATTTTAGTCCCTGTGGTTTGGGCCATTTTGCCAGTTTAGTCCAAATGTTTCATTTTTAACCTGTGGGTCCAAAAAGGTTTCACCGTTGCCATTTTAGTCCACTGGGTTAACTCCACCCATTTTTTCTGTTAACGAGAAAACCAATTCAGTCATTTTATATGGCTTAATTGCTCTTTTAGTTAACAGAATTACATACAAAATTACCGAATTGGCCTTCTGGTTAACAGAAAAAATGGAAGAAGTTAACCCAGTGGACTAAAATGGCAACTGTGAAACCTTTTTGGACCCACAGGTTAAAAATGAAACCTTTGGACTAAACTGGCAAAATGACCCAAACCACATGGACTAAAATGGTATTTTACTCTTTTTATTATGAGTATGTAGAAAAGAGAAAAAATAATAAAATAATTGGCTGTGAGTATGATAGAGATAGAGAGATGAATATACGAGGGTTTTACAAAATAAGCAAAATACAAAGGAAAATGTGTTTTTTAGTTGAATTATATAGATAGAGATAAAGCCTCCATTGTGAATGCTCTTACATTCTTACTGGTTCTTTGTTCAAACCGGCCTGCTTTTCAAAACGTTGGTATGTATACACTATAAGAAAACTAGGTTTCACCGTAGGAAAAGATTGTCTGAAAATTACCGTCTCATGCTATCCTAATCCAATATAATTAATGTCCTTGTTTAAATTTTAAGAAGCCACATGTGATCCCTCGAAAAGTTTCAACGGTCTAAGTGTCTGTTGGTGATACGAGACCAATAAGTCTCCCGTCAACCCTTTTTAGCCTTGATTTCCGATAGCTTATCCGTCGAAAACCAGACACTTTCCAGAAAGTTTTTTGAACGACAAAGAATCTCACGTGTAAACCCACTTCTACTTGGGGCTATGTCCAAGGTCGACTCCTCGACCGTGCCCCATGATGTGCGGGAACCAGATGATTTATTTTTGTGGGTTTTTGATGTTAGCACATGTATACGGGCCGTATAACTATATACGGGCCGTATATATTGGCGTTTTTTCAAGTATCACGTTTTATTCCCGTAAAAACACAATCATTCTAGGGTTTCTAAACTCTTCATCACCTTTAACAATGTCGATAAACGTTGATCGGAACATGCCGCTTAAATCGGAGCACAGGTAGAGTAACGTTACCGATCAGTCTGTTGATGAAAACCTTAGCGATCGCAGAGATCTTCGTGTTGGTTATTTATCGATTCCGAGTAACTAGCAGAAGAACCTGCCACAAACAAGTTCTCCACAGTTTGTTATTCAGATCTTTGTTCGGTCATCTTTCCAAACTACAACACACGATACTTTTAATAAGCTGTCATAGTTGTCAAATTCGATTTCAACAAATCTTTTCATTTTCCTTCAATTTCTAAAACATTCTCTGTTACATGAAGACGTGTCGGGTTCTTCTACTAGTGGTATTTTACTGAAGTATTGAAGATTGAGGCGGGCATTGTTTAAATCTGAATATAACTAGATGTTACGTGTATCAGCGTTGTTTATCACCCTGTGTGAGCATTGGAAACCCGACAAACAGTCTTGACAACTGTGACATTTTATCTATCTATGTGTGTCACATCCATCCTGTTATTGCAATCGATATGATTAATTTTTTCAGATTTTTTTCTAATTAGCGTTGTTAACTACCAAAAGAATGCATACACAAATAGTTCTAGTGGACGAAGCAAAGAGACCGTTGTGTATCTGAATCAGGTTCTCAAACAAACACTACCAAAGATGGGTTGGTGAAAAATACCGGAGCTGTTATCTCGGTTGTTCAGTACTCTCCTATATCAACTTGAACGGTTGATGGTTACAAGGATCGTTCTAATAGATTAAAGAGAATAAACCATTTTTTACCAATTTTCACTCCATTAGTTGAAACTTGAGCGCAGGAATCAATTCAAAACCCTCACCCTCAAAAATCAACCAGAAACCAAAGGAAAAAAGGGCTGATAATGGCTGATGGTTCTTCGTTGAGGAAACCAAACGTAGACGGAGATGATAGGCCTGGTAACCGGAAGATAAATCAATTGTATTTTTTTAGTTGATTCTCTTGTTAAGTTTCTGAACCAACCGAAATCCACAAATTCCAACAGTTTCTTCATAGATTTCGTCCGGTTTCCAAACTCTTTCACACAAAGTTAATATTCACTGTGATGGATGCAAGCATAAAGTTAGAAAAATACTCAAGTTGAACGGACGATATGTATCAACAAATTGTGAGTGGGAATATGGCTATGAAGAATAGTATGGATAAACAATCACCGGTACGGGTTTTTCTGCTAGTTATTCGGAATGTTTCGAATCATCACAGAAGACGTGTCGGGTTCTACTGCTAGTAGTATGAGTCTGAGTCCATTGTGGTTCGTGAATGTTTCGAATCATCACGACAAGGATCGTTCTAATAGATTAAAGAGAATAACCCCTTTTTTACCATTTTTTACCCATAGTATACGAGCCGTATAATAGTATACGGCCCGTATACAACCATCGTATACATAGTATACGATCGGTAAAAATATTTTTTACCAATGGTATACGGCCGTATAAACCGTATACGACTCGTATACATATGGTAAAAAATGGTAAAAACCTCTTTAATCTATTAGAACGATCCAATAAACGAAGAACAAAGCCTATTTTCAAAACGCAGGTTCATACAGTGCTGTAATAGGTTGTGGTTCAGTTTGTTACCGTATACTGTTACTGTAGTTGAGGAAACCAAACGTAGACGGAGATGATAGGCCTGGTAACCGCAAGAGAAATCAATTGTCTCAAACACTACTAAACATCTGCTTTCTGAATCTGAATCAGAATGTTAACTTTTTAGTTGCTTATCTTGTTAAGTTGTGTATTGACGAAGCTGACAAACACATTGGTATTTTCTCAAAATGTGCAAACTTGAAGAATCTCACATTAAAGGAGTTTGCAACAACGGGATCAGATGGTTTGAGTATCTTTCATCCTCGTTTGGCTAATCTCACACTTGAAAATGACAACATTGGTATTTTCACAAAATGTACAAACTTGAAAATGACAACTTGCGAGATCTGACCCAACCGAAATCCACAATTATTTTACTCATAAACCCTTGAATCCCAACGCTTCATTTGTAACCGTAAGGATGATGCAAATTTGTACGTAAAGATCTCTACACAAACTCTTCTACATCTTTTAACCAGTTGTCCATCACTTAAGACCTTGAAAGATTTGTTGAAATCGAAGCATTCACGAACCACAATGGACTCAGACTCATGTTCAAGTAAGTGTCTAAAAATCTAAAAATTCAGGTTTACCTTGTAAATTTCTCAAAACAAACTCTCGTTTCTTCATCTTCATCTTCAAGAACAATGATGAACAGATGATGTCAGATAATACTTCATTTGTTGAGAAACCCTTATCTTGTGATACATGAACGTTGTATTCTTGTCTTTCAGAAGAGTTTGTATTGAACCAAGAATACTACAAACATTCTATACCTTGCAACGTATACAGGTGCAAGAGAATGGCGAGTTATTTTCAGTTATTTATGTTGATTCACAAATTTCATTGTTTAAACCAGAATCAGGTTCTCAATACAAGGATCGTTCTAATAGATTAAAGAGAATAAACTATTTTTTTACCATTTTTTACCATAGTATACGAGCCGTATCAGAATATACAGCCGTATAAACGGTATACGGCCCGTATACATATGGTAAAAAATGGTAAAAAAATTTCTTTCTTTCCTTTTTTTAGTTGCTTCTCTTGTTAAGTTTCTGAACCAACCGAAATCCACAAATTCCAACAGTTTCTTCGTGGATTCCGTCCGGTTTCCAAACTCGGTCATTCCTTGTGATACATGAACGTTGTATTCCTGTCTTTCAGAAGAGTGCTGTAATAGAGAAATCATCCTATGTCTTTTATCAACCGAAGAGGCAGCAAGGACAGATAATACTTCATTTGTCGAGAAACCATACTGTCAAGAAACTAACATCTTTTAATACTTCATTGCGTATGTGCTTGTGCTGTAGAAACCGGTAATGAATTTGTGTATCTAAATCAGGTTCTCTGCCTTAGATCGGTCATTCCTTGTGATACATGAACGTTGTATTCTTGTCTTTCAAGACAAGGATCGTTGGAAGGATTGTAGTAGCAGGACATTGGTACCACTGTGAAAATTGCATCAGGAGGGGAGAGAGTCTGATACAATAAGGATGTTGGGAATTAAACGCATGTACGTGACAAAATAAGGATGTTCGCATAAACATATATTCGTTTCATAACCTCCTCCTATAAATCAACCACAACTGACAAAGAGCCTGTATTAAAAGCCATCCTATGTCTTTTACCAACCGAAGAGGCAGCAGAAGACGTGTCGGGTTCTTCCAACATTCACGAACCACAATGGACTCAGACTCATACTACTCACCCTCCCCTGAGGAAAAGTTTTCCCGACGACTCAACAAAATCCTGATAGAGAAAAAACATCAACAACCATTTTTTCTTTTCCTTCAATTTCGAGAACATTCTCCCTGTGTATGTGCTTGTGCTGTAGAAACCGGTGATGAATTTGTATACACAACTGAACATTAATTGATATTGTTTTAGACAACAACAGATAATGAACGGATTGTTGGTGGATAACGCAAACAAGTTCTCCACAGTTTGTTATTCAGATCTCTATTCGGTCATCTTTCCAAACTACAATACACGATAAGTTTAAACTTTTATAGTGTGTGATTTGACCAGGAAATGATTGGAGGTGAAGGTTCAGTGCACGAAAAGTTTCTTACGAAATGTACGTGACGAAACAAATATGTTGGGAATTAAACGCATGTCCGTAATCCCGCGTTGATAGCTTCCGTTTTATTCAGACTCCTTACAATTCTCATCAAATGCCTCACCCTTCCTTTTATTCTATAAATATTAAATAAAGAATAACACCATGCCCGTAATCTCGCGTTGATAGCTTCCGTTTTATTACAGTCATACGACACGTTTTCTTGTTCTTTAATCTTTGTTACTTGTTAATGTTTTATTTTTTTCTACTTTTAAAAAGTTTTGAGCACCTCACCACTCTAAAATATTTGAAAAATCAAAATTTCGTTCCATACGGGCCGTATATTAGTATACGGCCCGTATACACGTTCGTATACATTGTATACGACCAGGAAAACTTATTTACACATGGTGTATACGGGCCGTATACTGTTATACGCCCGTATAGAATAAAAACAACTGACAAAGTCTGCTGGCACAGACTTTGTCAAGTTGTTTTTATTCTATACGGGCCGTATAACAGTATACGGCCCGTATACACCATGTGTAAATAAGTTTTCCCATGTGTTAATATTAGGACCCATAATTAAGGACCAGTCATTACTCATTACATTACATCACATCAGAATCATTTCAACCAAAATACAAACTCAATTTCAGTAAAAACCCAAGAAAATAAAGTCAAAATTCACCTAAAAATCAATAAAATATGGGAAGCGCAAACACCCTCATCCACAATCTTACTCTCAACACAAGCAGAAGCTTCAACTGTGTGAATTCAAGAACAAATCATTCAACTTGTTTGCAAATTAATCAAAGAAAACACCCTTTAAGTTTCGCATGTAGAAGACAAAGAAAGATTAGCAAAGTTGTCTGCTTTGCTCTTGAAAATGTGAGAGATATGCAAACAAGAGCAGTTGTTGAAGAGGTATGACAGGTGGTAACGAATGCAAACTAGGATTAACACCTATAGATGTTAGTAGGGGTGTGCACGGTTCGGTTCGGTTTGGTTATTAGCATTATCCGTAACCGGAACCGAAGTCATCGGTTAATCGGTTCGGTTAATTTGGTTAATTTGTCGGTTTTCGGTTCGGTTAATTTTCGGTTAATAACCAATTCAAACAAGGTCTAATTTTTTTTTCTTAGAAATACATGTAATGGAGGTATAAATACATGAAATAGATTTATAAATACATGAAATTGGTGTATAAATAAATGAAATGGAGGTATAAATGCATGAATAGATATTTAAATACATAAAATGGAGGTATAAATAAATGAAATAAAGACATAAATAAATGAAATAGAGGTATAAAAGCTAGAACTATATAAAAAAATAAATGATTCGGTTCGGTTAATTTCGGTTAACCGATGGTAAAAAAAATATCCGTTAACCGAATTTCGGTTAATTCGGTTTCGTTAATTTTGGTTCGGTATTGTAGGTTTTCGGTTCGGTTTCGGTTAACGGTAGATGTTAGAGTATACCAGATGGCCTTAAAGAGTGGAAAATAATCACGTTATTAAAACACAATTGTTTCTATTTTTAGTTGCGAGATTGCAACTTTCCTTTTTTCCACATATGTATCATGTGCATAAAATATGCAATTGTCTCAACATATGAGTGAGAATCTCACATCATTATTGTCAAAGTGGTTGTCATAACATTTTCTTAGACCTTAATTATCTAACTATCTATATATAATTAAAAATTTAGTTATATGAACTATTTTACAACCTACATTAATGAGACTCTTAAATAATAAAACCTACATTATTGAGACTCTTAAATAATAAATTTAAAGATAAGGTAACTGAATTAATGGAATTAAATGGATTTTATTAAATGGAATTTAAAGGAATTATAAATACGTTTGTGTTATTAAATCTATAATAATACTAAACCCTTCCCTGCCCTCGAGACCCTAATCGACATCCTCAGAGTCAAACCCACTCCTTTAATTACCTTGCTATTCAATTCTACAACTCAATCCCTCAACTATCTGTCTTCTCTCAGCCCTCTCTATATTCTCTCTTCTTTCTCTTAATAAATCATCATAAGGTTTCTTCAATGGTTTGCAAGGATTGTGGATAATGGGATCATCCATCCAAGGTGTACGCCTCCCCTCAATCGAAAATTAGTGTCACTGGCCACCATAGCAGCAGGCTTCACTTCCATTGCTTCGTTTTTTTCAATCTCTACATCCCATCTTGCTTTATGTATCTATTTTTAACCTAATCAATCTCTGTTCTTTTTCTATTTGTATGGGTTCAACGACAACTGTGTAACTCAGGGTGTTCAGATTTAGGGTTCTGACAAAAATGGGGATGGTTACGGGTTCCGATGGTGGATCGACCTTCCAACCATGCTCCGGCAAAGATTCCGGCAACTACGGTAAGGTTCCGACGAGTCTGATCTCTCTCTACATGTTCTTACTAATAGACGCTTTTTCGAATTTATATAAACATTTATAGTTTTGTGTAATGATGAGATCAGCGATGGTGGCTAAAACGATGTTCGCTTATTACTTTAAGTTGTCAGTTTTACATAAGCAATTGATTTTGTCTTTGTCTTTTTACTGTTTACGATTTTAATTTACTATTGATTTAGGGGGTTTTGAGTCTAGAACTGAATTTGAATTGGGTTTTTTGTTTGAAGTATTATTTACAGGTAACAAATGAATGTTTGTGGCTAACTCGATTGTGACATGTTATTGGTTCGGTTTGTTGCCGACCCGTTTCTTTATTTTCAGGTAACTTCTTTTTATACAACCTTTTTATAGGGCTTGGCCATGTTTGATTCGCATTCAATTCATCCTCTTCAGTCACAAATTTTGTTAGAAATTGTATACAGATATGGTCATTTCGTTCGTTCTACATGGTTCGGTAGGAATGAATCCTAAATTTATATATGGTTTGCTTTCTGTATATGGTTATTGTCAAAGTTGTAAGTATTTGGTTAAGGATCCTAAGTTTGCTCGCAAAACGGGAATTCTTTGATCGCAATTGGAGGCTTGTGGGAACCTTCTGATGGCAATGATCCTTCAGTTGAAAACTCAACACTGGTTCAAACGGCTATCAGGTTCGTTTTTGCATGTTAATTCTTATCTTTGCAAGTCCCCCTTTTTTAACAAATAAATAATTTATATCGTGTAGGCATGCCAAAGACATCACAGGACTAGATTTAAAGAGTTGTCATCATTGGAATCCTTGTCTTGAGGTAATAATAATATAGTTGTTTTGTATGTTGCTGTTCCAAAGAAGGTTCCCTGTTCCAACTGGTCAGTTAACTGTTTTTGTTTTCTGTTAACACGTTTAGAGATAAAACATAAGCCACGGTAGCTAATTAATAAGTAAACTTTGATGGTGGTTAATTAATGGTATTCCATATTTTTTAATTGCTATCATTATACTTTTCATGAGAGCTAAATGCAGCCACACATTTGAAAAGGTTTTCCATTTTGTCTTAATGGTGCATATTACATGCTGATGATATTCAATTGATTATAATTTTTAAATCAAGTTAAAAGAATTAAACTTTTTATAAATCATGTGGTGTCCAAAGCCATATAAATGAACCATCACATTCATAATTAATAGTGTACAAGTGGTAGGTATTTCTTAATAAATTTTTCTCTTTTATAAAGTCTAACATTATATAAAAACCAATTCAAGAAACTCTAACTACAAGCTAGGATACCAAACGTCGTTTTAAAATTAATTAAATTGCATTGTTTTATTGTGCCTCTTTGAATATCTCTGTCATTTAATATCATTCATTAGGATATGATTAATTTGTAGACAGTTGAACGGTCTTTGGTTATGCTATAAGATTGTCGGCTTTGTTATGTTTGTAGGTTCATAGTTCCCTTTCCTCCTCTATTGCCATGGCCAGCCCCCTTAGTTTGCAAACGTCCGACGGTGGTACAAGCAGTCATATGTTCTTTAGTGAACTCCGTGAAGGGAGCACTGGACCTATCCTGATATTGGTTTGTAGAAAATGGGACGTGACAAGTGTTAACGGCAGGTACATGAACACCGACTATATTGTCACTGACATAAAGGTAGTTTTCTACCCTCTGCTATCCCACATTCTTACGCTTTTCTACTTTTGATTCTGAAACAAAAATCTACGCCTTTATTTGCGCAGAGAGGTGTGATGCATTGCACCGCAAGGAATAACATTGCCCACTATTTTTTTTTTTTGACAAACTCAAAGAGGGCGGTGTATATTTGGTCAACGGTTTCGTCGTGCAACCTACAAATCAGTATCGGGTTCTTAAAGACAGCCCCTTTGTGATCGTAAGGTGTATATCGGCTTACACTTTATTCGTGCCCTGTTTAATAAACCATTTTAATTAAAGATGTGCTATTTACCTTTCTACTCGATCTGAAATGTTATTTACATACCTGGTATATGTTTACTCTATTTTAAAATTAGGAGGCTACAACAGTCGGAAACTTGAGTTCGTAAATATAAAAGTGCATTGTTCTACATTAAAAAAATAGAAATAAAAAAACTTGGTAACGCATCACTTCGAATGTGTAAAGACATATAAGGGGAGAAGTTGGCTTTTGAAAAAAATAAACTTGGTGTCGTTATAAATGGAAAGGCAACAAAAAAACTTTCAACTATAATTGATTGATTTCCATAAACAATGTAATTGTGCATATTTATTTTTGGATAACCGTCTACATAAATGTTTCGTGCTTTTCCTTCCCAGGCCTGCTTATGCAGATTCGGATTCAGAAGAAACAGTTGACAGTGACCCACATGAAAGATATACCGTCTGCACTTAGTGTTAGTAATGAAAACCCGTACTACTTTTCGATGCATATATACGTAAACATAGTATACCATTTTTAATAGTTTTCTTTTCGTTATTTCACTGCAGTCAGTTGGCTGGTGATGGGATTGGGGATGACGGTGGCATGCGTTAGCAAAAGTTTGGTCTATGTGTTATCCAATAAGATAGGAAGGCGTGCGAGAGTTTATGCGTTTTTCCTTTTTCTGTTTCATGTTTTTTTCCCTTGGAAGACATCTTTTTTCACTTCTTTTTGGCCGGCAAGTTTTGCCAAGAAAACAACTTATGGTCCATGGTTTAATAAAGTTTAAGCACGCCCCTTTGTAGGCGTATTGTCTTACATGTTATGCACCGGCCGTGTCAGACGTCTTACCACGAACAAACAATAGCTATTATGCATGTCGTGCATCGCACGGGCTTTCTCCCTAGTTAATAGAAAGACTTTATATTGAGCATTATAGATTAAGTGCAAACTGAAAGCATCTTACTCTCTCGCATCCTTGTGTCGGATATAAGGAAATGGTGCTCCCACTCTCCCGCATCCCCTTATATCCTGTTACGTTACTATCATCCTTAGTTCCTTTTCTGTTGTTTCTCTATTTTGAGATTGCCAACTTCTTTACTTCTTCATCCCGCATCTTGCACCAAATCAGCCCAATTTTCTTTCCCTTGCTCCTTTCCCGCATCCACCTCTCCCCTCCCGAAAGCATTCGTCCACCTTATTAAGGATATGGTTATATAAAATTGAGATATATATTATTAAACCCTCCAGAAAGCATTCGTCCACCTTAAGGATATGGTTATATAAAATTGATATATATACTATTAAAAATGATAAACTTGTTTAAAATGTTGAGTTTGTATTTTTATTAAGAATCATCTCTTTTATTTTTTATTTTTAGTTGGAAAAAGTGGTATCATATTATTGTGATTGTTAGTTCAATAAATAGGGGAAAGTTCTTGTACAAATAATCTTAACATACTAAACATACAAATTGAAGGAAAATTCAAAAAGACAATGTGGCATTTTTGTAATTATCTATAACTATCAAAGTTACTCTACAAACGTATTTAAAAAACCTAAAAAAAATCCAACCCCCCCCCCCCCCAACCCCCCAAAGTCACATTTGTATAGTAACTTTGATAGTTGGTGGTAATTACAAAATTGTCACCTTGTCTTTTTTACTTTTCCTTCAATTTGTATGTTTAGTATGTTAAGTTTATTTGTATTTGATCTTTTGCCCAATAAATAATCAAAAATTTTGTAGGTAGTGTTGTAAAGTCATATCTAGATGCAAGGGGTGTCATTCAATCTATCAAACATAAGGGTGAACGGGGCACTCCCCTCTCTTACGCACGACCAACCAGCACACGCCATGTCAACTCCCCTCTTAACTCCCCTCACACCCTCAATTTGATGGCGACACTCCCCTCTTGGGGACTTGTTTTTTTTAAGGGGGGAAAATACTTGATTGGTTGAATCAATGGTGGGCCACCCTCTCCCTCTCTCCCTTCATGCGGTGAACACCCACCGAAATCCATCCCCGATTAGGGTCCCCACGTTGATGGCGGCGGTGTTCCCGCTCGGGAACATGGGTCACCGAATGGGGTCACCGAGAGTGCCCCGTATACCCTAAAGGGAGTGTATAAACACTTTTTATTTTATTTTGTAAATAAGGAAACAAAAAAGTGAGCGCACGATTAGAATACTAAGGTTTTTTTGCTAACATGCACCTCAAAAAATATCACACACCCAAAAGTTGAACAATTCGGGTTCGAGCAAAAGAGGTTCGGGTTCGAAGAAAAATCCCGTACGACCGAAGGTTCGAGCGAATCTTGGCGAGCCGGCGCGATTTCGGTTGCAAGACGAACCCGAGCAAATCCCACATTTTCAAACCCAACCTTTTCCACCCTTTCAAACCCAACAATTTCCACCCTGTCAAACACAACCGTATCAAAACCAACCGTTCGTTCCACCATTTCAACCTCACCAATTTCAAACCCAACCGTTTCTACACTTTCAAACCCAATCCCACCATGTCGACCCACTAGAAGAAAAACATAAAACTGTTTTTTTATATAAAAACAGTAAATCGGATTTTTATAAAACAAACAGAAAACCGGATTTTTATAAAAAAAAAACTGTTTTTATAAAAAATAAAAACAGAAAAACTGTTTTTATAAAAACAGAAACTGTTTAAAAAACAGAAAAACAGTTTTTTTTTTCAAACAGAAAAACTGTTTTTATGTTTGAACTGTTTTTCTGTTTTTATTTTTTATAAAAATAGTTTTTTTTATAAAAATCCGGTTTTCTATTTTTTTTAAAACAGTTTTCTTTTTTCAAACTGTTTTTTAAACAGTTTCTGTTTTTAAAACTGTTTTTATAAACAGTTTTTCTGTTTTTATTTTTTATAAAAAAAGTTTTTTTTTATAAAAATCCGGTTTTCTTTTTGTTTTATAAAAATCCGATTTACTGTTTTTATAAAAACAATTTTACGTTTTTCAAATTAAATTTTTTTTTTTATGTTTTTAAAATTAAAAAAAAAACAGTTTTAAATTTATAAAAAATGTCCCACTTGAATGAAGCAACCGTTAAATTTACTCATTTTCCCGTTCAAATCGCCCCACTTCGAAGTCATTTGATCCATGTTTCGTTCCGTTGAACCGGGAAGTTGGCGAAAATGAGCCATGACTCGTCTCCAAAACAAGTCTTTTCTTTGCTCGTTCGAATGTTTCTTGTTTTTGGAGGTGTGCAAGTACGCCTTGACCAAGGCGACCTCCTCCTCGCTCCTCCATGCTCTCCGAGCGGATGTTGGGACAACTTCAATCTTGAACGTCGTCTTCTTCTTCTTCTACTTATTGAACGTCATCGTCATCATCATCTTCATCGTCATCGAGATTTTGTTGTAGTTCGCGGTACGCACGTGCGAATTTTTGGATGAGGGTGTCATCTTCTAGTGGGTCGACATGGTGGGATTGAGTTTGAAAGTGTGGAAACGGTTGGGTTTGAAATTGGTGAGGTTGAAATGGTGGAACGAACGGTTGGTTTTGATACGGTTGTGTTTGAAAGGGTGGAAATTGTTGGGTTTGAAAGGGTGGAAAAGGTTGGGTTTGAAAATGTGGGATTTGGTCGGGTTCGTCTTCCAACCGAAATCGCGCCGGCTCGCCAAGATTCGCCCGAATCTTCAGTCGTACGGGATTTTTCTTCGAACCCGAACCTCTTTTGCTTGAACCTCCCATCTTTGTATTTTTTGTGTTTGAAAGTATGTGTTGAAAGAAAGAAAGTTTGGATTTTGTGTTTGAAAGAATGGATTTTGTGTTTGAAAGAAATTATGTGTGTATATATATTTGGTAAAAAAAAGACGGTAATATATTCAACGGTCAAGTCCCACAACGGTCAATTTTTCAAGTTTACAACGCGTTTTGAATTCGACGCGTTATAAACCTTGGCGGCGGCGGTGTTTTTTTTTTCCGATCACGCCTGTTCGCCCCCCATCACGGGGCGCCCCTACCCCCCTTATAGAGGATAATTTTGTTTCTACTTATTCTAAGTTATGTGATCTTTAGCTTTCTTTGTTGATAGATTCATGGGCATTTAAGTTAAGAGAACTATTTTATTGCTCCTAGACAACTAGCATAGTGAAAAAGGTCAAAGAACTCTGTAGTGATGACATACTACTTGATTTTTCAAGAAATCTTTTCCGTAGCTGAGAAATTTAAACGCTTGTTTGCTTTAAGACCTCAGCATCATGTATTGATATGCTTTGTTTGTAACACACTAATACTGACCGACTTATATCATGGGACCCACAAAATGAAAATGGGAATATACTAACTTTATCTTTGACATTGTACATATAGAACTGGTTGATGACATCCAAGAAGATGCACTAGCAAACACTGATTCAACAGATAATGGAAGTGCTCTTTACAACTTTCTGTATCCTGATAAGGAACTCCTTCCAGAAGACAAAGAAATGACCATATTTGATCATCTTGAAGAGCTACGAGATAGAATCTTCGTGTTAGTTTTGGCAGTTGGGGCTGCCATCATGGGATGTTTTTTCTATTCAAAGGATCTCATAATGATTCTTGAAGCTCCAGTTAGAACTCAAGGTGTTCGGTTCTTGCAGTTAGCTCCTGGCGAGTTTTTCTTTACCACTATAAAGGTTACCATTGAACCCATGTGCACTTCATGTGACATATATTTACCGATGATTCTGTTTTTATTTTTTTATTTTTTTTTACGTATGCAGGTATCAGGCTATTGTGGCCTTCTTATAGGAAGCCCCGTGATTCTTTACGAAATCATCGCTTTTGTTCTTCCTGGATTAACAAGATCAGAAAGAAAATTCTTGGCCCCGATTGTTCTAGGATCTTCGATGCTTTTCTACACCGGAATCGCCTTTTCATACGTGGTGCTTACTCCCGCTGCTTTGAATTTCTTTGTTAGTTATGCAGAAGGGGTTGTCGAATCGTTGTGGTCTATTGACCAATACTTCGAGTTCGTATTGGTACTCATGTTCAGTACAGGCTTGTCTTTTCAGGTAATCACTTATATGGAGAGTCAAACATACTAGTTTTCATCGTCTAGTTGTTACATTTGAAAGTTTGACCAGATCATTCGAAAACAGTACGTTTAACATCAATAGTCACTCTTAAGAGTAAAGGTTAACGGACTAACGGGTTTGACTTTTGAGGTCAAAACTGACTAATGTTCACCTTCAAATTCCAACATATGTTCTTATACTTACTTATTTAGATGTTTTTTATTTAGGGTAAATTGCATTTTACATCCTTTAAGTTTTAGCAAAATTAAAAGCACCATCCTTTAACTAATGAAATTACAACCGATGTTCTTTATGTTTTAATTTCTTTACAACAGATGTCCTTTATGTTTGTAATTTTTTTAGGGAGAAAGGACACCGCTTGTAAAAAAATTAGAACATAAAGGACATCCGCTGTAAATTCGTCAGTTAAAGGACAACGCCTGAAATTTTGCTAAAACTTAAAGAACGCTAAATGCAATTTACCCTTTTATAAGAGTATTGGAAGTATTATTGATGTTCTACGAAATCCTATCAATTTTAAATTTATTTGTGATAAGTTTGACCTCAAAGGTCAAAAATGGGCAGGGGTTATAATTGCCTTCATATTTTTTGTTTATGTATGTAGGTCCCGGTTATACAACTTTTATTAGGGCAAGTCGGGTTAGTGTCGGGTGATCAAATGTTATCGATATGGAGGTATGTAGTAGTTGGTGCTGTGGTTGTTGCCGCTATTGTGACTCCATCAACAGATCCTCTGACTCAGATGCTTCTGGCTGGACCGCTTTTGGGTCTTTATTTTGGTGGTGCGTGGACCGTTAAGCTCATTGGTAAGTAAGTGGCTCGGTCCCAAATCGGTCACTGGCGCACACCATTTTGTGTACCAATAGAATGAGATAAAACTACATGTAGATGTACAATGATTGTGCTTTTTTGTAGAATGTATTTGTTATATGTTACTGGTATATAGAACGAGCTCCAGTATAACAACCATCGACCCACTGTGTTCTACCCCAGCCCCATGATTAACTTAGTATTTGACTTTTCGAGTGTTGCTCTAATTTGGATCGGCTGCAGACAAGTAAGCATGCCCCAAGCCTGCACATACTTGTATGTAACGCCCACTTTTTCACATTCGAAAATACAAATAATGACATACTATTTTTAACGAAAATTGGGCATGACTCGTTCGTACTATAAGCAATTCCCTGCTTTTAACAATCACCATTCAAACTAAAATCTACGACACGTTTCAAAATAAATGAAAGTTGTAACCATACAAGATTCCATCAAAAATATTTTTGTCCGAACTACCAAAATAAGATTTAAAATCCTAACTTACTTAGGAAACATCCTAGACATAAACTTAACATTTACATTATGAAAGTGTTTTGACCCATTTACAAAGACGACTTAAACCGGAAGTGCATGAAAGGGCGATGTGGTGTGTTCGATCCAAGCTCGCCATTATCAAGAGTGAGATTCACCTACATCCATAACACAAACTTACAAGTTAGTTCGGTTAAAACATATTACTAATACATTTTGCTTTTCATCATTATTTAACCCGTTACCGGGTCATTATATCTTTACATCTTTTCATTCAAACTTCTCATATGACAATTCCGTTTAACGGTTATAGCACCATCTTAGTCTCCGTCATCATCAATCATCCTAATTTATCCGACCCGTTCTCACGGATCATACTTATTCTTACTTTTCCAATTTTCCATACGTCACTAGTTTGGCTCATAAAAGTCATCACTAGCTATCTTAATTTCATAACAATTTCATCTTACTTGACCCGTTTAACTACGGGTCAATACATCACCAAGAACACCTCATTCTCATACTTTAGACCCATTTGTACGGGTCGTCAATAAACGTTTCCCTTTTTCTACTAACAATTTGGATTAAGACATTTTACTATAAATTTCCGCATAAAACATCGAATAATTATTTACATGAGAACTAACATAAAAATCTACTTTCTACATGAGCGAAGTTCATATGAACTTACCGGAGTCGTGCGCTCCTATTGCCTTTGCTTGGTTTGATTCCCCTCCTTTCTTCGACCCTATAAGGTGCATTACATACGCGTTTAGCTTTCACGTTATACATCACTTACGCACATTTACATCATTTACCATAACGTTCATCATTCACATTTCTTTTTATATTTTTTTATACCATCATTAGATCATCAATACTTCAATTCCTCATGTTCATACATAACCAATTTAACTCAAACATTTCATCGAACACCTTATGTGCGTACTACTCAACTAGCACAATGTATAAGCATATTAAGCACATTCCTACCAAGTCTTTCTAAAATCATGGCAATACATCATGAACATATAAATTCATCGAATATTCAGATTTCTTTAACATCAATAAGCATAATTCAAGTTCATATATCATACTACATCTATCATTACTTCAAAACCATCATAAATTTTCATGTGGGTTTCATACATAAATGGGTTTACATGAAAACATCAATATAATTCGAATTTCATACTTCATTCAAGTCTTATGGACTAATTATAACCTTCTATCATCAATATTCTTACATACATTCACGGATTACACAAAACCCACCAAATCAAACATCACCAAATCACAAATTTCGACTTACTTGATGTTGGAGATCCTCAAGTGATTAACATTCCTAGTTCGTGCATACGATTAACCTTCAATTTCCCTTTCAATTTGATGGATTTTGGGTTGTTAGGGTTTTGATTCTTCTGGCTCTTTCCCTCTCTCGATCGCACGTCCCCAGAACCCAAACACTGACCTTTTTTTTATTAAGTGTTTTAATTCCACAATTTTCATTTCCACCCCCTCATTCTTTTAGAACATGCCACTTCCCTCACATTTACATACTTACTTAGTTAACTTTTAGGTATATATAAAATCTAGACTTACTAAAACTTATAAAATTTTATAAATGGTAAAAATTTATATTTACCATTTCTTTTCCATCAAATATTGCGATTATAATTTTCATAATATGACTTACGAAATTTGGGGTGTTACAAGTCTACCTCCCTTAAAGAAGGTTTCGTCCCCGAAACCTGAATACATACATTCTGACGAGTTTATCTGTATCCCTTCGTAATTTCATACCTTGAACTTCGATGGCATGCTTTCATTCGATCATCCCTCGTGGTGAATTGGTCGTTACTATTCTAAACTTGTCTAATACATTTGGTAATTCAATCTTGTATGAATCAAAGCGATCCTATTACATTATTTCTTGATTATCGTTCAATTGTTCAAGCTGATTTCTTAAAACGTATCTGTCAGATTATTCATTCCCGCATACCTCTAACATTTACTTAGGGGAAAATAATTATCATAATATTCATACTTGTTCATTCCTATTTATTCATATAAAATCACAATTTAAACATCATTCAATAGTTTCTAACTATTTAACTTCTACCTACTCCCCATCCTTTCGGGGCCAATATCAAGCAAAATTTCTTTCATATCACTTGCTTGATAGTTCTTTTCATATTTTTCTTGCAATACCTAAGTATAATCTTTACCCGGGACCAATATTTCTTTCACTGATGATCTATCATAACTGCATGGTTAACCACAACTTAATGTATACGGTTATACAAATTGTGTACATACTATCTTGCTCTAATCTTTTTACCGTCGATCCCTAGGTTACAAGGGCCAACATAAGTCTTTAATCACTCTATCAATATGATCGTGTAATCAATACTTACATTTGAGCAACTCATATTACACTCGAGGTGTCGTACTCAGCTATACTTGTCATCACATTTCATAGATGTCATACATACGTCATTCCTTCTAGCAATTGTAATACTAAGGGAATTACCTAACATTGTACCTCAAAGGGTTAATTCTCATCAACCTAGGTTCCGCTACAAACGAGATTATAAGCTTATTACATATGCCCCTCCATTTTACGTATGAGTTACATAAAACTTGGCACAACCATTCATTCGATAATTGAGATTACACTCTACCACGTAGGGTTGTTTTATAATACGAATCAAGAATCATGCGTATAAAAACTTTAACTCTTGAATATTTCTTTAGAGGTTTATCTTCTAATAATTCCTCACATACGATAGGGAACTCGACAGAGGGCAAGATTTATTCAAATATCCATTCAAATATTCATTATATTTTACATTCCACTCAACCTCTCTTTATGTAACATTCCACCTCTAACAGTTACGCATTTTTATATTTTCATTCTAGCTTCCTTCGACGTTAACTGTTCACATCTTTCCTACAGTTCTTTCTAATTATTCTAATTTGGCATACTAAGTGTGTACCCCGCTTTCTTAACAGTTCCTCACTTTTCTTTCCTTTCTACTACCTATTTTTCGATATGCGGATCGACTCTTACTATCTTTCCATCATGACATTTCAAGACATCTAATAACCGTACTCTACAATAAACAAGAATTTAGAGCCGCCATTATTTCTTGTATTGATATGAAGATTATAATTTATTTACTAGCATTATGAGTCATTTACTTCTGCCTTCCAAGTTACTAACCATACTTGTTCCTTCACTATGCCGTTAGAAACAATAATGCTCACGATGAGCCTATTACTTGATTTCTCTATTATTAATATCATCATTCTTCCTAGTCACCCCCTCTTGTGATGTAAAAACTTTGGCTACTAAAGTATGTGTGTGTGTGTGTGTGTATATATACATATACTTGCCTCAACATTTAGTGACTCCATTACTATTAGTTGCTTGTTAATCCATTTCTACAGTATGGACTAATTCGCACATTTGTACTTCCTTACTGGTTTTAGACATACTTGTTTTCATTTTACCATTTCTTACAAAATCTCTATCCTCGTCAGTGCTTAAACCATTCACCTAGGTCTTAGCCCATTATTCATTTAGTCCTCATAAGTCGATCATCACATGCTTAATATGCAACGTGTTCGGAGCATGCTTCTTTCATCATAATCTTATTATCTCAACATCTTTCTACGTATATATATATAATTACTTACACCATTATATGTTACCACATTTGTCATATGTTTTACTCTTACTTGTATATCCCGTTTAGGTCTACGATGATTAACTATCAACATATCCCTACTCACATTCCCACAACAGCGGCAACATATCTCGCATACGTTCACATATACATCATTTATATATATATATATATATGTGTGTGTGTTCTTTTCGTCCTACATTATGCTTGACTAACCAGGCTATCTGTGCCACTTACTTGTTTTGTTTATACTTATCTTTAGTTAGGTGGAGAAAAAGCATCTCCTCATAAATATCTTCCTTTAAAAACTTCAATTCTACTAACCTTTACTTTTGTTTGACAAAATTTTCATCCTTAGGATCATACTATACTCGGAATTCCATCATCCTTTCATGTTCAATATTTTCTAAGCTTAGTCGTAATTATCATTCTTACCTTTCATTACATTCTAGGACCATACCATCCTCTTCCGTAATCATTGTTTTTATTCCTTCATACCGTGTCATTTATTATCGTTTGTATTTCCTTCGTCCGTCATCTACCTTAAGCATTTTCTACCTTCATTACTTCATATACTTTCCATGTCATCTTAAGTTACATTGATGCATTCTTAATCATATTTCAATAACTTTCATTCCACTTGGGCATCATCATCAACATCGGTCACGATAGTCCAGATCATGCATGTCTTTCGTTAATAGGGGAATAGAATCCCTCATCCTTCTTACTTACTTTCTCGCACCGTCCGCTACTCGGAACATATTTTATTAACAATTTTCTTAGTTTTCACGAGCCATCTACTATACCATTCGAGATCCTTATTAAAATTTATTATTTGGTCACGTTCATTTCATTCTAACACTTTAAATTTTTATACTTTCATTTCTTTCATACTAGGTGTTAACGGTCCTTTATGGCCACACCACATATCTCTCATTATAGAATTTCATTCACAACCTTCCAATCATATACGTTCTTACTTCGAAACATTTTGACATGACCCGATTGACATTTAGAGGATCCTATTTATCGTAGGTTGCATTTTTAGAAAATTAACGAAACTATTGGTTTTGCCTCAAGAAATATTCTACAACATAGTTTAGGAAATATGTTAGTATGCCCAACATATTTCAATGACTTTCATTCTCTTACTTATTACACTTTCGTTAATTTTATATATACTTTTCACTTCATTATATGTTACTTCATGCCATCATGCTTACGTCTTATTGACCTTTGTCATTTTAATTATGGTTATCATGCTTTTATTTCATAATTCCGGGTGTTAATAGCCACTTAGTGACCATACCGCATTCCTTTCATCATCCTCGATGTTGACGGCTACTTCGTGCCCACACCGCATACCATTCATCATCCCCGGTGTTTACGGTCACTTTGTGACCACACCGTATACCATTCATCATTCTTGGTGTTAACGGTCATTTCGTGACCACACCATACCATTCATCTTTCTCGGTGCTAACGGTCACTTCGTGACCACACTGCATACCGTTTATCATAGGGCATCATCTTTACCATCATTATTGGTAATATCATTATCATCATCATCATTTACACTCACTGCACCCGCCATCTACAATTACATACTTTATTAGATACCGTATCATTCTTTTCTTTATCATTCATGCATTATTTGCTTTCAATAATTCATTTCCGTAGGTCATAAAACCATACTATCCTTCATTACGAACATTCTAGACATGTTAATCAAAACATACATTCATTCTTACACTTACTTCTTATTCCTTGTTCTTTAACTAATAGCTTTCATGTTAGTCAACTTATATTCATGGTTTCATTATCATTCACGTTTACATTGTCTGCCATCTACATAAAACATTCATTTCATTCATTAAATTTCTTTTCATACTTTCCTTCATCATAATTAACTCATTTTATCATACTACAATCAATTTACATTTCATACTTCATGCATTATCATCATCAACGACCATGTCGTATCGTGTAGATCAAAATCTTTGATCGCAACGATTTACCTTTTCATCCTTCATGTATACTTTCCCTCATCATTCTTAGTATCAAAATTACCTTAAACATTGGTTACGAGGCCTTAGAAACCGCTTAAAACAAGTCTCGTATTCAAAACAAACAAATTAAAAAAAATTGCCAGCATTTGAAGTCCTCGCGGGCCGCGAAGGATAGCCTTCTAGCTATCGCGGACCGCGACCGCTGTCGCGCGACGCGATGGTGATTTCAGTTGGGTGTCGCGCAGCGCGACGCCCCCTTTTTCACAGAGTGTTCGGTCTCGGTTGCTGCATCTGCCCAGCTCTAACCTTTTCTAAAAATACTAACTTTAAAACTCCATATCTGTAGTTCTACTAGTCCGTTTTACTCGATTCTTTTTCCTTCGTGTCCGTAATTTAAACACGGACCCGTTTAACATCATCATTTACCTTAAAACTCAGTTTATAAACGAAATCCTATAATTCCCTTTTTATTCCTAACTATAAGCATAATCAAATTTACAATTTACTTACTTGCATAGCGCTTCGGAACGAACACACCTTCATTCGAGCTTTCGGTTTGAGTTCAAGTATTTTAACTCTAATACTTGAATCCCTCAAACCTCGGCTCTGATACCAACTTGTAACGCCCACTTTTTCACATTCGAAAATACAAATAATGACATACTATTTTTAACGAAAATTGGGCATGACCCGTTCGTACTATAAGCAATTCCCTGCTTTTAACAATCACCATTCAAACTAAAATCTACGACACGTTTCAAAATAAATGAAAGTTGTAACCATACAAGATTCCATCAAAAATGTTTTTGTCCGAATTACCAAAATAAGATTTAAAATCCTAACTTACTTACGAAACATCCTAGACATAAACTTAACATTTACATTATGAAAGTGTTTTGACCCATTTACAAAGACGATTTAAAATCTACTTTCTACATGAGCGAAGTTCATATGAACTTACCGGAGTCGTGCGCTCCTATTGCCTTTGCTTGGTTTGATTCCCCTCCTTTCTTCGACCCTATAAGGTGCATTACATACGCGTTTAGCTTTCACGTTATACATCACTTACGCACATTTACATCATTTACCATAACGTTCATTATTCACATTTATTTTTATATTTTTTATACCATCATTAGATCATCAATACTTCAATTCCTCATGTTCATACATAACCAATTCAACTCAAACATTTCATCGAACACCTTATGTGCGTACTACTCAACTAGCACAATGTATAAGCATATTAAGCACATTCCTACCAAGTCTTTCTAAAGTCATGGCAATACATCATAAACACATAAATTCATCGAATATTCAGATTTCTTTAACATCAATAAGCATAATTCAAGTTCATATATCATACTACATCTATCATTACTTCAAAACCATCATAAATTTTCATGTGGGTTTCATACATAAATGGGTTTACATGAAAACATCAATATAATTCGAATTTCATACTTCATTCAAGTCTTATGGACTAATTATAACCTTCTATCATCAATATTCTTACATACATTCACGCAGAGCCGTCTCCGAGAATAATAAAAAACTTTTGGGCCTCGGGCGAGACAAAAAAGTTGGGCCCCTTTCTATAATATAACGGCTGCGAACGGGCCGTGAACGCAACGGTTAACAGCTGCGTTTGCAGCCGTTAAACCACTGCGTTTACGGCCCGTTCGCAGCCGTTATACGGCTGCGTTTACGACCGTATAACGGCTGCGAAGAGGTTGTAAACGCAGCGGTTAACTATTGCGTTTGCATCCGGTTATCTGCTGCATTTACGGCCTGTTCGCAGCCGTTAAATGGCTACGTTTATGGCCGTATAACGGATGCGTACTGGCTCGCAGCGATTTAACGGCTGCAAACGCAGAGGTTATCCTCTATCACGAGACTGGTAGCTGTTTAACGGCTGCGTTTAACGGCTCGTTGTAGGCTCACGAGTTATTATCGATCACGGGACTTAAATCCTCTACGTTTTGAGGAGTTCATAATTTTACACACACAATTAAACCAAAAGTCCTTTCGCTTCTTAACAACAATGTAATAAACTACTACTTACGTTATTGTCGATCGTGGGACTTAAAGCCGAACATAACATCAGCAAAGTTTAAGCTCATCAAACCACTAATCTATATTCTATATACCATAAAACTGCCTCATATGAAGTAAAAAAATAGTTAAATATTTCATGAGCAGTTAAACAACAAGTTCAAACACTGCTATTAACTACACAACTAGCAATCTCCTCCTTGGAACCCTAAAACTCCCCTACCTCTTCTTATAGGGTTCTTAAATCTCAATAAACATCAAAATTAGACATACAAGAACATCCCTAATCAACCAATTAGAGCCAAAATACCAACATCCATTCAAATTTCAGAAGAATCCCAAGTTTTTCACCCAAACCCTCAAAATTCTACAATTTTAACCTAATTTATGGATGAAATACATACAAAATTCGAAATTATTGAACTGGGGTTGAAGAATTACCTGTTGTATGCTTCAAATCGACTTCAAATACAATCCAAATACGTAATCGCCTTCATATGTGTGTGTATTTGTGTGAGGAGCATACTGATTTATACGATGCATTAGGTTTAATTTTATTTTCTTTTTTTTGAGCAGGCGTTAAGTTTAATTTTAATTCCTTTTTTTTTTTTTGAGCGCACAGGCCCCAAACACATCAGACTTTGGGCCCTTAATCACATCTCAAAGTTCAGCATTTGGGCCTCACTCTCCTGCATTTGGGCCTTTTTTATAAGTAACATAATAAACCTCTAAACTGTACTGGGCCCCTAATATTTTTGGGCCTTGGGCGCCTGCCCAGCTTGGCCGGCCCAAGAGCCGGGTCTGCATTCACGGATTACACAAAACCCACCAAATCAAACATCACCAAATCACAAATTTCGACTTACTTGATGTTGGAGATCCTCAAGTGATTAACATTCCTAGTTCGTGCATACGATTAACCTTCAATTTCCCTTTCAATTTGATGGATTTTGGGTTGTTAGGGTTTTGATTCTTCTGGCTCTTTCCCTCTCTCGATCGCACGTCCCCAGAACCCAAACACTGACCTTTTTTTTATTAAGTGTTTTAATTCCACAATTTTCATTTCCACCCCCTCATTCTTTTAGAACATGCCACTTCCCTCACATTTACATACTTACTTAGTTAACTTTTAGGTATATATAAAATCTAGACTTACTAAAACTTATAAAACTTTATAAATGGTAAAAATTTATATTTACCATTTCTTTTCCATCAAATATTGCGATTATAATTTTCATAATATGACTTACGAAATTTGGGGTGTTACATTGTAACTAGTTTACTGCGTATTTATACAAGCCTAAACAAATTGATATAAATGTTAACAAGTTATATAAAATAGATTACAAGAAATAATTAGTGTGATATAGAGAAAAACTTCTGTATTGTTTGCGAACGAGCCGAGCCCGAGCTCGATCAGCTTGAGCTCTAGCTTGATTAACTTATGAGAGCTCGAGCTTGGTAGTTTCTCAAGTTCGAGCTCAGATTCGGCTCGTGTACTAGACAACTTTAAATAAGGTGTAAATGTTATTAAATATTAAAAAAACTAATATTACACTAAGGCTCGACAAGCCTGACGAGCTTCACGTGTAGGCTCCAGCTTGGGCACGATAAGACTCAGCTCGTTTCAAGCTCTTTCTCAAGCCAATCTCTAGCAACTCGCAAGCCGCTCGGCTCATTTGCACCCTTAGCTACCGCCCTTGGTTCAATAGACTCAAGATCACTAGATTGGTTCAGACTTAGAACTATGGAAAGATGATACAAAATTACAATATTTACGCGTGACATTATAACCTTTTAATGTACAAATGGGTTAATTTTGGTTAAAAAGATTTGCTCATATAGTATTAGTAACATGCTACAAGTTAAAGATCAACCACATGTATATAAAATAGACTCAATACAATCACACTACAAACCCAGAACCTTTGCTCATATGTCCAAAATTTTCCTTATCTCACTCACTGTAGCACAAGAAACCAGATTTGTACATCTTGAATCTATAATATAAAATCTACATCAGTATATCACCTGTTAAGAAACAAAGCGCAAATCAAATATAAACCATTACTTCTTCAATGAACTGAGACCATCTTTCATACAACATATGAGCTTCACTCCTATCATATCATGGCAGTAAGTTCACTTCTTCTTCTTCTTCTTCTTCTTCTTCTTTCTATCTCATTCACCACAATCATCAACTTTAACTTTAACTTTCATTTTGGGGAAACTCAACACAACACCTGCTGCTATTCTATTCGGCTTTTTTGTTACTTATCAATTGTGTGGTTCATTTAGGATTCTGTCTATTGATTATTGAATATAGCTTTGAATCTACATTTAAGTGTTCATTCTCATAGTTTGCTTTTGGTTGGTTATCTATAGGGTTTTAATTTAGCATTCATTATTTAGTTTTTTCTAGTGACTGTGTGTCTGGATTATATGTTATTGGAAGCTTAAAGATCTGAAACAGTCAACACAAGAAGAGGTCTTAGGTTTAATGGTGGATCAGTCATCAGGTGATTCCCCTCTAGTATAGCTAGCAGAGGTCTTAGGTTTGAATCTTGCTTCCACCAAGCTCCTACCATAACCTCTTGCCCAGCACAAGTTGTCATTTACCTAATCCCATCCCATCCCATTCTTCCCTCAGCTGCTGCTTATTCCATATATTTCCATCAGTTTCAGGTAAATGCTTCGTTAATTTGCAACCTAGGGTTTCGAAATATTCAGGTACAGATCTGATTGCTTTCTTCCACTTTGCGTATTGCTCAAATCACACTTCGATTTCATGAAATTGTGTTTGGATTTGAAACATTTGATTCAGATCTGATTGCTTTCTTCCACCACTCGCAACCTAGGGTTTCGCCTATCCCTCCCTTTCGCACCTCTCCCCTACCACCCATGGCTTAAAGCGTGAGGTTCTAACCCCGTAAGGGGGGCCGGCAACTCGTGGTTGCTCCCCCTCCTTCCTCCCTGGCAGGGAGTTTTAGTATTTGGCGCATCCCCCTACTTCACTCGAGTTGGGTTTTTGTTCTTAGGTGTATGATGAAAGGTGTTGTGCAGGGGGGAGGCCCTGAGGGTGTTAGGCCTTGCCCCTTCAGGAATTTCCACTCTTGCAAAGATGGTTTTGTAGGGTCCAAAGGATACGCGAGACTGCTCTCTCACTTCCAACGAGACCACCTCAAGTCAGATAACAGGAAAGATACTTTACGGGATGCGATTGCTAAGGATCCCGACTTATATGAGGACGTGGGAGAAACTTTGAAAACGCTTAACAACTGGCTGTGCGGGGAGTGCATGGTTGTGCATGCTCTTAGCCGGGGGTGTCATCATGTTGATGACCTTGTTAAATTCGTCCCTAGCTTGAGGGGGACCGAGGACTTTATTGTGGGGATTCCCAAACCACAAGTTTCGGGAGGGGGGGCTTCAGGGGAAGGCATTGCCTCTGTCGGTGTGGATGGCTCCCTTTTGGAGCGGGTTTTTTCTCTTCCTATCACGACAGTCAAGAGCATTCCTCCTAGTTGTCGAATGGCGTTCGCGCAAGCCTTAACATCGGCTATGCAGAAGGTGATTGCTACCCCTGGGTCGGTTGAATATTGGGTTAAGCTACTCTTGTTGCCTCGCTGTACTTTAAAAGTTGTGCGCCCTGCCAATAGGCAGGAACGTCGGTCCGGGAACAGGAAAACGTTACAGTGCTTTAGCATCCAACGGGCTCTTTCTGTCTGGAAAGACGGGGAAGGGATTAGCGAGCTAGTTGCTTCCCTCTTTCAGGATGTAAAGGAGAAAGGGGTGGTAAATGGGTCCGACCCGTTTCCGGAAGGTCGGGAGGGCCGAACCAATGTTAAGCAGTGCCTTCGTAAAGTGGCAGATGGTCATTTCACAGCTGCGGTCAAGGTGTTGTCCTCTTCTGGCGTTGCCCCCTTTGGGCCCTCCACTATGGAGGCCCTCGCGGATAAACACCCAGTTACGCCCCCTCCGGTTGTGCCGGCAGACACAATCCCTCAGGCACCCTTAAATGTTGATGCGGAGTGCGTTTTGGGGTGCATTAAGTCATTCCCCAAAGGAACTTCGTGCGGGAGAGATGGGCTCAGGGCGCAACACTTACTGGATAGCTTTTGTGGAGAGGGGTCCTCAACTTCCTCGGGTTTAGTTTTAGCCATCACCGGGGTAGTCAATGTCTTCTTGGGGGGGTTATGCCCCAGGTCTCTTGCTGAGTTCGTTGCCTCCGCTCCTCTGACCCCCTTGCTGAAACCTGATGGGGGGATCCGTCCTATTGCGGTCGGGGCCATTTGGCGTAGGCTGGTCTCCAAGATAGCGATGAAAAAGGTAGGGAAAGAGATGGTTAGGTACCTGGGGGATCATCAATTCGGGGTTGGGACACCAGATGGGGCTGAAGCTATCATCCATAGCGCGAACAGGTTCCTTAACGCCTTTCACGATGATGGGGCCTTCGCCATGCTTACCGTTGATTTCTCCAATGCCTTCAACCTAGTGGATCGCATAGCTCTTCTGCGGGAGGTTTGGATTCGATGCCCATCTATATTTCCGTGGGTACATTTTCTTTATGGGCAAACCGCTAGGCTTTATGTGGGTAATGACTGTATTGGGTCGTCCACAGGGGTCCAGCAGGGGGATCCTTTGGGGCCTCTATTGTTCGCCCTTGTCTTGCACCCCCTCACACAACGTATACGAGACAGTTGCACCCTCCCCTTCCACGCGTGGTATTTGGATGATGGTACTATTATGGGGAAAACATCTGAGGTAGCAAAGGCTCTGGCTATCATTCAATCTGAGGGGCCACCTTTGGGGCTTCGGCTTAATATAAAAAAAACAGAGGTATATTGGCCGTCTTGCAATGGAGATAAATTGGAGGCTAGTTTATTCCCAAAGGAGATTGGAAGACCAACGGGGGGCGTGAGACTCCTTGGGGGAGCTGTTAGCCGGGACCCCAGTTTCATTAGTGCTTTGGCTGCGCGGCGAGCTTCCCGGGCAGTGGACCTTATGAGTAGCCTTTCGCAACTCCGAGACCCGCAAAGTGAGCTTCTCCTGCTGCGCTCTTGCATGGGTGTCGCCAAACTCCTTTTTGGTCTGCGAACTTGTCAACCTGTGTTTGTAAAGGAGGCGGTATCCTTTTTCGATAAAGGGCTACGGGGGGCTATAGAGGACATTGTGGTGTGTGGGGGTCCGTTTTTTGGGGATTTTCAGTGGCGGGTTGCTTCTCTGCCCTGTAAGATGGGGGGGCTGGGGCTTCTATCGGCCACAGATGTCTCAATTTACGGTTTTGTTGCCTCGCGAGCTCAATCGTGGGGGCTGCAAGATCACATCTTGCGCGAGAGTGGGGTTGTTGGGATGGATGGGGATTATGACATGGCTCTGGGGGAGTTGCATAGACACCTCCCGGATTTGGATATTGGCGGTTTCGCTAACAGGGACACCGCCCCACCGAAGACCCAGAAAACTTTGGCGAGTGCTCTGTTTTGTCGTATCGCTCAGAATATTGGATCAGATTTCTGTACGACCCCTCGTCAGAACGCCGTCCTAGAATGTTTGCGGGGCCCCCACGCCCAAGATTTTCTATCGGTCATCCCCATCGAGGGCTTAGGCCAAAAGATGTCAGCCGTTGAATACCGTGCTATCTTAAAATATCGGCTCATGATTCCTATGTTCCCTGATGATGAGCAATGCCCGATTTGCCGGAAAGCTTGCTTAGACCAATTTGGGGAGCATGCTCTGCACTGTAAAGAACTGCCAGGTTTTAAGTATAGGCACGACTGCGGGATGTCTTGGGGGACATCCTCAAACGGGCGGGGATCTCGATGAAGAAAAAAGCCCCCGTAAACTTTTTGACAGATCCGAGGGAAGGAAGATCCACATTGCGCCCCGCGGACGTTTTAGTTTTCGGGTGGGATGCAGGTAAACACGCTTGTGTTGATCTTACCGGGGTTTCCCCCCTTGTAGGCTTACGGGATACAGGTTTTGTCCCTGGTCAGGCGATTGCAAGGGCGGCAGCGAAGAAAATGGACAAACATGCAAAAGCCTGCGAGGATAATCAACATTCCTTTATCCCTTTTGCCTTTGATACCTTTGGCTCGCTAGCCCCAGAAGCCATCAGATTTCTTGAACGGGTCCAACGGGTTGTTCACAGCAACATTTCGTCTCCTAGAGATCGGGGTTTCGTTTTTACTAGGTTAGGTTTCGCTATTCAAAAGGGGGTAGCGGCGCAGCTTGTTGCCCGCTTACCGGCTATCTTGGTGTAATTGTCCTTATAGATTTTATATTAATATAACCACAATTTTCTAGTATAAAAAAAAAAAAAAACAGTTAAGAAGCACCAAATAAATTAGTCATATGATAAACAAGGTGAACTTTCAGTACATATGTGAGCATGTGACAAACCATAGATCTTCAAAACCATTCTCAGCAATATGCAAACTCATACGACGAAACTCTCAACATAAAACTTGAAAACTTATAATTTGATCATTATAACCATGACACATTCTGTTCTTGAAAAGAAGACAGCTGATTGAAAACGAATTAGATTCATCCAAATCTTTAAGCAGACACTAGAGTAGGCGGATGATCGGATACAGAAGGTGTCGGTTCTTCATTATCGCTTTTAACTGCGCAATCAGCAGGATTCTCTTGTTCACCCAACAAAGTTTCAGATTCTTGTTCAGTTGGAACTTCAACTTCAGGTAAATGATCAGGCTGCTCTGATTGGTCGATATTCTCAGGGTGGAAATTAATGGGAAACTTTGTGACTCTAGGCTTATCAGCCAAAATATTTCTTTGAACTTTATCGATCAAAACCTTTTGGGGTGTCTCTTCTCTTAAATGTTCATCTTCGTAATCATTGTTCACATAATATCCCACTCGAACAAACTCTTGCCCCAAATAAGAGCAAGTCAATAGCAGGACCGTAACACCTATTATGTCCTCTTCACGAATCTTTAACGCATCTGGTGGGTCTGCCTAAAAATTTGCAACATGTGAACTTAAATTAATCCTATGATTCACAACAAAATAAGCCATGATCAAGAAATGGAAGCTATGGGATCTTAAAGTTACCTCAAAGACGAAACGGTAGTTGCCAACATTAATGGGTCCAACTAGCACACTTTCAAGAACCTGGTCATATGTTTCATCCTCAGCAGATCCCACATAAGTTAATTTCCATTCTAAATCTGTATAGCCAAGACAAAACATATGAGAAAGAAGATAATTTGAGATCAAAATGTGGCATTAAAAATGCAAGTTGACCTCTCTAGAACTGCTAATGAACCAAACAAACACAAACAAGACCTCATCGGTGTTTGTTCGTTAAGAAAATAAAAGTAGGGGTGCAAACGAACCAAACGTTAGGCGAACAATACGTGAACCATTCGGCAGGAAGTTCGTTTGTGTTTATTCGTTTATAACAAACGAACACAAACAAAAATTTCGTTTGTTTAGTTAAATGAACAAACAAGAACATAAGTCGTGTTCGTTCGTTTATGTTCGTGAACGTTTGGTAACGTGTTGTCGTGTTCGTTTGTGTTCGATATTTAAATTCTGACAAATGAAATATGTAATAAGTGTCAATGTATTATATCTTATGCTCATAAACTCTTGTTTGTGTTCGTTCGTTTCCATTTGTGTTCATCAACATTCATTTTCGTTCGTTGCCTAAAATTAACAAACAAACACGAACAAGTTCATTTCCTTATCAAACAAACACAAACATAAGATTTCGTTCGGTAAGTGTTCATAAACAGTTTGTGAACACATATATTTCTTAACAAACGAACACGAACAAGGTCTTGTTCGTTCGGTTCATTTGCAGCCCTAAATAAAAGTGTTCATGAACGACAAATGTTACTCCTACTCTACTTTACTAATCATTCTAAACTACCGTGTTAGTTCATCAAATAACGAATGTGTCCGTATTAAACATAGTTAAGAAGCACAAACAAACATTTGTGAACACATAAAAGAGTTTGTAAACAAAAACGAACACAAACAAACACATTAAATTTCAAACAAAACCGGCATCTTTCATCACAAACATTACATAGATCGACCCAATTTCACAAACTATGTATCTAACTTCATAAATTAACAATAAAATTCTATAAATATATACAAAAAAAAAATAAATAAATTCGTTAACTTGACTAAAGCATCCTTGACAGCAATTCAGCACACCAAACAATCTGAACCAAACCAAACCAAACCCTAAATTTACACAACAACAACTCATGAAACCACAAATCTGAATCAAACCCTAAAACCACATCCTTTTATACAGACAAACAAAAGCCATAATTTACAGAAACAAGCAAACTAGGAAACGAAAGTTACCGTCTTTAAGGGGAACCAAGCACTCGTAGGAGATTTCGAACTGGAAAGGACCGAGAAAGAGGTCTGGATTGTTTAATACAGTAACATTTGTTAGATTTACAGCACTCATGATTGTTTCTTAGTGCAGATCCTGATCTCTGTGTTGATTTGACCTAGATCTTCAAATTTATAAATACTTTTGAGGCGAAGAAGAAGAAGAAGTTATCGCGATTTGTTTGTAGATGCTTGTGGGCGATTGAAAATGAAACTGATTAATGAAACGAGTGATTTATAAAAAGATTTGGAGTTTTGGCGGGACAAAATTTGGTTGTCCCGCGAACGAATTCAAAGGGTTTGGGGGGTTTTGCAATTTGCCCTTTTGGGCCTAAATAGTTATTCTGGACCCCAAAACAACCCATTTTACATACTCTATCTCAACATCCACCCCTTCCCTTTTCGCTCGCAGGTCGCAAACAACACATACCAACACCAGGAGACTGACTGAATTCTATCTTCTTTTCCCACTGTCAACATCTCACACCTCATTTTCGTCTCCGTCAAGAGTAGAAGAAGCCATCGCAGGTCTTGCTTCTTCAACCCTAAAACTCATCGCAAGTCTCTCCACAATTACGTCAGGTAACGTCTCTTCTTCCGTTAAAAATGTTTCTTTTGTATGAACACCCTCTTTATGTCTTGTGCTCACCAATTGTTTGTGAAAATGCCTGTGTTGGGAATAGATCATATTTTATGTTAGTTCAAAGGGAAAACTTTTGTATATCAGAACCTACAATTCAAGTAAAAATTGTAGTTATTTATTTCCATCAATCACACCTTAAAATTTGGTTTTGGAGCTTGATAGTTATATTTGAGTTTAGTAGTATTTCATTGCTTGTAAGAAGATAGGTGTTGTAATATTGAATTAATGTGAAACCCCAAACTGATGCTTCATTGTGTGCAATCGGTTTACTTTGTGGGATTCTTTAATTTAATACAAATAAGTTTTTTACTTTGTTACGAACTGCGTTGATATTTGGTTGCCTTTGCTTGCAGAAAAGGTCTAGTACATGGGAGCTGCAGCAGCGATTATCGTCTACGACATCACTAGCTCAGTACTTTTATTTATCTGCTTGCTTCATAAAGCGCTTGGTGTATCGGTTCATTTGGCCTTTTTGATGAAATCATGTTTGAGTTTGTGATAAAATTACTTCACAAACAAGATCATATCGGATAACTTTTATAACTCAATCCTTTCTTTTTCACAAGAACAGTAGAACACCACCACTGAAAACAAATGATAGTTAGATTCATTCATATCTCTCTTCAAGCTTCAACCCCTCAATCATCCAAACACACAACAAAAACCCACTTCAAACCCCTACAAAACCACCCTTCAATAACCTCTAAAAATGGAGTGCTCACCGCCACCGGTCCACCACCGCCGCCTTTGCTCACCACCGACTCCGGCCTTCTTTTCCGTGAAAAGATTCTTTATCTCAAAGCCCTAAAAGTAAACCCAACAAAAGCCTTACAAAAAAACCCAGATTTCCGATCAACCTCACTCAGATCCTTAAAATCTGTGGAGAATTGTCTTTCTTCAATGGGAATAAGACGTCTAGAATTTGGCCGTATCTTTGACATGTACCCTCAGCTTCTCACGTGCGACCCATACGCCGATCTTTACCCTGTATTCGATTTCTTACTAAACGACGTCGGCCTCCACTTTTTCAACATTCGCAAATCGATACTTCGGTGCCCTAGACTTCTGATTTGCAGTGTGGAAGATCAACTGCGGCCCACATTGTGGTTCTTGAGAAAGTTAGGGTTCGTGGGCCCAAACAGAATCACGGCCCAACCAACAATGTTGTTAGTTTCATGTGTGAAAGGTACACTAATGCCCAAACTGGATTACTTGATGGGGTTAGGGTTTGAGTATGATGATGTGGTTAATATGGTGCTGAGATCACCAGGGTTGTTGACATTTAGCATTGAGAACAATTTTAAGCCCAAAGTTGACTACTTTTTGAATGAGATGAAGGGGGATTTGGGTGATTTGAAGAGGTTTCCGCAGTATTTTTCGTATAGTTTAGAGGGTAAGATTATGCGTCGGCATCGGTTGTTGGTTGATCATGGGCTTTCTGTACCGTTGTGGGAAATGCTGATGGTTAGTGATGGAGAGTTTACTGCTCGGTTAATTGAGGCGAGGCTTCGGTTAGGTGACAAAATGTTATAGCATTTTAGCATTTTTGTTCTTTCTCATATGTGCAATATAGTAAAGTAATCGTACGTTGTTGATACAGTTTTTATATATTTGATAAAGTTTTGGTTTTTGACCTCAAGGAATTCTATGAGCAAGTGAAGATATAGTGATATATCACAGCATATTGTGTTGGTCTTGTAGATATAATGGGGGCAGAATGGCTTTCTTATGCTGTGACTGTTGCTTCTGTAAACGAACTGTTGCGCCTTTTTGTAATATATAAAGATTTATGCCTTCTGTTTGTATGGCTCACTTTTAGCTATATCAAAATATGTTAAGACATGCTTTTATATTTTTTATTTGTAACTAACATGGCAATTGTATGCCTTTATTTTCTTGTATTCATATATACTACTTGGTTTAAGATTCAGTTCAGTTGTATGCCTTCACTTATGCCTTCTTGGTTAGAGATCTATTGGAGTACCATATTTATATTAGGATGGGGGATCTATACAAAGAGGTGAGTCATGGGATTATCATAGTTGCTTGTTGGTCTATATGGAAAGCTAGGGACGACAAGGTATTCTCCAACAAGGAGGTGAAGATCGAAGATATTGTAGGTAGTATTAAATCGTTTGGTTTTCTTTGGCTTAAAAATAGATCGAAGTTAAAGTCTATAACTTGGGCTAAGTGGTGTAAATTTGATTTTGTGTCGTATGTTGTAGTTTCGGTTGAGGCTGCCTTTGCCTTTTGGTAGAGGTGGTGTTTTGTGAATGAAGCTTTTCTTTCGGAGAAAAAAAAAACTTGCATGGAAGTTGAAGCAATTACATTTTTCCCTTCGATTATGTAAACTGCAGTGACAAAATTATCTGTGAATACAAGCTTTAACTAATTTACTCAAAGGAGTTCCAAGTGTCTTGAAGAAACACTTGTACCTTGTTATTGTAACAGATAAAGTATAAGCCGATGGGGTGTGGGGGTCATGAATTGGAACATTATTTTCATATAGGACCATTAACTAAATGGTACACCACCCACCTCCTTGATTGATGGTGGTTCTCATGGATTAAACCACGATTAGCACGACCCTCCCATTTGGTTTGGGTCATGACCACACTCTTAGGTAGTGGTTTTGAATGATGATTAAAGATGAATGACATGGTATGATGGTCATGAGGATCATGAACACACCCTATAGCCTAAGAACATCCACGATAGTCATTTTTAGACCATGTTTAAGACCACCCGTAGTGGGGCGTGATTTTTAAAAAAAATTGAAAAATAACGCCCCAAAACGCCCCCACCCCCATTACATGGGGCGTTATTGGGCGTTATAATTCAAAAATTTGGAGGCCGGCGTTTTAAATATAACGCTTAAGTGGGCAAATGGATTTTGGTTTTGGCCAATGGGGAGAGGTCAAATCTTTGACTAGCCAATGAGGAGGACTTTGATTGCAGCAACTACTTTCCTTTTTTTTTTTTTTTTTTTTTTTTTTTAATAATTGGAAGGGGGCATTATAAGGCATTATGCCCACTACACCACTTTTGCTATAATGCCCCATCGCTGACTAGGACGCCACGTGTCGGATAATGCCCCATGGTGGGGACATTATAACACATTACCACTACACATGGTCTAAGAGAGGGGTTTTATTGAGCTTTATATTACAAGAGGTTGTAATCATAAAGTCCCATACCCATCATTACCTAATCATTAATTTTTTTTTTCATTTAATCTCTAAATTATAAAAAAAAACACTTTTATTAAATTTAAAAAAACATTACAATAAAAAAAAAACCAATACATTTAATCTTGGTCTTCATCGTCGTTCTCTCCTTCTTCCTCTTCGTCTTCTCCATCATCCAAACCTCCGTATGCAAAGTTCCCAGCTTCGAATTCTTCTACTTCTTCTTCCTCGTAGTCTTCTTCGACGTTGCCATCGTGTCGAATTGGACGAATCGCCCAAGCATGCTCGACCAAATCCGCCTTTAATGCCTTATGTATTTCGATGGGCCGATAGTAAGATAATTATATATGTGATGCTAATACTCAACTTACGAATTGATGTGCTGATAAGATACTTATATATTTTTTATTGATTAGAAAATATATATATGTGCTGATTTGGCAAATAGATGTGCTAATTGTACCCGTTATACTAACAAACATAACAAATAACACACATAATCATCAAACGAACATAATCTTAAAAAAAACCATACTAGTGTTTGAAAATTCAAACATAATCAACAAAACACCATAATCATCAAGTTAATAAAAAAAAAAACCTTCAAAACAAGTTGTCTTCATAAGTTGCCGCCGATTACTGGAGAAGGATTAGGTGGCATTAAAGGGAAGTGGGTTTAAGATCAATTTTAATATTATTCATTTATATTAATATAATAAGAACATTTACCATAACACCCTTAAAACTACTAGTTCATACAATTAATATCAAAGGGCTAGTCTGTAATCAACATTAATTTTATATAGAAATGTATATAAAAATATGCAAAAACATGAAAAATGCAATATGGTGTGGGGAATCATAAAATAAAGTAGAGTTTTTTTCCCATAGTGGTGTTAGTGGAAAAAATATTTACCAAATTGCTGTTGTTAAAAATGTATTTACCAAAATGGTGTTTTTAAAAATTTATTTGTTTCTCACTCCTAATCTCATTGGATAATCCAATCCATTCAAAAAGTACTAATTTAATAATGTTACATGTATGAATCTAAAAAAACTACTTTTTTTTATAAAACCTATTTTCAAAGAAAAAAAGTAATTTAAGTAACTAAAAAAGGGTCTTTGTAAAAAACACAAAGATACGTGTAATTCTATTAACTTTTATTATATAATAAAAAAATGAAAATTTACTCAAATCGGTCATTGATATAATTCCTTTGACTTATGTTTTTTCTACATAAATAACACAATACTAGGTGTACGCCCGTGTGAATACACGGGTTTGTTCTAATAACGATGATTCTTTTATCCACTTCTTTAACAAACGTGTCAAAAATTATTAACAAACGTGTCAAAAGTGCTCGCATGATGATTCTTTTATCCACTTCTTTAACAAACGTGTCAAAAATCATTAAATATTTACGTCGGCCTTGTACACCCTTTGAGCTTTAGAAATTGTACGTCGGCCTTTCTTATAACTAATTTTTGGGATAAAGTCTTATCGGCAAACCATTTTGAGGAAGCGCAAATGGCGCATAATGAATTTCATTCTGAGGGCCTATCATTGACCATCTGCACATAAAAACAAACCATTTTAATCAATGTTTAGAAAACCTCGTAAGATATTATGTGTTAAGCAATAAATATAAATAGTTACAATGGTGTACAAAACTTTAATGTGTTAATAATTGGATGCATTTCACCAACCTGTACTTTGTGGTCATGTGATGCATGAGTACTAATATCTCCAGCTTTGCTAGCTCATTCCCTAGACATGAGTGGCAAAATCCAATTTGAAGGTTTGTTTCTCTATAAAAAAAATAATAAATAATAAATATATAAAAACTGAATGCCAACAGAATGATTCAAATTCATATTTGATAATTTTGATTGATGCAAACCTTCATATGTTCCTGCCTACCATCGCTTTCACCGTGAACCACCAAAACATGTGGAATTTTCTTTAGAGTTGGACCTTCTACACCACAAAAAAATCTATATCTTTTTCCAAAAAAAAAAAAATCTAAATGTCCAAAAAAAATATATAAATCTCCAAAAGAAAAAAAAGATTTAGTTGGTTGTATATGTATGCATTACAGATAGACTCGGAGAGTTTCAAGTTGTTTGACCCATTCTCATTTAAGCTAACTTTTTTTTATTTGACCCCGCAATGAGATAAAACACAACGCAAATCAACCCACTCATAAGTAGATACATTATTACGACATGGAAGTTCTAAATAAACAAAAAAAGTACTAAAGGTGTAATTTGACATGTAATTTGTATGTATATATTAGCATGCGGATTAGAGAAACTTTTATAATTCCTGATCTTCATGTGGGCTGTAATTCTAACAGTAAATATGTATATTAGCATCAATATCTGTTTCAAATTGTAACTGGTCAAAACATGTAATTTTTTGTATGAGTTGAAACACATCGAGTCAGGTTGACCCAAAACACATTTTGTCTCAACTTTTTTTTATCCGTTTAAACTATTTCCCTTTTTAATCACACTCGCTTTTGCATACGAACAATAAAGGTTAAATCTTGAGAAGATTGTACCTTCCAAAGTTTGATGGTTTTGTCGTTCGTTGAAAGTATAAAGAGCGACCCATTAAATCCCACATTTCTAAAAAGGCCATCATGGAAAGCATCAAACCAACATGACAGTATTAATAAGCTAGTATAATGACCAAATTTATCTAATTAATTAAATAAAGGAGGATAATATAAAATGTAAATACCTGATGCTTTACTTGAGTCTCATTAACATCATTAACTCAGTTGCTCATATAAAAAAGTACGTGTTAAATGCAACTGCCGGGATCTGGTTTCCCACATGATCTTCAAGAACCTGATGATCCTTAAAGATAAAAGGCCTTGTGGAGCGCAGCAGAGTGAACCATCAAATGTTGTTCTTATTCCTTTGTATCCATTAGCTTCTCGACGAATTCTAGTAAAGCCTTACCAAATCTGCTTTTAAGTAGCCCAATCCAATCTATTTAAGTTGTCCAGTCAATTAGAAGTGAAGGAACATTCATATCAAACATTGCTGCGTATAAGTTTCTTTGCCAACATCCTCAAGATCATTATACTTCCAGCTAACTCGGATGGCATATCGTCTATCAATGAAAGTGCGATATAAGAGTTAAACAATAGACACGACGTACAGAAAAAATGAGCTGTAAAAAACATAAGAATAGACACTTGACGCCAACCTAACCCTTTAGAGATCCATCAAAGCATGCACTTGACAGCAACCCGACATGTTTTAAACCCCTAAAAGCAGAAAATGAATTACCTTCAGTTTCATTACCAGCCTCTCCACTCAAAATCCCTCCTAGATCTGGAGCACCAAAACTCTCTTCTAGATAATCAAGGAGTCTTAATTGGAGTACAATCTGCACTAAGAAGGTCTTTTATTACATATCTCAATGACAGAAAACTTCATTACAAATTCTATATCAATTTGCTGAAAACAAAAGAGTATATAAGTTTTTAAGTTTCAAATGGAATGACCTGTTAAGTGTTACATTTTATTCACATAGTTTATTTTGTTTAAGTGGTCTAATATGTCTGAATAAATAGTTTAATTTACAACATAGTAGGTTACGCAATTTAATGTCAGTATTCAAAAATTGACAAAATAACACTCACCACCATTGAGGGCTGAAAGAGCGTGTCTTTTAACACTATCTTCAAATGAATAAAAAAAGATTAGATTAAAAAAGGAATAATGCAAGATCATCATCAGCAAATAAAAATGATATTTTTAAAAACACTTGCTGAATAATCCCGAACTTGATTTCAAGTGGATGCTAATCTTCAAGATGAACACGATATCCTATGGCATCAAGTACACGACAATCAATTAGGATAGAGGCTTACCTTGAAGATGCTTCAAAACTTGATCCTTCCATCACGTCAGTACAACAACCGTCAATCCTGTTCTTATCAAATACGTAGAACTCGTAGAAGATGTTGGAACAAAACGAACAAATTCCTGCACAAAATAGTCAATCCTGTTCTTATCAATACGTTGAACTCGACTATGTACTCACCTTTGTGGACACTTGAAGAACGCTTAACTATCATAGATTATATAAACACATTTAAAGCCATTAATAGATTAGTCTAATACAACCAGATAACTATCAAACACTACTGATAAAACAATGCAACAAATTCATTCAGCAAAATTACAAATCGATGACACATATGCATCAAACATATGCATATTTAACTTCCATTCATTTGTTTCACACATGTGCATCAAACATATGCATATTTAACTTCCATTCATTTGTTTCACTACATCAAACACATGAATAATCAATATTATTTGTTTCAAATAACACAGTGGTTGACAATAAAGTAATTACTTTTACTAAACTACCGTGATGAGCAATAAAGTAATTACTTTTACTAAACTAATTAATCAATAACAAATGAGCACCAAGAATAAGAAATTGTTGTATCAAAGACTATATATCACTTTTACTAACCTTTGCTACAAGAAATTGTTGTACGAAGAAGAAACTTGAACCACTTGATTCTGTGATTTAGAAAAAGAACAATCACTCAATGATTACAAGAAAGCATAATATATTTAGAAGAAAATAAAAAAAAAACTAACCCTTTGAGTCTTCAATCGTGCTATGATGAAGAAAGGAACTGTGTTTTTATACAGGTCATGGTGAGGCAGTGCGATCTTATCTAGGGTAAATGAAATCATATCAAATATTGATAAATTTGAAAAAGATTCAATGTAAATCAACTGAAATCCACTCCCCATTGTTCACACTGGTGCATTCACCATGAGATATCGCCTCATAATTCAGCTATACCAAATCAAACCGTTTAGAAAGTAGAGATTGATGTTTTAAGTATCTAGAAATTAAGAAAAGTATGAAGAACTTACCTGATAATCGGATCGAGAAACAATGGGGGGAGATGAAAATGCGAATTTTAGAACACAGGATTAAACCTTCAGTTTGCAGGAATCTCTTCAATCCATGGCATGATTTTTCTTCTTTGATTTAAGTTGATTTTTCTTCTTTGATTTAAGTTGAATCTCTTCAATCCATGGCATGATTTTTGTTCGGTCCGATTTGTAGCAGAAGAAACAGGAGATGTTTTAAGAGAGAGAGAGAGAGAGAGGGGGGGAGGGGTATTGAAATTATGGTTTGGATTTTAATAATTTAGAAACTGGAGCCATCTTTTGAAATTTGAAAGTGGAGCCATATTTTGAAATCTATTATTTAGTGGAGCCATATTTTGAAATCTATACATTATATTATATTAAAAAAAATCGGATTTATGAGATCAGCGGAATGACATCAGCCGAATCTATGTGGCATCCTAGGTGGCGTACCTAATATGCTGACACGTAAGCAAAGTGAGGTCATGCTCTAAGCTCCTTTTATAGATAGTATAGATAGTATAATTTTTTTTTTAAATTAACTAAACTAAAAAATATTTTAACATTTTAAGAATGCACCTTATAATTATTTGATGCATTGTTATATTAATTTAAAACGTAATTTATTAAATAAACTTGTAAAAATAGTTAAAGTTCAGATTTTTTTAATCACTCGTTTCATTTGTTATTTTTTTAAATCAAATTCTCAAGGTTTGAGTTAGACGGATTTAAATCCTTGTTAGTAAATCAAGAAAAATAAAATTTAAGGTAACTAGTAATTAAAACTAGTAGTTTACCCGTCCGCTGTCCGGGTATATATGATTAACATCATCCAAACTCACTGTATATTTTAATATCACGATGACTACTTATCTAACTATTAAGAACATCAATAACTATGTCTATATTTAAAATAATGTTGACTTTTAATTTGATTTCGATTAATAACTACAACTCTTCTTGAATTGTCATACATACTAATTTAAAATCTTACATCTAATTCGCACAATTTAAAATATTTAGTTAATTATTTGTAATTGATTAATGTAGGAATTGCTAAAACCATTAAATGAAGATAAATGAGATCTATCAATGTTACATGTTTACAAAAGTATTAAAAAAAACTATCAACACAACCAAACGTAGATTATATTTATGTCATGAGAATATTATTTAAGAACATCAATAACAGTGTCTACATTTAAGATAATAATGACTTGTAATAAATGATAAACATGCAGGATACATCTACAAAAAAAAAGCAGATAATGTTATCAAGATCTCACAAATATATTACAAAAAAGCCAAAAAAACACAATGTATACTATAATATACAATAAATCATAAACATGCAGAATACATATACAAAAAAAAGCAATTGATGTTATCAGGATCTCCCAAGGATATTACACAAAAGGCAAAAAAACACAATATATACTATAATATACAATTTCGTTGGCAAAACACAAACCATTGTAACAAAGACAATGACTTGTTATCCAACTATTAAGAACATCAATAATCATGTCTTTATTTAAGATAATAATGACTTTTTATTCGATTGCGATTAGTAACTACAACTGTTCTTATATTCTTATACATCGAATTGTCATACGTACTAACTTAAAATCTTATATCTAATTCACACAATTTAAAATTTTTAAGTAACTATTTTTAAATTGTTTAACATAGCAATTGCTAACACCATTAAATAAAGATAGACGAGATCTATCAAAGTTAGATCAACATAAACTAAATCAATTACAATTCTCTCTATGGTCGCTCGAAGAAAAGGGAGCATATGAAGAACTAAACAGAAAAGTCGGCATCATCAGTGATAACAATTACAAGCGAACCTGGAGCAGCATCGGATACCTTGATGAAGTCCCCCACTCTCCCCCATCAGATTTTAAGAACAACGCAGAAGAGTTTATCACACAACTGTTGAAACAGGATCAGAAAATCTGCGACATCCTGGCCGATCTGCAAAACAAAAGAAAGAATAAAATCGCGTGGAAGAAGGCGAGAGTCGTTGAAATCTTTGGAAGTGTTAATTGTAGCGTATAATATTTTATACATATTTCACTCTTTAATCTTTCTTTATATTTAATTTAATAAAATTAATATCCATTGCATACAAAGTAAACACAATGACAAGAACACATAACATAATGTCCAACCCAGCAAACTGAAAAACAAAACATCATTATTCAAATGAACAAACATGGTTAAATAAACACAATACCATATAAATTAACAACTTACATTTTTCCCCGTAATTGAATCCTCATCATACACAGCATTATCCATCGATCATAACTGAAGCAAAACAAACAAACTAAATAAGAAACTATTATCGAAACATAACAAACATCATTAACACATAAAATATGTAACCACCTTACAGTGATATGCTTTATTGAAAAGGATGTAATGCAAAGCATGCACGGACATATATATACATCTTGTATGCTAACTACCACGTAGAAGTTATCCAAGATGAACCGACAAAGTTGAGGGAGCGTACCCACGTAGCGAGAAACATGCAGAAAACACAGCAAAACTTAACTTGCGTTGAAAAAACAAACTGCCAATTTTTTTGGGTTTGAACGGATGAGATTAAATCTTGAAGGTAACCACCTGAATTATTACGGTCAGGATCTACTTGAACGTGGGTTTGACCAACGGTTGTTTCGCGGCGAACAATTTATTAATAATAGGCTTTTCTTTATAATTAGTTTAAAAAAAAGTGTGGATTTAACTGCAAAAAATAAAGGGTTATTGGATTTTATCACCCCTAACTATTGGCCGCTGTCACCCCCAACTATCACTTTGACGCATGCCACCCCCAACTTAACACTTAGTGTGTTCTGTCACCACGTCCTTAACTAATTACTAACTTTTGATCCTGTTACTATACATTTTGGGTGTCCTAAGATCCCTAAAACCTTCGTAAGATCCCTATGACACCCCCAAAAGTATAGTAACATGATCAAAAGTTAGTGATCAGTTAACGATGTGGTAATAGAACAAACTAAGTGTTAAGTTGGAGGTGACGGACGTCAAAGTGATAGTTGGGGGTGGCAGCAGCCAATAGCCAATAGTTGAGGGTGATAAAATCCAATAACCCAAAAATAAAAACCTAAAAGTCTAAATCACATTTTAAGTAAATTTTATATCTTTTTTAATTTATTATTTTTAGTTCAATATAACAAGATATAAATCTGAACTAAAAAATGAGTTAATAATATTAATCTGAACTGTAAAATAGGTTAATAACAGAATAGGTGACTAAAAAGATCTAAACTACAATTTTTGTTTTTATGTTTTTTAATATATTATATTTTTTTAATTTTAATATACCAAGATATAAATAAATATGGGTCCGTTCTCAAAGTGTTGAATATATTTTTAACTAATGTAGTTGGCAAAAAAGGAAATATATCCTATATTGTCTGGTTTATATAAAAACGAGTTAAAGGAATTATATCAATAAACCATATACACATTTGATTAAACTTTTCAGTTTTTTAAATTAAATACATAATTACGAGGGTATAACTACACTTATAAAAAAAGGTATTCTAAAAAAATAGATTATTTTTAAGATTTCTTAAAAAAAGCAAGTTAGGTGAGAGACACAATACCATTATTTAATCAATATAGTTATCTAATAAATTAGATTTATCCAATAAGATTGGGAGTGAGAAACAAATAAATTTTTAAAAACACCAATTTGGTAAATACTTTTCCAACAACACCATTTTGGTAAATATTTTTACCACCAACACCATTATGGAAAAAAAAACTCAAATAAAGTACACTCTACACCCATAAATAGTCTTTTGTAGTCCTTTTATGTTACGGTTCACATGCATCCTGGTGTAATGGAGACCTTAGTTGTTAAAAGTCATCGTCTCTTGCGTATAGGCTCATTTTTCAAGCGAGGCGAGGTAATTGCGCTTTAAGTCGAGGAAATTGTGCTTTGATTCTCTAGGTGATGGTTCAGGCGCACATGCTAGCGAGATTCTTAGATTTCAGAGAGTTTCTAGCCAAATTCTCTAAATTCCGGCAAGATTTCACCTAGATTTCTACTTTTATCTAAGGAAAACTATTTTTTTACACGAATACGCTAATATTTTAGAACTTTTGGTACTAAATAGATGATATTAAATGTTATTATATAACAAGTTTTGTTTATTTTATTTGAAGAATAGTATTACTTTTCTAGAGGCCGGTTATTGTACAATTGGCCTTAACGTACGACGCGTACGCCATAAGAAATCGCATGGCTTCACAAACCCGGACATGTCATAATCGCATGGCTTCATAAACTCGGACTTACAAAATGGTTGTTCACATGTTATATATTCAAAATTGCATGGCTTCACAAACCCGGAACATGTCATAAACTCGGACTGACAAAAATGCATGGTCATGAAATCGCATGGCTTCACAAAAACGCATGTCATAACCACGGACTCACAAACTCGGACAACCAAAATGTACAAAATTGCATGTTATACACTAATCGCGTACGCCTCGTACGATAAGACATATTGTATTTTACACTTTCACTACTTTTCTAATACATAATATTTTTTTAAATCTTTTTCATTGTGCACTTTTTTTCCTTAGGCCCTCGTTTTTTGTGCTTTGCGCCTAGGCTCTAGGCGAGGCCTATGCGCCTAGCGCCTTTAATAACTATGATGGATACAACAATACAATGACAACGGTGGTGGTGAAAATGGTGGCTGCAACGGAAGAGGAGACGGTGTTAGTTACCTGGAAATTACTAGTGTTGCCGGAGGAATAGGTCGGGTGGATGTTGATGGTGAGGGTGAGGGTGGTGCTAGTCGGGTTTGTGATGGAATACTGAAATTCTTGCGGAAACTTTATGACATGGTAGACCATAAAAAGATCGATGATCACATATCATGGAACCAACATTCTTGTGAGAGTTTCATCATTCTCGACATTACCAAGTTTGAAGCTCAAGTTCTCCCCATGTATTTCAAGAATCTAAACTTCCACAGCTTCCATAGACAACTCAACTATTATGTAAGTGTCCTATGGTCGGTTTCGACTTTTAAAAATCAAACTTTTAGAAATCAAAATAAGTACAAACTACATAACTATTTGGGCGTTTGGTTCACAACGGGTTTAAAAAGTTTTTTTATATTATTTTCTAAACTTTATGTTCTAGTTTTTAATTGAAAAACTGACAACTTACATGAACCCTAAAATAACGACAAGCAGTGAAACGACACCGGAAACAACAACATATATAATTGTGGAAAAGCGAAACCTATGTGAAATTAAACAGTTCTGATACATGCAATTAAGATTTGTATTGTAAAACAACATCAATATCAAACACCGCAATATTGGCACCATGTAGAATGTAACGCTTTGCGTTTTGTATTTTCCTTATTTAGAAATAGTAACCCGTATTTCTATTTTTGGAAACTTGTAATCGTATTGTATTGTATTTGTATTTACTTTCCTATACTTGTAATCCGGGACTTCGATCGTAATGGAAATTCACTGTTATACTTATACTTGTTATACTTATCTTAAACACCATCAAACTTTGGATACACATTTGCATGCAACTGGGACTTATTACACACTAGATTTAACATTTATACGTTGCACGTTACTTACACGACAACAAAAACATCCTCCGGAAATACATCTTCATATTCTCGTACCACCGGTACGTCTCCAATCTTCGGCGACTCTTTCTCCGAATCACACGCGTAGATCAAATACGTTTTACATCCATGTTGCATGAGCTTGTGGGCTTCCATCATCGAGCACACTACGGGGTTACCACTCTTTTCCCCATAAATAGTAACATGCTTTCCGCTCGGGGATGTTAGTTTTATCTCCTTACGGAAGCATACAACTTTAGCGTGATGTCGAGACAACCAATTCATCCCGACGACCACTTGGAATTCCCCCATCGACATAGGTATCAAATCGAATGAGTATTCTTTATCATCAATACTCAATTTGCAATACCGGCACATATCACAAATAATAAAACTCTTGTTATTACCTATTTCTACTTCTAAAGGCATAGGTAACTTTGTTGATACAAATGAAGGATGTCGAATAAATCCATGTGAAACAAAAGATTTATTTGCACCGTATCAAATAAAATGCGTGCGGGAATAGAGTTTATGGCAAATTGTCACACCCCAACCGATGGCGGAATCATCGAGGCGTGGCACTGAGCAAAACAGATTGTCCAGAAGTTTCCATAACAACTATCTTTACCATTCAATTTAAATTAACATGTCCCATACCATGTCTCAAACAGTAAGCACATTATTACAGATAAACATCAAGACAAATATTCTGTTCCGACAACTCAGATTCAAAAATAAAAATAGTTTATTTATTGGTCTCTAGGACTCCATTTCCTAGCTTCAATTTCATCACAGCGCAGGGAGCATCCTAGACCTTTCCTAGCCTCAAGTTCACAGCGTGCTAAGCATGTAAACTTCCTAAGCACCTGTCACATATGTTAAAATAAAAGTCAATACATATAATGTAAAGGTGAGCAAACAAGTTTGATAATAGCATATAGAGTTCGAATTCGTTTACGCATAACCAGCACGTACACATAGTGAAATGAAGCACGTTAGTTATCGACATAGATCCATCGATACCAATGACTGCGGGTTGACTGCCTGAGGCAGTTCGCAATACATGATTACCACCGTAATCCATGCAAGTAAAAGATCCTTAACAACCCCCGTGTGAACGGGTGCTGAGTCCAAACTATAGTACTATCGTTGCTAAGGCAGGTAGACAGCATTCCATGTGTAAACATAACAAACAAGCATTCATGAGCCACGTATAACATGCATTAGCGGTTAGCGTTCAAATAGTTTGAGTAGTGTGATAATTGTAGTTTGAATATTCGTAACGTATGTAACGTATAACATGCATTAGCGGTTATGGATTGAAGGGAGCGCTTAGCGAATACGGTTAGCCTGAATAGATTCGGTAGCATAACGATAAGTGAAACGTAACACAGGAAACAAGTATTGAGGAGTCGGACAGCTGGTCGATCGGACGGCTGACCGTTCGGCTGACGGTCCGTACGGTCTGCTGTTCGATCGGTCGGTAAGCCGATCGGATGGCTGTACGAGTGGATTGTTCCTTCCTTTGAGAAGGATGTGTTTGTGTATGATGGCTTGTCCTTTGAAGTTTTCGTTGTAGCATTTTGAAAACATTGAATTACCTTTGCCTTTCAGGTCGGTCGATCGGACGGCTGTTCGATCGGCCGACAGCCCGATCGGTTAGGTATCCCACAGAATTTCAAGGTTTAGCCTTTGGATCGGACAGGTGTTCGATCGGTTGGCAAGTCAATAAGTCAAAGACTTTAATGAATTGCAAGATGGATCGGATGGTTGGTCGATCGAATAGCACAACTGCTGTTCGATCGGACAGTAGGGTGTCACCTGATCGGACGGTTGTTCGATCGGGTGGCACTCCGAGTGCATTAAACATGTTGAAAATTGATTAAATGTTGAAGCATAGTATCTCATGATCCGAAGAGTAATTCGACCGGACAATAGTTCGATCGAACAGCAGTTCGTTCAATACCATTCTTCAAAACAAGTTGTTTTGTGTGGGACCATGTGCTAGCCGATCGGCTGGGTTATCCGATCGGCTGGCTGTCCGTTCGGACAGTAGTCCGATCGGTCAGCATCCTGACCTGATCAGCCTTGCGTCTAACACCTGGGTTGTTCTGTTTGTTTGTCGTTTTATCGAGGTATTTTGACAGCGAGTAAAACCATTGATGCCTCGTCCTTACTTGGCCTCCCGGGTCGGACATGAATCACCCAAATCCGGTCGGTGGTCTGTTCGGAACGAAGTTTAACATTTAACCCGAAGTCGGTTAACCTCGTGGATAGAATCCAGATCTTGAGCCGTATAACCACTGGAGTGCTTTGTAAACCGGCTCAGGTTCCGTTTCCACTGGTTCGAGTGAAAAGAGTTGAAGAAAGTTGGGAAAATCCTTCCTTCAATCCTTTTTACTAAGTATATGTTCAGATCTACAAGAGATCTTCGTTTGTTTATTGTGGAAATCGGCTAGATCCAAGTCATTCTTAGTGGATTGAGGCCAAACATGGAGTTCTTCAAGAACCCATGATGACATCATCCTAGAACACTTGATTCTTGATGATTTCACGGTTAAAAGTTAAGATTTGAAAGATAGAAAGGTGTAGGAGTGTGTATTGATCAAGAAAGTACAAGATTTAGGACGAAAACTTACCGGAATAGAGAGAAATCTGAGAAAAAGCGAGTTGAGCGTGCTGGTCGAACAGAGGTTTCCAAAAGTGGTAAAGGATGACAATGACAGGGGTATTTATAGGATGACAAAAGAGGAAAGGGCTAGCCGATCGGCTGGCACCTCGATCGGACAGCCTGTCCGATCGGACAGCAGTCCGTTCGGCTGGCTGTTCGATCGGCTGGGAAGCCTGATCGATCGGTTGCCCCTTTCGAGTGTTTTGCGCGACGTTTTCTGATATTTCGATTTCGATTGCGAGCGGTTCGATACGATAGGGTTTCCTAGTCAAATTACTTTCAGTCTCAACTACTTCGGTTGTGATTTGGGTTCGAGTTCGATAGCATTCGAGTTAGATTTCGAGTTCGATTGAGTTCGCTTGATTATTACAACATAACATAAATAAACATGCACATGTAACACGTAAGGCACACACACACGTATAAACCATAAGTAAAATTACGTAGTTCGAGTTACGATTTGATGTCGATTTGATTAGCATAGCTTGATTATTAGTTGATTAACTTTATCGCATTGTTACTCCCTATAGTTCACAGTCGTAGGTCGATTGAAATACGATTAATACTCATCGATTATTGCAATTAACAACACTTACTCCACATAATATAAATAAAATAAAAACATTTCTATGAGTCAAGTCGCGCGAAATCGATCGTTGACTTTGACCTTGACTTTGACTTTGACTTTGACTTGTGAAAACACGGGGTGTTACAGCCTCCCCTTGTTTAGGGAATTTCATCCCGAAATTAAGCTGAAAGCCGTAATAAAGCCGTGAATCACATTGAGAACTCTTTGTTTTGACCGAGTTGAAAACCAGAACCTACAAGTGGTATCTGAGTAGGTTCTCGGTTGCGAAGGTCAAACGCACAGATTCGTACTATAATCGGTGGTTCTATAGATTAATATGAAATCGTACAAAACACTAAAAATCACAATACTACTTTCTCTCTCTAACTTCACTCTTCGAACAACTGCGGGTACTTAGCCTTCATATCGCTTTTGAGTTCTCAAGTGAACTCTGCGCCTCGTTTGCCTTCCCATCGGACCTTCACAATAGGAATGCGTGAGCGCCTGAGCTGCTTGGTTTGGCAATCCATGATTTCGACAGGCTTTTCCACGAAGTGTAATGTTTCGTTCACTTATAGATCGTCTAGAGAGACATGTAAATCGTGGTCGGCGATGCACTTCCGGAGGTTTGACACGTGGAAAGTCGGGTGGACGTTGCTAAGTTCCTCCGGTAATTCGAGTCTGTAGGCGACTTTTCCGATCCTTTCCAGAATCTTAAAAGGTCCAACATATCGAGGCGCGAGTTTCCCTTTCTTGCCGAATCGGACTACACCCTTCCAAGGTGATACCTTTAGGAGTACGTAGTCACCAACGCCAAATTCACGGGGCTTGCGCTTTTTATCGGTGTAAACCTTCTGTCGATCCCGAGCTTTCACCAGGTTGTTTCTGATTTGGAAAATTTTGTTTGTCGTCTCTTGTAATAGCTCAGGACCAGTTAGTTGCGAGTGACCGATCTCGTGCCACACAATAGGCGACCGACATCTTCTTCCGTATAACGCCTCGAAAGGTGCCATCTCGATGCTAGAATGATAGCTATTGTTGTACGAGAATTCGACTAACGGCAGGTGTTTATCCCAATTACCACCGAAGTCTAGAACACACGCACGGAGCATGTCTTCAAGAGTACGGATCGTTCTTTCAGTCTGGCCGTCGGTTTGAGGGTGGAAAGCAGTACTTAGATTAAGCGTTGTACCGAGTGTCGTTTGAAACGTTTCCCACAATCATGAAGTAAACCGAGCATCACGGTCAGAGATGATGTCACGAGGCATCCCATGATTACAAATAATCTCGTCGGTGTAGATTCGGGCTAGTCGTTCCACCTTGTAGTCTTCTCGTATAGGCAGAAAGTGAGCTGATTTAGTCAATCGGTCGACCACAACCCATATGCTGTCGTGACCTGATGACGTGGGTGGAAGCTTAGTTACGAAGTCCATAGCTATGCTCTCCCACTTCCACATGGGAATTGGTGGTTGTTCGAGCAAGCTAGAGGGTCTTTGATGTTCAGCCTTGATTCTAGCACAAGTTAGGCATCTTCCAACGTAGAGAGCGATATCCCTTTTCATGCCCGGCCACCAGTACTTGTAACGAAGATCCTGGTACATTTTGTCAGCACCGGGGTGAACTGAGTAGCGGGATTTATGGGCTTCGTCCATGATAATCTGTCGCAAATCGGTTCGCTTGGGAATCCAAATTCGGTCTAAGAAGTGGAATATCCCATTCGATTTGCTCACAAGCTGGGCTCCATCGTGGTAGATTCTTTCCTTCTTCAAAGTGCGTTCGTTGAAACATGCATGTTGAGCGTCGCGGATGAGAGTTTCGAGGTTGTGCTGGGCTTGAACATTACGGGTGCTAAGCAGGTAGCTCCGTCTGCTAAGTGCGTCGACAACAACATTTGCTTTGCCTGGGTGATAACGAATCTCACAGTCGTAATCGTTGAGAAGTTCTACCCATCGGTGTTGACGCATATTAAGTTCTTTCTGATTAAAGATATGCTGTAGGCTCCTATGACCGGTGAAGATCATACACTTGGTACCATACAGGTAGTGTCGCCAAATCTTTAATGAAAAAACAACGGCGCCTAGCTCGAGATCATGAGTTGTATAGTTCTTCTCGTGGATTTTGAGCTGACGAGATGCGTAAGCTATGACCTTGTCCCGTTGCATGAGGACACAACCGAGACCAAGGTTGGAAGCATCACAGTAGACAATGAAATCATTGTTTCCGTCGGGCAATGTGAGAACAGGAACATTGCAAAGCATGTGTTTAAGAGTTCGAAAGGCAGACTCTTGTTTAGTTCCCCAAACAAAAGGCTGGTCCTTATGTGTAAGAGAGGTAAGTGGTACAGCAATCTTCGAGAATCCTTCGATAAATCGGTGATAATAGCCCGCTAGTCCGAGAAAGGAGTGGACTTCAGACGGATTCTTAGGCGTAACCCAACTCTTGACTACTTTAATCTTTGCAGGATCGACGTGGATACCCTGATTATTAACAATGTGACCCAGAAACTAAACCTCCCCCAACCAAAATTCACACTTGGAGAATTTGGCGTAGAGTTGGTTCCCATGGAGTAACTCGAGAACCAAACGTAGATGTTGCGCGTGTTCGGCCTTCGATTTGGAATAGATCAAGACATCGTCGATGAATACGATGACGAAACGGTCGAGATATGGTTTACACACGCGATTCATCAGATCCATGAAAACCGCTGGTGCATTTGTTAGACCAAAAGGCATGACAACGAATTCGTAATGGCCGTAACGAGTTCGAAATGCGGTTTTGGGTATATCCTCCTCTTGAATGCGTAGCTGATGGTAACCTGAACGTAGATCGATCTTCGAGAAACACGTAGCGCCTTGTAGTTGATCAAACAAATCATCGATATGAGGCAGAGGGTAGCGGTTCTTGATAGTTAACTTATTCAATTCCCGGTAGTCGATGCACATCCGGAACGACCCATCCTTCTTTTTGACGAAAAGGACTGGTGCGCCCCAAGGAGAGGTGCTCAGGCGAATGAAGCCTTTTTCAAGTAATTCCTGGAGTTGGGTTGAGACTTCGCGCATTTCTGACGGTGCAAGTCGGTATGGAGCTTTGGCGATAGGGTTGGCTCCAGGAATGAGGTCAATACGAAAGTCGATATCACGACTTGGCGGTAGTCCGGGAATATCCTCTGGAAAAACATTAGGAAATTCTCGAACCACTGGAACGTCTTTCACTTCCTTGTTCTCTTTCCTTTCCTTCTCCGCTACTACGATGTTAGCCAAGAAAGCCCTGTATTCCTTGCGGAGATACTTGCTGGCTTGGATACATGACATAAGCTTGAGCCCCTTTGAAGTAGTATCGCCATATACACACAATAAGTCACCATTTGCGAGCGAAAAAAGAATCATCTTGTCGAAGCACACAACTTCAGCATGGTTTTCTCGAAGAAAGTCCATACCTACTATGACGTCAAAGCTTCCGAGTTGTATCGGAATAATGTCGATTGGGAAGATGTGATTGTTGAGCTCAAGAGTACAATCACGGATAACAGAATTAACAGCGACGGTTCTTCCGGTAGCGACTTCTACGTCGAACTTCGAGGATAGCTGGGAACGTTTACGACTAAGGAGTCTCTCAAATTCGAGCGACACAAAGCAATTATCGGCTCCAGTATCAAACAAACATGAAGCATAAAGACCATTCACAAGGAACGTACCATTGACCACGTTGTTGTCGGCCTGGGCTTGACGCACGTTGAGGTTGAAAGTTCTGGCGCGTGCGGCCTGTTGTTGTTGCTGCTGTTGTTGTTGCTGCTGGGGCTGCTGTTGCTGAGGCTCTTGTTTCACGACCCTGTTTGGGCACACGTTGGCGAAATGGTTCGGGTCGCCACACGCGAAGCAGGCTCTGGCTTTGACTACGGGTGCCGGAGGAGCTTGCTGACCCTGTGGGGCAGTGATTAGAGCTTGATTGGCAGGAGCTTGACGAATACGGCAGTTGGCAGTAAAGTGGCCGTATACATTGCAGTGAGCACAGAAGCGGCATTGAATAGTAGTCGGGTGGTGGTAGGTGCAAGTAGGGCAGAGCGGGTGTGGCCCAGTGTATGCACGCTTTGCAGGCGGTGCATTGGCCAGAGGCACCGCTACTTGACGCTGTTGGGCAGGTACGGTTTGAATCGGTGCAGCAGTAATCGCACAGTTCTTGTTGGTGGAGCTGTTCTTTCTCTTGTTCTTCCTCTTGTTGCTCGATGAGGTGGGTTCAGCAGTTGGTGCGGTAGCGGTAGCTTGATATAGATTCTTGGAAGTCTTATCCCATACCCCAGCCTTAACCCGTTTGTCGTTGATCTCGGCGGCCAACAGATAAGTTTCCTCGATCATTGTAGTCTTAGCCGCTTGCACGAAATTAGCAATGCAGTCGGGCAAAGCTCGGATATACTTCTTGATGGTCATGTCGGGAGTCTTGACTTGATCGGGACAGATAATGCTGAGCTGCTTGAAACGAGCAGTGAGACCAGCATTGTCACCATCCTTCTGCTGTATGTGCCTAAATTCATCTTCCAGCTTTTGACGTTCGTGAGGAGGGCAGAATTCCTCTAGCATAACTTCCTTGAGCTCGTCCCACGACAGACCGTAGGCTGCATCGTTCCCTCGCTTGTTCCTCTCGGCCGTCCACCAGTCTAGAGCACGGGACTGAAAGACGCCGGTAGCATTCAGAGTTCGAAGGTCATCAGGGCAACCACTCTGTCGCAGAGTAACCTCGATAGAGTCAAACCAGTGAAATAGTGCAGTAGGACCTCCTTCACCAGTGAATTCTTTTGGCCCACACGACTTGAATTGCTTGAAGCTGAAAGACCTTGTGGCGGCTTTGGGAGCGTCGATTCTTGACTCTTCAGACGATTTGCTGGCATTCTCATAAACATCACTTACAGCCTTTGCTACGCTTTTAGCGATGATGGAAGCAAGACGTTTGTCTCTCTTTTCTTGACGAGATAGCACGTGACGGGATCCAGACGACATTGTCTGCAATAGACATCGCCACGGAACTCAACACATGTATTCGAATCTCACCTCACACGTCTATTTCTTACTAAAGCTTAGGAACACGCAATGCAACACATATCACATAAACATATGGGCTTATAATCACAGATTCACGTAAACACATAAGCGTGTAGTGCACATGTCCATATAACACCTAAACACTTAGGGCAAGAAAACATGGTAATACACACGCACTTAATTACTAGAGGTAGTCAGAAAACAGAAACCTATTATTCAATGTCTGCGATTTTCCGAGAATTGCGTAGTACAAGCGTATATCGTAGCATGAGGCCGTTCGAAGTTTCGCGATTTTTAACGAATCTAGATAGAAAAGCAGTGCGAGTTGTGTGTGTCGATCGAAGTGAAAGCGAAATCGAGTAAATTCTAAAAATTAAAACACTTAAACAGGTAACCACACATATAAACTCATAAAATCAACGAATTATCCGAGTCAGCAGTTGCCGGCTTAGAATCGAAACACATAAAATTCGAGAAATAGATCGTCTGCGGCTAGTAGACTTCGACTAACCAAAGTGGTTCGACTATTCACAAGGATCCGTTGTGCACATTTAACCTTCAGGACTGTGCCTTTGCCTCGATTCTTGGGCATTTGGCACGCATCCCGTTAGTCCTGTCGTGACTTCAGGTCGTTGGAGTCTATCGAGACTTTGGTGAGAGTTTTGTGAAAACCAAAATGAGTCAGGAATAGCTCTTAAGGTTCGGGTTTCACCCCTGACTTAACAGCTTTTGCTCCTGAGCTTTAAATAAGATAGAGGAGATTATTCATCAAAATGTGGATTTCACTCCTAGTTTGGTATAATTCTTCCCCGTTAGTAGTGTTGATTAAGCGATTTTAGTCAAAAGTTTGCGGTTTTCACACCTAATCTTGACTTAGACCGCTTGTTCATAGTTGAAAATTTCGAGAGTAGTGATAGTGTAGCATAAGTGAGAATATCGAGGAAGAAGCTTGTATATAATCCCTGCCGGATTTGCACAAGTCGGTCTGTTGGTTCTTGACTATAGTCTAGGTATCTAAGACATCGACCCGGACTAGGTCGAGTCTGGCCTAATTCCCTATAGTTATGGCTCTAATACCAATTTGTCACACCCCAACCGATGGCGGAATCATCGGGGCATGGCACTGAGCGAAACAGATTGTCCAGAAGTTTCCATAACAACTATCTTTACCATTCAATTTAAATTAACATGTCCCATACCATGTCTCAAACAGTAAGCACATTATTACAGATAAACATCAAGACAAATATTCTGTTCCGACAACTCAGATTCAAAAATAAAAATAGTTTATTTATTGGTCTCTAGGACTCCATTTCCTAGCTTCAATTTCATCACAGCGCAGGGAGCATCCTAGACCTTTCCTAGCCTCAAGTTCACAGCGTGCTAAGCATGTAAACTTCCTAAGCACCTGTCACATACGTTAAAATAAAAGTCAATACATATAATGTAAAGGTGAGCATACAAGTTTGATAATAGCATATAGAGTTCGAATTCGTTTACGCATAACCAGCACGTACACATAGTGAAATGAAGCACGTTAGTTATCGACATAGATCCATCGATACCAATGACTGCGGGTTGACTGCCTGAGGCAGTTCGCAATACATGATTACCACCGTAATCCATGCAAGTAAAAGATCCTTAACAACCCCCGTGTGAACGGGTGCTGAGTCCAAACTATAGTACTATCGTTGCTAAGGCAGGTAGACAGCATTCCATGTGTAAACATAACAAACAAGCATTCATGAGCCACGTATAACATGCATTAGCGGTTAGCGTTCAAATAGTTTGAGTAGTGTGATAATTGTAGTTTGAATATTCGTAACGTATGTAACACCCAAAAGTGCTTAAAGCAAAAAGGGATCGAGTATACTCACAGTGATTTATGGATTGAAGGGAGCGCTTAGCGAATACGGTTAGCCTGAATAGATTCGGTAGCATAACGATAAGTGAAACGTAACACAGGAAACAAGTATTGAGGAGTCGGACAGCTGGTCGATCGGACGGCAGTTCGATCGGACGGCTGATTGTTCGGCTGACGGTCCGTACGGTCTGCTGTTCGATCGGTCGGTAAGCCGATCGGATGGCTGTACGAGTGGATTGTTCCTTCCTTTGAGAAGGATGTGTTTGTGTATGATGGCTTGTCCTTTGAAGTTTTCGTTGTAGCATTTTGAAAACATTGAATTACCTTTGCCTTTCAGGTCGGTCGATCGGACGGCTGTTCGATCGGCCGACAGCCCGATCGGTTAGGTATCCCACAGAATTTCAAGGTTTAGCCTTTGGATCGGACAGGTGTTCGATCGGTTGGCAAGTCAATAAGTCAAAGACTTTAATGAATTGCAAGATGGATCGGATGGTTGGTCGATCGAATAGCACAACTGCTGTTCGATCGGACAGTAGGGTGTCACCTGATCGGACGGTTGTTCGATCGGGTGGCACTCCGAGTGCATTAAACATGTTGAAAATTGATTAAATGTTGAAGCATAGTATCTCATGATCCGAAGAGTAATTCGACCGGACAATAGTTCGATCGAACAGCAGTTCGTTCAATACCATTCTTCAAAACAAGTTGTTTTGTGTGGGACCATGTGCTAGCCGATCGGCTGGGTTATCCGATCGGCTGGCTGTCCGTTCGGACAGTAGTCCGATCGGTCAGCATCCTGACCTGATCAGCCTTGCGTCTAACACCTGGGTTGTTCTGTTTGTTTGTCGTTTTATCGAGGTATTTTGACAGCGAGTAAAACCATTGATGCCTCGTCCTTACTTGGCCTCCCGGGTCGGACATGAATCACCCAAATCCGGTCGGTGGTCTGTTTGGAACGAAGTTTAACATTTAACCCGAAGTCGGTTAACCTCGTGGATAGAATCCGGATCTTGAGCCGTATAACCACTGGAGTGCTTTGTAAACCGGCTCAGGTTCCGTTTCCACTGGTTCGAGTGAAAAGAGTTGAAGAAAGTTGGGAAAATCCTTCCTTCAATCCTTTTTACTAAGTATATGTTCAGATCTACAAGAGATCTTCGTTTGTTTATTGTGGAAATCGGCTAGATCCAAGTCATTCTTGGTGGATTGAGGCCAAACATGGAGTTCTTCAAGAACCCATGATGACATCATCCTAGAACACTTGATTCTTGATGATTTCACGGTTAAAAGTTAAGATTTGAAAGATAGAAAGGTGTAGGAGTGTGTATTGATCAAGAAAGTACAAGATTTAGGACGAAAACTTACCGGAATAGAGAGAAATCTGAGAAAAAGCGAGTTGAGCGTGCTGGTCGAATAGAGGTTTCCAAAAGTGGTAAAGGATGACAATGACAGGGGTATTTATAGGATGACAAAAGAGGAAAGGGCTAGCCGATCGGCTGGCACCTCGATCGGACAGCCTGTCCGATCGGACAGCAGTCCGTTCGGCTGGCTGTTCGATCGGCTGGGAAGCCTGATCGATCGGTTGCCCCTTTCGAGTGTTTTGCACGACGTTTTCTGATATTTCGATTTCGATTGCGAGCGGTTCGATACGATAGGGTTTCCTAGTCAAATTACTTTCAGTCTCAACTACTTCGGTTGTGATTTGGGTTCGAGTTCGATAGCATTCGAGTTAGATTTCGAGTTCGATTGAGTTCGCTTGATTATTACAACATAACATAAATAAACATGCACAGGTAACATGTAAGGCACACACACACGTATAAACCATAAGTAAAATTACATAGTTCGAGTTACGATTTGATGTCGATTTGATTAGCATAGCTTGATTATTAGTTGATTAACTTTATCGCATTGTTACTCCCTATAGTTCACAGTCGTAAGTCAATTGAAATACGATTAATACTCATCCATTATTGCAATTAACAACACTTACTCCACATAATATAAATAAAATAAAAACATTTCTACGAGTCAAGTCGCGCGAAATCGGTCGTTGACTTTGACCTTGACTTTGACTTTGACTTGTGAAAACACGGGGTGTTACACAAATATACCTGAAACCACATCGGGTTCAATCTTGGCTTCTGTCGCGGTTAGATGAAAGGATCTGCCATTTGATCTCAGGGTTTCTGCTTTCGTGTCTTGTACCTCCTTCTTTCCTACCAATTATAACAACTCTCCAAAATAATTCCGACACCCTTAATATATTTCAAGTGCCCCTATACGTCCTAAAATACATCCCGTATACGAAAACCGGTCCCAAAATACCTTACATAATTAAAAATTTAATAAAACAAAGATTTAAGGGTCACTCGCGGGCCGCGAAGACCTCCTCTTAGTCTTACGCGGGCCGCGACAGATGGGAGATCAGGCCGCACCCTAGGGTGCCACGTGTCAGGACGCGTGTGGGAGCTATGGGTCAACTCAGCAAAGCTACGGCCTAGTCTACAAGTCCTCGCGGGCCGCGTAGCCCTTGGCTAAAACCTTCGCGGGGCGCGACAAGGTGTCGAACAGACACTGTAAATAGATGCAATCGGCCTTCAGTCTTCGTCGTTCAATTCTCAAAGTTCTCTCTCAATTTCTATATAGTATACACTATACTCGGGCATTATACCCCCTAATTAACGAAGTTCTGCCTCGTTGTAAGTATCATAACCCCCGGTTACGTATTAGATACGCTGCCCGATCGATCTAGGGTTTCGTAACGGCTGTCGTGGTTCTGCCCGACGTAGTCGTTGGAATACCGTCTCGGGGAGGGTATTACTAATGTAAATATTGGGTTATTATACTAACGTGTGTGCATTTGTGTAATTAATAGATAATCACCAGGAAATCCTAAAGGAAAACCTTAAGACAGCAATGTGAGTAATCCTCCTTTTTGTAAACTATTTTTACAAAACCTCAAATGTTTTACGTTATATTAAACAGTGATTGAGTATTTGTATTCTACAATTATCGTCGGTATGTTGGGGTTTTGTATACAAAATTTGTTACTACACTGTGAGTAGTAACATGACCACAAGTTGGGTTGACAGTACCGTGGGTGGTAATTAAAGTAGACGGAAACAAATGTAATTGCGCGACCGCCCTCAATACTGTAAAATGTTTTTACTTATTTTGATCAAACTGGGATTCACTCACCAGTATTTCCCACTGACAAAATGTTTTTAAACACGTAAAATGTGAAAGCCAAATAGAAGCCAGCTGGACAGCACTGAAAGCTTGGAAAAGTGGCTATAAAAGTTACCTAAATAAAGAGATGTTTTATTTAAATAAAATAGGGTTTATCCCTATGAAAATGTGTGTAATGGAAACTTGGGATTTTCCCATGTGTTTAATATTATAAAAGTGTGGTATTTTACTCTGATAAAATATTTCCTAACTACGGTCCTGATGTAATTTCCGCTGCCAAATTGATAAACACCGATACCACTGAAACTGGCCACGGCCGCCCGTTCCCGGGTTGTTAGGGGACGGGGGTTGCGACACCAATTCTGGGCATTCAGATCTCTTGTGACCCGGTTGGTAACACTTGTAACAAACTGACACTTTACCAGGGCATAACGAAGCCGCATGCCCCGTTTTCCCGCATGTAGCGCAAGGTTTATCCTTGAAATAACATTCACCTTTGTGAGCTTTGCCACATGTCTTGGAACTTGGCGACCCTCCTTTCACATTCGGTTTCTTTGAAGATTCCGTCATCTTCGATTTCTTTGTGGGGCTTGGATTCACATCCAATGCCCTTCTTTCCCCTATTTCCACTTGTTTCTTTAATTCTATCTTCCGTTCCCGAGCAGTGTTGATAATCTCAGTGAGAGTCTCATACTTTGAGGGAGTCATAAACTCCCGATATTCAACACTCAACATATTATAATAATAATAATATATTTTCTGCTCTTCGGTCTGCACTGACTCATCACAGAATCTCAGCTTATCAAGGAATATTCCCGTAATTTTGTCTATCGTTTCACCCATTTGTCTCAGTTGGATGAACTCTTCCTTGATCTTATTGATGACGGCCTTAGGGCTATGATGTTTAAGGAATTGCGCCTTAAACTCATCCCATGTCATGTTCCTTGTCGCCTCGACCCCTTGTTCCTTCTTCAAGTTATCCCACCAATCATTCGCTTGCTCTCTCAGTTGACCTGTCCCGCAAGCTACAAAGTCACTTATGTCATAGTGGGTTCTTTCAAAAACCCCTTCTATATCACTCAACCACCGTTGACATATGATCGGGTCAACCTACCCGTTGTAAATCGGGGGTTTGCAAGCCATGAACTTGTTATATGGACAAGCTTTTCTCTCTACATGTTTCTCTTTTGCTTGGTTGAAGCTTTCCTTTAACTCATTTATCTTTTCATCAACTACCGATAGTAATGTGTTTTGAATTCTGTCTATAAACCCAGGTAAACTGTTTTCAATAGCCATTCCGACCTGTTCGGAAATCCTTTCTTTCATTTGTTCGATGATCACTGGAACCGCATCATCGTTGTTTCAACCCAACATCTATGAATCTGAAATGTTTACATCAACCATTAAACATTTCATCTCATTATCTTGTACATCATTTACTTTGGTTTAGCCAAGTTTATAACTTGCTTAAACCGTTTGTGTTTGGTGCATTTTTCGGGTTTGACTGTATTAATACATTCTTCCCATGCACTTTAATTCATACGTTTTTCTATTTTTTTTAAAATCAATGCGTACAATTAATTCTTACCGGATGTTTGATCAAGCTTCGAACCGAACACACTTTGTCAATAACCTTGAGCTCTGATTACCAACTTGTAAGACCCTTACTAATTAATAATACTTCATCATTTAAAGTTAGCATTTTACGACAAAAATGCCGTTTTACAAAAACGTTTACATCATAATGTTCACCTTTGTTCAAAACATTCAAAATACAGTTATTAAGAGTTTACATGATTCAAAAAGTCACAACTAAACAAGATCAACGCGGAAGCTTCATTTAACGTGTGTTCGGTTCTTGCATGACGCTTGATCTTCATCCGAAAGCTTATAAAGTTCACCTATGGTCAAAACCATCATAAACATTAGATATGATAGTTTTATAACATATTTTAACAAGTTCTCTAATCCAAATAATCAAAACACAACAATTTTCCAGTTTTAATGCTCGTCGCGTGCCGCGACGGGTTTTGCTTGTTTCGTCGCGTGCTGCGAAGGATGTGGCATAGCACGACGGTGATTCCTTTCTCCCGTCACGTGACGCGACACCCCCATTCGACAGAATGTTTCTTTCCTGGAGTTGCATCTTGCCCAGCTATGCCATTTTCTCAAGTTATAACATAAAACTTGCATAACTTTCAAAATACCTATCCAATTTACACGAATCTCATTTCTATACGACCGTAACACATACACCTATGTATTTAACACTTTGGGTCTACTAAATCTTGATTTGTAAGCCATACTTATAATAAATTTTATAAGTGTTTCATAAATCTCTTATGAAATTATTCGACCCGCTTAGTTTGACACATTTTCTAATTACTTATGACGAGGACTAATCCTTTGCCATTTTACCCACTTCCAGGCTTATTAAATCTACCGTATTTCGCTCCCATTACATGGTTTGCGTACGTGTTTACGTCCGCTTGATATCTTCAATTCAAGCATACGATTTTCCATCAATAATTCAAAATTTAGTTCTCTAAGTTTTGACCCAAAATCTTGAATAAAATGTCTATAATTGTTAAATTATTTATTTAATTTGTTAAGGCAGTAGATAAAGCGTTTAATTACTTATAAACAAGCGTGAAAACAGATCTGAAATCAAGACAGAAAGTATGAAGCACTGTGGGTTTGTACGAACGGGCGTAGTGCCTTCGTACGAACGCACTGTTCTTGATAAAAACTTATATTCGATCTTGTTAAATGGGTCATTTCTTGATGGAAATTAACCCTAATGCAGGCCCTTAACTATGAAATGAGTTAGGGTCTGATGGGTCCAGATTCATCAAGATCGCACAATAATCGAAACAAGAATTTAATTAAGTTGTGAAACTTTATGAACTTTGATCCAAACTCGTATAAGTGATGCTCCACAACAGTTAGCCTAGGCAAAACGAGTGGAAACCATCTTCGAGATAGAAATGCAAGAAATGAAATGAACAATGTAATTGAAATGAGACAAGACTCTTACAACAGATTCTGATCTTCACAAGGGACTTGAGAGTGTTTGCAAGGAGTTAGGCGAGTTGGAATTGAAGAAATAGGGGTCTATTGATGGATTTTAGGGAAGATTAGGGTTTCCATGAATTTCGCCCTTCCCCCTTCGTACGAACGCGCTGGGTTCGTACGAACCCACTCCCTTCGTACGAAAGGGACGGTTTTTTAATATTTTATTTTCCAATTCGCTGGTTTTATGTGATTTAATTAGTTTAATGAGTGCAACGCCACGCTTTTTCGTAACTTTCCTGAATTAGAAAGCGTCACTCGTACTTCTATTTTTGGAAGTCTTGTATTTCTGTATTCGTCGTTTTGTTGTAATCGTTCTTCGTTGTATGATTGAAAAAAAATCCGAGACTTGGATCGTAGTAAAATTCACTATTTCTTACAATGATACCTTACATATTCATACATGCTTGAACGTCTTGATTCTTATTGATGACTTATTAAACTTACAATTACGTGCCATACACACTTAGTTATACTTTTAGAATACATAAAAAACACCTTATATTACACTTACACGTTAAAACGAAACATACTTTAAAACATCAATATTCATACTTTAAAACGTGTTTAAACGCTTTTTAGACCTTGTTATCATGTTAAATGCACTCTACACTTTATAAAACATGTTAACCATATAAAATTCTCAACGAATAATCAACTGGTATCATTTAAAAAAAAAAAAAAACAAGGGGCAGCAGCTTGCGATCAACAGCCCTTAATGGCTGATTTAGATTGTTTTTTTGTCCAATTCATTCACCAAACTTACATTTCTTTTCATAAATGTATATTATAAATGTTACACTTTACAAAGCACTCAAGTAAATGCTATAGAACAAGGGAAATAACAACATTTAAGGCTGATTTTCAGCCCTTCTGTCGCAGCTTTTATGGCTGTTAAAGTTGTTTTTTTTTACTACCTAACTATCATTTATACTTAACCCACTTTAACCCCAACCCTTCCCCTATAAATACCATGTCTCCTCCAAGTTCTAAACACTTTACAAACACTTCTAATCACTCTCAAATCATCCAAAATCGTAGCATAATTCACAGATTCGAGCAGATTCTTCAAGCTTCACGAAAATAAGCATAACTTCTTCATTTCTTGTCCGATTTGGTCTATTCTTTTTCCTATGTGCTTGGATCGACCTTAGCTTCGATTCCATGGGTATTTCACAGAGAATAAGTCCCTGGAACTCCGGCAATATGGCTCCAAAGTTCACTGTTTTCATTCATTTTTACTAAACATTGTTTATACTTGTGCAAACTTGAGTTTAACTCACTCAAACCCACGTCCTTATGCACATAACCACTTGTATGGTTAGTTGGGCTTAAAAACGGGGCTGAGACATTCGAAATCAGAGGTGAAAACCTCATAAACTTTCTGTTTTGTTTGGGTTTTAACCCACAAGTAATGAACAAGCCTAATGCTTGATGTTTGTGTGATTATAGGACTAGCTTGGGCTATCCTACTTGTAAATCCACACATTACTTGATGATTTCCTTAGATTAGTTGTATTAATTCATTCTTTATTGTATGTTCATGACCCTCCTTGGTTGTTTTTACATCAAGTGTAGTGGTGAACACCTAGAGGTGCCTAAATGGAAGACTTGATCTTCCTACCTCCTACATGATTTCTATGACATTTAGAGGTACCTAAATGAAGATTTTAATCTTCTACCTCATGCTTGAACTATTGGACATATTATTATAACCTAAATAATACATAAACATATTATTCAAATAATCGAATCTTTGATGATGAACTAGTGTTCATATGTCGAGGTACTAGATTACATCATACTAGACTATGATAACTTGTCACGATTCTAACGGAACCTTGTTCCATGAAACCATATAAACTCCTTGGAGTTACATAGTGTCAAGAACAAGTATCATATGTATTAGATGATCATTTTCACATGTTATTCTCATATGTTATTTTCATATGTTATTTTCATATTGTTTTATTCCGAATCTCGACTCTAAACATACTTGAACTTTAACCCTTATACATTCAACCTTCTAACCTCATCAACTTCATCACATTGGATAATCGGAAAGCATATGCAATATTGTGAGTATACTTGAACCCCTTTTTCGTTTACCACTTTTTGGGGTGTAACATGTTATTTATAAACTTACACACAAACTTTATCATAATACATAAACATTCCTATTACACGCATGCTTATTTGATTACTTGATACTTTAAACTTGGGTTGAGGACATTATGTGTTAGACTTATCATTAACTTCGTACGAGCCAAACCATGACATATATAGCGCTATAGGATTAACGACCCGCCCGTAGACTTGTGGTTATGTCATGAGCATATTCCGTTTCATTATTGGTTTGATATGTTTGACACATGCCAATTTTATTGTTTATCTCGTATCAAGAGCTTGCCACATGGAATTGTTTAAACTTATCTTTTTATACGTATGTACCAAACTTGTATACTCGCCTTTGCTTTTGCATTGAACTTTATTTTAAACATGTTACAGGTTGAGGATGATGATGCTATGAAATGAAGTAGCGTTGATGCCTAGATATACATATAGACGTTTAGGTTTAATCGTTGTATCAATTTTGATTATGTTGTATTGTATTTCCCTTGAACTTGATGTTATTTGATTTCCTTGTAATGTTGACAAATGAATTATGAAATGAAATCGGTTTATTAAATATTGTCACAAATAGCGTTATGATGTCTCTAGCAATCTTCACACTTCGTCTCATCCCGATGTTTCCGCCATTGGTTGGGGTGTGACAGATTGGTATCAGAGCCATAACTATAGGGAATTAGGTAGAATTGCCATGCCTTTTACCTAGTCTATAGTTCTAGAGCCTTATTCTTATGTTTTGCTTGAACCACTTGCATGATACATTATTTACTCCTTATTTATTTGCTTTTGGCCTTTTAAACATATATGTCACTTTTGTGTTAATACTTGCTTTGTTTGTTAATACTTGTGGTATCATTCCATCCTTTATGTGCTACCCTTGAAATGTCTTTTACGTATTATTTCTTAAGATACTTATTACGCTTATACTTGTTATTATTATTTTAAAGATGCGTCTTTTACTCGTGTATACTAAAATCAAACCACTCGTAATACACAAACGAGACGACTTCACCAAAATAGGCGTGAAACCCACAATTTGGTGAATGACTCTCAATCCTTCTACTTTTCTTTTCTTATACGAAATTCACCACCAAGTTAGGAGTGAAATCCTCACCTCGATGGAGGAATTCAAATTTCGAATTCTAGTGGACCCTCGTCAAAGTGTTGAAATTAAATTTTGACCCGACGAGTACCAACCACACTTAGGATACTAAATCGCCAAGTTAGGGGTGAAACCCGCACCTTGTCGACTAGTTCCACTCCTTGATTTTCATTAATCCCGCCAAGTCTCGAAATTTCAATTGATTTGGGGACATGTAGTAACCGGAAGGGTAAATACCGTTAACCGACTTGTCGGCGAGAGTATTTCACCTATTAGGCCAAATCATGCTCCTCAAATTCGAAAGACTTTTCGACCACTTTGGTTAGTCAAAGTTCTGTTTTGGAACCATCCCAAATTTTAATCAAACATGTGTTTCTACTATTTATTTTATACGATGCAATCTTCCAAATTCGAATTTACTTTCGATATTTTCTTCTCACACACACATCATACTAAATCTTTTTCAAACATTTATACCTATGCATGATTTCAAAACGTCACTCAATTTTGTTTACATTCTTTATAACGCCAAAATGGAGACATATCATTGAGTTAGGAGTGATTTCCTTACCTTGACGATTAACTCCACTCCTTCTTTTCTTAAAACAGCCTCACCGACAAGTTAGGGGTGATTCCCTTACCTAGGTGATCGTTACCAAAACTTTACCTCAAAATGTCCTATTATGCAAATCCGATCATGTCTTATACCTAAGTCATTTATCATTTATCATTTATCGAAATACCTACCTATATTAAATTCAAAATACATTGTTTTATCAAACGTACTTCTTATCCTACAACCTACTTTCACTTACTCATATACACGAGATTCTTAAACATATCTTAAACGTTTTACTACACAAATTTCCAAACCTTACGAAATGCTACCTATCAATTTAATTGGTCCAATGAAACTCTTGCCCATGAACTTCATATTCTACTTAATCACTAAAACACGCTCACATTATATCGTCATACTAGAGAATTCCATTCTTAATCGAAACCAAACCAACCTTTCTCAATTACTTATAAGACCTTATAGATATTATAAGATCGTTTTACCAAAGACTATTTTCAACATCAACGAATCATTTGTCAAAACCCTTTGCAATGAACACTAAGACCTTTGCTAATTTCTTTTTCTAAGGATCAACGTTTTCACAAGAACCTCCTAAATTCAAAACTCCTTGTTTTGATGAAACGAACTTACTTTTCTTTTCGAAAACCTTTTCCTACACCTATTTTCAAAACACGTGGGCAAGAAGACTTCATGGGGACCGACCATCTTCGGATTACGTAAACTCTTTTTAAAAACAAAGGTAGCATTTCCATTCGTTACAAAATACGTTATGCATAACCAATGAGTACTTTATGTTCCTTTACATATACAAACTATATTCTATCCTTCAAATCATGCTCAGTCTAAATTTGATTTGATAAACTCAACGTTTCGTTTAAACAACTATACATGCATATCATCATACACGTTTTAGTCGTTTCATCGCGACAATTCCATTTATATCGTTCGTATTTACATGCACAACCTTTTGAGCACTTTTACATGCTTAAATTTTGTTATGTTTTCAATTAATACGATATACGCAATCATTAGTATTCGTACTCACACCCACACTCATATTCATAACTATGCATTTTATGCTTATACTTATAATCGTATTCATACTTATACTCATACGTTTCATATCTATGCTCATACTTTCATTCGTGAATCATACATTCGTACCCGTACGCGAGCGGAACCTGAGGGATTCGCTTACGTGGGTCCCATACATACATACATAAGCGTGGACTTGCTTACATACTACATTCTTATACATACACGTTCTCACTTTTCAAATTATGTATACCCTGATTCGTACACAACTAGTACAAGCTATGCGGATCATGCGACGATCAATATAATCGCGGGTGCACACGGGATTATAGTGATAGGTGTATGAGAACCCTAGAGTGTACTACTGTGTATGGTAAGACGCGGAACGTAACATGACACCGAATACGAAACGGACGGGATGTGGTCAAAGCATGGTGGATACGCCGCTGGTACTTCCTATATATAAATGTTTTCACCACGTTACCAAACTTTCGAAAGACGTGCCATGAGAAATTCGGTGTTTTGCAGACTTTTTTGGACCTAATACAAACTTCAAACAACTCACAAACGCATTATATCCGATTATCCACGGCGAGACTTCATTCTTAACATATCACCTTCGTCTATCCAATACTTATGCCCCTCTCATACTTGCATTCGTTTACTAAAAGGTCAACCGCTCACTTCGATACTCCTATTACTCTCCATCATTCTTTCCTTTTTTTACGAACCCCGTTCACAAACAAGTCTGTCTAAACGTTCGAATCCTAACTTATCACCTTACCTTAAAACTATCTTCCTATTCTTGTACTAACATGCTTAGTGGACCGTTATCCCTTTATTTGAAAGTACCAAACCTTCACGTTCCTTTCAATAAACCAGTTTTACAAATGTGTGATTTTTATACCATCCTTAAAACTTTCTATGCAAACTACCTCACTTTTATTGATTTCAAACCATTATATAAAGACCTACTTCGTAAATACAATACATTTGTAAAACAACTCCAAATTTAGCTATTCAAAATCGTTTTACCTATGCACATTTCACTCATGCTTATGCCTCAAAACCATTTTAGCCAAACAAATCCTTTTACAAACCTATTTTGCAATTTTCCCAAAATTTCGTACTTTTCAAAACGTTTCAAAAAATTTCCAAGTCTCAAATTTTTGTCAAAACTCTTTCAAGTCTACCTCTTGAATAAATTTCGGGACGAAATTTCCTAAAGGAGGGGAGACTGTAACGCCCCGCTTTTTCGTAACTTTCCTGAATTAGAAAGCGTCACTCGTACTTCTATTTTTGGAAGTCTTGTATTTCTGTATTCGTCGTTTTGTTGTAATCGTTCTTCGTTGTATGATTGAAAAAAAAATCCGAGACTTGGATCGTAGTAAAATTCACTATTTCTTACAATGATACCTTACATATTCATACATGCTTGAACGTCTTGATTCTTATTGATGACTTATTAAACTTACAATTACGTGCCATACACACTTAGTTATACTTTTAGAATACATAAAAAAACACCTTATATTACACTTACACGTTAAAACGAAACATACTTTAAAACATCAATATTCATACTTTAAAACGTGTTTAAACGCTTTTTAGACCATGTTATCATGTTAAATGCACTCTACACTTTATAAAACATGTTAATATATAAAATTCTCAACGAATAACCAACTGGTATCATTTAAACAAAAAAAAACAAGGGGCAGCAGCTTGCGATCAACAGCCCTTAATGGCTGATTTAGATTGTTTTTTATCCAATTCATTCACCTAACTTACATTTATTTTCATAAATGTATATTATACATGTTACACTTTACAAAGCACTCAGGTAAATGCTCTAGAACAAGGGAAATAACAACATTTAAGGCTGATTTTCAGCCCTTCTGTCGCAGCTTTTATGGCTGTTAAAGTTGTTTTTTTTTACTACCTAACTATCATTTATACTTAACCCACTTTAACCCCAACCCTTCCCCTATAAATACCATGTCTCCTCCAAGCTCTAAACACTTTACAAACACTTCTAATCACTCTCAAATCATCCAAAATCGTAGCATAATTCACAGATTCGAGCAGATTCTTCAAGCTTCACGAAAATGAGCATAACTTCTTCATTTCTTGTCCGATTTGGTCCATTCTTTTTCCTATGTGCTTGGATCGACCTTAGCTTCGATTCCATGGGTATTTCACAGAGAATAAGTCCCTGGAATTCCGGAAATATGGCTCCAAAGTTCACTGTTTTCATTCATTTTTACTAAACATTGTTTATACTTGTGCAAACTTGAGTTTAACTCACTCAAACCCACGTCCTTATGCACATAACCACTTGTATGGTTAGTTGGGCTTAAAAACGGGGCTAAGACATTCGAAATCAGAGGTGAAAACCTCATAAACTTTCTGTTTTGTTTGGGTTTTAACCCACAAGTAATGAACAAGCCTAATGCTTGATGTTTGTGTGATTATAGGACTAGCTTGGGCTATCCTACTTGTAAATCCACACATTACTTGATGATTTCCTTAGATTAGTTGTATTAATTCATTCTTTATTGTATGTTCATGACCCTCCTTGGTTGTTTTTACATCAAGTGTAGTGGTTAACACCTAGAGGTGCCTAAATGGAAGACTTGATCTTCCTACCTCCTACATGATTTCTATGACATTTAGAGGTACCTAAATGAATATTTTAATCTTCTACCTCATGCTTGAACTATTGGACATATTATTATAACCTAAATAATACATAAACATATTATTCAAATAATCGAATCTTTGATGATGAACTAGTGTTCATATGTCGAGGTACTAGATTACATCATACTAGACTATGATAACTTGTCACGATTCTAACGGAACCTTGTTCCATGAAACCATATAAACTCCTTGGAGTTACATAGTGTCAAGAACAAGTATCATATGTATTAGATGATCATTTTCACATGTTATTCTCATATGTTATTTTCATATTGTTTTATTCCGAATCTCGACTCTAAACATACTTGAACTTTAACCCTTATACATTCAACCTTCTAACCTCATCAACTTCATCACATTGGATAATCGGAAAGCATATGCAATATTGTGAGTATACTTGAACCCCTTTTTCGTTTACCACTTTGTGGGGTGTAACATGTTATTTATAAACTTACACACAAACTTTATCATAATACATAAACATTCCTATTACACGCATGCTTATTTGATTACTTGATACTTTAAACTTGGGTTGAGGACATTATGTGTTAGACTTATCATTAACTTCGTACGAGCCAAACCATGACATATATAGCGCTATAGGATTAACGACCCGCCCGTAGACTTGTGGTTATGTCATGAGCATATTCCGTTTCATTATTGGTTTGATATGTTTGACACATGCCAATTTTATTGTTTATCTCGTATCAAGAGCTTGCCACATGGAATTGTTTAAACTTATCTTTTTATACGTATGTACCAAACTTGTATACTCGCCTTTGCTTTTGCATTGAACTTTATTTTAAACATGTTACAGGTTGAGGATGATGATGCTATGAAATGAAGTAGCGTTGATGCCTAGATATACATATAGACGTTTAGGTTTAATCGTTGTATCAATTTTGATTATGTTGTATTGTATTTCCCTTGAACTTGATGTTATTTGATTTCCTTGTAATGTTGACAAATGAATTATGAAATGAAATCGGTTTATTAAATATTGTCACAAATAGCGTTATGATGTCTCTAGCAATCTTCACACTTCGTCTCATCCCGATGTTTCCGCCATTGGTTGGGGTGTGACAATGAGTGTCACAACCCCCGATCCCTGATCCCCGGGAACGGGCGGACGTAATCACAGAGTTTGGTGGTATCAGGTTTTTATTTAGTCTCGCAGCGGAATTTACATCAGGACCGTAGTTAGGAAATGTTTATCAGAGTAAAACCACCTTCTTTCATATTAATAATAACATGGGCAAAACCCAAGTTTCTTATTACAATACATTATAGGGATAAACCCTATTTTATTGAATTTAAAACATCGTTTATTAGGTAACTTTTATAGCCACATTTTCCCAAGCCTTCAGTGCTCTCCAGCTGGCTTTTTACTAATTGGCTTTCACATTGGGTTACCTGAAACATGTTTTAAAAATATTTGTTAGCGGAAAATACTGGTGAGTGAATCCCAGTTTAATCAAGTTTAAAGTCACAGTGAACAGTATTGAGAGCGATCACATTGTTTATGTCTACACAATTACTCCATTTGGTACTATCAATCCTGACTTGTGGGTCATATTACCCATTGGCTAACTCATTGTCCAATGGTAACGTATTGTCATCCCGACTTACTACTCGCAAGTAGTACAAATTTTGTATACAAAACCCCAACATACCGGCAGTAATTGAATAACTACAAAGACTCAATCACTGCTAATTTTCATAGTAAAACTTTTAAGGTTTGGTAAAACATTACCAAAAACATTTAATAAAAAGAGGATAACTCACATTGCTGTCTTAGGCTTTTCGTAAGGGTTTCCTGGCTATAATCTATAATTTATACAAATGTACATTGATTAGTACCATAACCCTTTGAAATTATTAATAATACCCTCCCCGAGACGGTATTCCAACAACTACGTCGGGCAAAACCACGACAGTTGTTACGGAACCCTAAATCAATCGGGCAGCGTAACTATTAGGAAACCGGGGTTATAATACTTACAATGGAGCAGAACCTCGCTAATTAGGGGTATAATACCCAAAATATTACTTTCAATATCAGAGATTTCGAGATTGAGAATGAAATGTGAGCGACGGAATTCGTAAACTGATGCCTTCTATTTATACTTGTGAAATTGGGTTCTGTCGCGGCCCGCGTGAAAGACAAGCAGGGCTTACGCGGACCACGTCAAAGCGAGTCAACGGACTAGCTTAGCTGAGTCGTTGAGTAGGTCCGCCACGATGTCGACACGTGTCGGCCTCTGGTGCAATCGCGTGTACAGGTCTCTCGCGGCCCGCGTTGATGTAAGCTTAAGTTAAAGCGGCCCGCATGAACTAAAGAAGTCAGCGGAGTCCAATCTAGTCTTAATACGGCCCGCGTGAGCTTGAGGTGGGATCCTACGCGGCCCGCCTCAGCTCTAAATTCAGATTTTTATTTTATTTCATAAATTATAACATAATTTAAGCTTGGTTTTAGCATACGGGGTATAATATAAAACATATTGAGACATTTTATAGTATATTTAGAGAGTCGGAAATATTATGAGGGTTTTAGTTTTACCGAGGGTTGTTACATTCTCCCCACCTTGTTTAGAGCTCGTCCTCGAGATCTACTGAAATAAGTGTGGATATTTCCTTTTCATTTCTGATTCGAGTTCCCATGTATACTCAGGTCCTCTTTTGGAATCCCACTTCACTTTGACTAGAACTAGTCTTTTATGTTTGAGATTCTTGATTTTCCTGTCTTCAATTTGTAGAGGTCTTTCTACAAATTTGAGTTGTTCATTTACCTTTATGTCCTTAAGAGGCACTATTAGTGATTCATCAGCTAAACACTTTTTAAGATTAGATACATGAAACACATCATGTATTCCTACCATTTCCTCTGGCAATTGTAGCTGATAGGCTACAGGTCCTATTCTTCTAATAATCTTAAAAGGTCCAACATACCTGGGACTTAACTTCCCTCGTTTGATGAATCTTACCACTCCTTTCAAGGAGAGACTTTTAACAACACTTTATCTCCTACTTGAAATTCTAACGGCTTGCATCGGTTATCAGCATAACTCTTTTGTCGATCACGTGTAGCTTTCAGTCGTTCCTTGACTTGAATAATTTTGTCAGTTGTTTCTTGCACTATCTCAGGTCCAGATAATTGTTGTTCCCCAATTTCTGCCCAACAGACTGGGTTCGACACTTTCTTCCATAAAGTGCTTCAAATGGTGCAGCATTGATACTTGTGTGATAACTATTATTATAAGAAAATTCTATTAAAGGTAAGTGTTCATCCCAATTACCTCCAAAATCAATTACACAAGCTCTAAGCATATCTTCCATTGTCTGGATTGTTCTTTCACTTTGTCCATCTGTTTGTGGATGATAAGCCGTACTTAGCTTTAACTTGGTTCCCATTGCCTTTTGGAAACTTGACCAAAAACGAGAGGTAAATCTACTATCTCTATCAGAAACAATTGATAAAGGAATGCCATGTAAAGAAACAATTTCATTTACATACAATCTAGCTAATTGTTCCATGCTAATTGTTTCCTTCATTGGTAGAAAATGAGCTGACTTAGTTAGTCTATCTACAATCACCCAGATTGTATTATTTCCTTTCCTAGTTTTGGGTAATTTAGTAACAAAATCCATTGTTATTAATTCCCATTTCCAAACTGGCATTTCTAATTGTTGTAACAAACCTGAGGGGTTCTGATGTTCAGCTTTAACTTTTGAACAAGTGAAACATTTAGAAACATAGGTTGCTATGTCCTTTTTCATTCCTATCCACCAGAAATTTTTCCTTAAATCCTGGTACATTTTATCACTTCCTGGATGCATTGTATACTTAGATTTATGGGCTTCTTCTAATATACAATTACGTAGATTTCTTAATTTAGGTATCCATATTCTCTTTTCATGGAATCTCCATATCCCATCTATTCCTTGTTTTAATTCTTTTAACATACCTTTTAATTTTTCAGAATCATCCTTGATTACTGATTCTTGTGCTTTTCTTATTTGATCATTTAAATCTACTTGCAGATTAAATTTAAGAGAACGTACCCTTTTTGGCTTTTCATGATACTTGCGGCTTAAAGCATCTGCCACTACATTTGCTTTTCCTTCATGATACTGGATATCACAATCATAGTCACTAAGAAATTCCATCCAACGTCTTTGTCTCATATTCAATTCTTTCTGCCCGAAAACATACCTTAAACTTTTATGATCAGTGAATATGGTAAACTTACTACCATAAAGGTAATGTCTCCAAATCTTAAGAGCAAAAATTATAGCTCCTAATTCTAAATCATGGGTTGAATAATTCTCTTCATGATTCTTAAGTTGTCTAGATGCATAAGCTATAACTTTCTGACGTTGCATCAATACACATCCATAACCTAATTTAGAAGCATCACAATAGACTACAAAGTCTTCAGTTCCTTCTGGTAATGCTAATATAGGTGTATGGGTCAATCTTTGCTTAAGAATTCTAAAGGCTTCCTCTTGTTTTAATCCCCATTCAAACTTAACAGATTTACAGGTTAACTTAGTCAAAGGAATGGCTATTCTAGAAAAATCTTGAATAAATCTTCTATAATAACCGGCCAATCCTAAGAAACTTCTAACCTCAGTTGGTGATTCAGGGGTTTTCCATTTGGTAATTGCCTCGATTTTTGTTGGATCTACATGAATTCCTTCATGATTGACTAAGTGTCCAAGGAATTGTACTTGTTCTAACCAAAATTCGCACTTAGAAAACTTAGCATAAAGCTTTTCTTTTCTTAACAAACTTAAAAGTATGTGCAAATGTCTTGCATGATCTTCTTTATTCTTAGAATAAATTAGAATATCATCTATGAATACAATTATGAATTTATCCAAATATGGCTTACATATTCGGTTCATCATGTCCATAAATGCAGCTGGGGCATTGGTTAAACCAAATGGCATGACAGTAAATTCATAATGGCCATACCTTGTTCTAAATGCGGTCTTAGGAATATCCTCTTCCTGTACCTTTAATTGATGATATCCTGACCTTAAATCGATCTTAGAGAAAAATCTAGCTCCTTGCAATTGATCAAACAAATCATCGATTCTCGGTAATGGGTACCAATTCTTAATTGTGATCTTGTTTAATTCACGGTAATCAATGCACATACGCATTGATCCGTCCTTCTTTTTAACAAACAATATCGGCGCTCCCCATGGCGATGAACTTGGTTGTATAAATCCTTTTTCTAACAATTCGTCTAGTTGTTTCTTCAATTCTTGCATTTCTGCAGGTGCCAAACGGTAAGGTGCTTTGGCAATTGGTGATGTTCCTGGTAATAGGTGAATTCTGAATTCAACTTCTCTGTCTGGAGGTAGTCCTGGTAATTCTTCTGGAAAGACATCTGAAAACTGAGATACTACTGGAATATCTTTTAGTTCTTTCCCTTTAGTGTTAGTGATAATAGAAATCAAATACACTATAGAACCTTTTCTCATACAACTTGCAGTTTTCATTGCAGAAATGAATTTAGTAGATCTAAAGGGCTTATCTCCTTTAATTGTGATCGTTTTACCTTTTGGTGATTTTACTTGGATTAACTTTTGATCACATAAAATACTAGCTTTATTGGCTATTAACCAATCCATTCCTAGAACAACATCAAATCCTACCAGATTCATGGGATAAAGATTTGCACTAAATTTCTGATTTGAAATTTCTATGCTTGCTCCCTGCAATATTTCAGAAATTCTAATAGTTTCTCCATTAGCTGTCTCTACTACGCATTCTAGTGGTAGTTTAGTTAATGACTGATTTAGAAATTTGCAAAACGATGTATTAATAAAACTTTGGTTTGCACCAGAGTCAAATAATACTTTAGCAAAAACATCATTAACTAAAAACGTACCAGCTATAACGTCTGGGATTATCTTGGCTTCTTCTGCAGTCAGAACAAATGCTCTAGCATTTCTAGTATTCTTGTTATCTGTGGCTGGAGCTAATTTTGGACAGTTTGGCCTGATATGCCCTTTTTCTCCACAGTTGTAGCATAATCCATTACTGGTTTTCTTCCTGCAATTTTCTTCCTTGTGTCCTGGCATCTTACAATGATTGCAGAGAATGGAGCATTTTCCCGAATGCTTTTTCTTGCAGACCTTGCAGTATGTTGCAGAGGTAGAACCCATATTCCTACGATTGAAATTTCCAGAACGGAATTCCTGTGTAAGCCTTTGGGTTAAGTTCCTCTTCTGATCTTCTTCTCTAGTACGAACTAACTCGTCGGTCAATGTATTTGCTAGTTCTACAACTTCTTCTATTGTTTGAGGTCTAGCTGCTTTGACTACATGTCTAATTTCCCCAATTAATCCCCAAATATAACGGGAGATTAACACTGGTTCTGGTGAAGCAAGAGTTGGCACTATCCTAGCATATTCGAAAAATAGCTTTGTGTACCCTTTGCTATCTACACCAGTCATCCTAAGGTTTAGGAATTTGTTTGCTATCTGTTCTTTTTCATTGGGTGGGCAGAATTTCCTTTCTACCTTGTTTTTAAATTCTTCCCATTCCATATTATAGGTTTGATCACTTCCTCTTGTCTGGAGGATAGTGTTCCACCATTCCAGTGCTGCATTCTTAAACAGATTAGAAGCAAACAATATCTTATCTTCTTCAGCACACTTACTTATCCTTAAGACTGCCTCCGTCTTTTCTATCCAGCGTAAGGTTGCAATGGCCCCTTCATTGCCCGAGAATTCCATTGGTTTACAAGACCAGAATTCTTTATAAGAACAACCGTTAGGCACGGTTCTTCTTCTTTTAGGAATAGGCATTTGAAGTACAGGTCCATTGTTCACGCTGTTTTCTGGTTCAAGTGGTCGCTTACTGCTATGCCTACTTTTATTATCAGCATCCTTAACCGTTTGAAGTATAAATGGCATTGCATCTATAATTCCTTGTGCTACTATATGTTGGATAGCACTATTGTCCACTTGATTTCCATTGTTATTGTTGTTTGGGTTCTCATTATTCAGATTATCGTCATTCTGAATATTATCATTCTGGATTTCCGGGTTATTATCCAAATTGACTTGATTTTCTTGGTCGGCCATCTGAATTTTAAACATTTATCCCATATTAATATCACGACTAATATATTAATATAATTAATCACATGACACGCAGTTTTGTCAAAAGCGTAGATCATTGCTACTTTTACTCTTTTCATATACTTATGCGTCTAATACACACTAGTACAGAAATGAAATTACAATACCAACAGAAATAAAATAATAATATGCATCCGTACACACATATCTTATTTTATTTTATTATATTATTATTACTACTGCTTCCTCCAATCTAACATTCGTGGATATGGATTTATCCAGAAATCCATATTGCGCTCATCGTATTTCCATACGAGACGCTCTCCCACCTGGCGCATCCTCTCACTACTTTCTAAGATTTCCTCCCCGAAAGTCCTAAGTTCTTGCACGTTTTCTGCACTCATTGGGGGTGCAGGTTCTCGGACTGGGTTTGGAATCTGGGGTGCATTTTCCTGAAATTGGTAAGGATCCTCTAATATCTCCCTAATATAATCATCTTGATAATAGGGATCTAAAGGGTCCATACCTGGGTAAGCTTCTATGTTCTGTATGGGTGGATAATCCTGGATAGGGTAACGTTGCACAAAGTCTCTATTGTCGTCCCACCAGGGGTCATAATTCGGGTCTATGGGATTTGGTGCAGGCACTCTAGGGATTTCTTCTGGGTTAAAGTTGTACATTTCTTCTTGGTTTTCCTGATTTTCTATTTCCATGGGTTGTTCTGGGTTTTGTGGTTGTGGGGCTACTAGTTGTTCCAGACCTGGGTCAGCAGCAGTCGTAGCTAAGATATGGAAATTAGCTAGGCTTCTATTAAGTATTTCTTGAGTTTGGGCATCTGTCTCTCTCTTAATAGCTGCTAAAGCCCTTTGCTGTTGCAATTTCCTCATTCTTTTCCTACGAGCAAAAGCTTCTTTACTGAACCATCCTCGTTTCTTAGTAGGAAATGGTTCTTCAGATTGAGCTCTAAAAGCAAATATCCCGTCTTCCTGATCAGCAACATACCCCGAGAGGGCAGGCTGTGATGATGTACCTTCACTCCTAGGTGAATCAGCTAACTGACGATTCACGTCTGATGGCCCTTGATCACTCATACTGAAAACTAACAAATAGTCAAATAACACATAACACATAATTACAGTTATGCATATATTTCCTTATTTTATTTCCTAACATTAATTCAAAATTTAAGTGTCAGCAGAACACTTCTTTGGCTTAGACCAGTGGCTAGGCTCTGATACCACCTTCTGTCACAACCCCCGATCCCTGATCCCCGGGAACGGGCGGACGTGATCACAGAGTTTGGTGGTATCAGGTTTTTATTTAGTCTCGCAGCGGAATTTACATCAGGACCGTAGTTAGGAAATGTTTATCAGAGTAAAACCACCTTCTTTCATATTAATAATAACATGGGCAAAACCCAAGTTTCTTATTACAATACATTATAGGGATAAACCCTATTTTATTGAATTTAAAACATCGTTTATTAGGTAACTTTTATAGCCACATTTTCCCAAGCCTTCAGTGCTCTCCAGCTGGCTTTTTACTAATTGGCTTTCACATTGGGTTACCTGAAACATGTTTTAAAAATATTTGTCAGCGGAAAATACTGGTGAGTGAATCCCAGTTTAATCAAGTTTAAAGTCACAGTGAACAGTATTGAGAGCGATCACATTGTTTATGTCTACACAATTACTCCATTTGGTACTATCAATCCTGACTTGTGGGTCATATTACCCATTGGCTAACTCATTGTCCAATGGTAACGTATTGTCATCCCGACTTACTACTCGCAAGTAGTACAAATTTTGTATACAAAACCCCAACATACCGGCAGTAATTGAATAACTACAAAGACTCAATCACTGCTAATTTTCATAGTAAAACTTTTAAGGTTTGGTAAAACATTACCAAAAACATTTAATAAAAAGAGGATAACTCACATTGCTGTCTTAGGCTTTTCGTAAGGGTTTCCTGGCTATAATCTATAATTTATACAAATGTACATTGATTAGTACCATAACCCTTTGAAATTATTAATAATACCCTCCCCGAGACGGTATTCCAACAACTACGTCGGGCAAAACCACGACAGTTGTTACGGAACCCTAAATCAATCGGGCAGCGTAACTATTAGGAAACCGGGGTTATAATACTTACAATGGAGCAGAACCTCGCTAATTAGGGGTATAATACCCAAAATATTACTTTCAATATCAGAGATTTCGAGATTGAGAATGAAATGTGAGCGACGGAATTCGTAAACTGATGCCTTCTATTTATACTTGTGAAATTGGGTTCTGTCGCGGCCCGCGTGAAAGACAAGCAGGGCTTACGCGGACCACGTCAAAGCGAGTCAACGGACTAGCTTAGCTGAGTCGTTGAGTAGGTCCGCCACGATGTCGACACGTGTCGGCCTCTGGTGCAATCGCGTGTACAGGTCTCTCGCGGCCCGCGTTGATGTAAGATTAAGTTAAAGCGGCCCGCATGAACTAAAGAAGTCAGCGGAGTCCAATCTAGTCTTAATACGGCCCGCGTGAGCTTGAGGTGGGATCCTACGCGGCCCGCCTCAGCTCTAAATTCAGATTTTTATTTTATTTCATAAATTATAACATAATTTAAGCTTGGTTTTAGCATACGGGGTATAATATAAAACATATTGAGACATTTTATAGTATATTTAGAGAGTCGGAAATATTATGAGGGTTTTAGTTTTACCGAGGGTTGTTACAATGAGCATCAAGCATCAATAATGTAATGAAGAATCAAGTATCAAGAATATTATATCGTTCAAAATGTGAATCGTTAGTAGGAATTTGCACATAAGTCTAACATGAATAACATGAATATGACAAAATAGTTTTGTTTTCATTATGAACACTAGTCTCGGATTACAAATTGAAATGAAATAGATACAACGAGAGTACAAGTGTCTCAAAATAGAAAGTATAACAAGACTTGCTAAAATAAGAAAGATACAAAAAAATGCGAAGCGTTACATTTCTCTTGTGTTGTGATTCTGTTTCTCGTGCTTAATCCGAACATCCAGGTGCTTTTAGTGTTTATATCATTTGGGATTACATAAACAACACTTGTTGTTTGATCCTTACAAGAATCTTCATCTTCATCTTTTGATTTTCTTAACTTTCACTCATGCAAACACCTAATCAATAGGTATTTGGGTGTTAACAATCAAACCACTGTGATCCGGATAGTATTTGGGACTCACAATTAATGATATTAGAAAGGGGAAATATGTAAAATATTCATTTAATTAGTTTATTAAGGGTAAAATAGTCACTCAATTCAATATGAGTACTTTTAATGAAAAGAGGAAATATGTATGAATATTATGATTGGGTAAATATATAATAAGCCAGCTTAGGAAAGAGAAATATGTAAAAAAACCCAAAATTTTATGTATACTAGAACGTTAAGACTATGTGTTGTGGGACATGAAGGGCCCGCCACCTCACTCTTTCACACCCCCACACCGTTACACCATCGCCAAAAAGGGGTGCTAGATAAGGGAGGTGGTGCCATTTGCAAAACAACTCACACATTTTTCATTATGTTTCTTTTATTTAAATTTTAGTTAAAACCACTACACCCATGTGAAATGGTGGTTTGGTTAAAGGCCCACATGACGTGTAGTTAAAACCACCATACATACTCTAAAACACACTCATCAATTCTTGACACAATCATCATTTTCTATCGGCAACTGATTACTCTCAACTATCCAATATCACTATGAACGTCATCATGCATCCTAAAGAGACTGAACCCACAAATATACTTGAAAATATGAAATCTACATGATCTAATCCAATTGATTGTCTTACCCAATTTAACAAATGACCACACAACTTGTTTAACCTAAAGGCTTTGCGGGTCCTGAAGAAACACAGAACTGATCTTAGGTTTAATTAGTTTGGTTTATGTTCCTCTCATAGTGATTAATCTTCTCTTAAACTTTCTGAGCTTCGGTTTGGGCTTGATGATCCTGCAAAACAGAACACCGTTAGCTCGTTAAGAGGGAATACGGGGGTTTCCCTCTTAACCTGGCTCCGGCGTGAGAATAAGTATCTGCTTTGAGGAGATAATGGTGTGTTAAGAGTGAGAGTAGAGAGAATAGAATGTTTAACCTGTGAACTGAGATCTTTATTTATAGCTGGAGAGGTGTAAGAGGAGATGGGCTGATGGGCCTTGGGCCGGAAGGCGACAACATAGAAGATATGCTCTTTGTCTCACTGGTGTCGACCGTTAGTGTCTTCTAGATGATCTTCGGTGCTGGCGCACCTTGATTGGAGCCACGTGTCTTAGTTGTCGGCCTTGTTGTCCCTCTGCCATCAGCAGGTAAGTGGAGATCATGGGGCAGGTGTCGCTGCCCCCTGATTGGTGCCACATAGGCGTCCTTGTGTATTTTCTGTCTCCTGCACGTCGGACGATCGTGGAGCACGATAGAGCACAGGCTGGAGGACGCTGATTGGCTTGCCATTTTGCCACTAGTACCTTTAGCACCTTCTGCAGTGACCTTGCTCTTTGACTCCTGCGCGACCCTTGCTGAGCTCGTAGTAGCCCGCGCGGGCTTGCAGGAGGTGAAGGTCTTTGTTCAGAATATCAAGTATAGAAACAACGGTTATCTCTTGGTTTTACCTCGCGTGAGACGATGTTATGCTTGATCATCCCGCGCGGGGTCTAAAGATTGATCACTAAAGTGATTAAGGAGTATGGTCCAAAGCGCGACCAGAATGGTCTGCGCGGCATATTTGGGACCATACCCCTTCAAGTCCCCCTAGTCCAGTGCTGCTTCATGCACGAAGTGAGTGGTTGGAGCTCTGGACTTAATAGAAAAGGAAGTGTTGGGCTAAAGAAAATGCGTGCTAGCTCTTGGTGAGTCGCGCGCGTGTAACTGTTTGTCAGCTACTACGACGCGACTACCAGATTCGTATGTTGAAACTTTTCTGCTTTTGAATGTAAGCATGCATGTGCATTGAGTGTTTGTGGATGTTGCGTGGCTTGAGTAACTTCTTGATGTGTGCAAAATGCAACATATAAATTACATCAATTGTGGCATAAAACTAACCCTTTTTTAGTACTAATGTTGAAAAAAGTATGCTTTTGTCTTCCTTTTGTATTTTCAGGATTAAATGAGCTCAAATTAACAAAAGAAGCAAAAGGCAGCTAAATCTAACATAAATACAAGAAAAGGAACAAACGTGGCATGCCCGACCTCCCCGAAAGCATCTTCCCATGCAAAACAAGAGAGCAGAAGGCTGAACACGCCCCGTGTTCAGTGAACACGGGGGCGTGCTCAGGTGTCAGCATAAAAGACAAAGTTGTAGAAGCTTCCATCGCCCACCACGGGGCCGTGCTCAGCGGACACGGGGTCGTGGTCAATTATAAGATTCGCAGAATCTAGGCAAATCTTGATAGTACAGATATGCTTCTGCACACGGGGTCGTGCTCAGCGGACACGGGGCCGTGGTCAACTAATGCAGACAAAAGCAATTAATGAAGACAGAGAAAAGGATGGACACGGGGCCGTGCCCAGCGGACACGGGGCCGTGCCCGAGCTTCTGTTCAGCCTATAAATAGGAGTACTTAGTTCAAGCTCAAACCATCCCTTGGCACACCACCTCTCTCACACTTCACCCACCACCCACCACCACCATAACACCATCATCCACCACCATCATCCATTGTCCATCATAGAGTGTGTGAGTCGTCTCGGGATCCAAGATTGATCGTAAGAGTTCTTGACAATCAAGGCCATGTTTGCCTAAGTCTCTTACATCACTTGGTGAAGACAAAGTGTCTAGTGTAATACTTTTTATTTTTAATCTTTTTGCACTTTTTAATTGGTTATGTATTAATGACTTTAATTACTAGTTTCTTATGTTGAAGGTGATTCTTTCTTATCGTTTGTCCGTGGTGTCTTGGCATTATTTTACTGTCTATATAAAATAAAAGATTTTCACCATTCATATCTCCACGGTCTATATGGAGGTATGTTGGCTACCTGGTCGGGGGTTAAGGGAACGGTTTGGTAAGAGTCTTGCCATTGTTCAGTGTATAGATCCTGCAAAGGACCTGGGTCAAATTTAGTAGGACCTCCTTCAATACTTAATGGTATTGGATGGCGGGGGTCCAAACTCTTTGATCCCCTCATAAGTTAAACTACTATTAAAACTTTAACCCGGCCACTTAGGACTGTATCCCTGCTGACTCAGACTACTTAGCCGAGGGTAACGTCGCCTTCAAAAGAGGGGCCTACCACATTATGCATTAATGACTTAATTAATTATCTTTCAATAATCCAACCCTTTAGGATTGTATCCCTGCTGACTCAAACTACTGGGTTGAGGGTAACGTCACCTTCAAAAGAGGGGCCTACTACAATAACTAAGATAATCTCTTAAATAGTGCAAAAGTGCGGAAATAATCAAAGGTTACACTATACACGAGTCAGAGCCAAGTGATTCATCTTGTCTATCTGTTTTTATTTTTATTTTTATTTTTCAGCATTTTAGTTAGTTTTTATTTTCTTAGTTTAAAACATTTTTCTAAACTTTTGATTTGATTAGACGTTGAGGATAAACCGGTACTAAAAGCTCTTGTGTCCTTGGACGACCTCGGTATCTTACCAACGCTATACTACGCTCACGATGGGTGCACTTGCCCATATGTGTGTTTAGTGTTAGTAAATATCGTGTTTTATAAATTTAAAACTTGGCTAAAGAAAGTGTAAAAGGGCTTAAAATATACTTAAACTTATATACACACTTCACACGCATCAAGTTTTTGGCGTCGTTGCCGGGGACACAAGGATTTTAAGAAAGCTTAAAATCGACGGCCTAATCAGTTTTTCAAAACCTTTTTAAAACGCGCGCACATTTTTCTGCATTTTAGTTTAGTTTTGCATTTACAGTAACCTAAACACGGGCCATGCTCATTGAACACGGGGTCGTGCTGCACATTTTTCATAAAACACCCAGTAGCAGAAGCTGAACATGGGGCCGTGCTCACTGAACACGCCCCCGTGCTCAACGAAATCAGTAACTTTAATTAAAACACCCAGATACAGATTCTGTACACGGGGCCGTGTCCATTGAACACGGGGCCGTGTCCAGCCTCTGTTTTCGTTTTTATTTTTGTTTTTTGATCTCGAGACTTGGTTGTGGTCTGCTGAGTGATTCTTATGGATCAATACTCAGGAGGTTACAACTACACCTATGAGGAGGATGATTATAGGCAATGTTGTAGAAGGCGCTAGGCGCTAGTCGGGCGGTGAGGTACCGCCTAGGGATTAATCGGGATTAATAGGGATTAATCGGGATTAATCGGATTGGACTTTTATATATAATTTTACATTATTTTATAAATATGTAGTTAATTTTATACTTTTTATATATAATTTTACAAGTTTAGGAACCATATGTAAACTAGGGCAAGATAGAGGGGCTAAATATCAAAATACCCAAACTTAATATACCCTAATACCCACCCACGTTCTCCATAAGCCGCCTCTGCCTCTTCCTCTTCTCCTTCGATTCATCAGACACAACACATACCATAAGCCGCTCATCTCTAGCAGTAATATCTTCAACGACGATCAATGCTCAAGGTAAGAACTCGTTCTAATTTGACTGTACTGTTCCGATTTCATCTCATTTTGATCCAATTTTGACCTCATACTTAACCGACTAGGCCCGATTTTAAGCGATTTTTGACCGATTTTTACGAGTTTGACCGATTTTGACCATTACCGCCTAATTTGGCCGATTTGGCTATTTCTGGGCGATGACCCACCGATGAGCGCCTAGGCGCCGATTAATCGGCCGCCTAGGCCGATTTCTGCAACATTGATTATAGGAATACTTATTGCACTAATTGTGGTGACCCGCACTCGGTTCAATATTGTAACTTATATCAACCGTCCACTTCATACACCTACTATGAGGAGCCCAGGTACGAGCCATCAACTTCATACACATCCTATGAAGACCAAAGGTATGCACCTCCTCACTCATACTCATATTTTGATGAACCAAGGTATGAACCTTCTTACTCATACTTTGAGGAACCAAGATATGAGCCACCACCTTCTTATGCGTATTATGAGGAACCATGGCGTGAACAACCCACCTCATATGAGTATTATGAAGAACAAAATTACGACCCTTATCCATCATATGCTTACAATGAAGAACAATGGTGTGAACCATCTACTTCATATGGGTATTATGAGGAACAAAGGATCGAACAACCGAATTCAAGCTTTGAAAATCCCGATCCTTTTTCTATAACCGAAGTGACCGATAGGATATTAGAACACCTTAGAGTTATCGATCGCTATATAAAAGAATCTCGCGCAAGGGAAGAGGAGTCCCGCGCAAGAGAACAATTAATTAAATAAGAGATAACTGAAAGTGTAAAAATGGAAGAACAAATAAGTGAAGAACCGACACATGAGTTAAACAACGAAAAAGGTGAGTATGTCAATGTTAAAATTCAAGAAGAGTCTAATTTTGAAGAAATTAATCTCTTGTCACCTTCTTTTGAAAATCATTGTTTAGTACCCACTCATGCTAAGTTTTTAAAAGAGTTAAACACTAACACTAAAATTGACGAAACGGTAAGTGTTCAGTTAACTATTGATCAAACCTCACTAATAAAAGAAGACCCATTTGAAATTAACATTACACCGGTTCCATGTTTCTTTCAAAATTCATTTATTAGTAATGTCACAATCGATAAAGATCTTTGTGTTAACATAATGCCTAACTACATTTTCGAAAAATTAAGTATTAGTGATTTTTCTCCACTTCAAATACCCATTTTTCTATCCAATCGGAAGGTAATAAAATCAATCGGTGTAGTTGAGGATGTCTTGGTTCAAACAAATTAAATGGTAGTTCCCACCGACTTTGTCATCCTCGATGACGCTCCTCTAGTGTTGGGACGACCATTTGTAAAAACTCACGAAGCTTTGAAAAACCGGAAGTTCAACAATCTACCTCTTCAATTAGGGGCATTTAAAAAAAGTGTCGATCTTGAGCAGTCAATGAAATATCCATTTGGCAATAATGACCCCCTAATTGAAGATGAAGATGAACCACCCGATACAAGTGAAAAGTTTGACCACTTTGTTGAAGAAGAGGTCGCCATAGAACAAACTTTTAAAGTTCTTGATTAAAATGAGCAACCAAATATGGAGTCTCCTAAAGACCCACCTCTTGAGCTCAAAGAACTTCCAAAAGGTTTGGAATATGCTTTTCTAGACAAAGATGGTAAATTACCTGTAATTATTTCGTCTAAATTAGATAGTTTAGAAAAAGAAAAATTAATTAGTCTTTTGAAAAAACATAAAAATGCGATTGCTTGGAAACTTGTAGACATAAAAGGAACAAGTCCTTCCATGTGCACGCACAAAATTTTAATGAATGATGATTACAAATCGGTAATACAACCACAACGTCGAGTAAATCCAAATGTTCAAGAAGTGGTTAAAAACGAAGTCATCAAATTACTTGACGCCGGACTTATTTATCCTATCTCCGATAGTCCTTGGGTAAGTCCCGTCTAAGTTGTTCCAAAGAAAGGGGGTATGACGGTAATAACTAATGAAAAGAGTGAACTAATCCCAACGAGAATCGTCACAGGATGGAGAGTATGTATAGATTATAGACGATTAAATGAAGCGACAAGAAAAGATCACTTTCCTTTACCCTTCATTGATCAAATGTTAGAAAGATTATCCGGTCATAAATTTTATTGTTTCTTGGATGGTTTTTCAGGTTACTTTCAAATCCCGATAGCACCCGAAGACCAAGAAAAGACAACCTTCACATGCCCCTATGGAACTTTTGCTTATCGACGCATGCCGTTTGGTCTATGTAATGCCCCCGCAACATTCCAACGTTGCATGGTAGCCATCTTCCACGACATGATAGAAAAGACAATGGAAGTCTTCATGGACGACTTTTCTATCTTTGGGGATTCATACGACCAATGCCTCGATAACCTTGAACGAATGCTATCCCGATGTGAGGAAACTAACCTCGCCCTTAACTGGGAAAAATGCCATTTCATGGTAACGGAGGGTATAGTACTCGGTCACAAAATCTCAAGCGAAGGAATGGAGGTGGATCGAGCCAAAATAGATACCATTTCTCGCCTACCACCCCCATCCTCCGTTAGAGCTATCAGAAGTTTCCTAGGGCATGCCGGATTTTATAGGCGGTTTATCAAAGACTTTTCTAAAATCTCAAGGCCTCTAACAAAATTACTTGAAAAAGATGCTCCTTTCATCTTTGACAAGGATTGCAATCAAGCATTTCTAACTTTAAAGGAAATGCTAGTCAATGCACCTATCATGATAGCGCCTGATTGGAAATTTCCTTTCGAAATCATGTGTGATGCCAGTGACTTTGCAGTTGGAGCTGTCTTAGGACAAAGAAAAGAAAAGCATTTTCACCCAATTTATTATGCTAGTAAAACACTTAACGATGCACAAGAAAATTACACAACAACTGAAAAAGAATTACTAGCTGTGGTATTTGCTTTTGATAAATTTTGTTCTTATCTTGTTCTTTCTACAACTATAGTCTATACAAATCATGCTGCCATTCGCTATCTCTTCAAAAAGCAGGACGCAAAACCACGTTTGATTCGGTGGATTCTACTCCTCCAAGAATTTGATATTGAAATCAAAGATAAAAGAGGAGCAGAAAACACCGCAGCAGATCGTCTTTCTCGCTTAGAAGACCCAGCTTTGGAGGCAACCAGGGACGAGCAAATCAACGAAAAATTTCCAACGGAGTCCCTAGAAATGGTGGAATACAAGGAAGAACCATGGTACGCCGACGATGCTAACTACCTAGCTAGCGGTATAGTCGCTAAGGGTTGGCCACATCATCAAAGAAAAAAATTCTTTGCCAATGTGAAACATTATTTTTGGGAAGATCCATATCTTTTCAAAATGTGTGCCGACCAACTCATCCGACGATGCGTACATGGTAGTGAAGCACGAAGAATTCTCCGCCATTGTCACGAAGGTCCATATGGAGGACATCATGGTGCCGCGAGTACCGCACAAAAGGTATTTGATTTAGGATTTTATTGGCCAACCATTTACAAAGACGCCCAAGGTCTTGTCAAGACTTGTGATGCTTGCCAAAGAACAGATAATATTTCTTCCAAAAACGAAATGCCACAAAATGGCATTCTTGTTTGTGAAATTTTTGATGTGTGGGGACTCGACTTTATGGGACCTTTCCCACCGTCGAAAGGAAACAAATATATACTTGTGGCAGTAGACTACTTGTCTAAATGGGCCGAGGCCGAGGCACTTCCAACAAATGATGGAAGAGTCATGGTAAGATTTCTGAAAAAATTATTCTCTCGTTTTGGCACACCTAAAGCATTAATTAGTGATAGAGGTACCCATTTTTGCAACCATCAACTTGAATTTTTTTAACAAGATATGGGGTCTATCACCGGGTCTCAACAGCATATCACCCTCAAACAAACGGACAAGCTGAAGTGACTAATAGAGGTTTAAAACGAATACTCGAAAAAACCGTAGGGTTAAATAGAAAAGAATGGGCATATAAATTAGATGATGCTTTATGGGCTTTTCGAACTGCTTATAAAACAACAATAGGTACAACCCCATATAAGCTAGTCTATGGAAAAAGCTGTCACTTGCCAGTAGAAATTGCACACAAAGCCTACTGGGCAATTAAAAATGTAAACTTAGATTTAGAATTTGCTGGTAAAAATCGATTTTGTCAATTAAATGAATTAGACGAGCTTAGGAATTATGCATACTCAAACTCAGAAATTTACAAGGAAAGAATGAAAAACTTGCATGACAAACATATTAAACCTAATGAATTTCGAGTGGGAGATCTAGTTCTTTTGTTTAATTCACGACTTCGATTGTTTCCTGGTAAACTAAAGTCTAGGTGGTCAGGACCTTTTTCCATCACCAATATTTTCCCACACGGTGCGGTAGAAATTAAATCTCGGAATGGACCTCCATTCAAAGTCAATGGCCAACGGCTGAAACTCTATCAAGGATTTATTGAGGATGAAGAGGAAGAAATCTCGCTTCAAACGGTTGATGAGTAAAGGCAACAACATCATACCTGGTAAGTTACGAATGATTGGAACGACATCTAAATCGGTAAGTCTTCTAAACCAAACTTTTTGGAAACAAGGGCACTCACACGAGCACTATAAAAAAAATTCAAAACTTTGCTCGGCACGGGGCCGTGTCCGCGCTACTGTCGGGATATATTCCCCTTTTCATAACAGTTACTTCATTCCACACGCCCCGTTTCCCCGAAAACTCTCTGGTTCCAGGCGATTTTCCGCAGATTTTCGACGTCTCCTATCATTCTAACAACATCAAGGTATGATTCTATCACTATTATTAGTTAGATTAAGCATTTGCATGTAGTTAAAACTTCAATAATTTGGGGAAAAATCTAGGGTTCATGAACTACACCCGAATCGAACCTCAAATTTTTGCTTTAATCTGTTAGCCTTTAGTTAGAATAGTGTTAAAGGAAGTAAATCCACTTGTATTGTTTATAGATTCGCCCGATTTCTCACAAAAACCCCAAACCCTTGTTTTTGAATCGAAAAAGATAAAATTGAAGGGGTAAACGGGTTGTTTTGGGAAAAACGGCACTTGGGGTTTCATTTCCGGGGGAAACCGCACCTATTGGACCAAAAATTTTCAAGTTTTCGAAACCGGGTCGAAAAATGATGTTTTTGAGTAACAGATGCCTGGACACGGGGCCGTGTCCGCTGAACACGGGGTCGTGTCCAGCACGCTGTTTGCAGTTTTATCCGAAAATTCTAATTTTTCATGCTAATTTTTGGTGTATTCTTTTAGATGGCAAGGAAGTTCACAAGGTTTAACACAAATGAGCTTGATGCTAGGGCTAGATACGAAGTACTTCAAACAAGACCGGAAGAATACCCAAGGTAAGCATGCACGGATTTGTTAGCATTGGTGAACCAACTTGACCGCTTCAACAACCTTGTCACAGGCCCACTAAGAGTCGCTTTAACAACCCGACTTCGTTCCGTCCACGAATGCACTTTGGAATTCTATAGCACCTTCACATTCAATTCAAGGTGCGACCCATTCGACAATGATGGGGTAGCATTCCGATGTGGTGGAACTAGGTATTCGATCTCTATGGCACAATTTGGGTCGATTGTCGAGTTGTATGCGGAGGAAGATGCAGGTAACGAGGAAAATACTGGAGGGATGCGAGAGATAGATGAGAACGATCGCCAAGCCGCGTGGGCTCAGATTGGTGAAGGGCACTACAATCCGAGCAGCACTAAGAGCACGAAGTTGAGGGATCCGCTCTACCGATACATCCATAGGCTCCTCGGCTACTCTCTTAGTCAAAGGCATGATAGCAGCGGCGTCACTGGGTTAAGAGATTTGGTTGTCCTCCACTGCATCCATAACCGCAGACACCTTGATGTTCCTTTTCTCCTGCTCCGAAACATGCATCTGAACCGCCTTGCTACTGCACCAACCCCTATCTTCTTTGGGGGATGGGTGTACCGTCTCTTCAAGCACTTCACCAACATACCTAGGTCATTCGGAAGGAGCCCATGGTCGGGTAGGGTGGATATACACATTTGCCGCTCAATGAACCTAATCTATGAGGCTGAAGACGGGACGGTTAGCTTCCAAAGGATGCAAGGGCATGCATGGAACCCGCAAGAGGCACTTGTCCTTCACGCTCCACAACATCATCAGTACCAGTACCAGCCCCATGGTGATCCAGGCCAATCCTCCTCAGGAGGCGGTTTTCCTAATTTCCAAAGTTTACATGATTTGTTGCAGGAAAACCTCATGTGCACCAGGAACACCTATAACATGGCGAGCAACACATACAACCGGGTTGGAGCAATCGAAAGAAACATATCCGATATCTAAGATGATATTGGAAATATCCGGGAGTACATTGCGGGCCATGGTGGAGATGATGATGATGAGGATGAGGACATGGACTAGGCGGGAGGAGCGGAGGCAGAAGCGGTTGGTTGGTGATCCCACAGGTTAACCCGCTTTTTATCTTGAACAATTTCCGGCCTGCGTGTCGTGTGTTGAACAATTTACTTTCTTTTAACTCTTTTTATTTTTTGCATTTTTTTTCTTTTTAACTTTGTGATGGATGGAATGTTGAACGTTGGTAATCTAGGATGTTTGCTATGGCTTGGTGTAGTGTTTATTGCTAAAACAGGTACATACGAGGCTCAGAGCACTAAACCTTAGTGCTACTAAAGCCGGGACAGGAAAACCAGAACCAGAAACCTGTTTTTCAACCCTGCAGACTGTCTACACGGGGTCGTGTCCAGCCGACACGCCCCCGTGTCCACTACCCCAAACCTGCTGTTTGTCTAAATATGCAGACTTTTTGCCAGACACGGGGTCGTGTCCAGCCGACACGCCCACGTCTTCACCTTCTGTAAGTTTTCGTTACTGGCACCTGAACACGGGGCCGTGTCCAGGCGTCCAGTAACACAAATTTTTGCTTTTTCACACCTTTTACACATTTAATCAACCTAAAAACTTATTTTTGGGACACATTGAGGACAATGTGTAATTTAAGTGTGGGGGGGATGCTAAAACCTTGAATCTTGCAAGTCCTAATAACAAGCCTTACACAAAACTTTATTGGAACCGCTAATCACCCCAATTTTTTTTTTCAAAATTTTCATTTTTTTTACTTGTCTAGGTTTAATTTGGGAGTTTCAAAATTCTAAAAAGGTTATATTTTTACAAATTTACAACCGATAGCGTCGTGATAAAAAGAACCAACATAAGAAAATTATGAAAAGGCATGACAAGCTTAGTTAAAATTTAATTATATATACTTGATCACATAAAAACCCATTCCCACAAAAGTGAGTTTTGAGCCTTTATTGAGCATACAAATACATATCTTTAAATTAAATGCTCATTTTTCGTTTCTTGTGTGAATAGCCTCTTGGTTCTTACAACTCTAGAACTTGCCACGACAATACATTCCCGGTCCTTACCAACTTAAACCCGAGTAAGTAAATGATAGAGGCATTAGGACTAACCCTTTTTATTTCTACACCATTATTTTTTTTACCACCTACCCAAAATCCCCCTAGTTAACCCCTTTGAGCCTAAACCTTTTCATTTCATAACCAAAACCAAACACCCATTCACCCACCAAAACCTTTTTATTTTTAACCCTTTGTTTTAGTAACAAGTTCGGTTTTTCGTATGACTTTCAAAAAAAATGTGTGTTGATGATGAAGCAAAAGAAATAAACAAGCAAGTTCATCAAAAATAACTTTGTTTGGAATTATGGCTTCATCAAAATAAAAAGTTGAAAAATAGAGAAAGTCTTACGAAAACCGATACTTTTTACGCTTTTTCGCCCTTTTCTACTAACCACTAACCCAACCACCTACCTTTAACCCAAGCCTAACCCTTCACCCAAAAAGTCCTCTTGATATTTACAAAGGTACATAGTTAAAAAGGAGGAGGATTGATTGCTTGGCAAGCCTATGGTAGGAGTAAGTTCCATGCCGCTCTCGAGTGATTCACTAAAATACATCTTCGGCCGAGTGTTGAGTGATCCCCCATGAGGTATGTGAACTTGTATATAAATAGAATTTTAAAAAGGCATGTTATGCCCTAATAAGTAATTTATCTTATGAAAAGTTTTAAATAAATCATGACGAATATGATTGTAAATAAATAAAAATAAAAGTTAGTAAAGAATCTTGGAAATCCCGACACTCTATGACGAGCCCAAAAACCTTCTCTTCTACCCATTCCATTTGGGAGTGTAAAGCCATATTATAAAGAGTTTTGCTTGAGGACAAGCAAAGATTCAAGTGTGGGGGTATTTGATGTGTGCAAAATGCAACATATAAATTACATCAATTGTGGCATAAAACTAACCCTTTTTTAGTACTAATGTTGGAAAAAGTATGCTTTTGTCTTCCTTTTGTATTTCCAGGATTAAATGAGCTCAAATTAACAAAAGAAGCAAAAAGGCAGCTAAATCTAACATAAATACAAGAAAAGGAACAAACGTGGCATGCCCGACCTCCCCAAAAGCATTTTCCCAAGCAAAACAAGAGAGCAGAAGGCTGAACACGCCCCGTGTTCAGTGAACACGGGGGCGTGCCCAAGTGTCAGCATAAAAGACAAAGTTGTAGAAGCTTCCATCGCCCACCACGGGGCCGTGCTCAGCGGACACGGGGTCGTGGTCAACTATAAGATTCGCGGAATCTAGGCAAATCTTGATAGTACAGATATGCTTCTGCACACGGGGTCGTGCCCAGCGGACATGGGGCCGTGGTCAACTAATGCAGACAAAAGCAATTAATGAAGACAGAGAAAAGGATGGACACAGGGCCGTGCCCAGCGGACACGGGGCCGTGCCCGAGCTTCTGTTCACCCTATAAATAGGAGTGCTTAGTTCAAGCTCAAACCATCCCTTGGCACACCACCTCTCTCACACTTCACCCACCACCCACCACCACCATAACACCATCATCCACCACCATCATCCATTGTCCATCATAGAGTGTGTGAGTCATCTCGGGATCCAAGATTGATCGTAAGAGTTCTTGACAATCAAGGCCATGTTTGCCTAAGTCTCTTACATCACTTGGTGAAGACAAAGTGTGTAGTGTAATACTTTTTATTTTTAATCTTTTTGCACTTTTTAATTGGTTATGTATTAATGACTTTAATTACTAGTTTCTTCTGTTGAAGAGATATGCTTCTGCACACGGGGTCGTGCCCAGCGGACATGGGGCCGTGGTCAACTAATGCAGACAAAAGCAATTAATGAAGACAGAGAAAAGGATGGACACAGGGCCGTGCCCAGCGGACACGGGGCCGTGCCCGAGCTTCTGTTCACCCTATAAATAGGAGTGCTTAGTTCAAGCTCAAACCATCCATTGGCACACCACCTCTCTCACACTTCACCCACCACCCACCACCACCATAACACCATCATCCACCACCATCATCCATTGTCCATCATAGAGTGTGTGAGTCATCTCGGGATCCAAGATTGATCGTAAGAGTTCTTGACAATCAAGGCCATGTTTGCCTAAGTCTCTTACATCACTTGGTGAAGACAAAGTGTGTAGTGTGATACTTTTTATTTTTAATCTTTTTGCACTTTTTAATTGGTTATGTATTAATGACTTTAATTACTAGTTTCTTCTGTTGAAGGTGATTCTTCCTTATCGTTTGTCCGTGGTGTCTTGGCATTATTTTACTGTCTATATAAAATAATAGATTTTCACCATTCATATCTCCATGGTCTATATGGAGGTATGTTGGCTACCTGGTCGGGGGTTAAGGGAACGGTTTGGTAAGAGTCTTGCCATTGTTCAGTGTATAGATCCTGCAAAGGACCTGGGTCAAATTTAGTAGGACCTCCTTCAATACTTAACGGTATTGGATGGCGGGGGTCCAAACTCTTTGATCCCCTCATAAGTTAAACTACTATTAAAACTTTAACCCGGCTACTTAGGATTGTATCCCTGCTGACTCAGACTACTTAGCCGATGGTAACGTCGCCTTCAAAAGAGGGGCCTACCACATTATGCATTAATAACTTAATTAATTATCTTTCAATAATCCAACCCTTTAGGATTGTATCCCTGCTGACTCAAACTACTGGGTTGAGGGTAACGTCACCTTCAAAAGAGGGGCCTACTACAATAACTAAGATAATATCTTAAATAGTGCAAAAGTGCGGAAATAATCAAAGGTTACAATATACACGAGTCGTAGCCAAGTGATTCATCTTGTCTATCTGTTTTTATTTTTATTTTTATTTTTCAGCATTTTAGTTAGTTTTTATTTTCTTAGTTTAAAACATTTTTCTAAACTTTTGATTTGATTAGACGTTGAGGATAAACCGGTACTAAAAGCTCTTGTGTCCTTGGATGACCTCGGTATCTTACCAACGCTATACTACGCTCACGATGGGTGCACTTGCCCATATGTGTGTTTAGTGTTAGTAAATATCGTGTTTTATAAATTTAAAACTTGGCTAAAGAAAGTGTAAAAGGGCTTAAAATATACTTAAACTTATATACACACTTCACACGCATCACTTCTGCATGAAGTTTGTAGTGGATTTGGGCGGGAAAACTCTCGATTTTTGAACTCTGACAAGTTGGTGAGAAACGTCGTTGATGGCGACGTTTGAGTTGACTGCTAACACGGTTGTCATCAAGTTGTCCCTGACAGTTCGGCTTTCCGTCAGTCGAGTGAGACCCACGCGCGCGTGGTTGCCGTCACTCCAGGAATTGCGATATATGTGGCAGTTGTTGATTGGATACGCGCGCGGTGATTCCGGCACGTCTACTCATCGCATTAAATGCGATGAGTATATATAGTCGATGAGATTTGGAGGAAATCACCATCTCTTCTACTGTTATCTTCTTTCTCTATTTCTTCCCCGAATCTTCAAATATTCATCAGAGCCGAAGCAGATCTTCAAGTTCAGATCTTCAATCTGCAAACATTCACGTTTTTTCCAGAAGATTCAAAAATTCTTTTAAATCTTCATGGCTGAAGAAGAAACTCATCACGAAGAGGGTCCCCTCCCAGTCCTCAAATGGGATCTGGGTTTATTTGAACAAATTACAAGGAGTTTCTGGTTTCCACCGGAGTGGGATGCACGATACCCTAGTCAGAATCAAACGGCCGCTGATGCACCGCCGGGGTATATCACCCTGTTTGAAGATTTCTTTTTGCAAGGCAACTTCCGATTGCCGGCAACGGAGTTCCTATCCCATATCCTTCATTATTATGGGTTTCATGTTTCTCAGATGAGTCCACCCGGGATGGTAAGGGTGCGACACTTCGAGTTCTTATGCCGAGCCCACGACATAGAGCCCACAGTTGATAGATTCAGGGTATTTTACCAGTTGATCCGAAATATGGGGTTTTACTCCTTTGGTAGCCGGGGGTCTGCTAAGAAGATCCTTCTGAACCCACCGAAGAGTTTCCATGACTGGAAACAAAAATTTTTCTTCATTCGGGAGGAGGTTATCCCGATTTCTATGAACTTCCGTGCGCCGGATGTTATTGAGAAGGAGGAGCTGGCGATTCCTAAGAAGGAAGCTTGGTATGTGAAGCTTACTGCCACCCTAAATCGAGTGTTTGGTGAAAATGTTCTGGTCGTGGCGCAAATGAGTGACCAATGGCCGCAGGATAGCGAGGAGGTGCCAGTGTTGAAATTCCAAGATAAAGGTTAGTTATATCTTTGATTATTTTCTGCTTTCATGATTTGGGCGCACTTAATTGTGGATTTTGAATGTAGAGTCGCGCCTTTATCAAGCTGGTTTCCCCACCTTTGGTGGATCTATGGGTGTGCACCCACTGAAGTCAGGGGAGCAGTACTGGTATGACACGATCAAGGCACGCTTTATGTACCCTGTTGATGGAGCTTTCGCCAATCCACCTATCGCCACTGAAGGTGCGCATATACCTAACCCCAGGCCCTTGCGAGCTATGACTTGCGCTAGGAAAGAAATTCTTTATCTTTCCAGCGAGGAGTCTGTAGGGTCTTCAAATGGGGAGCTAAGTTCGTGGTCTAACATCTTTGCAGGTATGTTGCGCGACCTGGGGATTGACCCAGAAGAGAAGAAGAAGAAACCCAACAAGAGGAAGAATGTGATTACCCTAGATGCTGAAGTGACCAGCAAGAAAGGCGGGAGTTGCCGCGCGACTGCCGGTGCTACTGATAAAGGTACTCTACGCTTTCGTCAGAGTAACTTGGAGGATTACGTTATTATCAGTGACTCACTTGAAGGTTTATCGCGTATAGGCGAGAAGAAGACCGGCGCCGCTGGTTCAAAAAGCTAGGGGAGCGCGGGTTCTCGGAACCCAGATGCTGGAGCCACTCCGTCTTCCGTTGCGCCCGATGACGAAGAGGAGGAAGAAGAAGAACCTGCTGAGAAGTTGGTTAGTAGGAAGATAAGTAGGGAGGAGACAACTACTGGTGCTTCAGTGGTGCAGAAGATTGGGGAGGTCCCAGTAATTGGAAAACAGAGCAGTTTGTGCTCTCTCTACAAATTCTCACCAGGTTTGTTTCCTGCCTACCTTCTTGTTCCCTTTGTTGCCAACTCTTTTTAACACTTGGTTTCTGCAGAGGCTAAGAAGAAAACCCCTGAAAAGAAGGGTGTTGTGGTTAAGGACCCCCAAGAGCCGGCGCAGAAAAAGAACAAGGTTACCATCAAGCCTTTCAGGACTGCTGAGGCTGAGAAGGAGAAGACGAAGGCTGCTGAGAAGCCTGTTGATAAGGCTATTGAGAGAGAGAAGGAGAGGGGAAAAGGAAGGCTTTTGAAAAGCCTGTTGGTGATGATCCTAAGGAGGCCGCGGCCGCTGCTGTTACTGCCCATGAAAAAGCGCAGGGTTCGGAGGTTGTCCATATCACGGGGTTTGACCAGCCCCTTCATGAAAAAAAAGGAAAGAAACTGGCAAGGGACCCGAGGTTGTCAAACCCACCAAGCCTGCGCAGGTTGATGCCCCCACCCAAACTGTTAAAGATACTTCTATTACTGGGGGGTCAGCTGCTACCGCGCACAAGGAAGCCATAACCGCTGCAGGTGGCGCGGGTGCGGCTGGTGGTGCAGGAGGGTCCATGCCCCAGACTATCGGCCCGAAAGATAATGTGGGCGATATTTATTATAAGACGTATACCGAGGAGGCGCGCGGTAACGCTCCCCACCAAGCTCCCTGGGGTTTAAAGCAGAAGGATACCTTCTTGGAGTATGGTGTGTGTCGTGACTGGTTCCTAAATTCATTCCCTCCTGGTGAGGTTAACCTCCAAAGGGCGCGAACTCACGATGGGCTATACCAAGCCTATGTCGTTGGAGAAGCCAATACTCGCGCCGCCAATCATCAGATCGTGCGTGAGTGACGCACGATGGTTAAGGAGCGGGCTGAGTGGGAGAAGTATCGTGAGCGCCTTGTGAAGCAAGTTAAGGAGTTTGAAAAAGCTAAGGCTGGGTTTGCTGAAGAAAAAGCCAAGTTTGAATCCGATAGAAAATCGGAGGAGTGGGGCCATGAAGGCCTGAGGGGCAAGTTTCGTGCTGCTGAACACCTCCTGGAGAAGGAGCGTGCGGAGTGGAAGAAAATATGTGAAAAAGATAATCAACGTATGTATGCCGCGCGCTCTAAAATCATAGATCTTGAGGCTCAAGTTGCTGATCTGAAAGGCAAGGCTGAGGATGAGCAAACCGATAGGGAACGTGTTGAGGTTCGATCAGTATTGACCCCTTTTCCCTCTATGCCTTTTGCTTGTCTAATTCTGTCTGTTTTATCCTTTGTAGGCTGGGCTGAAAGCACAGGTATCCAGTAAGGATAAGGACCTGGCGGCTAAGGACGTGGAGATTGCAGAGCTGAAACGTCGCTTGCAAGAGCAAACTGACAAAAGCGAGTCCTTAGAGATTGACCTCGAAGTTGAGAGAGTGAAAGCTGCTACTGCTGAGGAGGCCAAAAAGAAGGCTGAGACGGCGCGAGACGTGAGTACATCTGCCCTCAACGTAGCGCAAAACAATTACTCCGAGGTTCAAGGCATCGTTGATACGCTGGCTTCTGAGGCTGAGTGGATGCACGGCAGGGGAGTAGTCCTGGTACGGGTCTCCACTTTAACTTAAGCTTTAGTTGTTAAAACTTATTTCTTATCCATTCTTTGCTGTAGATGGCCAACTTTATCCTGAATGCCTCCGAGTTGGATGGAGCTGTTGCTGCTCTCATAGATGCCTCACGCGCGGCTGGTCACCGTGGAGGTTATCTAGAGTGTGCGCAGCATGTTGAAGAGGCGTTAGGACAGGAGTTTGACGTTAGTCATTGCTCAGTGACTGATCAGGCTGATGCTGCATTGGCCCGCGCTGAGAAGGTTTATGACCATTTATCACTGCCTATGATGGATTTGGTCGCAGAGGCACTGAAGCACGATGACTGGTGTCAACGGCTCAAGACTATTCTGGATCCTCCAGAAACAGTAGAGTTATCTGATGAAGAAGAAGAAACAGCCGGTGATGATGGTGATGGCGATGACGACGATGATGGTGATGGCTATGAGTAGTTAGTGTTGATAGGATTCGTGCCTTGTAATTTTCTTTTAAGAACTGAATGTATCTTGGTGCGCAGTCGCGCTTTTTGAAATGAATCGATGATGTTTTGTTATTTCTTATGTTCTTACTGCGCGGTGCGCTTCTTAAAGTATAGCATTATGTTTGCCATTAATTTGTTGATTTACAATTATTGCATTGTTGTTAGAAACTTTGGTTAAGTTAGCGCGAATAAATGTAAGTGTGGCTCGTATGCGAGTGTATTTGCCCAGTCTCACGCTATGTTCGCGGAGGACCTTGGAGGCGTAACTCAAGAGCTCATAATTTACTGGAGTGTTTTCGTGCTAATCAAAAGTTTAACATGCATTTGTAACGAAGAAGTCATGATGCTAAAAACAAAAGGCATAAGTCAATGCTTTCATTAAGTAGCTCTTAAACAGGCACTAGGCCAATCATACATCATCAAAATAAAAGGGCGTATAGCTAACATAAATAGTAACAAGGGCGCGTGGCCAACATAATTGATAAAGGCGCAAGGCCGAGAATAGTCACATGTAACATTTGCGCAATTGTTGCGCGTTCCACGTGCGCGGGATGATGTGTCCATCCAAAGTGCGCAACTTGTATGCCCCTTTCCCTAGCACTTCGTGTATTAAGTATGGGCCCTCCCATTTGGGTGCTAGCTTTCCAGGGCGTTCAAAAATTGAAGCGTCATTGTCTCTGAAGACATATTCTCCTGGAATGAAGGTACAAATGTGTACTCTTGCATTGTAGTACTTCTCCAGTTGTGTCTTGTACTTGGCTTCTTTGATTCGCGCTATTTCGCGTCTCTCTTCTAGCAGGTCCAAGTCTAGACGGTGTTCTGCCTCGTTATCGATTATGTTGACCGCTGTCAAGCGCGGTGAGGGGAGGCCAACCTCAGCTGGGATAACCGCCTCTGAGCCATAAACTAGGCTAAAAGGGGTTTCGCCAGTACTTGTTTTTGGCATGGTTCGATGAGCCCACAGGATGCTCGGGAGCTCATCTACCCAACCTCTTCTCTTTGTGCCCAGTCGGGCCTTTATCCCATCGACAATACTTTTGTTGACACTTTCTACTTGGTCGTTGCCTTGAGGGTGCGCAACGGAAGAGAAAGTGTGTTCGATCTTCATTTATTTCATCCACTTTTGAAGGTCGTCAGACGCGAAATTGGTGCCATTGTCGGTTACAATCTTGAGTGGGAGGCCGAATCTGCAAATGATGTATTCCCATATAAACTTGCGCACCATCATTGCAGTAGTTGAGGCGAGAGCTTTGGCCTCCACCCATTTAGTGAAATAATCGACGGCCACGATTATAAACTTTACGGCACCGGGAGCTTCGGGGAAGGGTCCCACCATATCAATCTCCCACTGCTGGAAAGGCCAAGCAGTGGATACAGAGATAAGATCGTTTTTTGGGCGCAGGGTTTTTGGGGAGTGCCTTTGACAGGAGTCGCATTTGCGCAATTCCTTTAGAGCGTCGACGTGCATCCCTAGCCAGTAGTATCCAGCGTTCATTATTTTCGCGACGACCATGCGCGGGCCTGCATGGATGCCGCAGATACCTTCCTGGATCTCCCTGATCAAGTAATTTGCATCTTGGGGGTCCACACAGCGTAGAAATGGCCCCAAAAAGGATTTTCGGTACAAGATTCCACCATTCATCTCATAGTGCAAAGCCTTGTTTTGTATCTTCCTTGCCTCTGCTTTGTTTTTAGGGAGTATTCCTTCTTGCAAATACTGGATTATAGGGGTCATCCAAGATGGTTGCCCTATCTCGATCACATTCACTTAACGCAGCAAAACCGACGAGTTTTTTAATACTTCAATTCTTACATCTTTGGCGAGATGTTGACAAGAGGTTGAAGCGAGCTTACTCAAGGCGTCTGCTGGTTTGTTCTCTGAGCGATTGATGTGCACTACCTTGTATGACTTGAATTGTTGAAGAAACTCTTTTTCCTGGTCTAAATACAAAGCCACAACTTCACCCTTTGCATCATATAATCCATTGATTTGACTGGCGATCAGGAGTGAGTCAACATACGCTTGTAGATTTTGAGCTCCCATTTTTATGGTGAGGCGTGAGCCTGCTAGGAACGCTTCGTACTCTGCCTCGTTGTTGGTATTTTTGAAATCCAACTTGATGGCATATGTAAACTCATGTTTCTCAGGGCTAACAAGGCGCAATCCAGCTCCTGCGCCATCTTCGTTTGAGGCCCCGTCGGTGTATAACAACCATAACCCATCTGATGTTTCCTTGATGGGAGTCTCAACCACCTCACAATCTTTGATCTTATCTTATGGGACTTCAGTGATGAAGTCCCGCTAGTACTTGACCCTTAATTGCTGGGCGCGGCCTGTATAGAATGTTGTGGCCCCCAGCTCGATCGTCCATTTTGCTAACTGGCCTGACGTCTCTGGTTTTTGCAATATTGTGCCGATGTGTAAGTTAGTAAGTACGGTGATTACGTGCCCTGTGAATTATCTGCGCAGCCTCCTGGAGGCGTGTAGCAGCGCTAGTACTAACTTTTCCATTGTTGAATATCGAGTTTCTGGGTCTGTGAGCACCCTGCTAACGTAGTAGATTGGAGTCTGAACTCCATCTCTTTCTACTAACAACACCGACCCAACTGCTTTGTCCGAAGAGGACAGGTACAGAATGAGTGATTCCTTCTCGAATGGCGTGGTTAATGTCGGGAGCTTGATTAAACACTGTTTCATTTGTTGGAAGGCAGCTTCAGCTTCTGGCATCCATTTGAATTCTTGTTTTTTCACACAGTTGCGCAAAGTGCTTATGAAAGGGTATGACTTTGCGGCGTGGTTTGACAGGAAGCGATTGAGCGCGGCTAGGCGACCGGCTAATCTCTGCATCTCTTTGATTATTCGCGGTGATGGCATCCGCTCTATGGCTTGAACCTTTTCAGGGTTAACCTTGAAACCGCCATTTGTGACCATGAAGACTAAAAATTTGTCTTCTTCCATGCCGAAAGAACACTTTGCTGGATTCAGCTTCATGTTTACGCTTCTCAGAGAGGTAAAAGTTTTCTCAATGTCTTTTAACATCTGGTCCTCTTCAGGACTTTTAATCACAAGATCATCGATGTAAACCTCGATATGTTTTCCTATGTCATCAGCAAATATCATATCCATCAGGCGCTGGTAGGTTGCGCCCGCGTTTTTGAGGCCGAATGGCATCTTTGTGTAACAGAAGATGCCGATGTCGGTCCGAAAAGCTGTCTTGTCTTCGTCCTCGAGCTTCATTTGAACCTGATGATACCCCTTGTAACAATCCAAGAAACATTTCCATCTGTATGGTGCGAGATAGTCTATCTTTTTGTCGATCTCGGGCAAAGAATAGCAATCTTTGGGGCATGCCTTGTTGAGATCGGTATAATCGACGCAAATTCTCCATCCTCCATTAGACTTCTCCACCATCACGGGGTTTGCAACCCAACTTTGATAACGCACATCTCGAAGTATACCTGCTTTTAGCAATTCACAGACTTGCTCATTCATGGCTTTGGTTTTATCCGCCCCTAGGATGCGCCTTCTTTGGACTTTTGGCTCGACGGAGGGATAAGTGTTCAAACAGTGTTCAGCGACGTCGCGCGGGACACCGGTCATGTCTACCGGAGTCCAGGTGAAAATGTCCCTGTTCCTGAACAACAGTTGCCAATCGTCACCGTTTGCTCTGGGTATTTACGGTTTAAAACCCACTTTTCTGGTTCGGTCGTTGAAATGTTTGCCGTTTTTGCTGGGCGCACATCCTCTACTGACATCACTTCTTTCTTTGCATAGATAATCACCACCCCCGTCCCGGTTGGGAACCCGATGGTTGAGTGGGGCGTGGAGGTTACCATGTTTAGCTCTCCTTGGGTTTCTCTCCCAATTAAAACATCATGCCTTGATTTGACATGCATCACCATAAAGTTGACATTTGTGGTTCTTGAATGCTTCCCGTCAGACAGCGTAACGGGGAAGCTGATTTGGCCTAATGGGAATACCATTTCGTTGCAGAATCCTGACAAAGGATAATCAACCGGCTCGAGTCTCGCTTTATCTTCATCATCGAACTGATTAAAGCACTGCTCGTAGATGATGTCAGCTGTACTTCCCGGATCAATGAATATGTACTCTGTTTCATAATGACCGATAATACCGGTAATGACGACGGGGCGTGTGGCGCGTGGGCCCCCGCGTACTACCAGGAAAATGACTTGTTGTTCTTACCATGTTGGCTCGAAAGGGCGCTTGCCCTTATCTCTTGCACTGTATCTTGGTCCGTTGACCATGTGAGTTTCCAGGCGCCTGACCTTCTTCTGGTTTCCCTCATCACGGCGCTGGATCTGGCGTGTCTCTTTGCGCACGTTTTTTACCAGATGGCTTAACTTTCCGCTTTTCAGCGCTCTCTCGATCTCTTGTCGTAAGCTGATACAGTCATCTGTCAGATGACCTGTATCCTTGTGAAAGTCGCAGTACAGGTTCGGGTCTTGCCCCTTCTTGTTCGTCATAGGCCTTGGAGCCTTGAAATCGTGGTTCTCCGTCATGAGCACCTCTTTTGGTGTCTTTGTGAGCGGAGTCCAGTGATTTTCTCGGTTATCGTCCCTGACTGCCTTTCGATACCTAATTCTGTCGATTGTTTCTCGCGCATCCTCTTTATAGCGCGATTTTTTGCTTTTGCTGCACTTGCCGTAGTCGCGCGAGCTTCTCTTGGAAAAGCGATTTTCGGTGTATGAGCTCTTGGCTCCAGCTAGCGACTCTTCAGTTTGCGCTATTATTTTTGCGGCTTCCATCACCTTGTCCCATTCTTTGGGCATACCGTCTTTTCCAGTGATAGTTCTGATGAGACTATCACAACGAATGGCTTTCTTGAAGTGAGCGCGCATGAGCTGTTCGCCTACACAGCCGATTTCCAGACATTCCTTATTGAAGCGAGTGATGAAGTCTTCTAAACCTTCATTTTCTCTGTGCCAGATATCTGTTACTTCAGACGTATCTCGTTGATAGCGTCTCTATTGGCTGAAGTGGTTTACAAACTGTGTTCTGAAATCAACCCATGAACTGATTTTTCCAGGCGGAAGGCTGTCGAACCAGGCGCGAGCAGCCCCAGTAAACATCTGGATAAATAGATGACACCACATCGGCATATTCCAACCTCCCATAACGCCAACACTTGTAAATACTCTAACATGATCATCAGGGTCTGTAAGACCGTTGAATTTTCCTACTGTTGGGGGCAGCTTTTCCCTTGTTAGTGGTGCCAGAGCGATCTTCGGGATGAACTTTGAGTGTTCTGCAGCTTCTGCTGGCCTATAGGCTAGGCTGAAGTCTCTTTCTGCCTCTTCGCTGTACGCGGTGCCCTGTCTCTGCCGGTAAGACTCATGGTTCTTTGGCAACCTGTTGAAAACTGATGAACCCTCGTCATCTTGCCAGGTGGGATCATTCGGATCAGTATCATCCCATTCATTGTTCATGTTGCGCGGCCCAAGCCGGCTATGAACTGGTCGTTTGTGCTGCACATATGACGGATGATCACTGTACGCATCTGTTTCTCCGTACGTGTCGCGCGTGTCATGTAAGCTTGGCCTTCTCATAGGAGGAGGTCTGTTGATTCTTCCTTGAAAGTTCTGCTGTGGGGGCGTCTGGCGCGCCCCCTGAGTTGGTCCCGGAGGTGTGACCAATGAGGATTCTGCTTGTAAAATCGCCTGCTGTGCGCTCAAAGACTGATAGGCAGTATTGATGGTGGCGATTTGTTTGGCGTACCAGGAAGCTAGAGTTTCTGTTAGGCCCTATAGGTTTATGGATTTGTAGGTTTGTTGCTAAATGGATCAAGCTTCTAGAAGGTGGTGGGTATTAGAGTGGGCTTAGGGATAATGGGCCTAGGGTTTTGGGGGAAACCCCTTACTATAAATAGGAAATGATAATTAGGGGCTTAAGGTTGGTTCATTTTGTTTTAGAAACTTGTATTAGACAAATCCAATTTGTATGCAAGTTTAAGCATTTGAATCTTCAAATCTTCATCTTCTTGTTCTTGATTTCTTGAATATCATCAAGTTTGGATTCCACCCATCCTTGGTGATCGTTTGATATCGTTGTTTGATCCGGATTTTCGGGACTTACAATTGGTATCAGAGCCACTTTGATATCAAAGTTTCAAGAAATTTTGAATTTTTTGTTGAAGATCTTCATTGTGTTCTTCGGGTTATTCTTCATGTTCTTCGCCTTATTCAAAAAATCACCATACTTTGCTTTTTAATCTAGTTAAAAAGTGTTGAGATTTTCAAAATCTTTTAAATATTTTAATTATCATCATCGTACAGCAGACAAAAGGTTTCATCAATCTCATCATTTGTCAACATCATCAGCTCATCATCATATAATCATCATCTTCAACAGCCGACAACAACATCAGCTTTGTCATCATCATCACATCAGCTCGTATCATTGTCCGTAATTCATCTCGGACCAACATATTCAATCCGTGATCGGTTCGTAATCTGACATTCCATCCGAGATAGTCATCTCTCACATCATCAGAACATTTCAGACGAACTCGGTATCATATCATCATCATAACATTTCATCTCGGATTACCAATTTCATCCGTAATCAACATTGTTCTATCCGAAATATGCCATCTTTTATCATCTTCCATCCGTAATACGTTCATCTTCCATCCGTAATACGTTCATTATTCTTATTTCTTTGTTCATTATCTTCAAGCTTATCATCAAAGATAGATCACTTGTTCGAGATACATTATCATCTACATCTGTCATCGTTCATCGTCGTCGTCATACTTTATCATCTCCGGCAACCGTAAACGACGCACCGTAAATCACTCTTCTCCTTCACTACACCATACCTGTTATCACGACGGTCCGTATTTAACCGACAACCTGCTACTTATCTCCATCATCATCTCCGGAGACAACCACCATCGACCACCATCATCACCTTCACCTCCGTTATCTTCTCCATCACCATCCTCCGATCTTTATCATTTCTGGCGACCATCTTCCGTCTCCGTTCACCGGTTATACTGATCGGTTTGGTAGTGGCGGCTGAAATCTAAGTTTAGGGTTTCTGGGGTGGTTGTTACGTAGAAGAAGACAGATCTTTTGTCGTTTATGATATTATTAATAATTATAATAATCATAATCATAATAATTAGTTAATTATAATATATTAATGATTAAGTAATCATTACATAATCATTAATAATAATATTAATTAAAAGGTTTTATATATAATATATATATTTAAAAAAAGTTATAGATAATTAAAAAGGTTATTTAAAAATTATATAAAATAAAAAAGGAGGAGTTTTTTTCTGTTTCGGTGAAACGGTTTGGACAGGTTTTTTGAGTTGCGGTAAAGGTTGCGGGTTTATACGTTTGCGACGTGCCTGCGTTTTCACGAGTTATTACTTGATTCAACGATGAATTCTCCAAGCACTGTATCTCAACGTGAGTTGGTCTGGAAACAACTCGATAGTTTCGGATATACTGAGGGTGAAACTGTAGAAGACGTGATCAGAAGATTTACGCAGTTGGTTTCTGAAATCGAGAAGAGCGGCAGACCTATCAACACATCGCAGTGGAGCCTAACCTGTTTAACATTGAAACCTTACGTGTGTTAATCAAGTTCTTTAACACGAAAGCTCATTTCATTTCCATGCAACTAATTCTCCCCCTCAAACAATGCGTATAATGCATATGTACATATATGTTTTTTTTTGTTTTTTTTGTTTTTTTTGTTTTTTTTTGCTTTTCTCCCCCTCAAACTATGCATATGTACATATGTGTCCCTCTTTTTTTTTTTTTTTAACAAAAAGAAATATTTTATTAAAGAACTCAGTGCCGCTGCTTAGATCGCACACAGTCTCGAAGACTGTCTGGTACGATCTCCGAGAACCTTGCACACAATCCCTAGGATTATCGATCATCAGAAATATTTTTTTTTGTTTGTGTTAATCGGCCTTTCGTGCCTCACTACTCTGGTAACACACATCATCAGAAGGCTACGCATTATCGATCGGACGGAAATCGATTTTCTCGAGCCAAGCCTACTGATGGAGACTGGAATCTAGCGAAAAAGAACAACCAAAAGTTTTCAAACACAGATGGGTTCCAAAGCCAACAAATGGAGTCAAAAGTCACATCTGTAAAGAAAAATATTTCGAACAACAACACCGACTCTAAGATTTGGAAGCCCACGGTTCTTGCTGGATCCCAGTCTCACTGTTCACAACCATCAACATCCACATCTTCACCTCATACCTCAAATTCTATCAAAAATCATATGATTTTTCGTGAGGTTTCATATACAGATAGCAATGGTCAACTCAGGTCAACAATGGCCTGGGTTCCAGTTTCCAATTAATCCCGCTAAGTGTGCAGGAACGGCTATGGAGGGCAATCGTTAGACCTTGGTTTTTCGATAGTAGTTGTTCCAGACACGTGACAGAAGACTTATCCCAGTTGAATAACAAAAAAATATATTCGACGGTGGATTTGTCAACTTCGCGGGAGGGGAAACTGGAAGAATAACCATGAAGGGCACTGTCAGAAATGGGGTTCTCAACTTCTCAGAGTAAATTATGTCCCTGATCTGAAGCACTACCTTTTGAGCATATCTCTGATGTGCGACAAAAGAATGGAGGTTCTCTTCACCAAGAGTGGCTCGCAACTTCTTTCTTCGACTGTTCAGAAGCCGATTTTTGAACCTTCTATAGCTATCCCTGATGGTGCAGTCCGTAACACTGAAATCTCCTCAGGACTCTCAAACCTTCAAGGAACTTCTCTGTTTCTGGGAGCAATTCTCTCAGATTGCACTGTAGATCCACCGGTGATCAACAACGCTACTACAACAAATGAGGGGGAGCAATCTGTTATAATATCTAGAAGTTTCTCAATCTCAAGCTGCTGGTGTGTGATTCCACAGCAAATCAGGGGGCATCAACTCATGTCTATTCAGAAACAAACAAGATGACCCCGACGTGATAGTGAGAAACATGGAACGATTGGCAGTTCAAGGTTTGAACAAGTTGAAGGTCCAGATCTTGGAGAAATATACGCACTGGTGGCACGTCTGGAGGCTATTCCTATTTTCGGATGATGAGAAAGAAGTTCAAAATGAGTTCGTGGGGAGAAGTGACAATGTTTCTGGGCTTATTCAAAATGGACAGGGATATGAAGTGTACATCGGCTGGATGCCATGTCTTGGGGGACAGTCTCATCTCATGGCAGTGCAAGAAGCAACAACTCATTTTTGCAGCGGAAGCAAAGTGCGTTACAACATCTGCTGCCTACTGCTCTCAGGTTCTTTGGATACAACACCAGCTCAAGGATTACGGTTTGACTTATCTAAATTCTACTACTTATTTTGATAATGATGCCGCTATCCAAATTAACAAAACCCTGTCTTTCACACTATCTTTCACTCTAAAACCAAGCACATTGATATCAAGGTGCACTTTATTCGAGATTGCTATGACAGAGGATTGTTTAAACTCAAACAGATCCCCACTGATGCTAATTCAACGGATCTTTTTACAAAAACCTGTCAGCATCTCAAGATTCAATGTGCTTGTGGATCTTTTAATAATGATGCGTTTTAACCGACTGAGCGACCAAAAAAAAAACGGGTTTTTATTCTAATGTAAATAGATAAGTAAATTTGCGCATAAGGTGTGATGCACAAATTTAGGGGGGGAGAGGGACACATATGTACATATGCATAGTTTGAGGGGGAGAAAAGCAAAAAAAAAAACAAAAAAAAAAACATATATGTACATATGCATTATACGCATTGTTTGAGGGGGAGAATTAGTTGCATGGAAATGAAATGAGCTTTCGTGTTAAAGAACTTGATTAACACACGTAAGGTTTCAATGTTAAACAGGTTAGGCTCCACTGCGATGTGCTGATAGGTCTGCCGCTCGAAAAGCAAAAGAAGCAAAAGTGATACAAACATAATGGACTGGACATCTCGTGGGTAACAGACCAACGGTGTATGATTTCATGGTCTTAAATCCTGCGTTGATAGATAGCCAACATCTGAGGTTTCGGGTCTTTATACTGATGATTCATCCGGGATGTCAGGGCTGTCCCTCTGTTGCATCCAGATTATATGCAGACCTGGACACAGTCAGGATATCTTGCTAAAAGAGCCACAAAAAGGGCCAAAACCTGTCTCGCCCTCGTCAGATCTTCCTTAGTCTCTCTGCTGTACGGAAGTACTGACCTGTTCACCAGGAAGTCTGGCATTAAAAAAAAATTGAATAAAAGGGCCCTCGTCAGATCTTCCTTGGTCTCTCTGCTGTACGGAAGTACTGACCTGTTCACCAGGAAGTCTAGCGTTGAAAAAAAAATAGAATAAAAGGATGATATCAGTATACTCACCTGCTACGATGAACCGTTGTGCTTACCTTGATCGCGGGGGTATGCCTTGGAATGGGACACACAGATGTCACAGTATAAAACTACCTAAAAGCGTATCACAAAGCAAAAAGTTGAAGTTTGAGCGGTGGATTTAAGAGGACAAACATATCAACAATTGCGTGGACCAGCCTAAGTAAACGAAGAGCTGAAAAGTGTCCCTTAATCAGTTCGAGAACGATTTTGATCCCATGGCAGGTTCTCCCTATATTACTCATCCATTAGTTTTCTATTATTAATTTGTTTTGTTTTGATTATCTCTTTACTAAAAAAGGTTGCTCGGTTGGTTGGATCGTTGATTTTGAGAAAGATGTTTTTTTGTCATGAAAAAGCAAATCATTAAAGTAATAGTCTGACACACTGTTTCGGATTAGGGCCTACTGTCGTGGATAACGCGAATCAGATCCGGCCCATTGTACCGAGTTAGGGCTTGGCCGTTTGATCTCAGGCCCAATCCAAAACACTATTAATTGGCAATCATTTTCTCTTTCGAGTCACGTTTCGGACTAATCTCATCTCCTAATCATTTCGGAACCTTTCATTATCTTCTCGGACCACTTATTCGAATTACGAGGTTTGCAGGTCCGTATACTTTTCAAATCAAAGCCTTTGAATGCCACAGTTGCTGAAGAACATGACTAGCAACTCATGAATGTTGCTGCTAAAGCTGTGATAGAAACTGAAGTGTTAGAGATGAATGAAGAAGAATCTGACGACATCAGTGATGTGGAAGTGATTGTCTCTGAGAAAGCTGACGAACCTGTTTGAAAATCAACGTTAATGACTGAAGAAATCCTACAAGCCCTGATTGAATTCATGAAGGATAGTGTCGGAAACCCTCCTTCCGTATCTATTCCTGAAACTAAAGATGATTCGAAAGATGATGCTGAAAAAGCATCCAACAAGAAACGAAGAACCGAAACAGCTCTTGATAATCATTCTCTGGCCCAAGCTCAAATCTATAGCCTACTATGCCCACCGATCCACAAGTCACTGCTGCTACTCAAGAAACAAGCACGCAAGATCTCGATTTTGATTTAAAATTCGATTTCGATCTCGATCTGCCTGAAACAACTCATTTGCAACCAGAAAGCCCAAGCGGCATCAGGTTCAATGTAGGAAGTTCAGTGGTGCCGATTTCTCTGAGCATGATAAAGCAGCCATGCACTTTGCAGCCAACAAAATGAAATTTGTTGAAGAAAGAGATAGTGATGACGATACGACTGTTGATGTAGCGAAGCTGCAAAGAAGAGTGATTGTGTTGAAACAAGATGCTGCCCTGAAAAAAGGTCACCGATCTCATCTTTGCAAGCTCAAATATCAAGCAAAGACCAGGTGATCGAACAACTACAAAGTGATGTGGGTATGCTGATATCTTTTGAAAGCCAATCTGAAAAAGAAGCTCGGGAACGTAATCAAGAATCGTCTACTTGCTGATCCGACTCTGTTGCCTGGTGGTCCTCCAAACGGATTCAGCAACTAATCCAGTAAACCTAGGGGGAGATTGTTAGGCCCTATAGGTTTATGGATTAGTAGGTTTGTTGCTAAATGGATCAAGCTTCTAGAAGGTGGTGGGTATTAGAGTGGGCTTAGGGATAATGGGCCTAGGGTTTTGGGGGAAACCCCTTACTATAACTAGGAAATGATAATTAGGGGCTTAAGGTTGGTTCATTTTGTTTTAGAAACTTGTATTAGACAAATCCAATTTGTATGCAAGTTTAAGCATTTGAATCTTCAAATCTTCATCTTCTTGTTCTTGATTTCTTGAATATCATCAAGTTTGGATTCCGCCCATCCTTGGTGATCGTTTGATATCGTTGTTTGATCCAGATTTTCGGGACTTACAGTTTCGCCTTCTGGTAGCCCCAATAGCGCCGAGATGTTTGGATTTGGAGCTGGATTTGAAGGACCAGCGACGTGACTTGCCGGGGTTCTTGTCTGGGTGATGTAAGTGAAGCTCGCGCGGGGTCCCCCTGTGTTGGTTACTTCGATTTCACCGGTTTCTTCAGAGGTTAGACTTGGATATTTTGATTGTCTTCCCCCAACGCTGCGTTAGAGTTTGTTCCAAAACCAAAATCAGGGATGGTTCCTTGACCGGCCATGATCGAAGGAAAAACAACTTAAAAAAGACTCAGAAAAAGAAGATGATAGTGATTTGCAAAAAATCGGTGGGCGCCAATGAAGAAACACGGAACTGATCTTAGGTTTAATTAGTTTGGTTTATGTTCCTCTCATAGTGGTTAATATTCTCTTAAACTTTCTGAGCTTCGGTTTGGGCTTGATGATCCTGCAAAACAGAACACCGTTAGCTCGTTAAGAGGGGAATACGGGGGTTTCCCTCTTAACCAGGCTCCGGCGTGAGAATAAGTATCTGCTTTGAGGAGATAATGGTGTGTTAAGAGTGAGAGTAGAGAGAATAGAATGTTTAACCTGTGAACTGAGGTATCTATTTATAGCCGGAGAGGTGTAATAGTAGATGGGCTGATGGGCCTTGGGCCGGAAGGCGACAACATAGAGGATATGCTCTTTGTCTCACTGGTGTCGACCGTTAGTGTCTTCTAGATGATCTTCGGTGCTGGCGCACCTTGATTGGAGCCACGTGTCTTAGTTGTCGGCCTTGTTGTCCCTCTGCCATCAGCAGGTAAGTGGAGATCATGGGGCAGGTGTCGCCGCCCCCTGATTGGTGCCACATAGGCGTCCTTGTGTACTTTCTGTCTCCTGCACGTCGAACGATCGTGGAGCACGATAGAGCACAGGTTGGAGGACGCTGATTGGCTTGCCATTCTGCCACTAGTACCTTTAGCACCTTCTGCAGTGACCTTGCTCTTTGACTCCTGCGCGACCCTTGCTGAGCACGTAGTAGCCCGCGCGGGCTTGCAGGAGGTGAAGGTTTTTGTTCAGAATGTCAAGTATAGAAACAACGGTTATCTCTTGGTTTTACCTCGCGCGAGACCATGTTATGCTTGATCATCCCGCGGGGGGTCTAAAAATTGATCACTGAAGTGATTAAGGAGTATGGTCCAAAGCGCGACCAGAATGGTCTGCGCGGCATATTTGGGACCATACCCCTTCAGGTCCAGAGTTAGACTTAATGAATTATGCATACATTATATAGAGAAATATATGTTGATAAGGAAATGTGAATAAACGGTGACCCAATTATACAAACAAACTTCAATTTGATTGCGAGTTGGCACAGGAACTTAGATGCAAAGGTGTAATTCAGGACATAATTTATGACATTCGTTTTCTTTTTCACTCAATTATAGTGGCTTTTAGTTCAAATATAACAACATTTCTTCCATCTTGAATAAATTGTTTAATAAATTTATTGCTAACTCACTACAAGTTATTATGATGAAACAACACATGAAGGGTTATATGCTTAAACTTATTAGAGATATTAGATATGTAATTCACTTTTCACCGCTAAATTTCAAGGTAATTTTAGACACTAGTACGTTAAAATCAGCATAAGCCGTGTACATGTCGCTTCAGGTAACTTTTTTTTCTATTTTTTAGTACTCTCCTCTCTTCTAAAGTTTATTTAAGAAAAGTTTAAAACATGTACACATGCATACAATGTATATGAATTTATATAAAAAAAACTTACCTATACCATAGTTTTTACAAATAAATCTTAAACATATTCTACATACATTCTAATCACTTTGTATAATAAATAGCATAGAGGTTTGACGGTTTTTGACATACAATTGGTTTTGATAAAAAAAAAAAAAAAAAAAAAAAAAAAAAAAAAAAAAAAAAAAAAAAAAACCATTGTCTTACTATTAAATTGTAACATATATTTATTCATGTGAAGTTACAATATAAGATAACTTGAGTTGTATTTTACTTAGGGTTTCCTAAAAACGAGACTAATAATAAAAGTAGGGGTGTGCATGGGTCGGTTTTTACTATTAACCATAACCATAACCGCTAGTTCGGTTATGGAGTTTTGGTAACCATAACCATAATCAAACTTCGGTTATGGTTAATCGGTTATGAAGTCGGTTATGGTTCGGTTTTGGTTAATTTCGGTTACGTAACCAAGCAAGGTTTGAAATAAATAGGGTTGTGCACGATTTGAACTTAGCTTGAGCCTATTTTATAAGATAACGAAGACTAAACTTTTTGGTTAAACTACCGATTTAGAGTTCTTTTTAATAAGGCAATTCTCAAACAAAAACAATTATGGCCATAACACCTTAGTTCTTTATCAAAATAAATGACATCTACATCAAGATCATTTTGTTACTAACATATTTTTATCTTAGTAAAAACCCTCTATATGGTTTTGTAAAACACAAATCTATTATATAAAGTTAACATCACAACTCGGTTCGGTTTCGGTTATATTCGGTTAACCAAAGCTTCATAACCATAACCATAACCGATTGAGCGGTTATACAAAGTTTCATAACCATAACCATTGGTTATATTGGTTATCGGTTATTAGTGGTTCGGTTATGTCGGTTATGGTTCGGTTATCGGTTATGGTGGTTAATTTGCTCACCCCTAAATAAAAGTGTTACCAATAGCCTCGAGGTGTGTAAAAATAGGTCCCTCCGCATAAGGTCGAGTGTTCGAGTCTCGTAGCGGACCAGTCGTGTAGAAATTAGAAGTAGACTAGATAGCCATTATTAGAAATAAGTGTTTAAACCAAACTTAAAAACATGACACACAAATATCTATAAAAAGAACCTTTTAAATACTACTATTGTTATAGTGAAAATTAGTTCATATCTTTTTCTTGCTATGTTCCAACTTATTGATGCTAACATAGTAGTTTAGAAGTATCATAGAACAAGAATAATACAACATTTATTTTAAGGATTAAAGAAAAAATTGGAAGTGAAGTTAGAAACATTAACATTAAATGTTCAACTCAACTCATAGTAAATTTCATTAGAAGTCTTTAGTGTGCCTTTCTTTTTATTGAAACCCCAATTATAGTGTAAGGGATGTAGGTTTAATCAAAGAGTAACTTGTCATCCTAAAAAGAATCCAAAGGCTCGTCGTCATCCAGGTTTTCGATGAATTACAATTATTGCTTACAATGCATTATAGTGTGCCTTAAGTGGATTGGCATCACTCTTAGGATGATTGATGTACATTTGAATATGAGGATCTTCAAGGTCCATAACCTGAAATGCAATATTAATATGAGAAGTAAAGTCAAAATTAGTAAAAAACCTTTGTATAGATTTTATATTTATAATATATAGATATATTACCTCGCTCATAATCTTTTCAATAGTTTCCCAGAGACCGCTGTCATTATCGTCTTCACACTAATTTTTTTCCGCCTTCAAAAGCAATTAATAAGCTACCCAAATTATTATATAAATTACATTAGAGGTACATTAACCAATCTTGTATGTTCCTGTTTAGTCTCATTTGATTCATTTCTTACATCAAAAACCTCCTTAAATTCCTCAATAGTTGTCAAAGAACCGACAAGGCTCTTGTCAAATTCATTATAAATCTTAACACATAAAATTCTATTTATCTCAAGACACACCAATGACCCATTTTTCAATAACTAATTCGCATACCACCACAATTTGTTAGTCTAGTTGATCTACCGTGCATCGAAGGTGGAACCACATAAAAGATGAGGATTGCAAGACCGCCATTACTGCATTTTAATTCCGAGTACACCAATTCCAACATTTTAGTTATCACCAAATAAACAAAGAGAATTACATCCGTCATTATCATCTATAGACTCTTGAATACCTGTTAAAATATAAACCAAAAACTTAAGTTCTTAATAAATAATTATATTGAGGGGATTCAACTTACATATGTATATGTTTCAATAAGTCCCTTACGGTAGTAGTGCAAATGTTAGCTTTAAGAAATATGCTTATCGTATAAAATTGAACAAATAACTTACTTGAATGATAAAAATCAATGTAACAACGATTAAAAAAAACATGTTTATCCTATAGAAAGAACTCATAATAATCTCTAGATTTCTCTATAAATTTAGTTTCATGTTTTTCTTTCTTGAGATTTAGTTACGAAATATCCACGTTGGAATATTTTTCTATCTTGAGATTTAGTTATGAAATATCCACGTTGGATAAGAGAATTTAGGTCATAAACTATAAACTGAACAATGCACACATCATTTCTGGTTTTTTAAGTGTTATTTTCAATAAGGAGGAAACAAAATAATGTTTTTGACAAATCAAATTAGAGAAAAATGCTCGGATAGTTACTGTGGTTTGCTCCATTTTCACGTATAGTTACTATACTTTTAAAATTACAGTTATAGTCCTCAATTTTTGCACATTCGTTCTCGGATAGTCCCTGGTGTGGATGGGGGTTAGTTTTTAGTGTTAAGTGGGTGTGAAATAACCTAAATACCCTTACTACTAAATTAATAACGAAAATGTTAAAATAAATATAATTAATATTTAAATATTGAAGTAGGATTCCTTCGGAGAACGTCCCGTAGAGAACTTTGTTGCTTACATTAGGGACCCATATAAATATTTAAATATTAATTATATTTCTTTTAACATTTTAATTGTTAATTTAATAGTAAGGGTATTTTGGTTATTTCACGCTCAATTAACACCAAAAACTAATCTCCATCCACACTGAGGACTATCCGAGAACGAATGTGCAATAGTGACTATAGTTGTAATTTAAAAAATGTAGGGACTATAGGTGAAAATCAAGCAAACCACATGGACTACCAGAGCATTTTTTCATAAAATTATATACGGTAGCTAATTTTGTTTATAATCAAATAATGATTCGGGCAGTGGCAATCCAGAAATTCACCTTGGAAGAAAAAAAAATAAAATTAGGTGGGACTCCACTAATAACATCATTTGAAGAAGATACTTTTCGTTTCAAAAATCTTTCAATAACCTACGGTAGAAAGCGAATTAAACTTTTTTTTTCTCTTGAATAGAAGAAGAAATTGAGAATACAGAAATTAGAAGACAAGCGATGGATGACTTGAGGAGGGTGAACAACATCAAATTCATCTGGTGTCGTGTCTTATATATAGGTAGGAGAAGACTATCACTAACGTGAAGTTGGGCCTTGTTGAATTGGGCTTAAGGATAGAGACTTGTTTGAAATAAGTTGAGCCCGATTAAATTTTGTTTCAAACAAGTACGTTTGTCCCTTTCAAAAACCATCCATTATTTGGTGCAAATTTACTGAACACTAACGAGTGTAAGTGGTAATATCTAATGATAGGGTTAAATATCTTATTGCCTTTTGTATAGTTTTTTAATTTGTATATTTTATAACTAGCTTAGAACCCCGTATTTTACACGTGTTGAATAAACACAATTTTATATATTAAGTAATAAAAACTTTTATATCTTAAAAAACCCGTGTATTGCACGAGTTAATTAAAACTGTGTATTAAACAATTTGAATAACAATAGATCTTAGTTATTGTTAAAACATAAGGATAGAGATTAGTGATATTCATATATTAATTATTAAAATAATTAAAATAAAATATCAGTATAATTTTGAGGTTAAAGGAGATAATGTCACGTGTCATTAATTGGAATCGTTTATTAGAATTTAGATTTAGTTATATTTGTTATTGTATTAAATAAAAGTTATTATATTTATATAAAACCGTAGGTTCCAGCTCAAGCTCGATATAAGAAGTCAAGCTCTACATCGTTTACTAAATAAGCTCTCGTTTATGCTCTAGCTCAAGTACTTAAGTTCAACTTGATTCGAGCTTTTAGTTAGCCGGTCTCGAGTAGCTTACAAATGGTTCGGCTCATTTCCAAACTTAGTTTCGGTCGATATGTTTGACCCGTTTAATTAAACACGAAGGCCTATCAACTAGGGGTGTTCACGGTCCGGTTTTCACGGTTTTTAGGTCAAACCGTGAACCAAACCGTTAGTAACGGTTTCTGATTTTTGTAAACCATAACCAAACCATAGAACCCTCAAACCGAACCAAACCAAACCGTTCGTAACGGTTTGGTTCCGGTTTGGTTTCACGGTTTGAGCTCGTTACATAAGAACCAAAAAAGGACATTATAAATTTAACAGAAAGCTATGGTGATCACAATTCAATAGAACAGTTAATAAATCTAGGTACAGAAATGATTTTATCATAACAGTTAAGAAAACCTAGGTACATAAGCCGCTTCAAAAGAATGCTTGATTAGTTTTTACGGTTTGAAAATATGGAATATAGAAAAGTAATAAAGGGGCTGAAGCTCTCAAATCTTAGAAGGTCAAAATAGGCTTACCCCCCTGAATTTACATTAGTTCTAATAGTCAAAATAGTTTTATTTTAATTTATGTCTAATATACATATATATATTACAAAACATATATAATAAACTCTTACGGTTCGGTCCGGTTTTTTACGGTTGGTTTTTGGTAAGAACCGTAAACCAAACCGTTAGTTACGGTTTGGATATATTGAAACCGACCGATCGAAAGTAGAATAGAAAAACCGACCGCGAAACCAAACCGATGACCGGTTTGGACTGTTTCACGGTTTGAAACCGAACCATGAACACCCCTACTATCAACACGTTTAAAGTTCAAATAAAATAATATATTTTATTAGTGTATGTACTTTTAACCATTTTTATTACAAAACATCTATATGCAATGACATTTTTAACTTGGTACATAACAGTTTTAAATGTGTTTTGGATTAAAGTTTAAGTGTTTCGAAACAAATAAAATCAATAATAAGTTATTCAAGTTTATAATTCAACCTAACTAATAATCATAATCATGGTTATCCCTATTTATAGGTGGATAACTATGTGAAAAATGATGCCACAATATTAGGGGTGATAATTATGTGAAAAATAATCTAATTTGTTTTTATTTTCTTCTAAATATCGTAGTCATCACAAGAACATTCGTGGTCAACTAACATTCTAGAACTCCCGTATTTGACATTGCTACCATCAAAATATGTAGATTAACATATTAAATATTTAAAATCTAAATCTTTTATGTTAGAAGAGAGAGGCGGAAAAAAAAATAGATAGCTTCAATGAATGATACGTGTCCCTCATAGGTTTCTTTTATTATATAGCAAGTATAGATATAGATATAGAGTGTAAGTATCTATAGAAAACCCACTTTAATTTAGAAAACCCGGGAAACTCTAACCTCCCGATGTTTAAAAAAAATATATATATATATACACATGTTATATACATGTTTTTAAGGTATTTGGGCCAAAAAAATCAAAAAAGCGCCGAGTAGATATTTAAAAAAAAAAATAAACAAGTTTTGGTCTAACACGTGTTAACAATATGTCAGATGAATGTAACACGTGTTAGACCAAAACTTGTTTATTTTTTTTTAAAATATCTACTCGGCGCTTTTTTGATTTTTTTGGCCCAAATACCTTAAAAACATGTATATAACATGTGTATATATTTTTTTTTTTAAAAAAACATCGGGAGGTTAGAGTTTCCCGGATTTTCTAAATTAAAGTGGGTTTTCTATAGATCCTTCCCCTAGATATAGATCAGTTTAACTTGTATTTATTTAACTGAATATGAGTTTGTTTTTTTAAATAAATACTTGAAAAGTGATTATAATATGAATAATAGAATTACAATATGTGTGTTTGTGTGATGTTAGAAATGCAAATTGAGCAATTACCCCTAGAATGCGTTAGCAAGATTTAGTATTAGTAATTATACATCTTTTTAACATATGATTATCAATAGTTTAACACAGAAGCATGGAATCAGTTTTGGTACTAATTACGAAGTTATTTTTTTCATCCTTCGTGCAACACTTCATCTCTACTAAGTTTTGTCATTGAAATCTTTTGTAGTGATACAAACGACTTTCAAAAGAAAGTTACAAGGTGTTATTGAGATGGTTCAAAGTTACTTTTTGTTAGTGTGTTGGCCAAATAAGGCTTGCAAGCATTAATACTAACTCAAATCTTAAAGAGTTCAATTCTAAAGAGTTCTATACAATTGTTTCAACTAACTCAAATCTTAAAGAGTTCAACTCAAATCTTAAAGAGTTCAATTCTAAAGAGTTCTATACAATTGTTTCAACTAACTCAAATCTTATAGAGTTCAATTCTAAAGAGTTCTATACAATTCTTTTAAGTATATACTTTAAAAAGTTTCATGGATATATCTATACCTTTCTATGAAGTTCCATAACATATAAAGAAGTTCCATTTTATCTAAGGAGACATGGGCCCATTGAGGCATAACTAATTTGATGTTGACATCTCATTTTAATTGGTGGTCACTTTATCATGCATTCCGTGTGATCTTCCACGTTGGCATGGTCTGTAATGTACCCATTAAGAGTTTGTTACATTTCAGAGATTAAAGTGAGTGGTCTAGAAAATTTTTAACTTTGCGTTGATGAAACAGGTTTTTAACTTTTAGACTTAGTTTGATGAATTAAGTGATTCTAATGTTTTGCGACATTTTTTTTTCAAGAAGTATGAATTGGAAGACTAACAACCGATAGTTTGATATTTTATTTGTTAGGTGATCCATATTTGATGGCTTAATGGTGTCGATCGGCTCTTGTGGAGTAATATACCCGATCTTAGAACAATACCAAATCACTGCTCCCCTAAGCATTTTATAATGTTCGCTCACCAAACCCAACTTCTGCCTAGTATAGTCGAAAACTGTTGGAAATTGGTCACGTAACATGCCTCCATCAACCCAGAAGTCGTTCCAGATTTACACAGAATTCCCAACACCCACCGAACACTCAAAACACTCCTGAAGTCGCACGTCGTACTTTAAGAATTCCTTATCCACTTGAGCTATAACTTTCCACACAACGGTGATCGACTTTTTACATAGGATAAAAATGTTGTTTGTCCTCCCCCATGTATAGCTTCCACCACTTTGGCCCAAAGCTGATCCCTAGAGTTCTTAAGACGCCACCACCATTTTGACAACAAAGCTAGGTTAAGCTCCTTTATACTCTTTTAAATATAAGAATTTCATGCTACCAAAAGGTTACTCAACCTCCAATGATCTGATTACACGTGTCCTAAAAAACCAATTTCCGCCTTCCCCCAATAAAAAGCCTGTTGTCACTCAGTATGCACAATTCTGTTAAATCAAACCACTATAACCGTCATCTTCTCTCACTTACAACATTTAGTCCGCCATTGTTAGGTATTCAAAGCTCCATCATCTTCTCAACTTGTATGAAATCTACCATATGTTTATATTTTTCATGCTATAGTCGATTTATTTATCTAATTCTATCTGTATCTGTCTATCGTAAGGTGTTTAACATACTGTATATATCATTGATTGATGTTGTTTTACACTTCATTTAAAGTTTGTTAGTTTAGTTTTACGATTAATAAGAATTTTAGATTATTAAATAGATCATGTATTGATCTACGGTATAAACATTCAACGGTAAGTCTAAAGAGTTTGATGATCTAAGGAATAAACATTCGTTCTCATATGTATTTTATAATTTTTAGTATCTTGACGTTATGTTGTGTATTCTTTGTGTTTGATTTGCATTCGATTAGACACCGGTGGTGTTCAATTCATCTTTCCGGCCGCTAATGTTATATGAGGGTTCTAGAGTTCAGTTAAAGATTGTTTGCAGTTCATTGATATTCTTTGTGTTTTTCAGAAATTGTTTGTTTAGCTTTTGGCACAATTGCTAGTTTAGAATTTAACACAAGTGTTAGTTTCGTTTAGGCTCTTTCTGTATAACAATTACTGCTAATTTTACGGTTTGTTCATATTATATTGTTTACTTTTGTTACTCAAATTTCTATCCACATGTTCTTGGTTCAGTGATCTTAATTTTGATGTTCGATGCAGTGCCGGTGTTAGGACAACTAACTTTATTACATTTTGATCCCGATATTGTTTTGTTTTCTTCTCAGTAATGAGGTACCTAGAAGATACTAACCGATCGTTTGCAAAGTAAGTTGCTGTTTGAGTATTAATATTGGGTTTAGTTCCCGACTCAAACGAGTCACTTTGGGTTGGGTCGGCCTAAGCTACAAGCGGGTGGCTTCATCCAAAAGTCAGCTGGATTAGTATAGGATTCAAAAGTTGGTTAGAAGTCCTTAATATTTGAACTTCGAATTTGGATTGCATTTGAGGAAAATAATTTAACCATCATTATCCAAACGAATCTCCTCAGACCACCCTTGTATTTTTTTCATACTATCCGTTTTACTCCCCCAAGTTGGTATTGTCTATGGTTAATAAACGTTTGGGAGTTATTCGAACGAAGCATCATAAGTTATTAAATGCTATCACAGTATATGATTGGAAACCGGAGATTGTTATACAATATGACGCAAATTAGATTGTGGAGTTACCTGCTAACCAAGAACGCCTTGGAGTAAGGTTCAACCCCACGGCCACCACCATACCATCACCACTTAGGGTTCATGAATTTGATAAAGACCTAACCTGGCCCTTAAGCCGGTGGCAGTTTGACCAGTGAACAACCAAATCAAAGGCCACCACCACACCATCGCCACCCAGGGTTTAAGGGCATTGGGCTTGGCAAAGAAACCCTCACACCACTTCTAACCCGGCGTCGAATCGGGTGACAAACGATGGATGATCAACAAAAACGATGGATGTTCACCGGAAAACCAGCACCAAAGCATCAGTAAGGCAGAGAAGCAAAGGAAAACATGCATGAAAAGATGCATAGTTGATCAATGAGCACCACCTGGTAAAAGGGGAGATGACATAGATCAAGGTGGACGGTCAAGATTAATACACATTGATGACCAGGATAAGAATACTATTCATTTCAGTTCTCCTATTAATAGATTGAGATTGCCTTTGTTAATTAGTGATATCAAATTCACCACTTGATTCTTGTTATAGGGTTAACCAATTTCTTAATCCAACTAACCTTTCAACAACCAATGTGAAGGGAGATATCGAGGTTTATGACTGTAAGTTAAATGTCTATGAGTTAAATAACTGTACTATTTTGTGCCAAAAAATTTACTTTTTTGTTCATATTTTAACACTTGTCTTGCAAAAGGATGATGGTTTTTCCAAAAAAACGGTATAATTTTTGGCAAGAAGGTGTAAGTTTTCTGAGTTCTATATTTATGACATATTAGTTAATATGAGTTAAATAACTACACTATTTTGTGCCAAAAAAAATATTTTTTTGTTCATATTTTAACAGTTGTCTTGCATAAGGATGATGGTTTTTCCAAAAAACAGTATAATTTTTGGCAAGAAAGTGTAAGTTTTTTGAGTTCTATAATTATGACATATTAATTAATGCTATTTATAAATTTATTAAGTCATTTAACTCTTTTACACATATTCAAAACTATGTTTCAAATCCACCTAAAGACTACCCTCGTGAGAGGGTTGAGTGGCTTCAACATGAACTTAGATATGGCAAACACATTTTATTCGAACTTGAATAAGACTGGAGGGTATGGAGAGCCTCATCCCCAAGGGGATGGGCTGTCACATCACCGCCACGTAAGCGGGGCATAAAAGGGGATGGACCTAGGGGGTGGGGGATGAACCCTTTATATATATATATATGTATGTATAGGTGTTTGTGTGGGAGAGAGGGGCGTCGAACCCGGCTTGTGGAGGACGGACATGACGGGCCTGGCCTGGCGCCGGAGCAAGGGGTGGGGAAGACGGGGCGGTGAGATGGGGACGGGCATGGGGACGACCCCCATACCCTCCAGTCTAGCAATTTAGGCATTCTTAAATCCTTTCTAGAACTACTTATTATAAAGTCAAAATTAATAGCCTATATGTATCAATTGTTCATGAAATCAGATCCTACCCATAAAGCCTGCAAGTACCCTAATGTTGACCTACTCTTTTCTAATCATAGATCTAGGGTAGTTTAGTTTAGACTTATTAACTTGACTTGATAGACTAATAAACTGACGGGGCAACTAAGGCACGACTTTTTCCAAAGACTGTCTAAAGCAATTCGTCGGGTAAGACCTACCAATAGCCCCTCACCTTCTAGCTATTAGGACTAGTAGAACACTAAAATCTACCAAATTACTAACAACTACTTCTAGGGTTTTGTTAGGATCTGAGTTTCTTATGATTGTGTTTTGTTTGTTAATTAAGAAGATGAATAGGAACAAGTGCACCAGAATATAAATGGAAACAAACTTTCATACACATTCAAATAGGAGAAATGCTTTCAACACACATTTTAACATAGAACCGAATGATTGAATCTATTTCAAGATTCAATTACAATGCATGCATGTATTACAAACTCCCCCTCAGCCTGAGCTCGCAGAGTTGTTCGTACAGGAAGACAAGTGGTGAAGAGCTAATAGAACAGTACAGGGTACTGTTCTATTTATAGGCACGAGCAAACCACTGTGGCATCTTTGCTGACGTCACAATGAAAGTGACATCTAACCTCCTAACAACCTCTAACTACTGATCTAATACAACTACTGCTTATTACAAACTATTGATTACATTTCAATACAAAGACAACTAAACTACTGCTTCTCATTCCACTGTTATACTCCTAGCAGTGCTTTGTCTTCTCAGCAGTACTTGAACCATGACAGTAGATTGAGCATTAGTGTTTCTCTTCAACAGTCTTTATCAGTCTTTAGCAGTTGTTGAAGGAGAGAAATTGTTGTAGATCATCAGTGGATGGAGGTCATCAGTTGTTAGGCCACTTCCAAGGGGAAAGCTTGAATACAAACATCTGCTTATTCTGGATCCATTGCTCTGATCCGGTTTTGGCTTTAATCAACTGTTCCTTTGTAGGGTTCAATCCCAACAATCTCCCCCCTGGAACAAATGATGCCAAAACCTTCATTATTGTGGAACTTTATTGCCTCATCAACAGTTCTCTGACTTGTCCTTTAAATTGCAATTCAAAGTCCAAAGAATCTATATAATCCTCATCCCTGCACAATGTAAGATCAAGAAGATCTTGCAGATCTTCAACACCCAGGCCCAGTACTTGTTCCCTTGATATTTTCTTCACTTCACCACTGGATTTGATCAGAGTCAATACGTGGGTCTGTTTGTCAGTTTTCCACTTTAGTATTTTTGAATCCAGTGGGTTTCTTGGGAGAGTTTTTATTGATGATGAGTTTGGAGATGGTGGCCTGGTGATAACAAGTTGAGCAGTGCTTGAAGTATTTGCCAATTCAGGGTTCTCTGCTATCATCTGTTTGAGGACCATTTTTATAACTTCATCCCCTGCTGCTACATCTTCTGGTGTTTCTGCATCCATCTGCTTTTTGTCTCATTCTTTGATAAAGGATGGCAGCAGGTGGAGCAGTGGATCTCCTGATGGGCAGTTTTTGTCTTACTGGAACCACTGCTTCAGGGTAGTCAGGCTTTTGAGGAACATTTGGATTTTTCTTTCTCAATTCTTCCAACTTTTTGTAACTGGCCATGACTTTTTTCTTCTTTCCACCTTGTTACCTAATTCCTTGACCCAAAATCAGCAGCAATAAGTTCCTCTTTCATTCTCTTCAGCCTTAACACTTTATCTGGTACATTCTTCATGTACTTTGACCAAACAGGAGGAGTGTGTTTCACCTTTTCTTTGTTCATTTTTTCAATTCTTTCCAACTCCTCTTTGAGCTCACCAAGGGTCCATTCTTTATATTGACTCTTGTCTCCCTTGTATTTCTTGAATGCCATTATATGCTCAATGTAATCTTTTCTCAGACTTACATCATCTCTTTCTGAAAGTTGCTGGCAAAGATTTTTTGCAAACTCCTCCAAAGTTCTGACTTGAGTTAGCAGATATTGATAGTATCTTTGGATTTCTTTGTCAGATTTACCATATGAATTTCTTTTAGAGATATCCTCAGCTTGTTGAGCTTTTAACTTCATATATTCTTCAATGTTATTTGGCCTAGGATATCCTTCAACAGATGGCAAACTCCTTTTAGCAGGGTCATCTTCAGTGTAGAAGGATTTGATCTCCTCTCTAACTGCTATAAGCTCTAAAGGGTACTGAGCTCCTACAGGAGTGATGGCAGTGTTTGGTTTTTGAACTTGTGCTGAAGAGAGAGGAACATGGTTTGGAATAGTAACAAGGGTCAATGGTTGTGAAGATGTATGAGGTGGTGAAGGTTCATCATTTAAAATTATCCTTCTCCTTTTAGGTTTAGGAGAGGTTGGTGGTGTTTTGGTGGGTTGAGTGGTAGTGATTTGAGTGGTGGTTGGCTGACTAACAGTTGTTGAAACAACTGGTGTTTCAACCACTGTTGTCATTACAATAGATGATGTATCACCTGAAGTCTTCTGCTTTTTAGCAGGTGGTGTTGGTGTTAATGAAGTTGTTTTTGGTGGTGAGGTGATTTTTGGTAGGGCAGTGGATGATGTGTGTGTTGAATTGGTGGTGGCAGTTGTTTGGCTAACAGCTGTTGTAACAACTGAAGTACCAATAGCTGTTGATACAACAGAGGTTCCAACATTTGTTGGTTTGGAAGATTGATGTGTGGAGCTTTTGGAAGGTTTGGGAGTATGTTTTGTGGGTCTGGATGGTATGGATTTGGGTTGCCTCACTTTTCTAGTTGGCTGCTTTCTTTTAGGCTCAGGACTTTCTTCATCCTTTGGCTCAGAAGTACCTTTCTCATTCATCTCCATAAACATTTTCTTTTCTTCTCCAAACCTTGACTTACCCTTAGCCTCCATATCCTTTTTTAGCCTTTCCTTTTCATTAGCAAAGGCATTTAGGTTTCATCAATCTTTTTGGAACCATCTGGCTTAGGGATGTCTGCAAGCATACTTGATTTATCTGGTGCAATGTACAAACCATCTTCATATCCCTTTTTCCTTAGCTGCTTCATTTTCTCCCTTTTTTTGGCATCAGCTGGTGGAGGATTGTCAACAAAAATTATAGGAGGAGGAGCAGAACCAGTGGTTTTCAGCAAGTGGGCCTTAATTGCCTTTATGTCTGCTTGGGTATCCATGAACCTAGCTTCCATCATATTTCTGATCTTCTGAACTTGTATGTCATGTTGCTGATCAGCATATTCTCTTTGTTGTTGAAGCAAAGGTTGAAATAAGCTCCAAAGTTCATTGGGAGTAGGAGCAGATGATAAAACAGCTGGTTGAGCTGATGCAGCAGTGGATGGTACCTTTTGTGCTTTCAACAACTGTTGCAGCATGTCTTTGATTTCTGCAACAGATGTATCAAGCTTGTCAACTCTATCAGTCAATTCTCGGTACATTAAACCATCACCCAAGTTAATGGGATCATCTGATTTCCCACTGTCAGTGGTTGTATCAGCAGTGTTTGATGATCTGGAAGCAGGGGTTAATGGCCTACTTTGGTCAACAACTGTTGAGGTAGCAGTGGTTGAGCTTTGACAACTGTTTTGAACATCTGCTGCTCTGGTAATGGATTTGAAGGTTTGTTGTGGAATGATCACTTCATACCCATTGTCTGATGGAGGAGTTTCTGATGGACCTGCACTGTTAGTCTTGACAGCAGTATTTTCAAAAGTAAATTTATCAAGATCAAACAATTTTACAAGATTTGCAGGGATATTCATTGAAGAGAGTTCATTGAACTTCACATTTAAAGTCTCTTCCACTGTTTTGGTCCTTGTGTTAAACACTTTGTAGGCCATAGCAGCGGTTGAGTATCCCAAATGATATCCACTGTCTACTTTGGCTGCAAATTTTGAAATAGAGTCTTTTTAGTTCAAAATGAAGCATGGGCAGCCAAATACTTTAAAGTATGAGATCAGTGGTTTGATTTTATACAGCAGTTCATAGGCAGTCTTTTGATGCCTGGGGTTGATTAAAACTCTGTTCTGGACATAACAAGCAGTGTTTACTGCTTCTGCCCAGAAAGTTAATGGCAAACCTGAATCTGCAAGCATGGTTCTGGCAGCCTCAATCAATGTCCTGTTCTTTCTTTTAACAACCCCATTTTGCTCTGGTGTTCTTGGAATGCTGTACTGCCTTACAATTCCTTTTGACACACAGAAATCATCCAACTCCCTATTCCTGAACTCTGTGCCATTGTCACTCCTGAAGACTTTTACTGGCAAGTCAAACTGCTTTTCAACCTGTGTAACAAAGTCTTGCAGAATGCCTGCAGTCTCATCTTTGGAATGTAAAAAGTAAGTCCATGTAAACCTAGAAAAGTCATCTACAATAACCAAACAATATCTTTTCTTTTTCAGACTCATGACTTTAACTGGGCCAAACAAATCCATGTGCAGCATTTACAAGCACTTGTTTGTTTTGGACTCTTCAATGGACTTATATGAGCTTTTATGTTGTTTTCCTTTTAGGCAGGAAACACAATGCTCAGGACAGGTGTATAGTTTTTGAGGAAGACCTCTTACTAACCCCTGTTTTGACAAAGCAGTGATTGTCTTGAGATTTGTGTGCCCGAATCTCCTGTGCCATAACTCTGTCTCTTTGTTAGAGGCAGCTGAGAACAGACAGGCATCAGTTCTGGGGCTCTCTTTTGACAGATCAACTACATAGACATTGCCACTCCTTTGAGCAACAAGTTGGGTTTTTCCATTTTTTTTATTATTTCTTCAATCTTTTTAACCATTTCTGGTCCAACAATCCTACAACAATCCCTTGTGAAGAATGAGCCATAGCCCTTATCACTCATTTGTGAGACACTCAGGAGGTTGAATTTTAGATTGTCTATTAGATTGACATCTTCAAACTTAACATTACCAGACTGAACTGTACCAGACCCCAGAACCTTCCCTTTACTATTATTACCAAAAGATATATCACCCCCTCCATGAGTTTTGAAATCTTTGAGTAGGGCTCTACATCCTGTCATGTGCCTGGAGCCTCCACTATCTACATATCAAAGACTATCTAAGCATGCAGAAGCTCCCTGCACATCAAGTAAGAGGTTAGTTCATTAGGGTCTCCAAATCCAATAAGGCTTTGGATGGGGTCTCAACAGTGTCTGTGTTAAGTTCAGGTGGATGGACAGTGGTTAGCTCAGGGGTTTGGACAGTTTTGGTACTATTTTTCTCTAACCACTACTGGGGGTCTTGCCCAATCAGCTGTTGATAACCAAAGGGATGCCTGTTCACTCTTGGTTTAGAAGGCTTTTTGTAAACCTCATAACATGTGGGACCCTTTGGTATGGTGGTTTACCTTTACCTTTTTGGTATTGGTTTGCAGGGGGTGCATCAGTCACCTGAACATCTCTTTTAACAGAGGTTTGGTTCAGCTGTTTTGTAACAGCTGTTTGAACTGGCACAAACAGTGGTTGATTCTTGGTGAACTTGACAGATGTGTTTGATGAACTCACAGGTGTTTTTGACATGTACTCTTCCTTTTTGACCTCAAAGGATTACAAGTACACACACTCTTGAGTGGAATGGTTTGATTTTCCACATATGGTGCAGCTCTTTGAAGGCACAACAGTACTTGTTTTGTTTAAATCATATGCTTTTAGATGAAAACAATCTTTGGTCAAATGATTTTTCTTTTCACAAAACAAGTTTTTAACCTTTTCTCTTTTCTTCCTCTTTTCAGACTCCTTTGCAACAGAGTTATGAACCACTATTGGGATGTCCTTAAGAGGAATGACCTTGGCCTTGGGAGCTTTGACACCATCAGTGGTTGTGAAGTCCATTGGTTTGAAGTTTTCAAGGATGTCACACTCATCAGACCATGTGGGTTTAAATTGGTATTTCTCAATTTCCTCAAAAGTTGAGGACCCCACAGATCTTTCCAGAGCGATCTTTTTACCAAGTTTATCAGTTATTTTAACTTCTTGGCCATCCTTGTTTGTGGGAATGATTTCAACAGAACCAACTTGATTTGCAGCATTGTTTTCAACTTGATCATTTTTTATAAATCTAATGCCAAATTTCACATTGCTTTCAAGCTGTTTCTTAAGCATTATCTCAAAACCTTTGCAAGATTCCACCCATTATTCACAAGTGATTTGGGTGGACTCCAACTCCTTTTTGCAAACTTGGTATTTTTCTATCATTGGTTGGAGTTGGTTCTTGGTTATGCTATGCTCTTCTTTGAGACTGCAGATTTCTTTATCTTTTTCAGCCAATTTGATTTTAAGTTCTTTTATAGACTTCTCAAATTGAACTTCATCATTTAACACTCTATCCCTAAGGTTTTCATTCACCTCTTTAATGTTAGCAAATCCTATGATGCATTTGTCTGAACACAGATTTTTAAGAACCTGAGATGATACCTTAGCTGCAGCCATCATGGCACAGTCACAAGCATGCTCTTTCTCATCAGTCACCTTCTCTTCCTTCTCACCATGTTTCTTCTCTTCTTATTTAGACCAGGGGTCATATAGTGGTTCTATCAGGGGTTCTGAACTTTCTCCCAGCAGTATTTCACCAGCAACAGCAGTAACCACTGCTTCAGCAACTTCATCCACTGTTTCAGCACTTAGCTATCCTTCTTCAGCATCCAGCTCTTTTGGTATTGACTCTAATGCCATAAATCAGTAATCATCATTAGAAGCATCATTAGTAGCATAGAGTGCAAAATTTTCATCACCTAGCTCATCAGGTAAGCTGCTCCAGTCAACAAAACCTTGGGTGAAAAAGCTTTGTTGATCTGGTTGAACCACTGCTAGTGCAGCTTGTTGTTGTGCAACTGGTTGCACTTAAACCTGAGGGACAGGAGCTTGGACATACTGAATTTGAGGAACAGTGGTTTGGACATACTGCACAGGAACAGGGGTTCCAGGGTTTGCATAATGAGCAGTGTTTACATGGGCAGCAGGGGTATAATGGGAATACTGCACAGTGCCTTGGTTATTTTGTGGTCTTGAACTAGGGTGAGTGATAATAGGTCCATTTGTTTGACTCCTACATTCCCTAGCAAAATGACATAGCCTATTGCACTTGTAGCATTTGATTTTAGACTTATCCAACCCCACTTTTAGATTCCCATGCAACCCTGGGAATTTTCTCCCTGTCCTTTTGTAAAATTTACTGGTTCTAACACTCAGCGAAGCCAATTGGTGTAATATGTCCATTTCCTCTAAGTCAGTGGGATCAAAGTGCTGAAGGTCATTGAGTTCAAAGCTTAGATTATCAGAGATCTGGCTTTCTCCATAGCTGTGAAAGCATAACTGGATGAGTGAGGATTAGAGTTGAAATTACCACAAGCAGTTATGTCAATAAAATGATCATAACTCTGATCCTTACCACTGCCAGACTCTTCCTGACCCAGAAGAGTTGTGTTGCCAAATGTGTAACCATCTGCAACTTTGCCAGACTCTTGCAACTTCCTTTTCTGGTTTAACTCCCTTTCATAGGTTAGGAGTCTACCATGAAGTTGGGTCAGTGTCAGATCTTTAAACTCAACAGAATATCTGGTCACAAATGCAATTGTATCCCATTTTTCAGGTAATGATCTAAGAAACCTGCTATTTTGTGTTGATTTAGCAAACTCAACATTAACAAGTCTTAGCTCACTGATGAGACAACTGAATCGCTCAAACTGTTGGGTTAATGTTTCACCCTTAACATAACAAAACGTTTCATACTGCTGATTCAGAATTTCCTTGTTATTTTCAATTACTTCTTCAGTCCCCCCAAATTGTTCCTTAAGTGCATCCCATAATTCCTTGGCACTGTTACAGTGTAACAGCCCAACATAAATTTCATTGGGTAGTGCAGATGCAACGATGCTAAATGCCTTGACATCCAGTTTGAATTTTTGAAAATCAGTTTCAGTATAGTTTTCAGGTTTCTTAGGTTCGAACTTCTTTGTATCCTTAGCACTCGGCACCATTGGAACATGTGGTCCAAAGATAACCGACTTCCAACATCCGGAATTCTGTTGAGCAAGGATGTGACCCATCCTTCTCTGCCAGATGTTGTACTCATTTCGCTTCAACATGGGTGGTTTGAAGAGTGAACCGATGTTATTGTTAACATCTTGTGATTGTGACGTCATCCTGGTTGTTTTACAGGTACTGATTAATCAACTTTGTTCGTGATTAAGCCTTACTCTGTTTTTCAACAAAACGAACAATAATAAGTATCAACGATTGTGAGCTGAACTATTTACGTCAAAATGATGGTTAGATCAAATTTGACTGTCCAAGCTCTGATACCAATTGTTAGGATCTGAGTTTCTTATGATTGTGTTTTGTTTGTTAATTAAGAAGATGAATAAGAACAAGTGCAGCGGAATATAAATGGAAACAAACTTTCATACACAATCAAATAGGATAAATGCTTTCAACACACATTTTAACATAGAACCGAATGATTGAATTTATTTCAAGATTCAATTACAATGCATGCATGTATTACAAACTCCCCCTCAGCCTGAGCTCACAGAGTTGTTCGTACAGGAAGACAAGTGGTGAAGAGCTAATAGAACAGTACAGGGTACTGTTCTATTTATAGGCACGAGCAAACCACTGTGGCATCTTTGCTGACGTCACCATGAAAGTGACATCTAACCTCCTAACAACCTCTAACTACTGATCTAATACAACTACTGCTTATTACAAACTACTAATAACATTTCAATACAAAGACAACTAAACTACTGCTTCTCATTCCACTGTTATACACCTAGCAGTGCTTTGTCTTCTCAGCAGTACTTGAACCATGACAGTAGATTAAGCATTAGTGTTTCTCTTCAACAGTCTTTAGCAGTTGTTGAAGGGGAGGAGTTGTTGTAGATCATCAGTGGATGGAGGTCATCAGTTGTTAGGCCACTTCAAAGGGGAAAGCTTGAATACAAACATCTGCTTATTCTGGATCCACTGCTCTGATCCGGTTTTGGCTTTAATCAACTGTTCCTTTCTAGGGTTCAATCCCAACAGGTTTATTGGCCAATTTTCCCTAAAGATCAAAAACACACAGTCAAAGATCTAGCATGGACCTATTCTGTAGCAGACAACCACCAAGATTCACACGAAGCAATTGATAGTAATAAACCAGATTAAAGTACGCATATACATCAAATCAATAAACCAAACTCTTTACTAAACACAATCACCCATGCAATACATGCTCCCAAGATCGCCCATGAGTACACATAGCATGGGGATTCCGGACTTCTTTCAGCCGAGACAATAGGGTGGCTCGGCTGGTGCTGGTGAGAGGTTTGATCCGGATCCCCCATTCCGCGTGTTTGGTGAGGGTAGCTCTAGAGCGGGTTGATGACAGGCGGGCAGTGAGGAGACTGCCAGCGAACATGAGGAGGACTAGTGTGGGGATGACATGAGGATGCAGAAGCAACAGCTGACTATATCTTTTGTTTGATTTTTCTTTTATGCTGTTTTTGATCCTTATTTGTTGGTTTGTACTTATATTGATACACGTTAAACAGGTTGGTTGGGCAGGATGGGTTGGTTTGTGTTGAAACTGATACTTTGGATGATATATATTATGATTTTTTGGTAGTGTTTGCTTATGATGTGATAGGTTGATGTTTATGCCGCTTTCGTTCGCGTGTCCGAGATTAGGAGTTGTTTGCTTAGCGCATTTCGAATTGGAGGGCTTATGTGGAAATGACTGGCACTTTGACAGTCTCACATATTCAGCTAAGTCGTTTCCCTTGTATTCTTGTATTTATTTATTTATTTCGTTATTCGTTTGTGTTTAGGTAGTTTTGAGTCGTATTTCCGTTCTTGCATTAGGGACAATGCAATCTTTAAGTGTGGGGATGGGATAGATGTAAATAATCGAGTCATAAATTGAAAAAATACAAAAAAATTAGAATTTTTTTTTAAAAATCCAAAAAATTGAAAAATCAGAAAATGTCTTTCGAATAAAAGAAGTTTGCAAATTAACACGGAAAATGATAGAAAAGATGAGTTTTTGCTCGGGGTCAAATAATAATAATAAGAGATTAAATAAATCGAGCTTGTGTCTAGTTAGGGATATGTGGATAGGCCCGGGTTTGGTTTTAAGTCCCTTTGAGTTAATATACCTTAATTGTCGGTCTACTAGTGGGTTTTCGCCTGGGAAATATGGGAGATTGAAACCGCCAATAAGAGTATAAGGACACCGTTATGAGTTAAAACCGCTAGAATTTTGCAATCATGAAAGAAAAGAAAAAAAAAACAGAAAAAATGAGCTAAAAACTGAATGAAAGTAGCGCATTTCTATGTAATCTAGGTTGGGGATAGCGACTCTACAACCGGAATACCGCTAGGATGTGTGAAATCGAACTTGCAAATAAAAAGTACCGAAGCCTAAGTAATCCGAGTTGGGGATAGTGACTTTACAGCCGGAATGCCTCTGGGTTAGGGAAAGCAACGTCTACGCACGTTAAAAGGAAAAAAAAGGAATGAAAAGAAAGAAAAATGCTGAAAAAAATGAGAAAAAAGTGTGATTTTAAATTCTCTTGGTTTTGATATAAGACGGTTGGGAATTGGTCCAGTGATCGTTCCTTTGGTTCTATAAGCTTGAGGTGGGATTAGGTGGACCGTAGATTCTAGTGTGAGACTCTAGGTAGATTGACCGCACTTAAACTAAATTCACATGATAAGGGCTTAAGACCGTATTTGGGTTTAAAGGGACAAGTATATTCGCAATCGCGGCTAATGCAAGCTTTGGTTTTAATACAATATAAATATGCTTTTTACCCGAGTGACTATTCGTCTCTGATTCCGTTGCATAATTCTTTTTCGAGGATGAAAAAAGAGTAAGTGTGGGGATATTTGATGTATTGCAAAATACATCTCTTATTCGTGTACAGTTTGTATAGTTTTCCGTTATATTTAGTTCGGTTTTCATTAGAATGTGCATACTATTGATCAATTCGAGTTTTCCGGGTCTTGATGCTTAAATTTGCTGAAAATTGAGTGAAAACGAGCCACAATGCTGAAACACCAAGTCCCGGAATGAGTTGAAAAGAGTTAGAATAAATTTTTGAGTTTTTGGGATGCTGAAGCTTATCAAATTTCAAAGGAGTCTGTCCAATTTGAGCTGTCGCGCTACGCCACAGCTACACAACATTGCAGTCGCGCCCCGCCATGATTAAACAATTGATTTTTGGAAGTTTACGCTGTCGCGCTACGCGACACTGAAGATACTTACCCGTCGCGCGACGCGACGGTGTGTTTTGACGGTAATTCTTCGTTACAAGTTAGGGTTTGGTATAAAAGTCAATAAAATCATCATTAAACCCTAGTTACGAATTGAGGCAATCACAGGTGATCTTGGGAGCAGTCTTGGAGCAATTTTGAAGGTTTTGAAGCATAGGAATCATCAGTACGAATTCGGGATGAAGAATTGAAGACTTTCTCGGGTTTTCCAATCCCTTGTTTGTTGATTTCTTTCTTGAAACTCGTTGTCATGAATTCTTACTTGAACATCTTTGATTTGTTTTCGTTATTTGACATGCTTGGCTAAACTTCTAAGCCACCTAGACTATGATGAATGGATTGATATAAAGTTTTAACCTTTTTCGTTAATTGCATGTATTGTATGGGTTGATTGTGTTTAGTAAAGAGTTTGGTTTATTGATTTGATGTATATGCGTACTTAATCCGGTTTATTACTATCAATTACTTCGTGTGAATCTTGGTGGTTGTCTGCTACAGAATAGGTCCATGCTAGTTCTTTGACTGTGTGTTTTTTATCTTTAGGGAAAATTGGCCAATAAACCCTAGAAGTAGTTGTTAGTATTTTACTTGATTTTAGTGTTCTACTAGTCCTAATAGCTGGAAGGTGAGGGGCTATTGGTAGGTCTTACCCGACGAATTGCTTTCGACAGCCTTTGGAAAAAGTCATGCCTTAGTTGCCCCGTCGGTTTATTAGTCTATCAAGTCAAGTTAATAAGTCTAAACTACCCTAGATCTATGATTGGAAAGGGGTAGGTCAAATTAGGGTACTTGCACAATAATTAGACAACTAGAAAGAAGTCTAATAACCGGTAGGATTAACGGCCTAGGTAGTGCCATAAGTTTCACCTCGAGAAGGGTTGAGGGGCTTAGTTGGTGTCTTAATAGGTTTAGTACTATAAGATCCCAGTTCCATCAATCATGCAGCTAACTTAATCGGTAATTCTTTAAAATCAATCCAGGATTCTAGTCTAGGTGGTCTCGTTCATCATATAAGAAAAGCCTTTGCCTTATTTCGTATTAACTTAGTATTAGTTTAATTCTAGTTTAATAATTAGTTTAAATAGATTTCCTTAGATTTTCAGTACCCCCCCCCCCCAAAAAAAAAACAATTAAACAGTTCAAGTCGTGTCTGTCAGTGTCTATTAGAGTCTAGTCAACATGATTAATAGAGTCTCGTGGTTCGATATCCGGACTTCCTTAGGTCATACTACAGTGATCGGTACACTTGCCGATTGTGTGGTTAGGTCGAGTCTAGAATTAAAGCTTTTTAGTGTCTAGCTTAGAGAGTCTAATTTAGTTAAATTTTAATAGTCTGTTTAGCACACATCATGAACAAACCATAAAACTACCAGTATTAAATATTATACAGAAAGAGCCTAAAGAAAACTAACAGTTGTGTTGAATTCTAAACTAACAATTTCAGAAAAACACAAATAATATCAATGAACTGCAAACAATCTTTAACTGAGCTCAAGAACCCTAATAGAACGTCAAGTAGTGAAACGACACCGAAAACAACAACATATGTAATTGTGGAAAAGCAAAACTTATGCAAAATTAAACAGTTCTGATACATGCAATTAAGATTCGGTATTGTAAAACAACATCATTATCAAACACCGCAATACCAGCACCGTGTAGAACATCGAAATTAAGATCACTAAACCTATTAAGAACAAGCGAATATAAATTTGACTGATAAAAGTAAGACAATAATACAAATAAATAGTAAAATCGCCAGTATTATTATACATAAAGAGCCTAAAAGAAGCTAACAATTGTGTTAAACTTTAAACTAACAATTTCAGGTATCTCTGCAGATCTAACACACAGAATGTCAATGAACTGCAAACAAATTACTTAAACTCTAAACGAACAATTTCAGGTATCTCAAAATGCATATCTAACACACAGGATATAAATGAACAGCAAACAAACGTTAACTTAACTCAATAACCCTAACATAACGTCAAGCACTGAAACAACACTAAAAACACCAACATAATGGAAAAGCGAAATTTATGTGAAATTAACCAATCCTGATACATGCAATCAAGTAAAAGTGTAAAACAACATCAATCAATGATATACATAGTACGTTAAACACCTTACGATACATAGATACAAATAGAATTAGATAAATGAATCGATTATAACATGAACAATATAAACAGATGATAGATTTCATACGAGTTGAGGAGATGATGGAGGTATGACTACCTAATAATGGCGGATTGAGTGTTGCAGGTGAGAGACGATGACTGGAAAGCAGTTATGGTGGTTTGATTGTAACAGAATTTGTGAATATTGAATCAAGTGAGTGAGACATCTGGCTTTTTATCGGGGGAGATGCAACAAGGCGGGAATTAGTTTTTAGGACCACGTGTAGTCAGATAATTGGAGGTTGAGTGTTTTAAGTAACCGTTTGGTGATGTAATAGAACAATATATGGAAAGACATATTTATGCCATATAATATAATATTATTTGATTTATGAGTATGACAGATTGTGTGTACAATTTGAGAGTAGGAGGGGAACTATTTAGATAGTGAGACCGGGTAACGTATTAACACCGTTGTCAGTCGTTTGGGTATGGGGATTGGCTACAAACATCGGGTACAACTAGTCGATTAAACAATGGAATTATCGTGTGTGTGTGTTGGGGTTCTTGAGTTCATCATGTAACGTTTCGCATTTTGTACTTTCCTTATTTAGAAAACGTAATTCGTATTTCTATTTTTGGAAACTTGTAATCGTGTTGCATTCGTATTTCTTTCCTATACTTGTAATCCGAGACTTCGATCGTAATGAAAATTCACTTTTATACTTATACTTGTTATACTTATCTTATACACAATCAAACTTTGGATGCATATTTTCATACAACCGAGACTTATTACACGCCTGATTTAACGTTTATACTTTGCACGATACTTACACGACGCTTCCAAACAAGTTCCATGCTCAAAACAAGCCAAAACATGAACTTTCAGCATAAAATGATAACATAATGGAAGTTCGGGGGCCAAAGTGTAACAAATCAAGATTTAAACGGATCATAGGGGCGCCGTGTCATGCGACCCACCTCATGTCTTTGCTTCGCGTGATGCCACGAGGGTGGATCCACAACGAGCTGTTTCCCAGCTATGGGTTGGTCACCTTTCTTGCACATTTTTCTTCCTCAATCACCTTTAAACCTCTGTTATACACAAACCATACTCACCCATTATATAAACAAGCCTCCTACACCTTCATTTCACTTTTCCAAACCCTCAAACACTCTCCCAACATACTATAATCAGTTGTTATTGCAAGTTCTTGACAGAATCATCTAAGTATCAAAGTGAGCATTTACCTCACTTTCTTCATGTTTTCTTCATCTTTTCTTCTTCTTGAAAGCTTGGAACACCTCTAGGAGTGTTTCCACAAGTTTACCATGGTAAACTAAGGTTGAACATCACCATTTTGAGGTCCAACTTTATGTTTCGAAGAAAAACTTTGCTTATACTTGTTTAAATTTAGCTTTCTTGTAAGAATCTTGCATCTAACTTGTCTCTAATCTCTTCTATGATTGTGGGCTTGAACAAGGTCGATTCTCATGAGTTTAGAGGTCCAAGAACCTCATAAACTTTCTGTTTTAACAAGGTTCTCATTACCTACAAGTGTTGAGACCATCCAAGCTCACCATAGTTCATATGGTGAGACTTGTGTTTTGGTGAAGGTGTGAACCATGGAAGCCTTGGCTTTCCAAGCTTGTTCCACTACCTCACTTGACGTTTTGTTCATGTTAAACTAAGTAGTTTCCTAGAACCAAAGTAAGTTAACCCCGCCTCGCCTCCAACATTTTCCATGTTGGGTATGACACACCCGGGTTGTTCTTATTTGGCTACTTATTGTTTTAGTAGATTAGTTGTATTATTACTTCATTCATGACCAACCGGGTTACCAACTATGTTGGTAACTTTGTGCTTTGGTGAATCAAACAATGAGGTATACATACCTCCATGCTTGACTTCTCTGATACTCATGATGGACCTATTACATAAATATAAATATATATATATATATATATATATATATAGGGGAAAGATAAATCGAAAACCCACTTGAGTTGAGAAAACCCAAATAAACCCTATGTAACATTTTTATTTGTTTCTAAAAAGAGTAAAGTCCTTTTTGAGTCTCTGTGGTTTATGCATTTTAACTATTTGAATCCAAAAACCAAACTTGTCTTGATTTGAGTCCCTGTGGTTTGTATTTTTAACCCTTTGAATCCAAAACGCAAACCTCATCCAAATCATGGACTAAAAGGGTTGGATTCAAAGGGTTAAAAATACAAACCACATGGACTCAAAGGGTTGGATGAGGTTTCATTTTGGATTCAAGGGGTTAAAAATACAAACCATAGGGACTCAAATCAAGACAAGTTTGATTTTTGGATTCAAATAGTTAAAATGCACAAACCACATGTACTCAAAAAGGACTTTACTCTTCTAAAAAACATAGGGAATGTAATATAAATGTACACGGACCTATTTATGAAAAAAATGAAAAAAACGCTTACTAGTTTTTTTTTTAAAATGTTGAAAATTTGTATGTTACATTTTTTTGCACATATATATTATGTAACCTGAAATTTGTAACATTTAAAAAAAAAAACTACTCGGTGTTTTTTTGTGTTTCTATTTCAAAAATGTTCAAATATATGTATATTACATTTCTTATTTTTTTAGAAATGTTTCTTGAGTTTACATGAGTTTTTTACAAGGGTTTCCTGAGTTTTCTCAACTCAAGTGGGTTTTCAATTTATCCTTCCCCTATATATATATATATATATATATATAGAGAGAGAGAGAGAGGGTAGGGTTCATTTGAGAACCACTCTTATTGCGATAACCACGAGAACCAATGTGAACACAAAAAATTACCTTAAAACACACAATTTTTTAAATATTTTTTTAAAAAATCGCTATATTTCGTCACTAAAAAAAATTCTAGTAACAATTATCAATGCACATGTGCATATGTATCATTTCTTTGACAAATTCCGTAATACATTACCGGTATTAGACAATTACACTTTCATTTACAATACCATCCGTAATCCACTACTTTTTACATTACCAATATTAGAAATGCACATGTGCATCTATGTGTATGAACATGATATAACGTGTTTTGGTACAAAAAGTTTGTGATTTTGAATGATGAAGTAGGCACATATACATGCTTTGGTTAGTTATATCTAGTGGTTGATGGTTTGGTTATATTTGTCACTTTATGATGTAATATGTCGTTTGGTATGGTATGAATGGTGTTGATGTACATGTGCATAAAGTGAAAATATTATACATATTGGTAATGGTAGTGTATTTTGGATAGTAGGAGGTAATGGTAGTGTATTATGGATGGTATGATAGATGAAAAGGAAAGTGTATTCAAAGTAATGTACCAAAACACGTTATATCATGTTCATACATATAGATGCACATGTGAATTTGTAATATTGGTAATGTAAAAAGAAGTGTATTACGGATGGTATTGTAAATGAAAGTGCAATTGTCTAATACTGGTAATGCATTAAGGAATTTGTCAAAGAAATAATTCATATGCACATGCGCTTCGATAATTGTTACTCGAATTTTTTTAAGTGACGAAATATAGCGATTTTTAAAAAAATATATTAGAAGAAAAAATTGTGTGTTTTTTAGATTTTTTAGGTATTTTTGGTTGTGTTCACATTGGTTCTCGTGGTTCTCGCAATAAAGGGTGGTTCCTAACGATCCTTATCCTATATATATATATATATATATATATATATATATATATATATATATAGCTGAAATTGTAATGCTAACCGGATTATGGTTAGATGTTATGAATGTAGGTTATTTTATCTTTGTTCTAAACTCCCCGGTTTTGATTCTAATGGGCAAACTAGGACCTATGAAATCACATAAAATCTTAGTGTCAAAACGAGTATTTATACAAGATATATTTTCGTGTACCTATACTTTTTCTATACTTAAATTCCGAATCCGAACTCTCTACCAAATCCAAATACTCACACACCTTCGTTTCCCCAATGTAAGGTAACTTCGGTGTTCTAGACTCTCAACGCATCACTCACGTACGCGGGATCTATGCGCAAAACCGTGAGTATACTCGATCCCATTTTCCGCTTTATACACTTTGGGTGCAATATGTACACTTACACAAAAATCACGAATCACGATTAAACTTATTTACGCACACGCTCTATCCGTTAATAACATGATACTTGTATTCTCCTTGTCAATCGCATGCTATGTTATATTTATGTTCTTTATGCTCATTAACTTTGCAAGCCTACCTTAGCAATTATAGAGCTATAGGATTAACGCACCTCCCGTACTCTTGTGGTATTGTTAAGTAAACTATTATACAACCTTGTCGTTTCAGTGACAATGGTATGCACGACTGCGGTACACTTTGGTTTGACTTATAGTTAACACATGCTAGTATGTTAATAACAATATATGCAATTTACCATGTTGGATATGAGATAACTTTTATTCACAATTATACTATGTAATTAAACTTGTATACTCACCAACTTTTGTTGATCATTATTTTAATACATGTTGCAGGGAACTAACGTGTCGTTAAACTCCCACTTGATCCCGCATCCAAATGCTTCAAGTCTTCTTCTTGTGTTGTGATTTCTTCACATTCTTTGGGCTTCCAAATGTCTTTTATATTCAGCTCCAAACTCCTTTGGACTTCAAAAATGTGTTTTGGTTATCGGGCTAAAATCTCGTTAAGAACTATGAAGTCCTTTAGGCCCGAAATTAGCCAAAACCAAAACCGCATTTTTGTGTGCATCTTCTTTTACAAAAAAAATATCCTAATACATTTTTTCTAGTAAAATAAAATGCACCTAATCTATTTACTTACATACCAAATGAAAATAATATATTTTTCAAATGGAAGAACAAAGATAAATAATTATTACAACCCTTTGAAATAATTAAATATAAATCACAAACACAAACATTCAACATGTTCACACAAGGTCATGGCTAGGTTATGAACACGAAAATATATATCCACATATATATAAAATTCAAGAAGCAAAAATGGTTCCCTTTTAACAACCTACATTTTTGGCCAAGAATGAAAAACCGAAAAAAGTGGGTTTTTGTCCAAACAAAAACAATCATCCATATGACATAATTTTTTCAAGATTCCTTTATGCATGTAAGAAATAAATCTTGAAAAAAAAACAGAGAACCATGGACAAAATTTCGGCCATAGGGTTTCTACAAACCCGAAAACCCGAAAATTTTAAATCCGATGAAGCATGCACTCATATAAGCGGCTCTTGATGCCATTGTTGGGTTTTTCACATGTTTATCAAAGCTATTTTATCCGTATAAAATAAAAACGCAGCGGAAAATTTATTTAAAACATGTTACTTTCATGATATAAAACCCATTTTATATGTAAAACCCAATACCCGGATCCATATACGAACATGCATGCTATCAAAATTACAACCATAGGGTGTTACAAGAATACTACCTTTCAAAGAGCAAAAGATATGAAGAAGATGATATTCTTGAATGGAAATCTTCAAAGGAGAAGACCTCAAGCTTGCATACCCCAAGCCTCCAACAAACACCTTATGTTGCTAGGATTTACACTTGTAACTCACTTAAAAAAAACCCCTCTTGATCAACAACCCATGGCCGAAAATTAGAGAGCATTTTTTTTGGGAGTTCTTGCACTTGAAATTCACTTGTAAAAGTGTATGTCAATTATGAGAGAAGATTGAAAGGATAAAACAAGATCTTGTGCCTTGTTCCAAGAGATGTTTGCATGTGTTTCTATTGATCAAATCCCACCTAGGGTATACACAAAAGGGGCGGCCACATGGGGGGTTTTGCCACCAAAATTTTCAAAATTTTATTTAAATCTAAGTCTTGTTTATATTTTATAACTTTTATAAAATTAACATCACATGTTTACAAGACTTTATGCAACATCTCATAACCTTTTATAATATTATTTAACCCATTAAATAACAAGATAAAATATTCTCTCAAAATAAATTATCCATATAATTTATTAATTTCTCAAGTGCAATTAGTTAGAAAACCAATTTCTAAATATTATAAGTATTAATATTTATTTGTTTGATCATATCATAAATAAATATTATAGGTGTTTGTCTAGATTGTTATTGGGTATGACCCGACTTGGATCATAACGTAATAGTCACCTCAATTTAATATGTGTCTTGGGCATACAGACTCCAACAATCTCCCACTTGCACAAGATACATAGAAGATTGATGCAAGCAGTAAATGACGCCTAACAACGGTTTACTACCCCTAATACGTATGATGAAGTGCCATTCAATAACATCATCCCCTTCAAGTTCCTTACTTGAAAATGATTTAGGTGAATCTATCATTTATCCTTTTGTTACAGATGTCATGTCATACCCAGAGACATAGTGTGATCATTCTCTGTTGATTTAACTTTAGCAGGCCTTAGACATCTTACTCTCAACGAATAAGAGGAACAAATCCCTTCTTGACTACATACGTCTCTCACAATCACCTTGTACCACACCTGAGCTTAGCCTTATGTACTGTCTTATTACATACAGTGAAGAACTAAGTCAAGGTATAATATTTGGTGAATATCAAGACCTAATATGTATCTCGGGTCAGAGGATGCTATGATATTCGCCTTTACTCAAATTTACTTATGATCAATCACAAATGATTCCATGTAGTAACATTTGAGAGCGGGTCAGTCCAATATTTGTATCCCACAAATATCTATGAACCTTGGCAGCAACACTTTGCTCTATATTCATACCTAATGAATATCCACCAATCCAAGTTCATAATAGTCTTACATTCATATTTTTTCCCTCAAGTATGATCGACTACGGACATTTAGAATAAGTAACTTATTCATGGATTTAAACATGCTAAAATTGGAACATAACTCAACATACCATAAAGAGTTATAATAACAATTATTCCAATATCCAAATACAAAATAGATTAAATCCAATCACTAGAATATCAAAGTCCTAAGGCACAAGTATGACCCTTCATGCTTTGCCAGTTCAAGGAGCTTCGTGAGTGGATCCGCAATATTTTGATTAGTGTGAACTTTGCGAATACATATATTTCCCTTTTTCAACTTCATCCCTTATGTAGTTGAAACTCCGCTTAATGTGCCTAGTCTTTTGATGTGCACGAGGTTCCTTGATTTGAGCAATCGCACCATCGTTATCACAAAGATCTCTAGGGGTCCTGAATGGTAGGGACTACCCCTAGATCGGCAATAATTCAAGTGGCAGATCCATATGAATTATCTCAATCAATGAAGCGGCGATGTATTCTGATTCTGTAGTGGACAATGTTATCTTGATTGTGATCGAGAACCATCTCGATCAGTTTGGAAACTCGTATCCATGTAACCCTTTACAACGAATTCCGAAACTCGCATCCCTGTAACCTTTTACAACGAGTTCTTCTTCACCTGATCCATATATTAGAAATATATCCTTAGTTCTTCTAAAGTATTTCAATATATTTTTTTAACAGTCATCCAATGACCATTACTTGGATCTTCTCGTCATGCCTAAAGTGCATGACATGTCCGGTCTAGTGCATATCATTACATACATAATGGATCCTATAGCAGACGCATATGGGATTCCTTTCATTCCTTCTTGCTCATCCTTTGAGCTTGGACATTGAGACGCACTCAATATTGTCCTCTCTTGAATAGGTACCAAACCTTTCTTAGAGTTCTCCATCTTGAACCTTTTCAAGAATTTGTCAATGTATGCACTTTAGTTTAAACCTATCAAGCGCCTTGATCTATCCCTATAGATCTTTATTCCCAAAATATAGGCGACTTCACTAAGATCCTTAATGGAAAAACAACTTCCAATCCAATTTTTACACCTTCCATGGTTGGAATGTCATTTCTAAATAGTAGAATGTCATCGACATACAATACTTAGAAAGTGATAATGCTCCCACTAGCCTTCTTATACACAAGTGTAATAACTCTCACCAAAACTATTATTTATTATTATATTTAGTCCAATAGGAAACCCTAATTAAGACCCCCAAGTGATCCTGCATAAACCCTAAAATTTTTAGAACAATTGAAATCAGGATCAGGGCCCCTAAAACTCAAGGGGGGGTATTCCCTAATTATGATTATCCTTCGAAAACGGTTATGAAACACGTAATTTCGAATTTCATCAACTCAGCAGGGCTAGGTAGGTGACAAAGCAGGCCTAGCCTACTTTGGGTTCCCCCGCGACACGCGACAGGTGCAGGTGATCCTGTCGCGACACGCGGGAGGTACCAAATCAGGCTATAAATCCAGGGGTTTGTGACTTGAACTGTTTGCATGTTTCGACGAAGAAATTCAATTCGTACACTGAGATATTGTTGAAACAATCCTAAAACACACACAAATCACGAAACGCTGCCACGACAACAGGGTAATAACTCGATCGCTGCTATGATTCAATGTCTGATCGATTGAAACTATCCAATGGATGTTTAAGTGCTGCCCACATTAGGGTTATGCTTTGTCATTCGTCGTGAATTCGATGGATATTTAAGTATCGCACTTTGTCATTCGTTGTGAGGGTTTAATCTCGTGAGTTATCGTAAATGCTGTATTAGTTACTAACCTAGTTTTGTGTGCATTGTTATTTAAACTAGGTTAACAAGGCTAAACAGTAGGCTAGACTCTGCCCGTATTAAATCTGTAATGTGAGTCATTCTCTTTTTATCAAATTGCTTTCAAAACCCTATTTATTTTCAAAGTTATAATTACAGGGATTAAGTCTTTGTAATCTCCAAATTACAGCCGGTATGTGGGGTTTTGTATACAATACTTTATAACCGTCACCATTGGACAACGGGTTAGCCAATGGGTGATATGACCATAGTCACAGACACCATTGGACAACGAGATAGCCAATAGGTGGTCGAGTGACAAATACCGTGGGTAGATGGTTGATATATAGAAACATTGTAATCGCTCTTAATACTGTAAATTATAACAAAACGTCATTTTTAGTAAAAAGAATGATTCACCAGTATTTCCCCGTTGACAAAACCTTTTTCAAACATGTTTCAGGTGATCTGTTGTGATCCAGGAAAAGTGCCGCGAAGCACTACAAGCTTAAGGAAGTGGCTCAATATAAATAAAGAAACATGTTTTGTAAAATAGGGGTTTCCCAGTGAAATCGCCTTAATTGTAAATTACGGGGTTATTCTGAATTATGAAATAAAATAATCGGGCATTTTTAAGATCCTGTTAAAATCTTCCGCTGTCAACTCAATTAAATAAATACCACGGGATTTTCTGTCCCGCGGCTCCTGAACCGAGTCAAACCGGGCCGAGGGCCGTGACAGAAAAAGGTGGTATCAGAGCCACTGAGTTAAGCTAATTAAGTATTTAGAAATACTTAATTTTCCTGATTGTCATTTTGTGATTATGTGTTTTATTAACTGACTATTTGTTAGTTACAGTATGGGTAAGCAAAAGCTTTCGGACATCTATCGTCAATTAGATAGTGTACCAAAAGATAAGGAATCCTCATCCAAATCAAATTCCTCAAGATACTCAGTAGATACTGAGGAATGAATATTTGTCCGTAAGGCACAGTTTGAGGAACCACTTTCTCCTAATAAAAGAAGTTTGATTAATTAGGAAAAGTCAAGAGAAAATAAGGAAGTCTCAAATTAAAAAGATTCAGGAAACAAGCAATAACCCACCATGGGAAGATGAGTTAGATGAAAAATGGGCAGACCTTTATATGTTAGCCACTGTAGCAGTAAATGCAAAATTTTAAAAGACCCTAACTCAGTCCTAGCAGCCATATCACCTACAAGCCAGAAACTTTACCCAGCAAATGAATAAGTTTACAATAAACCTTAGTATGTTTTAATTTTCAGTTTTTCTTTGTATTAAATTAAGTCACACGGTATGCAATAATACTTGAACAATTATCTGTGAAAATTTTATTTTAACTTAGCATTTTTGCATTTTTTGCATATATGCTAAACAACATGAATGAGTTATCTGAAGCCCTTCAGAATCTCAATCTTTATCCGGTAAAAATAGAAGTTTCCAAAGACTTTACTAGTTACATACCCGATGTGGAAGAACCTATGGAATTCCACGCTCCACCTCTGGAGAAACAAAAGCCTAAGAAAAGGAGAAGGTTTGTAGGCTGGAGACTGGGGAAAGTTCCAGGCAAGTCGAGGAGTTGCCATTACAGGAGGAATTGGATCACATATTGGCAAGCTGTGATATCATTAGACCTATCAATACCAATCTTTACCCTTATCCTACCGAAACTCAACTTCCAATAAATTTGGAACCAGCCATCCCAGAACCTCTGATCCACACTCAACCTCTAGGAATGGATGAATGGTGGACCAACGACTGGCAGTTTCAAAACCTACTTAATAATCCTTATACCTTTTTCCCTCAATTCGACCTAGAACCTATACCAAACCCACCAATGAGCAATGAAAATTTAGCTGAACTCCGCCATTTTGGCGAGGAGCTGATAGGTGCAGGGAATAGGATTCGGGAGGGTGGAGAATAAATCTCCTGGAAGTACGACGAGAGGGAGCGTCGTTTCTAAAAATATCAGCAGAAGGGATGGTGTGAGAATGTAATTGTGATTGTATAATAATAATAGTAAATATATATATATATATATAATCCTGTAAAATAAAAATAAAACTTTGTAACATAACAGTGTGTACGGATGCATAATATGATATATAAAAAGGGAAATCGAGGAATCGATAATTTTGGATATATATATGTGTGTTGTGAAATTTGTATGATTGTTTTGTGTATAATTGTTATTTACTCTATACTAATAAAGTATATATATTAATTATCAGATGGAAAACGCTAATAATGAACCAGTTAACGAGGTTAACCAATCTGAGCAACACCAGGAGGATCAATTTATGACTAAGCAAGATATAGAAAATATTGTTGCTCAAGGAATAGCCAATGCTATTCCAACAATCCTTGCTGCTGCCCAGAAACCTGTTGAACCTCAACAAATTATTCCTAGTAAACGTACACAAGGCGACAATTTTAGTAATAGTATAAACGGAGGAGACAACCATACTAATAACGACAATGATGAATTGCAAGCTCCACTCCTTAAGAAAATGAAAGCGGCAACACCTGGTTGCACTTACAAGGATTTTCTTGCCTGTAAACCGGTTGAGTTTGCAGGAAACGAAGGAGCGACTGCTACACTGCGTTGGTTAGAAAAAACCGAGGCAGTAATTGCAATAAGTAAATGTGCCAAGGAAGACAAAGCGATGTACACATCGCATCTGTTTAAAGAAGGGGCGCTAGAATGGTGGAATACGGTACTTCAAGCCAAAGGAAGAAATGTGGCCTATGCCATGAATTGGGAAGAATTTAAAAGTTTAATGGAAAGAAAATTCTGTCATGAGTATGAAAAGGAACAAATGGCGAATAAGTTCCTGAACCATCGGATGATGGGTGTAGACTGTCGAGGATATACTTCGACATTCTTCGAATATGCTAGAGTGGTACCAACGCTGGCTTCGCCAGAACCGGTACTTATTTCTCGCTATATTTGGGGATTGATTGGTGAAATCTGTAATATCGTTAAAGCTGCGAGACCTCGCACTATTGACGATACGGTAGAATTAGCAAACACCCTAACTGACGAGCTGGTACGCACAAGAGATGAAAATAGGAAGAAGGAATTGGCTCAGAAAATTACCCAAGGATTTCGTGTGAGTAATAATAACAACTTCAAGAAAAGAGGAACGGGGCAATCCTCAACTCCGCCTTTCTGCAGGAATTGCAGAAAGAAACATTTTGGAAAATGCAATGTAACCTGCAACTTTTGCAAAGTTGTAGGACATCGTGAAGAAGACTGCAGAAAGAAAACAAGGGTCTGCTATAATTGTGGAGAAGCAGGACATTTCAAACTAGAATGTCCCAAATTGGCCAAACCAGCAGACAACAAAGTCAAGACGGCCGACGGAGCTACTAAAAAGAATGCCAGAGCATTCCAGCTGACCACTCAAGAAGCAGAACTCATTCCGGATGTGATAGCTGGTACGTTCTTAGTTCACAACGTCTATGCAAAAGTATTATTCGACTCTGGTGCAAACCAAAGTTTTATAAATACTTCATTCTGCCAAGCTCTTAACTTACCCTTAACCAACCTTAGGCAAATTTTTATAGTTGAAACGGCATATGGAAATTCTGTTAAAATAGATAAGGTTTTGCGGGAAGGAAATATAGAACTTTCAGGTCAAAAATTCTCTGCAAACCTGTTACCTATGAAATTAGCCGAATTCGATGTTGTGTTAGGAATGGATTGGTTAGTAGCCAACCATGCTCGAATCCTTTGTGATAAGAACTCTATAGAGATTCGTGCACCCACCGGAGAAGTACTCATGATTACAGGAGATAAGCCACGTAAACCCATGAAGTTCATTTCAGTAATGAAAGTTGCTAGTTATGAACGAAAGCAAGGAATAGTATATATGATTTCAGTAATCATTAGTACTAAGGATAAAGAACTTAAGGAGATTCCTGTAGTCTCAGAATACCCAGATGTATTCCCAGAAGAACTCCCGGGATTACCACCCGACAGGGAAGTAGAATTTAGAATTCATCTAATTCCCGGAACTACACCGATAGCCAAGGCACCTTATCGATTAGCACCCACAGAAATGTTAGAACTGAAAAAGCAATTAGATGAATTACTATGTAAAGGTTTTATACAACCTAGTTCATCCCCATGGGGAGCACCAGTGTTGTTTGTAAAGAAAAAGGACGGTTCGATGAGAATGTGTATTGATTATAGAGAATTGAATAAGGTTACAATTAAGAATCGATACCCGTTACATAGGATTGATGATCTTTTTTATTAACTTCAGGGGGCTAGATATTTTTCTAAGTTAGACTTACGCTCCGGATATCATCAATTAAAGGTACAAGAAGAAGACATACCTAAAACTGCTTTCAGAACTAGGTATGGTCATTATGAGTTTACAGTCATGCCCTTTAGACTAACGAATGCACCTGCAGCATTTATGGACATGATGAATAGAATCTGTAAACCATATTTGGATAAATTTGTAATTGTCTTCATCGACGATATACTCATTTATTCCAAAAGTCAGGAGGAACATTGTGAGCACCTGCATGTACTCTTAACTTTGTTAAGAAAAGAGAAACTTTACGCTAAATTCTCAAAATGTGAATTTTGGCTACAAGAAGTGCAATTCTTAGGACATATGGTGAATCACGAGGGTATTCACGTAGATCTTGCTAAGATTGAAGCAATCACCAAATGGAAGGTTCCGCAATCAGCAATGGAAATTAGAAGCTTTCTAGGATTAGCTGGTTACTATAGACGGTTTATTAAGGATTTTTCTAAAATAGCAGTGCCATTAACTAAGCTAACCTGTAAAGCGGTTAAGTTTGAATGGGGACCTAGGCAGGAAGAAGCCTTTAGGATTTTGAAGCTAAAGTTAACAAATGCTCCTATTTTAGCTTTGCCAGAAGGAACAGAGGATTTTGAAGTATATTGTGATGCTTCAAAATTAGGATTTGGATGTGTGTTAATGCAACGCAAGAAGGTAATTGCGTATGCATCAAGACAATTGAAAAAGCACGAGGAAAACTATACGACTCACGACTTAGAATTAGGAGCCATAATTTTTGCCCTTAAAATTTGGAGACATTATCTGTATGGAAGTAAGTTTACTGTTTATACGGATCATAAAAGTTTAAGGTACATATTTGGGCAAAAAGAATTGAACATGAGGCAAAGGAGATGGATGGAAATCCTAAATGACTACGACTGTGTTATTCAATATCACGAAGGAAAGGAAAATGTAGTGGCAGATGCCTTAAGTCGTAAGTACCATGAAAAGCAAAGACGAGTTCGTGCTCTCAGATTAAATCTATTGTTAGATCTATTGGAGCTACTGAAAAGCATTCAAGAAACAACAATCAAGGACGATGCTGAAGGAATGAAAGGAAGAATAAAGAAATTAGAGCAAGGAAGTGATGGAATTTGGAGATTCCATAAGAAAAAAATTTGGGTACCTAAGCAAGGAGATTTAAGAGATAAGATTTTAGAGGAAGCTCATAAATTTAGGTATACCATGCATCCTGGAAATAATAAAATGTACCAAGATTTAAGAAATAATTTCTGGTGGATAGGAATGAAAAAGGACATAGCTAGATATGTTTCTAAGTGTCTTACTTGTTCACAAGTTAAAGCAGAACACCAGAAACTTTCAGGTCTACTACAACAATTAGAAATGCCTGTATGGAAATGGGAACTCATAACAATGGACTTTGTTACTAAGTTACCCAAAACCAGAAAAGGTAATGATGCGATTTGGGTAATTGTGGATCGACTAACCAAATCAGCTCATTTTCTACCCATGAAGGAAACCTTTAGCATGGAAAGATTGGCAAAATTGTATGTAGATGAAGTAGTATCCTTACACGGAGTTCCACTCTCCATTGTATCAGATAGGGATAGTCGTTTCACTTCCCATTTCTGGACAAGTTTCCAAGAAGCCATAGGGACTAAACTAAACCTGAGTACTGCATATCATCCTCAGACAGACGGACAAAGTGAAAGGATGATACAAACCCTAGAAGACATGCTCTGGGCATGTGTAATAGATTTTGGTGGAAACTTGGATTACCACCTACCCTTAATTGAATTCTCCTATAACAATAGTTATCATGCAAGCATCGAAGCTGCCCCATTCGAAGCACTATATGGAAGAAAATGCAGAACTCCAGTTTGCTGGGCAGAAATAGGAGAAAGTCAATTATCCGGTCCTGAAATAGTACAAGAAACCACTGACAAGATTACTCAAATCAAGGAAAGACTAAAGACTGCTCGAGATCGCCAAAAGAGTTATGCAGATAATCGACGCAAGTCGTTAGAATTCCAAGTTGGAGACAGAGTACTATTAAAAGTTTCTCCTTGGAAAGGAGTAGTTCGGTTCGGTAAGAAAGGAAAACTAAGTCCAAGATACGTAGGACCATTTCCAGTCATTCAACGAATAGGACCAGTTGCCTATCGCTTACAACTACCAGAAGAGTTAGCTGGAGTACATGACGTATTTTATGTATCCAATCTCAAGAAATGTCTATCTGACGAGTCCCTGGTAGTACCTCTTCAAGATATAGAGGTAAATGAAAAGTTAAAGTTTGTTGAGAAGCCATTACAAATAGAAGATAGAAAGATCAAGTTTCTCAAACACAAGCGGTTAGTACTGGTCAAAGTCAAGTGGGATTCGAAGAGAGGATCTGAATACACTTGGGAGCTGGAATCAGAAATGAAGCGAAAGTATCCTCACTTGTTCCAGTAAATCTCGAGGACGAGATTTTTATTAAGGTGGGGAGGATGTAACAACTCTCACCAAAACTATTATTTATTATTATATTTAGTCCAATAGGAAACCCTAATTAAGACCCCCAAGTGATCCTGCATAAACCCTAAAATTTTCAGAACAATTGAAATCAGGATCAGGGCCCCTAAAACTCAACCGGGGGGGGGGGGGTATTCCCTAATTATGATTATACTTCGAAAACGGTTATGAAACACGTAATTTCGAATTTCATCAACTCAGCAGGGCTAGGTAGGTGACAAAGCAGGCCTAGCCTACTTTGGGTTCCTCCGCGACACGCGACAGGTGCAGGTGATCCTGTCGCGACACGCGGGAGGTACCAAATTAGGCTATAAATCCAGGGGCTTGGGACTCGAACTGTTTGCATGTTTCGACGAAGAAATTCAATTCGTACACTGAGATATTGTAGAAACAGTCCTAAAACACACACAAATCACGAAACGCTGCCACGACAACAGGGTAATAACTCGATCGCTGCTACGATTCAATGTCCGATCGATTGAAACTATCCAATGGATGTTTAAGTGCTGCCCACATTAGGGTTATGCTTTGTCATTCGTCGTGAATTCGATGGATGTTTAAGTATCGCACTTTGTCATTTGTTGTGAGGGTTTAATCTCGTGAGTTATCGTAAATGCTGTATTAGTTACTAACCTAGTTTTGTGTGCATTGTTATTTAAACTAGGTTAACAAGGCTAATCAGTATGCTAGACTCTGCCCATATTAAATCTGCAATGTGAGTCATTCTCTTTTTATCAAATTGCTTTCAAAACCCTATTTATTTTCAAAGTTATAATTACAGGGATTAAGTCTTTGTAATCTCCAAATTACAGCCGGTATGTGGGGTTTTGTATACAATACTTTATAACCGTCACCATTGGACAACGGGTTAGCCAATGGGTGATATGACCATAGTCATAGACACCATTGAATAACGAGATAGCCAATAGGTGGTCGAGTGACAAATACCGTGGGTAGATGGTTGATATATAGAAACATTGTAATCGCTCTTAATACTGTAAATTATAACAAAACGTCGTTTTTAGTAAAAAGAATGATTCACCAGTATTTCCCCGCTGACAAAACCTTTTTCAAACATGTTTCAGGTGATCTGTTGTGATCCAGGAAAAGTGCCGCGAAGCACTACAAGCTTAAGGAAGTGGCTCAATATAAATAAAGAAACATGTTTTGTAAAATAGGGGTTTCCCAGTGAAATCGCCTTAATTGTAAATTACAGGGTTATTCTTAATTATGAAATAAAATAATCGGGCATTTTAAAGATCCTGTTAAAATCTTTCATTGTCAACTCAATTAAATAAATACCATGGGATTTTCTGTCCCGCGGCTCCTGAACCGGGTCAAACCGGGCCGGGGGCCGTGACAACAAGCTTTATCGACGCTCTTGATGAATCCATATTCCCTAATCTCTTCATCAAAAAGGTGATTTCAACTTCTAGATGCTTGTTTCAATCCATAGATTGATTTCTTTAACTTGCACACTTTGTTAGGATGTTTTGGATCGACAAAACCTTCAGGCTGAACCATATAAACATCTTCATCAAGATATCCATTGAGGAAAGCCGTTTTGACATCCATTTGCCAAATCTCATAGTCATAATATGCAACTATGGCAAATAATATCCTAATCGACTTTAGCATTACCACGGGCGAGAAGGTCTCATCATAATCAACCCCTTGAGTTTGAGTGAAACCTTTTTCTACAAGTCTCACTTTATAGGTATCCAAGTTACCATGCATATCTGTTTTCTTCTTGAAAACCCACTTACTTCCAACTACTTTGGAGTTAAGAGGTGGCACAACCAATTCCCAAACTTAGTTGTCATACATGGATTGCATCTCTACGTTCATACCCTCAAGCCATTTGTCACAATCGGATTTCGACGTTGCATCATGGTATGTGGTTGGTGTTGGGTTTTTCACATGTTTATCAAAGTATTTTATCCATATAAAATAAAAACGCAGCGGAAATAATTATTTAAAACATGTTACTTACAAGACATAAAACTCATTTTATGTGTAAAACCCAATCCCGGATCCATATACGAACATGCATGCTATCAAAATCAAAACACAACCATAGAGTGTTTAGAATACTACCTTCCAAGGAGTAAAAGATATGAAGATGATGATGCTTCTTAAACGGTTGCCTTCAAGTGTAGAAGACCTCAAGCTTGTATACCCAAGCCTTCCAACAAACACCTTATGTTTAGCTAGGATTTCTACACTTATGAACTCACTTGAAAAACCCTTATGAAGACCAACTCTTGGCCGAAATCATCTAGGGAATTTTTGAGAGTTCTTGCACTTGAATGTTAAACTTGAAAAAGCCCTCTTGATCAACCACACCTTGGCCGATTTTTAGAGATACATTTACAAGTCCTTCACTTGAAAAATCATCTCCTAAAAATGCACACTCTTGGCCGATTTTTTTAGAGATATATTTCAAGTCTTCTCTAGTTATTCAAAAATTCTTCCATTCACTAATTTTGTCATACAAAATTATATAAAACAAGTGAGAGAAATTGCCTCCCCATTTGACCAATGCATGAACCTCTAACCATGCAAAAATGCATGTATTTCAATTGGACCAATCTCTTGCCCAACCAAGGTGTCACTAACACATGCAAATGCATGGTTTGTGATTGACCAAAACTTTTAGGGAAGAACACCAAGGGGGGGGGGGGGCGGCCCACCCTTTATTTTATTAAAAAAAATTCTTTTATAAAAATAATTTAAGTCTTTCCTAATTTTATAACTTTTATAAAATTATAACATCACATGTTATAAGACTTTATACAACTTTTATTAAGTTATTTAACCCATTAAATAACAAAATAAAATACTCTCTCAAAATAAATTATCCATATAATTTATTGGTTTGTCAAGTGCAATTATTTAGAAAACCAATTTCTAAATATTGTAAGTGTTAATATTTATTTGTTTGATCATATCACAAATAAATATTCTAAGTGTTTGTCTAGCTTGTATTTGGGTATGACTCGACTTGGATCATAACGTACTAGCCACATCAATTTAATATGTGTCTTGGGCATACAGAGTCCAACAATCTCCCACTTGCACAAGATACATAGAAGATTGATGCAAGTAGTAAATAACGCCTAACTACGGTTTACTACCCCTAATACGTATGACTATATGTCCCATTCAATAACATCATCCCCTTCAAGTCCCTTACTTGAACATGATTTAGGTGAATCTATCATTTATCCTTTCGTTACAGATGTCATGTTAAATCCAGAGACACAGAGTGATCACTCTCTGTTGATTTAACTTTATCAGGCCTTAGACATCTTACTCTCAACGAATAAGAGGAACAAATCCCGTCTTGACTACATACGTCTCTCACAATCACCTTGTACCACACCTGAGCTTAGCCTTATGTACTGTCATATTACTAACATCGAAGAAAAAGTCAAGGTATAATATTTGGTGAATATCAAGACCCAATATGCATCTCAGGTCAGAGGATACTATGATATTCTCCTTTACTCAAATTTACTTATGATCAATCACAAATGATTCCATGCAGTAATATTTGAGAGCGAGTCAGTCCAATATTTGTCTCCCACAAATATCTATGAACTTTGGCAGCAACACTTTGCTCTATATTCATACCTAATGAATATCCACCAATCCAAGTTCATAATAGTCTTACATTCATATTTTTTCCCACAAGTATGATCGACTACGGACATTTAGAATAAGAAACTTATTCACGGATTTAAACATGCTAAAAAGGAACATAACTCAAAATACCATAAAGAGTTATATTAACAATTGTTCCAATATCCAAATACAAAATAGATCAAATCCAATCACTAGAATATCGAAGTCCTAAGGCACAAGTATGACCCTTTCATGCTTTGCCCATTCAAGGAGCTTCGTGAGTGGATCCGCAATATTTTGATCAGTTTGAACTTTGCGAATACATATCTTTCCCTTTTTCAACTTCATCTCGTATGTAGTTGAAATTCCGCTTAATGTGTTTAGTCTCTTGATGTACACGAGGTTCCTTGATTTGATCAATCATACCATCGTTATCACAAAGATCTCTTGGGGCCTTAATGGCAGGGACTACCCCTAGATCGTCAATAATTCAAGTGGCAGATCCATGTGAATTATCTCAATCAATGAAGCGGCGGTATTCTGATTCTGTAGTGGACAATGCTACCCTGATTGTGATCGAGAACCATCTCGATCAGCTTGGATACTCGTATCCATGTAACCTTTTACAATGAATTCCGAAACTCGCATCCCTGTAACCTTTTACAACGAGTTCCTTTCACCAGATCCATATATTAGAAATATATTCTTAGTCCTTCTAAGGCATTTCAATATATATTTTAACAGTCACCTAATGACTGTTATTCATTGGTATCTACTCGTCATGCTTAAAGTGCATAACTTGTCCAGTCTAGTGCATATCATTACATACATAATGAATCCTATAGCAGACACATATGGGATTCCTTTCATTCTTTCTTGCTCATCCTTTGAGCTTGGACATTGAGACACACTCATTATTGTCCTCTCTTGAATAGGTAACAAACCTTTCATAGAGTTCACTATCTTGAACCTTTTCAAGAATTTGTCAATGTATGCACTTTGGTATAAACCTATCTAGCGCCTTGACCTATCCTTATAGATCTTTATTCCAAAATATAGGCGACTTCACCAAGATCCTTAATGGAAGAACAACTTCCAAGCCAGGCTTTTACACCTTCCATGGTTGGAATGTTATTTCCAAATAATAGAATGTCATCAACATATAATACTAATAAAGTGATGATGCTCCCACTAGCCTTCTTATACACACAAGCTTCATCGACGTTCTTGATGAATCCATATTCCCTAATCTCTTCATCAAAACGGTGATTCCAACTTCTAGATGCTTGTTTCAATCCATAGATTGATTTATTTAACTTGCATACTTTGTTAGGATGTTTTGGATCCACAAAACCTTCAGGCTGAATCATATAGACATCTTCCTCAAGATATCCATTTAGGAAAGTCATTTTGACATCCATTTACCAAATCTCATAATCATATTATGCAGGTATGGCAAATAATATTCTAATTGACTTGAGCATCGCCGCAGGCGAGAAGGTCTCATCATAATCAACCCTTTGAGTTTGAGTGAAACCTTTTGCTACAAGTCTCGCTTTACAAGTATCCAAGTTACTATGCATATCGGTTTTCATCCTGAAAACCCACTTACTTCCAACCACTTTGGAATTAAGAGGTGCTACAACCAATTTCCATACTTGGTTGTCATACATAGATTGCATCTCTATGTTCATGGCTTCAAGCCATTTGTCATAATCGGATTTTGACATTGCATCATGGTATGTGGTATGTTCACCCGAATCTACCACGTAGCATCCATCCATGAAAGATCCATATCTTTTAGGTGAACTACTAATTCTACCAGATCTGCGAACGTTTTTGTGTGTATTAATCAACCACTTGATCGTTTTTAACAACCTCTTGTTAAGTGCTAGTATTAACCAAACGTGTATCGGCTTGTGGTTCTCGATCCTTATCAAGTTCCACTGTTCTACTAATTCCTTCCACAAGGAACTTAGCTTCCAAGGACTCAGCCTTTCGAGAAAAAAATGCCTTTTGCTCTGCTGGATAGTAGAATTAATATCCTATATCATCTTTAGGATATCCTACAAAGATACACTTAGTGGATCGTACTTCCAATTTGTTTGGGTGTATTGCTTCACATAAGCTTCACAACCCATACTTTTAAATATGATAATGATGGAGCCCTTCCATGTCATATTTCAAAAGATGTCGTATCCACTTTCTTGGTTGGGGCCATACGGGCCGTGGAGAGCAAAGCGTAACCCCAAATGATAGAGATAATGCGCTCCTAGCCATCATAGATCTAACCATATACAAATAGAGTTCGATACCTCCTCTATAGGAACGAAGAACTTTAATTGAGTTGATATTGAACTTCACCTTTTGAAGGCTTTGAACATTTCAAAACTTCAACTTTGTGTCTCAGCAAGTACACATAACCATAACTACTATAGTTGTCGGTAAAAGTAATGAAGTATCTTTCACCATTCCTAGTCATTGGCTTAAAAGGATCACATACATCCAAATGTATGATACCTAATAAATCTTTTGCCCTTTTCCACTAAAGGGTTCCTTAGTCATTTTACCTTGTAAATAAGATTCACATGTATCAAATGAACCAACTTCATTTGTTTCCAAAAGATCATTCTTTCAAAGTGTCTACATGCGACATCTGTTTATATGACCAAGGAGATAATGCCAAAGATAGGTCTTACTCAAATCCATTTTGAGTTTCTTGGTGATTGCTTGGTACATCGAACTATCAAATGATGTATTATTATGAACCAATTCATAAATACCGTCTGAAAGCACAGCTTTAAAGTAAAACATGTCATTCATCAAAATATAAATGTCATTTACAAACTTTAAGTCAAAACCATATTGTCCTATAAGGGAAACTTGAATAATGTTCCTAGTCAAACTAGGAGCATTCAAGACATTTTAAAACAATTTCCAAACCATTTGGAAGTTTCAAAACATAGTCTCCTTTCTTGTAATGCTTATTTCTTTTGAACTCTTGCAACGAATTGCAAATATGAGTTCCACATCCGGTATCCAATACCCATGTGTTAGAAGAAATAACATTAAGGTCAATATGTATCATTAATGATTGTACCTGAGGTTTGCCCTGCATCCCTCTTAGTTTTCAACTCTTTGAGATAGGTTGGACAATTCCTATTTAAATGCCCTATCTCACCACACTCAAAGCATGGATCGTTCATGGCAACCTTTGCCTTCTTCTCTTTTGGTTTCGGAGGTTTCGCTTTAGTCTTTCCAATCATTTCCCTTTGAATTACCCGTTTCCATTTTCAACATTTGCTTTGGTGTCGGGGTGATGCCCTTTCTAGTTGCCACCCTCATTGATCGTTAGAATGGATAAAACCCTTTTATCCATATTGAGCCTTTCAAGGTGATCAATGTGGCTTTTCATCTTAAAGACATAAGATGAGTCCGATTGGGTTTTCTCCATTCGACATGCATGAAGCGCTCGAACCGTTTCGAAGCGTTCTATCCTTAGGAACATTTCCTACAATTGGGTAATCATGTCGTATGTTCATGATGAATCTCGGGAATCATAATTCCTAACATGAGGCAAGAGGCTAGCATAGTATCCTCGATATACTTAATCCAATCGTTATAGGCATCCTCATCTTCCATAAGAGGTTTATCGGGATTAGGATCGTCTTTAATGATAGGTTACAGACGGTTTGGTTAATCGGGTTTGCATTGTTAGCGGCCATCTACAAAATTTAACAAGTTCAATTTTAGTATTTTCGATATTATTATATTTTAATTATTAATACCCTTTTGTGTCTTAAAGACAATTAATAATTAAAATCTAGAATCCAACGTTACATTTAAATATTGGTTAGGTGACCTTTATCCCTCTATTTAAATTAACAAGGTAGTCAACGTTTGACAATTGCAACTCTTTGCAATTTCTAGCCATATGGGATCGGTTAAACATCTTTATGTTTAGTTGGCATGTTTAATCCTATCAACACCTTTGTTCCCCATGCTTCGGTGACCCTAAGTTCATGGTTTCCAAATCAAGTCGTCCAACTTACACACACGTGTGAGTTTATTCACATAAGTGGTTAGGTGACCTTTATCCCACAAACATGGTAAACCCACCTCGAATATACAAGTTCCCTCAAATGTGGTTAGGTGACCTTTATCCCACAATAAGAGTTCCCAAGTGATTCGAGTGTTGTATAAAAGGATGGTGTTTAACTTGTTTTTATAAAAGGGATTTTGAGTTTTCAAAATTCTAGTTTAGAAAACTTTGTGTACCATACATTTGCATGCATTCAAATCCTTGGTACTTTTGTGAAAACAATTTTTCAAGGTTCTTTTTAATAAAACCCATTTTATTATAAAATCATTAATTTTTAATAACCTTTTATTAACCAATTTTAATGACCTTTTAAGAACCAATTTTAAGCTTGTTGTTGATTATTAGTTTGTTAAGCATGCATATCAACATATCATCCAAACAACATGAATAAACAACCACACAAGCACAACACACATATCAATAGGTGCATAACCATAGCCAACTATTTTGACCACACTTGTTAGCCGAAACAAGTGTGCCAAAAGGTCCTTCCTAAAGGGTGAAAATGACACAAGCGATGTGTCGTTGAACTCCCACTTGATCCCGCATCCAAATGCTTCAAGTCTCCCTTTTGTGTTGTGATTTCTCCACTTTCTTTGAGCTTCCAAAATGTACTTTAATTCAGCTCCAAACTCCTTTGGGCTCCGTAAATGTGTTTTGGTTATTGGGCTAAAATCCCGTTAAGAACTATGAAGTCCTTTAGGCCCGAAATTGGCCAAAACAAAAACCGCATTTTTGTGTGCATCTTTTTTTTACAAAAAAAATATCCTAATACATTTTTCTAGTAAAATAAAATGCACCTAATCTATTTATTTTACATACCAAATGAAAATAAATAAATTACATATTTTTACACATGGAAGAACAAAAATAATTATTATTACAACCCTTTGAAATAATTAAATACAAATCACAAACACAATCATTCAACATATTCACACAAGGTCATGGCTAGGTTATGAACACCAAAAATATATATATCCAAATATATAAAATTCAAGAAGCAAAATGGTTCCCTTTTACAACCTACAATATTTCGGTCAAGAATGAAAAAACCGAAAAATGTGAGTTTTTGTCGAAACAAAATAATCATCCAAATGAAATAATTTTTCAAGATTCATTTATGCATGTAATAATATAATCTTGAAAAACAAATGGATAACCATGGTGAAAAATTTCGGCCATAGGGTTTAATCAAACCCGAAACCCGAAAATTTCATATCCTATGAAGCATGCATTCATATAAGCGGCTCTGATACCACTGTTGGGTTTTTCACATGTTTATCAAAGTATTTTATCCATATAAAATAAAAACGCAGCGGAAATAATTATTTAAAACATGTTGCTTACAAGACATAAAACTCATTTTATGTGTAAAACCCAATCCCGGATCCATATACGAACATGCATGCTATCAAAATCAAAACACAACCATAGAGTGTTTATAATACTACCTTCCAAGGAGTAAAGGATATGAAGATGATGATGCTTCTTAAACGGTTGCCTTCAAGTGTAGAAGACCTCAAGCTTGTATACCCCAAGCCTTCCAACAAACACCTTATGTTTAGCTAGGATTTCTACACTTATGAACTCACTTGAAAAACCCTTATGAAGACCAACTCTTGGCCGAAATCATCTAGGGAATTTTTGAGAGTTCTTGCACTTGAATGTTAAACTTGAAAAAGCCCTCTTGATCAACCACACCTTGGCCGATTTTTAGAGATACATTTACAAGTCCTTCACTTGAAAAATCATCTCCTAAAAATGCACACTCTTGGCCGATTTTTTTAGAGATATATTTCAAGTCTTCTCTAGTTATTCAAAAATTCTTCCATTCACTAATTTTGTCATACAAAATTATATAAAACAAGTGAGAGAAATTGCCTCCTCATTTGACCAATGCATGAACCTCTAACCATGCAAAAATGCATGTATTTCAATTGGACCAATCTCTTGCCCAACCAAGGTGTCACTAACACATGCAAATGCATGGTTTGTGATTGACCAAAACTTTTAGGGAAGAACACCAGGGGGGCGACCCACCCTTTATTTTATTAAAAAAATTCTTTTATAAAAATAATTTAAGTCTTTCCTAATTTTATAACTTTTATAAAATTATAACATCATATGTTATAAGACTTTATACAACTTTTATTAAGTTATTTAACCCATTAAATAACAAAATAAAATACTCTCTCAAAATAAATTATCCATATAATTTATTGGTTTGTCAAGTGCAATTATTTAGAAAACCAATTTCTAAATATTGTAAGTGTTAATATTTATTTGTTTGATCATATCACAAATAAATATTCTAAGTGTTTGTCTAGCTTGTATTTGGGTATGAATCGACTTGGATCATAACGTACTAGCCACATCAATTTAATATGTGTCTTGGGCATACAGAGTCCAACAGTTGGTTCATCTGAATCTACCACATAGCATCCATCCATGAAAATCCATATCTTTCAGGTGGATTACTAAATCTACCAGATCTGCGAACGTTTTTTGTATGTTGATCAACCATTTGATCATCTTCAACAACCTCTTGTTGAGTGCTAGTACCAACCAAACGTGTATTGGCTTGTGGTTGTTGATCCTCATCAAGTTCCACTGTTCTACTAGTTCCTTCCATAAGGAACTTATCTTCCAAGAACTTAGCCTTTCAAACAACAAATATCTTTTGCTCTGTTGGATCGTAGAAATAATATCCTATATCATCTTTAGGATATCCTACGAAGACACTTAGTGGATCGTACTTCCAATTTGTTTGGGGTGTATTGCTTCACAACCCCATACCTTCAAATATGATAATGATGGAACTTTTCCATGCCATATTTCAAAAGGTGTCTTATCCACTTTCTTGGTTGGGGCCATATTTAATATACGAGCCGCGGAGAGCAAAGCGTAACCCCAAAATGATAGAGGTAATGTGCTTCTAGCCATCATAGATCGAACCATATCCAATAGAGTTCGATTCCTCCTCTCAGACACACCATTATGTTGTGGTGTTCCAGGTGGAGTAAGTTGTGAGATGATCCCACAACTCCTAAGATGATCTTGAAAAGCATCACTAAGGTATTCACCTCCTCTATCGGAATGAAGAACTTTGATTGTTTTGGTGAGTTGATTCTCTACTTCGCTTTGGAAGATTTTGAACGTTTCAAAAACTTCATCTTTGTGTCTTAGCAAGTACACATAACCATAACGACTATAGTCGTCGGTAAAAGTTACGAAGTATCTTTCACCATTCCTAGTCATTGGCTTAAAAGGACCACATACATCTGAATGTATGATACCTAATAAATCTTTTGCCCTTTGGTTGGTGCCACTAAAGGGTTTCTTAGTCATTTTACCTTGTACACAAGATTCTCATGTATCAAATGAACCAATTTCATTTTTTTTCCAAAAGACCATTCCTTTGAAGTATTTGCATGCGATTTCTGCTTATATGACCAAGACGACAATGCCAAAGATAGGTCTCACTCAAATCCATTTTGAGTTTCTTGGTGTTTGCTTGGTAGATCGAATTATCAAATGATATATCATCATGAACCAATTCATAAATACCATTTGAAGGCGTAGCTTTAAAGTAGAACATGTCATTCATCGAAGCATAAATTTCATTGTTCATAAACTTCAAATCAAATACATATTGTCTTAAAAGGGAAACAGAAATAATGTTCCTAGTCAAACTAGGAGCATACAAAACATTTTTTAAACAAATTTCCAAACCACTTGGAAGTTTTAAAACATAGTCTCCTTGGGCTTTAACTTGAACTTTCGCTCCATTGCCCATAAAGAGACTAGTGTCTCCCTTCTTGTAATGCTTATTTCTTTTGAACCCCTGCAACGAATTGAAAATATGAGTTCCACATCCGGTATCTAATATCCATGTGTTAGAAGAAATAACATTTAGATCAATATGTATCATAAAGATTGTACCTGAGGTTTGCCACGCATCCCTCTTGTTTTTCAACTCTTTGAGATAGGTTGGACAATTCCTTTTCCAATGCCCTATCTCTCCACACTCAAAGCATGGATCGCTCGTGGCAACTTTTGGCTTCTTCTTTTTTGGTTTTGGTGGTTCTGCTTTAGCCTTTCTTTTTCCCTTCCCTTTGACGTGTCCCTTTCCCTTGGCAACATTTGCTTTGGTGTCGGGGTGATGCCCTTTCTTGCCTCCCTCATTGATCGTTAGAATGGGTAAAGCCTTTTTACCCATTCCCGCTTCGGCTGTTTTGAGCATTGCATGAAGTTCACCAATGCTCTTGTCCCATCCTTTCATGTTATAATTCATAACAAAGCTCTCAAATTTCTTTGTTAAAGAGTTGAGGATCAAATCCGTAGCCGACTCTTTAGAGATGGGACAATTGAGCCTATCGAGGCAATCAATGTGGCTTTTCATCTTAAGGACATAAGATGAGACCGATTGGGTTTCCTCCATTCGACATGCATGAAGCGCTCGAACCGTTTCGAAGCGTTCTACCCTTGCTTGTTGTAGGAACATTTCCTTCAATTGGGTGATCATGTCGTATGCCCCATGATGTTCAAAATCCTTTTGAATTTCGGGAATCATAGTTCCCAACATGAGGCAAGAGGCTTGCATGGAGTCCTCAGTATACTTAACCCAATCACTGTAGGCTTCCACATCTTCCACGTTAGGTTCACCGGGAATAGGATCGTCCAACACATAGGATATCTTCTCTTGTTTGAGAACGATTCTCAAGTTTCGAAACCAATCCATGAAGTGTTATGATTGAAACGATCCTTTTCAAGGATTGTTTTAGTGATAGGTTACGGACGGTTTGGGTAATATTGTTAGCGGCCATCTACAAAATTTAACAAGGTTCAATTTTAGTATTTTCGATATTATTAAAATTTTTAATCATTAATACCCTTTTATGTCTCATAGACAATTAATAATTAAAATCTAGAATCCAACGTTACATTTAAATATTGGTTAGGTGACCTTTATCCCATTATTTAAATTAACAAGGTAGTCAACGTTTGACGATTGCAACCCTTTGCAACTTCTAGCCATATGGGACCGGTTAAACATCTTTATGTTTAGTTGGCATGTTTAATCCCATCAACACCTTTGTTCCCCATGCTTCGGTGAACCTAAGTTCATGGTTTCCAAATCAAGTCGTCCAACTTACACACACATGTGAGTTTACACATATAAGTGGTTAGGTGACCTTTATCCCACAAACATGGTAACCCCACCTCAAACATACAAGTTCCCTCAAATGTGGTTAGGTGACCTTTATCCCACAAAAGAGTTCCCAAGTGATTCGAGTGTTGTATAAAGGATGGTGTTTGACTTGTTTTATAAAAGGCGTTTTGAGTTTTCAAAATTCTAGTTTAGAAAACTTTATGTACCATACATTTGCATGCATTCAAATCAAGGGTACTTTAGTGAAAACCAATTTTCAAGGTTCTTTTTAATAAAACCCATTTTATTATAAAATCATTAATTTTTAATAACCTTTTATTAACCAATTTTAATGATTTTTAAAGAACCAATTTTAAGCTTGTTACGGATTATTAGTTGTTAAGCATGCATATCCAAATATCATCCAAACAACCATAAATAAAATAACCATACAAGCACAACACATATATCAAAAAGGTGCATAACCATAGCCAACTATTTTGACCATACTTGTTAGCCGAAACAAGTGTGTCAAAAGGTGGTCAAAAGGTCCTTCCTGAAGGGTGAATATTGACACAAATAATGTGTCGTTAAACTCTCACTTGATCCCGCATCCAAATGCTTCAAGTCTTCTTCTTGTGTTGTGATTTCTTCACATTATTTGGGCTTCCAAATGTCTTTTATATTCAGCTCCAAACTCCTTTGGACTTCAAAAATGTGTTTTGGTTATCGGCCTCAAATCCCGTTAAGAACTATGAAGTCCTTTAGGCCCGAAATTAGCCAAAACCAAAACCGTATTTTTGTGTGCATCTTCTTTTACAAAAAAAATATCATAATACATTTTTTCTAGTAAAATAAAATGCACCTAATCTATTTACTTACATACCAAATGAAAATAATATATTTTTCAAATGGAAGAACAAAGATAAATAATTATTACAACCCTTTGAAATAATTAAATATAAATCACAAACACAAACATTCAACATGTTCACACAAGGTCATGGCTAGGTTATGAACACCAAAATATATATCCACATATATATAAAATCCAAGAAGCAAAAATGGTTCCCTTTTAACAACCTACATTTTTCGGCCAAGAATGAAAAACCGAAAAAGTGAGTTTTTGTCCAAACAAAAACAATCATCCATATGACATAATTTTTTCAAGATTCCTTTATGCATGTAAGAAATAAATCTTGAAAAAAACAAAAAGAGAACCATGGACAAAATTTCGGCCATAGGGTTTCTACAAACCCGAAAACCCAAAAATTTTAAATCTGATGAAGCATGCACTCATATAAGCGGCTCTTGATGCCATTGTTGGGTTTTTCACATGTTTATCAAAGCTATTTTATCCGTATAAAATAAAAACGCAGCAGAAAATTTATATAAAACATGTTACTTTCATGATATAAAAATCCATTTTATATGTAAAACCCAATACCCGGATCCATATACGAACATGCATGCTATCAAAATGACAACCATAGGGTGTTACTAGAATACTACCTTTCAAAGAGAAAAAGATATTAAGAAGATGATATTCTTGAATGGAAATATTCAAAGGAGAAGACCTCAAGCTTGCATACCTCAAGCCTCCAACAAACACCTTATGTTGCTAGGATTTACACTTGTAACTCACTTAAAAAAAACCCCTCTTGATCAACAACCCATGGCCGAAAATTAGAGGGCATTTTTTTTGGGAGTTCTTGCACTTGAAATTCACTTGTAAAAGTGTATGTCAATTATGAGAGAAGATTGAAAGGATAAAACAAGATCTTGTGCCTTGTTCCAAGAGATGTTTGCATGTGTTTCTATTGGTCAAATCCCACCTAGGGAAGACACAAAAGGGGCGGCCACATGGGGGGGTTTTGCCACCAAAATTTTCAAAATTTTATTTAAATTTAAGTCTTGTTTATATTTTATAACTTTTATAAAATTAACATCATATGTTTACAAGACTTTATGCAACATCTCATAACCTTTTATAATATTATTTAACCCATTAAATAACATGATAAAATATTCTCTCAAAATAAATTATCCATATAATTTATTAATTTCTCAAGTGCAATTATTTAGAAAACCAATTTCTAAATATTATAAGTGTTAATATTTATTTTTTTGATCATATCATAAATAAATATTATAGGTGTTTGTCTAGATTGTTATTGGGTATGACCCGACTTGGATGATAACGTACTAGCCACATCAATTTAAAATGTGTCTTGGGGATACAGACTCCAACAATAGATTGGTATTAGAGCCATAACTATAGGGAATTAAGAAAAACTGCATGTTTTTGACCTAGTCTATAGTTTAGGAACCAAACTTGACCATTCTTATTCATGCTTAAAACTACTTGAATTCTCCCTAATTGTTTCTTATTTGTTTTCCTTTGGTCTCAAATATACATGCCTTTGCTAAGGTAACCACAATACACTTATGAAGACGCGAAGACATTCTTATTTCACAAACGAGACGATCTCACCAAAAATAGGCGTGAAAACCCACATTTTTTGGTGAAATCCCTCAATCTGCATTTACTGATATTTTTTCACGAAATTGTACCATCAAGTTAGGAGTGATATCCATACCTTGATGGAGAATTTCCATTTCTCATTCTAGTGGACCCTTACCAACGAGCCGGAATTAGTTCCATATCTCGTTCGGTAAGTACTAACCACACTAAGGGTACGATGCTATCAAGTTAGGGGTGAAACCCGCATCTTGGTAACTAGTTCCACTCCTCGATTTTCAAACCCGCCAAAGTCTCAAATTTTCAATTGACTATGGACATGTAGTAACCGGAAGGGTGAATACCGTTAACCGCTCCTCGGTGAGAGTATTCTACTTATGAGGAGAATGTTTGGACCCATTTCTAAAAGACTAAGATCCTTCTTGATCTCACACACATACCAAAAAAAGGTAGGTTCTTAAAAAGGTTTCCTTAAATCTTCATGTCTTTATCATTTTTAGTCATTTCTCCTTCTTCAACCTTCAACAGCCTCCATTGAAGCTTCAAGCTTTAAAGCTTCAATTGTTGGGTTAAGAGCATGATTTTTAGCCCAAATTTTTGCAAAACTACTCTTTTATAACAATATTTTAAGTTATTTACATTCAGAAATGTAAGAAACTAAAAAGTTTTAACTTAAAATAAAGGTTGTTGGGCTAAAATATCAGCACTGTTGGTGCAGCACGGGGCCATGTAACTTGTTTGTAAGTCCAAACTTTAACGGTTTGTCTTATTTAAACTAGCATGGCGAGCCAGCAAAGTGGTACGTCTTCAACAAGCTCACGAAGCACCCGAAGAGAAAGAAGGCTCTCACTTGAGGCCACCCTAGTACGCTACGTTTGTGCATTAAGAGAGTCCATTGATGAGATGACGACGGTGGAGGAGGTCCTCAAAGACCGAGTGAAGTACCCCACTCTAGCCCTGGAGAGTAGCTTTAGGGAAATCAACCTTCTTCATCAAAGGTTGAACATCTTAGTTATAACAATCCTCAATAAACCGACACCCTCATAATTTTTCTGACACCCTAATATATTTTAAAATATCCCAATATGTCCCAAAATACACCTCATACGTGAAAACGGGCCTCAAATATATTAAATAGTATTAAAAATAAATAAAAAATTGAAATTTAAGCTGAGGCGGGCCGCGTAGACCCACCCCAACCTTTACGCGGGCGGTATAGAGGTTTAAATCAGATTTCGTTGACTTATAAGTTGAGGCGGGCCGCGTGAACCCCACCTCAACCTTACGCGGGCCGCGTGAGATCAGAAATGTGGCGCAGCCCTGGGCCGCCACCTGGCCCAACACATGTCGAGCCTACATAGTGATCCGGATGGGCTATACGTTGACCCGGAGTCAACGCGGGCCGCGTAAGCCCTGCCCCTATGTTACGCGGGCCGCGACAAAGCCGGAATCAATAACTATAAATAGATGGCCTCGGATCTTCAGTCTGTTCGTCCCATTTTCATTTCTCAATCACAATTTCCGAATAGAAGGCATAATACTCGGGTATTATACCCCCTAATTAACGAAGTTCTGCTCCGTTGTAAGTATTATAACCCCTGGATACGTATTAGATACGCTGCCCGATTGATCTAGGGTTCCGTAATGGCTGTCGTGGTTCTGCCCGACGTAGTCATTGGAATGCCGTCTCGGGGAGGGTATTGCTAATGTTAAAATGGGTTATTAATACTAACGCGTGTACATTTGTGTAAATTATAGATTATCACCGGGAAACCCTTACGGAAAATCTAAGACAGCAATGTGAGTTGACCCACTTTTTGTAAATCTTTTGTTAAATGTTTTTACAAAACCTTAAATACTTTTCCATGCGAATAACAGTTATTGAGTATTTGTAAGAATACAATTATGATGAGTATGTTGGGGTTTTGTATACAAAATTTGTTACCACCTGGTCAAGGAGTAACATGTCCACAAGTCGGGTTCGACAGTACCATGGATGTTAATTGTGATGTCTTGTAAACAAATATAATTGCGGGATCGCCCTCAATACTGTACACTGTGAATTTTTATTTAAATTTGATTAAACTGGGATTCAGTCACCAGTATTTCCCACTGACAAATGTTTTTAAAACGCGTTTCAGGTAACAAAATGTGAAAGCCAAAATAGAAGTCAGCTGGACAACACTGAAGGCTTGGAAAAGTGGCAATAAAGTTACCTAAAAATAAAATAGATATTTTTATTAATAAAATAGGATTTATTCCTATGAAAATGTGTGTACTATGAACTTGGGTTTTAATCCATTTGTTTAATGTATTGAAAATGTGGTATTTTACTCTGATCAATATTTCCTAACTACGGTCCTGATGAAAAATTCCGCTGCCAAATTAGACAACACACGATACCACCGAAACTGGCTCGCGGCCGCCCGTTCCCGGGGAACCTGGGATCAGGGGTTGCGACAGGAGGTGGTATCATAGCTAAGCCACTGATTCAGCCACAAAGGTGTTCTGCTGACATCAAAATGTAAAGTGTTAGGAAATAAATTACGGAAATACGTGCATAACTGTATTTATTTGTTATGTATTATTTGACTATCTGTTAGTTTACAGTATGAGCGACCAAGGAGCATCTGACGCGTACCGTCAATTGTCTGGTTCGCCTAGAAGTGAAGGCACCTCCTCTTCTCAGCCTGCCCTCTCCGGGTACTCTACTGATACGAAAGAAGGAATCTTGGTGTTTAAGGCTCAGTCAGAGGAGCCATTTCCTCAGAAAAGAGGGGATGGTTCAGTCGAGGGGCACATGAGCGTAGGAAGCGTATGAAAAAGTTACAAGACCAGAGAGCACTAGCAGCAGCCAAGAGAGAGACAAATGCCTATGCCCAGGATATGATAAATAGGGGTATAGCCAACATCCATATCTTAGCAACCACTGCAGCTGACCCAAATCTGGAGCAAATAATAGCACCCCAACTACAACTGCCAATCCCTGACCAACCCATGGAGATAGAAAACCCTGAAAACCAAGTAGAGATGCATGACTTTAATCCAGAGGAAATCCTTAGGGTACCAGCACCAAACCCCCTAGACCCAAATTACGATCACTGGTGGGATGACGTTAGGGACTATGTGCAACGTTACCCGATACATGAAGACACACCTATGCAGAACATAGGAGCCTACCCAGGTATGGACCCTTTAGATCCCTATTACCACGACGATTATATTAGGGAGATCTTAGAAGATCCTTACCGATTTCAGGCACTTTCACCCCCATACCAGGAACCCGCACCCCAGATTCTGAACCCAGTCCTAGAACCTGCACCCCCAATGAGTGCAGAAAACGTACAAGAACTTAGGACATTTGGCGAGGAAATTTTAGAAAGCAGTGAGAGGATGCGACAGGTGGGAGAGCGACTCGTATGGAAATACGATGAGCGCAATATGGATTTTTGGATGAATCCATATCCGTGATGGGATGGAGGAGACGGTAATAGTAATAATAATAATAATAATAATATAATAATAAAATAAAATATGTGTGTATGGATGCCTATAACTATTAGTGTAATTCTATTTCAGTTGGTATTGTAATTTTTATTTCAGTACTAGTATGTAATAGATGCATAATAGTAGATGAATAGAGTAAAGTCGCAATGATCGACCTTTTGGCAAAAATGCGTGTCATGTGATTGACTATATTAATATTATTTTGTGATATTAATACGGGGTAAATGTTTAAAATTCAGATGGTCGATGAAGGAAATCAAGGAAATCTGAATAACGATAACCAGAGTAACATTAACGTGGTTAATGAGAATCCGAGCATCAATAACAATGGAAATCAAATGGATAATAGTGCCGTTCAGCACATAGTGGCACAACAATGCCATTTATTATTCAAACAGTTCAAGAAGCGAATAATAAAAGTAAACATAGCAGTAAGCGACCAATTGAACCAGAACACAGCGTGAACAATGGCCCTGTACTTCAAGTGCCCATTCCCAAAAGAAGAAGAACCGTGTCTTACGGTTGTTCTTACAAAGAATTATGGTCCTGTAAACCAATTCTCGGGCAATGAAGGACCCATTGCAGCTCTACGCTGGATAGAGAAAACTGAGGCTGTTTTAAAAATAAGCAAGTGTGCTGAAGAAGACAAAATAATGTTTGCTTCTAATCTATTTAAGAACTCAGCCTTAGAATGGTGGAATACTATCGTCCAATCAAGAGGAAGTGATAGGGTTTACAACATTGAATGGGAAGAATTTAAGAATATGGTAGAAAGGAAATTATGCCTTCCCAATGAAAATGAACAGATAGCAAATAAGTTCTTAAACTTAAGAATGACCGGGGTAGATAGTAAGGGTTATACTACCACATTCTTTGAATGTGCTAGAATAGTACCAACCCTTGCATCACCTAAACCAGTATTAATCTCTCGTTACATCTGGGGATTAATTGGAGAGATTAGACACGTAGTCAAGGCAGCTAGACCTCAAACTATAGAAGAAGCTGTAGAGCTAGCAAATACCTTGACAAATGAATTAATCCGTACTAGAGAAGAAGAACAGAGGAGAAACCTAACCCAAAGACTTACTCAAGAATTCCGTTCTGGGAATTATAACCGTAGGAATATGGGTTCTACCTCTACACCCTTCTGCAAGGTTTGCAAGAAAAAGCATTCGGGAAAATGCTCCACTCTTTGCAATTTCTGCAAGATGCCAGGACACAAGGAAGAAGATTGCAGGAGAAAATCCAGTAATGGACTGTGCTACAATTGTGGAGAAAAAGGTCATATTAAGACAAACAGTCCAAAATTGGCTCCAGCTGTGAACAACAAGAACACTAAAAATGCTAGAGCATTTGTTCTAACTGCAGATGAAGCCAAGATGATTCCAGACGTCATAGCTGGTATGTTTTTAGTTAATGATGTTTTTGCTAAAGTATTATTTGACTCTGGTGCAAACCAAAGTTTTATTAATACTTCGTTTTGCAAACTTCTAAATCAGTCATTAACTAAACTACCATAAGAATGTCTAGTAGAGACAGCTAATGGAGAAACTGTTAGGATTTCTGAAATCTTACAGGGAGCAAGAATAGAAATTTTAAATCAAAAGTTTAAGGCAAACCTTTATCCTATGAATCTGACAGGATTTGATGTTGTATTAGGAATGGATTGGTTAATAACCAATAAAGCCAGTATTTTATGTGATCAAAAGTCAATCCAAGTAAATTCACCAAAAGGTAAAACGATCATAATTAAAGGAGATAAGCCCTCTAAATCCACAAAATTCATCTCAGTGATGAAAACTGCAAGTTATATAAGAAAAGGTTCCATAGTGTGTTTGATTCCCATAATCACTAACACTAAAGAAAAAGAACTAAAAGACATTCCAGTAGTGTCCCAGTTTTCAAATGTCTTTCCAGAAGAATTACCAGGACTACCACCGGACAGAGAAGTTGAATTCAGAATTCACCTGCTACCAGGAACAGCCCCAATTGCCAAAGCACCTTATCGTTTGGCACCAACCAAAATGCAGGAACTGAAGAAACAATTAGATGAATTGCTAGAAAAAGGATTCATACAGCCAAGTTCATCACCATGGGGAGCGCCGATACTGTTCGTTAAGAAGAAGGACGGATCAATGCGTGTGTGCATTGATTACCGTGAATTGAACAAAGTCACGATTAAGAATCGGTACCCATTACCGAGAATCGATGATCTGTTCGATCAACTACAAGGAGCTCAATTTTTCTCCAAAATCGATTTAAGGTCAGGATATCATCAATTAAAGGTACAGGAAGAGGACATTCCTAAGACCGCTTTTAGAACAAGGTATGGTCATTATGAATTTACTGTCATGCCATTTGGTTTAACCAATGCCCCAGCTACATTTATGGACATGATGAACCGAATATGTAAGCCATATTTGGATAAATTCATAATTGTCTTCATAGATGATATTCTAATTTACTCTAAAAGTAAAGAGGCTCATGCAAAGCATTTGCACGCACTTTTAAGTTTATTAAGAAAGGAAAAGCTTTACGCTAAATTTTCGAAGTGCGAGTTTTGGTTAGAACAGGTACAATTTCTTGGACATTTAGTGAACCATGAAGGAATTCATGCGGATCCCACAAAAATCGAGGCGATTACCAAATGGAAAACCCCTGAGTCACCAACCGAGGTTAGAAGTTTCTTAGGATTGGCCGGTTATTATAGAAGATTTATTCAAGATTTCTCTAGAATAGCCATTCCTTTAACTAAGTTAACTTGTAAATCCATTAAGTTTGAATGGGGACCAAAACAAGAAGAAGCTTCTAGAATTCTTAAGCAAAGATTAACTAATACACCCATACTAGCATTACCAGAAGGAACTGAAAACTTTGTAGTCTATTGTGACGCTTCTAAATTAGGTTATGGATGTGTATTAATGCACGTCAAAAGGTTATAGCTTACGCATCTAGACAACTTAAGAATCATGAAGAGAATTATTCAACCCATGATCTAGAGTTAGGAGCTATAATTTTTGCCCTTAATATTTGGAGACATTACCTTTATGGTAGTAAGTTTACCATATTCACTGATCATAAGAGTTTAAGGTATGTTTTCGGGCAAAAGGAGTTGAATATGAGACAAAGACGCTGGATGGAGATGGTTAGTGATTATGATTGTGATATCCAGTATCATGAAGGAAAAGCAAATGTAGTGGCAGATGCTTTAAGTCGAAAGTATCATGAAAAGCCAAAAAGGGTACGTTCTCTTAAATTAAATCTACAAGTAGATTTAAATGATCAAATCAGAGAAGCACAAGAATCAGTAATCAAGGATGATACTGAAAAACTAAAAGGTATGATTAAAGAATTAAAACAAGGAACAGATGGAATTTGGAGATTCCATAAAAAGAGAATGTGGATACCTAAATTAGGAAACTTACGCCATCGTATATTAGAAGAAGCCCATAAGTCTAAATATACGATGCATCCAGGAAATGATAAAATGTACCAGGATTCAAGGAAAAATTTCTGGTGGATAGGAATGAAAAAGGACATAGCAGCCTATGTTTCTAAATGTTTAACTTGTTCACAAGTTAAAGCTGAACACCAGAAACCCTCAGGTTTGTTACAGCAACTAGAAATGCCAGTGTGGAAATGAGAATTAATAACAATGGATTTTGTTACTAAATTACCCAAAACAAGGAAAGGTAATGATACAATCTGGGTGATTGTAGACAGGCTAACCAAGTCAGCTCACTTCCTACCAATGAAGGAAACTTTCAGTATGGAACAGCTAGCTAAATTGTATGTAAATGAAATTGTTTCATTACATGGAATTCTTTTATCAATCGTTTCTGATAGGGATAGTCGACTTACCTCTCATTTTTTTGTCAAGTTTCCAAAAAGCCATGGGAACCAAGTTGAATCTGAGCACAGCTTATCATCCTCAAACGGACGGACAAAGCGAAAGGACAATTCGAACAATGGAAGACATGCTTAGAGCTTGTGTAATTGATTTCGGAGGTAATTGGGACGATCACTTACCTTTAATTGAGTTTTCTTATAATAATAGTTATCACACAAGTATCAATGCTGCACCATTCGAAGCACTTTATGGACGAAAGTGCCGAACCCCAGTCTGTTTGGCAGAAATTGGAGAAAAGCAACTATCTGGACCTGAGATAGTACAAGAAACAACCGACAAGATCATTCAAATTAAGGAACGACTAAAAGCAGCACGTGATCGACAGAAAAGCTATGCTGATAATCGACGCAAGCCATTGGAATTTCAAGTAGGAGACAAAGTATTGTTAAAAGTCTCTCCTTGGAAAGGAGTGGTAAGATTCATCAGACGAGGGAAGCTAAGTCCCAGGTATATTGGACCTTTTAAGATTATTAGAAGAATAGGACCTGTAGCCTATCAGCTACAACTGCCAGAGGAAATGGCAGGAATACATGATGTGTTTCATGTATCTAATCTTAAGAAATGCCTAGCTGATGAATCGCTAATAGTACCTCTTAAGGATATAGAGGTAAATGAACAACTCAAGTTTGTAGAAAGGCCTCTACAGATCGAAGATAGGAAAGTCAAGAACCTCAAGCATAAGAGATTAGTTCTGGTCAAAGTGAAGTGGGACTCCAAAAGAGGACCTGAGTACACATGGGAGCTTGAATCTGAAATGCAAAGGAAATATCCATACCTATTCCAGTAGATCTCGAGGACGAGCTCTAAAACAAGGTGGGGAGGATATAACAATCCTCAATAAACCGACACCCTCATAATTTTTCTAACACCCTAATATATTTTAAAATATCCCAATATGTCCCAAAATACACCTCATACGCGAAAACGGGCCTCAAATATATTAAATAGTATTAAAAATAAATAAAAAATTGAAACTTAAGCCGAGGCGGGCCGCGTAGACCCACCCCAACCTTTACGCGGGCGGTATAGAGGTTTAAATCAGATTTCGTTGACTTATAAGTTGAGGCGGGCCGCGTGAACCCCACCTCAACCTTACGCGGGCCGCGTGAGATCAGAAATGTGGCGCAGCCCTGGGCCGCCACCTGGCCCAACACATGTCGAGCCTACATAGTGATCCGGATGGGCTATACGTTGACCCGAAGTCAACGCGGGCCGCGTAAGCCCTGCCCCTATGTTACGCGGGCCGCAACAAAGCCAGAATCAGCAACTATAAATAGATGGCCTCGGATCTTCAGTCTGTTCGTCCCATTTTCATTTCTCAATCACAATTTCTGAATAGAAGGCATAATACTCGAGTATTATACCCCCCTAATTAGCGAAGTTCTGCTCCGTTGTAAGTATTATAACCCCTGGATACGTATTAGATACGCTGCCCGATTGATCTAGGGTTCCGTAATGGCTGTCGTGGTTCTGCCCGACGTAGTCATTGGAATGCCGTCTCGGGGAGGGTATTGCTAATGTTAAAATGGGTTATTAATACTAATGCGTGTACATTTGTGTAAATTATAGATTATCACCGGGAAACCTTTACGGAAAATCTAAGACAGCAATGTGAGTTGACCCACTTTTTGTAAATCTTTTGTTAAATGTTTTTACAAAACCTTAAATACTTTTTCATGCGAATAACAGTTATTGAGTATTTGTAAGAATACAATTATGATGAGTATGTTGGGGTTTTGTATACAAAATTTGTTACCACCTGGTCAAGGAGTAACATGTCCACAAGTCGGATTCGACAGTACCATGGATGTTAATTGTGATGTCTTGTAAACAAATATAATTGCGGGATCGCCCTCAATACTGTACACTGTGACTTTTTATTTAAATTTGATTAAACTGGGATTCAGTCACCAGTATTTCCCACTGACAAATGTTTTTAAAACGCGTTTCAGGTAACAAAATGTGAAAGCCAAAATAGAAGTCAGCTGGACAGCACTGAAGGCTTGGAAAAGTGGCAATAAAGTTACATAAAAATAAAATAGATATTTTTATTAATAAAATGGGATTTATTCCTATGAAAATGTGTGTACTATGAACTTGGGTTTTAATCCATTTATTTAATGTATTGAAAATGTGGTATTTTACTCTGATCAATATTTCCTAACTACGGTCCTGATGAAAAATTCCGCTGCCAAATTAGACAACACACGATACCACCGAAACTGGCTCGCGGCCGCCCGTTCCCGGGGAACCTGGGATCGGGGGTTGCGACATTGGTGGTGCCCCCGATGGACCCCATCCTACCACAAGATGATTGGAACCTCGCTCACGAGGTGATTAATCCAACCGGTGGGATGAAATACCCCCGGAACCTCCCATTGACGCCTTTTTCGAGGTTCCGATAGCCCTCGCTCCTCTCCTTTAACTTTTTTTAACGGCCAACAGAATCAATCCCGAGCACTCTCGGGGCACCCACTGGACAAACGGAGTACTCCGAGAGTAACCCGAGTCCACCACCAATTCCGAGGGAAACCCGGTAACCCACCCGCCCGTAGGCACGACGGTGAAATTATCGGTAAAACCCGTTTGGCAATGTGATTGTAATGGCAAGAAAATACCAGATTTTTAGACTGAGTTAGGCAATGTGATCAAAATGGCAAAAAATGAAAAAGTCAGGGACCCAGAGGAGAAAAAAAACTATTTGGACTAAAATGACAATTTGAACAAACCTCAGGGACTAAAATGCCAGTTTACTTTTATATATATGTATACTGTAGTAGACAAAAAACGGTATTGTGAAAGTAAATGGAATGAGACAATCCTTTCTAAGCAAAAGTTTAAATAATGAACCACAATGATGTTGGTCAGAACCCTTACGAACACGAACACAATGATAAATTACAAACAATCAAACGAATAACTATATTGAATGTGAAAGTATAAGTGATTCTGATTATTACAATTGAAACATACAAACCCTATATATACTAAGCGAACATGTGCGATTGTAAAGACGTGTCTCTTCACTAACGGTTGTGACTCTTGAACTTGTGGATGTGATTGAATGTTGAAGAGGTGCGTCTCTTCTTCTCTGCTTGTGCATGTCGATCAGTAGATGTCCCAAGAGACATGTCGATCCAATTAAGGGGTGTAGGTTACATTCAACTTGACACCTTAGGTTCTTGTACTTCATAACTACCCTAATTCTAATATAAACTATCTATAACTATTTAGATAACGACCCTTTAACTTATGATACGAGGGGTTAGAACTTCAAATGATACTAATGTTTGCTGTAAATAAAGTATTTTGGTATATTCGTGTATGGTCACTCACTAGTCAGCCAATCAAGGCCCATTTGTTAATGTCTAACCCAAAATAGTCCTCAATTTGGTTGAGTGTTTGCCAAAATCTCTGGGGTAGCTAACACTTTTCGTCACTGTGTAGTGGAGCGTGAGGGGTGGCCACCTCACCCTTTTCATGGCCCACACACAATTACGCCATCGTCAATATGGGGGCGCCATCACCCTTGGTCATTGTGTTAACGAGTGCGAGAGATAAGGGAGGTGGGGCCACTTGCAAACTCACACATTTTCGGTGTTCATTATTCTTTATTTCTTCTATTATTTTTTTAATTAAATCCACTACACCCATATGAAAGGGTAGTTTAGCTAAAGGCCCACTGCCTACGTGGTAATGTTGTGTAGCTAAAACTACGCATAGTCTAAAACACACTCATGTATTCTTGACACAATCATCGTTTTCTATCAATGGCGGATCAGTCTCAACGAGCCTTATGAATGTCATCATGCATCCTAAAGAGACCGAATCTGCAAATATACTTGAAAAATATGAAATCTACATGATCTAATCCAATTGAAAGTCTTACCCAAAATAACAAATGGCCACCTAACATGTTCAATCTAAAGGGTTTGTAGATTCAGAGTTAGATTTAACGAATTACACATACATTATATTATATCATATATAGAGAAATATATGTTGATAATTACCTTAGCCAGAGAACAGACGATAGGGAAATGTGAATGTACAGTTATAAAAACAAACTTCAAATTGATTGTGAGTTGGCACAGGGACTCGGGATGCAAAGGTGTAATTTATGACGTGTTTTCATTTTCACGCAATTAGTCGCTTTCAGTTCAAATATAACAATATTTCTTCTATTTTGCATATATTGTTCAATAAATTTCATGCTAACTTGCTAATTCGGGGGGCGCCCCCCACCACCCCCCACCCCATGATCCTTCGCCCCTGCCGTTAAGGTTTAATGTACCTAGCATGTTAAAACAACACAACATGTATGTACATGTCGCTTCAAGAAACTTTTTTTCTCTTTTTTGAGTACATTTTTTAAAGGAAAAGTATAAAATTTGTGTGTGTATATATGTACACTTCCAATACCATTTATTTTTACAGAAGATAAATCTTAAACATATTAAAGCTATATGCATTTGATGTGGTTCCAACGGTTTCGTTGGCCAAAGAAAATAGAAGGGAAACTAGAAAGCAATTTAGTGAGAGAATTCAAGACTAATATTTTTCATTCCTAATCATAACTTAGAAACATAAATGGCTTTATATAGCCTTAAAAATAAATAACCAATACTACCACTAACTCCACTAACTATTTATAGGCTTCATAAATTAACTAACTCCACTAACTATTTGGACTTCATAATTAACTAACTAATTAATACTAAAGATAAGCCCAACTCTTGTACGTGGGCACGCATAGTTGACGACTTGACGGAAATAGGCACATATCAATACCGTCCGCTCGAAACGTCCTTGTCCTCGAGGACGACATTCGGATTAAATTTGACCCATGGTGGACGCCACTCGACTCGCACAATGGCATTCGGAGAAGTCGTAGCAAGCCATGGCGGCCGCCACTCTCGTTTCCCGTTCGCCTCTTCGATTGATAAGTATCAAACTTGAATCAAGAAAAATGATATGAGAAGACCAGAAGAAATTTAGAGAGATACAGACTAATTTTTATAATTTTCATTCATGATCTAAACAATAACACAATTAACCTATTTAAAGACTTTGAAATAAAATAACTAACTTGCCACTAATTTTTACCACTATCCACTACTTCACATAAAAATAGATAAAGACTAAAAAATAGGAAAGCTGGTAGCCAACGTGGGTTTGTGAACGAGTTCGTGAAGGCACTTCGGCACATATCAGCATTCCAATCAATTTGTACAATAAGTTAGCATAGAGGTTCTAACAGTTTTTGAGTTCTGAGAAAAACACCAGACTAGTATGAAACTGTAACAATTAGATTCCAATGAATTTACTTTAATTCCTTCACTTATAGAAATGATTTTGAATTCTTTTAGTTAAAGGAATTTGAAGGAATTCATGCCCAATTCCAAATCACTTGTCAACCAACCACATGAAGATTGGAATTGAGATTCCAATTCCAACAAATTATGTGAACCAAACAGATGCAATTCAGATTCCAATTCCCTTAAATTCCATTGAATTCCTGCGAACCAAACGCACCCTAAGGTTTTCTCATGAATTGAAGTTCATGAACAAGATAAGCAATGCTAGACTATCTAAATTTACAACAATAAAGTTTGACTTTCACCGTTGTGCACCAGATTTAAGTGAAGAACAGCCAAAAATCGACTTTTTTGCACTAGAACCTGAAAGCAAAACAGAGAACAAATAGAGGATTTAGTAACAGTTTGCACACAAAAGGAGTGACAATGGACATCTATCTCTCTTCACTGAAAGAAGATACAGGTTTGACTTCTGAAGTCAAAGAAGCTAATTGTCCCTATAAATTTGAAATGAGGATTTAAAATTATAAAGTTATATTAATTAGACTTCTATAAGACGTGCTATAAGTTTTATATATGAAAATGATGGGGTTGAGTAAGTTAATTTATAGATACCATTTCATATGTGAATTCGGCTTATGATTTATCTCTAACAGGTCAAATGGGTTGCACGGGGAAAACATAGTTGAACCTCACCTACGATACAACATTTAACTATTTATTAAATATGGACAAAAAGTGTTTGCGGGTCAACCTATCTCAACCTGACCCCTTTAACACGTACTAAAAACCACCTGTTTTGACCCGTAACCTGACCCATTCATTTTTCACCTCTATTGTAAAACAATAGTGAGTTGACATACTTGACAAAGTACATGGGACCCCCTTGGTTAATGAAGGCTTAGAAGGTGCTATCAGCCCCTGCCTTGGTGAAGATGGAGCGGTCTGCACCGGGTTACGTGAAGAAGACGCAGTGTTTTGTGTTAGCGTTGGAAGTTTAGCAGGTAGCAGGTACATTTGGCTTTAAACCATTAGACCACAAATCAAGTAGTTACGTAATAAATTAGCAATACGAATATAGGAAAAGGGACTCACTTCTGCTGGTACTCAAAACACGCTTTTGCGGTTTCAGGAAAAAGAGTCAAGTCAACGATACTACTCATTGCACCATCAGTCTCGGTTCCCACCACTTGAGCTCTTTCTAAGCGGTAAACGTGCTATCTCTTCGTCCTTTTTGGTCAATGCATCTTTTAGATTAGTCACCTGTGTAAGGTTAAAACGACAACGAGTGCGGGTTAAAAATGATATTTTATAGTTCAGGTCAAAATGGGTTGGGTCGGATTGGGCTAACCTGTAACTCTGTAAGCCCCTTTCGCATGTTCTCTAAAAAACTATGAAAGATTAATATGCTAATCATAGTCATAAAAATGAAAAAAAAAAAAAAACATTGTTACAATAATAATCTAAAATTTTGAAGAGAAAACCTTTGGACGACTTTCAACCCTGTCTGAAATGCTCCGCTTTTAGCTAACTTTTTTTTTATTGCAAACCTCAGTTGATGGAAGTTGAAAGGTGGGACTGTGTCAACTTGGTCAACACTAGCAAACAAGCAGGTCTAATAGTTACAAGATTGTTGGTTAGGTCCGAAACCAAATATAAGGCACATAACCTGCATATCACCATCACTCAAATGTTACCATGTTGTTTCTAACAGATTCACCTGCAAAATTGACACAAAATGGATCAACGTAGTTATTTTAGGCCTGTTCAATTGATAAACATGGAAACAACGGGTGCAACATGACGCTTATCAATAAATTTTCGTGTTTTCTTTTTCATCAAAATGTATCATCTCCTGAATGTGTAACAACCATAGTTGTTAATGGCGAATAGCGACAAATAGCGATAAGGTACCTATATGTTACATAGCGAATAGCGATAAATAGCGGCCAACTATTTTATAAATAGCGATACACAAGAAAAAAATTATGTTTTTTTATATGTATATGATATCAGAATACCCTGGTATGTATGCTATTTTACATGTATATTTAACAAGAACCTAAAATCCAGCTATTTTATAGCTATATTTAATTGCTATTTATATTTTAAAAAATAAAATAAAATGTCGCTATTATCGCTATCTATCGCTACAATCCTATAGCGATCGCTACTCTCGCTATTAACAACTATGGCAATAACACTATTTCTTTTTAATCAGAAAGTGTTTAAATCTTTGTTGAAAAAATGTTAGTTTGGGTTTTCCTTCTTTCAATGCTTAAACTCTAAAAATGAAGAGGTGGTCTTGAGATCTAACACTCCCTAATAATGGTTATATAAGCATCCCTGCACGACATCACTCCAAAAGCACATTAATTATTATTCTATTTAGAGAAAAGAATTAGAAAGTGTTTGTAGGTCATACGAATCTGGTCCAACCCAGCCCATTTCGGCTAGCACAAAAGAAGTACTTGTTACAGACTTACAACTTACAAGTGGCACTTCGAAACACAGACCCACCAACCCGTTTACATAAACAAGTTACGTGGGTCGTGTTCGGGTTGAATGGGTAAAGTGGGTCCAGATTAGGGTTGACTTTTTTCAAAACGATAAATTAAACGGGTCAGGTTAGGCAATACCAACCTCCCAACCCGAACACGATATGAATTGAGAACTTCCAACCCCTAATTATATGACCCATTACAGAAATCTAGAAAACTTGTATCTACAACCATTAAATGTATAAAACTGGATATGATGCATCTGGTTTAAAGTGAACCATATCCGTAAATTATTGAGACCTAGAAAAAACGATGCTCCAAATTTCATTCACAAGCTTTCTTAGACCTATGTGCAAAGAGCAAGATAAGATACATTTGCACCGTTATAGAAAGAAAAAAAGTTACGTTACAAGAACATAATCGTTATAAAAAAAAAAAAAAAAAAAAAAAAAGAACAAAGAGTGACGGGCTTTTGTGTGCAATGAAATGCTAAGTAAGGAGTTCAAGAAATGATTTAGTCAATATGTGTTGGAATCATATTAATTTTTTTTTTTTTTTTTTTTTAACAAATTTAATGATAAATTAACTAAATATGGACTGGCCAAGTTACATCAATATCGCAGGTAAGCGAGCAACAAGCTGCGCCGCTACCCCTTTCTGAATAGCAAACCCTAGCCTATTAAAGACAAACCCCTGCCCCCTTGTTGAAGAGCAACTGTTGTGGACAACCTTTTGGACCCTAGTCATATTAATCAACTATTAAATGTTTAAATGCAAAGATTATCATCAATCATAATATTAGTAAGCAATCAAACCGTAATCATGATTGTAATCACATTGTAAATGAGACTGGTATGGAAAGAAAGGAAATCTGAATTGTATTGATTGAATTGTGTGTGTACAAGTAATGGGTCTCTCTATATATAGGAAGAGAGAGGGACTAACAAATAAATATAAATAACATACTAGGGCCTAAACTAACTAATTAATACAACTAACACTCCTCCTCAAGTTGGAGCATAGATGTTAAGCATGCCCAACTTGCTACATATGAATTCTATTTGAACCTTCCGGAGGGGTTTTGTGAAGATATCCGCTAGTTGGAATTATGTTTTAACATGAATTGGCTGAATAGACGGAGGATCCTTTTGAGTGCCCACTATCCGATCTCTGATTTGGTGACAATCAACCTCAATGTGTTTAGTTCTCTCATGAAATACTTGATTTTTGGCTATATGTATAGCTGATTGATTATCACAGTATAATCGCATTAAGTCATCAGAGGTAACCCCGAGTTCCCTAAGAAGGCGACGAACCCATATCATTTCTGATGTAACATCTGCCATAGCTCTGTACTCTGATTCGGCACTTGATCTAGATACGGTGTGTTGTTTCTTACTCTTCCAGGAAACAAGATTTCCTCCAACGAAAACACAGTACCCAGTGGTGGATCGACGGGAAATAGGACAGCCTGCCCAATCTGCGTCTGAGAATCCAGATATACGTCCATCTCCTTCTTCTGTGAAAGCACCTACACGACAATGACCCTGATCGGAATATAAGATCCCTAGGCCTGGTGTGCTCTTGAGATATCTTAAGATACGGAGAGCAGCATCCCAGTGTCCTGTGTATGGAGTGGCCATGAATTGACTTAGGACACTAAAGACAAAGGAGATATCTGGTCGGGTGACAGTTAAGTAGTTAAGTTTTCCGACCAATCGTCTGTATCACTCAGGATCTTTCATTGGACTTCCGTCCTCTGGAATGAGCTTCCTCGTAGGAAGCATAGGACTATCAACTGGTTTGCAACCCAATAAGCCACACTCAGTTAACATATCAAGGACATACTTCCGCTGAGAAAGGAGTATTCCTTGTGGGGAACGAGATACTTCTATGCCAAGGAAGTACCGAAGTCGACCTAAGTCGCTAATCTGAAACTGGGACTGAAGGAACTGTTTGAGCTTGGTAATCCCATCTTCATCATCCCCTGTAATTATGATATCGTCCACATAAACAACTAGAATGATCCTTCGGCCCTGATGATGTCTAAAGAATACAGAGTGATCATATGCACTACGAACCATTCCAAATTCTTCCATGACACTAGAAAACCGACCAAACCATGCTCTGGGAGATTGTTTAAGACCATATAAAGAACGACGCAGTTTGCATACTTTGGATGCCTCATCCTTAACAATGAACCCTGGTGGCTGCTCCATATAAACCTCCTCCTCAAGAACACCATTAAGAAAGGCGTTCTTGACATCAAGCTGGTGGAGCGGCCAATGATGAATGGCAGCAAGAGCAATACAAATACGCACGGAGGGCATTTTGGCAACCGGAGAGAAAGTCTCGTCATAATCAATACCATAAGCTTGAGAGTAGCCTTTAGCTACCAAACGAGCTTTCAGACGATGTAGCGAACCGTCAGGGTTAAGTTTAACCGTGAAGACCCAACGACAACCAACAACACGTTTTCCTGGCGGAAGCGTTACAAGATCCCATGTATGATTAGTCCTTAAAGCCCCAAGCTCTTCTTCCATAGCTTGACTCCATCCTGGGTGAGCGAGAGCTGTCATCACATTTTTGGGAATCGGATAGGAATCAAGTGAAGTGGTGAAGGCATGAGACTCCGTGGATAGGTGAGCATAAGCAACATAATCCTGGATGGGATAACGGGTGGCATGTCTAGGTTCTTGCGGAAGGCAATAGGTATATCGGGATATGGGGCACCTGGAGGGTTATAAGCAGGAGTATCCGAAGGGATATCCGAAGTAGTATGGGTAGGAACTGGCACGGGTGTATCTGGTTCAGTCATGGCAGGTTGAACGGATGTACCAGAGGTATGGGTAGGTTGGGGATCAATGGTTGCTGACGTGTGATCCTTTCCTCGCCGAGCATATGTAAAGAGTAATGGCAGGGGATCGGTTGGTAGGTCCTCAGCAGTAGGACCCTGGGTTGTGGTGTCTGGGACCTGAGGGACAGAAGGAACAGGAGTTACAGGAAAGGTGGGGATGATGTGGGACTCAGATATATCAGGATCGGGAAACAGATCAGAAACTGGAATGGAAGATTCTGGAAAGAAAGGACGCAACGGATCAAAAGTGACGTCAGCACTGGTAAAGTATCGGCGAAGAGAAGGACTATAACACCGATAACCTTTCTGGACACGTGAGTAACCAACAAAGACACAACGAATGGCTCGAGGGTCGATTTTAGGGACTCTGGGACGATGATCATGAACATAAGCTACGCATCCAAAAATTTGTGGCTCAAGAGGAAACGGAGTTCCTCTAGGAAATAAAACCGAGAACGGGGTTTGACCATGAAGAACGGATGATGGCATACGATTAATCAGATAAGCCGCAGTAAGAACGGCATCACCCCAAAAGTGACGAGGAACATGAGAATGAATCATGAGTGTGCGAGTAACATCCAACAGATGGCGATTCTTGCGTTCAGCAACACCATTCTGTTGGGATGTATATGCACAAGAAGTCTCATGAATAATACCTTGTGATTTGAGATATGTAGAGAAATCGGTAGACATATATTCTTTGGCATTATCGGTGCGTAAGGTTTGGATGGATGTTTTGAACTGGGTCTTGACATATGCATGGAATTCACGAAAGATCGAGTTGATTTCACTACGGGATTTCAATAGGTAAACCCATGTAGCACGAGAGTAATCATCAATGAAGGTAACAAAATATTGAAAGCCCAATGGAGTCTTAACTGGACATGGACCCCATACATCTGAATGGACAAGTTCAAAAAGGGAAATGGTTCGGCTTGACACTTTTGGGGGGTAAGGACGTCGAGTATGCTTACCAAGCTGACATGACTCACAATGGAAGTCATCGGGAATAGAGATGCCAGGTCTCATTTGCCTTAGGACTGCTACAGAGGGATGACCTAACCGACAATGAGTTTCAAAGATACTGGACTCACAGGTGTTTGCTTTGGGAGGAGACAATGAGGACATCCGATAGAGACCACCTGATTCAAGACCAGTACCGATGACTCGGTTGGTACCCAGTTCATTGAGGGTACAATGAGTAGGATAAAAAGTAACGGAACAATTATTTTGTTTAGTAATTTGGCTGACAGATAAAAGGCTGGTAGGGAAGTTAGGAACAAGAAGAACAGAAGACAATTTTAGGTTTTCTGGGTTGTGAATGGATCCAATGCCGCGTACGGGGCATGAGGAACCATCTGCAAGTTTAACCGGTTGGTGAGAGGTTTTATGGAGGCTAGTGAGAACTTCTTGATTCGCAGTCATGTGATGAGTGGCTCCAGAATCAATAATCCAGGATAGGTCAAGGCCAGACAATGTACCTGGGAATACCGAGTTGGTCTGTGGATTTTGTGACCCGAAGGCAAGTAACCGTTGAAGCCAAGCATACTCCTCCTTGGTGCATGTAATGGTGTGCTTTCGTTCGTTTCCCATTTGAAAAGATGTTCAAGCAGAAGGGCGAAAAAAAAACTGAGTTGAAACCGGATGAACAGTAACACGGGATCTGGATGAGGGTGAGATCTGAAACTTAGCAGATCAGATCTTGGAACAGGTTTGGGTCTGGTGATCAGGAACCTCGAAAAATCTGAACTGGAATACGAACACGCTAAACGAGGCAGAAGCGAAAAAGTTCTCGGATCGAAAAATTAACCTGACGGGATGGACGGGGAGGTAATTCCGACCGAACTGGAAAAAAAGACGGTGGCCGGAGGGTGGCTGACGCGCCGCCACGCACGGCGCGTGATGTGCGGTGGCGGAGGTTTGGGTGGCGCGTGGGGGCGCGTGACAGGTCGGACGGCGGCGATTTTTGAGGGGTTTTATAGATCGGGCAATTGCGAACACGATGGTGGTGGTGGTGTATGTTAACTCGCCGGAAAAACAAACGGATCCGAAAAAGTAGGTGACGGGTTGTGGAGGTTTTGGGTGTTTGAACAGATCTGGAACGGGTTTTTAGGACGGAACTGGTGGTGACCGGAAATGGTATGAAAGAGAATCCGTTTCTGATGTGGAAGGTCAGACTGAGCTGCAACCACAGAGCATACTACGAATTTTCTAAACTGAGAGACGGAAATGGTCACCCGAATGAGGATATTCTTGAGCTAAACTACCTTTAGCTCTGATACCATGTAAATGAGACTGGTATGGAAAGAAAGGAAATCTGAATTGTATTGATTGAATTGTGTGTGTGTACAAGTAATGGGTCTCTCTATATATAGGAAGAGAGAGGGACTAACAAATAAATATAAATAACATACTAGGGCCTAAACTAACTAATTAATACAACTAACACACATAATTAGTATCCAATCAGTTTTCGACACATGACCCGCAACAGGACAACCTCACCGAAGTACTAGTATTCAAGCTAGATTACATTCAGTTGCTTGCGAACCAAGTACAAATAATATATACATACGAAATACCTCAAGTGATCAAGTTTAGGTTTCAATCTCAGTATGCAATTTCATTGTCTTACTGCTTCATGCAGTTCCAATGCTTACAGTTCATTTCAAGTTGGTGGTTGCCATATTAAACAAGAAAGAAAGCCACAACAATAAGCAAACACCCAAACTGGGCACTGACATGTTCAGGAAACGAACCCAGATGTTAAGTTAGGTATCTTCCCATCTTTTCTTACAACACTAGTTAGTTTCTGAACAATCTTTCGCATACGAGATTCTTTTCCTACATTTGGAATTAGGTGCAACACCATCATAAAAGTAGTAGCATCAGGCATGAAACCTCGATTGATCATTTCCTCCAGAAAATTTGCTGCCTCTTCACACTCGTTCTTCCTCAACAACTCTTGAACGATGACATTGTATGTGACGCTATCTAGCAAACACCCATTCTGTTCCATCTTTCTAAGCAAGTCTTTTGCTTTACCAAATAAGCCTTCTTGGCAAAGCACACTTATCATTACTGTATATGTCCTAACATCAGGTTTTAATCCTTTTAAACGGAGTTCTTCAAACAGATCCATAGCCACGTTAGGCTTCCCACATTTGCTACAACCATCAATCAATATATTATACAACCCTACATCTTCCATTAACTCTTTGCTTTCCAGTGATCGAAAGAGAGCCAAAGCATCAGAACACTGGGAGTTTTTGCACATTCCACGCAACAAGATACGATAAGTGCATATATCAGGAACATGGCCCTTTGCTTGCATCTTGTTAAAGAGTTCTCTAGCCGCTGCTGGATTCCCTGATTCAAACAAACCTTGTAACATGGTATTATAAGTAATAACATTAGGAATCAAACCCTTGTCTTGGAGTTCTTGAAAGAGATGCCTGGCCTTATCAATTTGCTTCTTCTTACAGTATCCATTTATCAGACTACTATAAGTAATGATATCGGGCGCAAGATCCTTCTCCATCATGCCATTGAGAACTTTCTCTGCTTTATCTATTTCACCACGTAAACAGTATCCATCAATCAGTGCAGTATAAGTGATTACATTCGGATGAAGACCTCTTTGTACCATTGCTTGTATAGCAAGCTATGCATCTTTTACAGAACCTTTCTTGCAAAAAGAGTCCACCAAGATAGTAAACGTTTCCACTCCTGGAGCTACCCCTGCTTCCTCCATATCCATTAATATCTTAGCAGCTTCTGTCTCTCGACCAAAGTTACTTAGACCCTGAATCAGAGAGTTGTAAGTGACAACGTTTGCACGGACACCTTTTTCAGTCATTTGGGTAAATAGTTCTAATGCATTGTCAACCATTCTATCTTTGCAAAGGCTATCAATGACTATAGTGTAATGGTGTACAGCGGGTTTACAAGAGCCTGATTCCATGAACCTGAGCAATTCAAGGGCCTTGCTAGTGTGACCGGCTTTACACAGACCATTAATAACGGTTCCATACATAATTTGGTCAGGCTCACAAAGTTTATCTCTAAGCAGTTTCTTGAACAACTCAACAGCTTGAAAAACTCGATCAACAAAAACAAGCCCATTTATGAGAGTATTATAGGTGGCCAAATTGGGTGGATGACCTTGCTTGAGGATGGTGGCTAGTAAGGCAAAACCATAAGCAACTTGATTCAGACGACAATGACAGTTAATAGAGATGTTCATAGTATAGATATTAGCAGGAATACCCATCAACTTCATTTGCTTAATGAGCATAAGAGCAGTGGAATAATGTTTCATCTTTACAATGCCAGTAATGAGCTTATTAAATTCAATGATGTTAGGTGGAGGTTGTCTTTTAAGCATTTCATCAAACAGTTGGAGGGCATCATCGAGCTTTTTGAGATGCAGGATTCTTTAATTGATATTTGAGGTGGAGTAGTAATAACGAAGTCCAATTCTAGTACAGTTCATCCTGCAAGCAATCTTAAGGCATGTTTGGCTAAGCTTTTTGAAGCTTATGACTTTTCAAAAAGCCAATAAGTCAATAAGTTGTTTCAAAAAGTTTAGCCAAACATGCCCTTAGGGTGTGTTTGGGTTAGCTTATTTTGGAGAAAAGGACTTTTTACAAAAGGACTTTTGTTAAAAGGACTTTTGTTAAAAGGAATTTCTAAAAAAGTGTTTGGGTTAGCTTGTAAGCCAATAAGTTAATAAGTAGCTTTTTTAAAAAGTGTTTGGTTTAACTTATTCATGTAAAATGACCAAAAAGGGCATCCCTTTAAAAATTGTTTGGTTTAGCTTATTTAATTTTTTTTTCTCTCTAGGTTATTGAAAAACATTTTACGAAACATGTAACATAAAATTCGTTTACATATTTTATAATTTCCTGATTAGACCATAATAATATTACATTCCGATTCCTAAAAAAACATAAAAATCCACATAAATGACACACTAATATCATAATATGCTCATGTCCGTGATTCCATTATATCTAGCGCAATAGCATCTCTTCTCGCTTGCATATACAAACAAACATCATTCGTACGATTTGTAGACGGAACTTCTTCATGAAGTGCATTACTAGTACCACGAGGAATGTAAGATTCTTGTTGGGCCGTGTTAAATGCTTCATCAAACCTACTGGTCTTTCTAATAAAGTTATGGACCGCCATCGATGCCATCACAATACTCACTTGGTGCTCGTATGTGTAATTAACATGCATATCTCTCAATAACGCCCACCTAGCTTTCCACACTCCAAAGGTCCGTTCAATGATATTCCGCAATGACGAGTGGTGATAGTTAAATTTCTCTTTTGGTCCGCGAGGAGCACGCATAGCACTACTCTGTCCACGTCGAAATTCTGGTATATGATAACGAATGCTTTGACCTTTGTATGGAGCAAGATACCCATTAGTATTTGGGTATCCGGCATCAACAACGTAATATTTGGCTACAAATATAAAAAATAGTTATTTGTCATTTGAAACAAGTATTAAAAACATAAAAATTGCATTATACTAACCTCCCATTGGATGTGGGAAATTAAGCTCCGGCCTCCGTAAGGCTTCATTGAAGATTCGGGTGTCATGTGCACTACCCTCCCATCCAGCCCATACGAATGTAAAGCACATGTTAAAATCACAAACAACCATTATATTTTGTGTCGCATAGCCTTTTCGACCAATGTATTTCAGTTGGTCCTTCGATCGAACTGATGCCCTCACGTGAGTCCCATCAATAGCCCCAATGCAATCCTTGAATATTGGATAATACCGAGGATTATCTAATATATAAGCAGGTACATCATCATTATAGTTTGCGGATGGCTTGATGATGTTAGCACTCATCTTTAGCACGGCCGCCATAACTCTATGGAAATGTCTATGAATGGTTTCTCCAGAATGATTAAAAGATTCTTGGACAAACCTATTTGTACACCCATGAGCCAAAGTCATCAAGAAGATTCCGACCGACTCCTCGACAGACACATTACGGGTTTGTTTCAATCCGTAATTCGTAACAAGATCTATGCATAACTGTCTAAAAACTGGCACGTGCAGCCTAAATATTTCATAACACCGTCTAGGATGGCCAGTTAATATTTCATTAATATACATGTGGCCTGTTCGACCCGACGTGTGACATGGCCTTCTTGTATTATGCAAGCCACGAGCTATTATTATCCCTTGGACAGCTATTCCACATAACCTTTTGAATTCTATATCCTCTTCCACAAAATTTTCTTCATCACCGTCATACGAATCGGAGTCATCACTGTCCATCCTATTAATACAAAAATGTAAACAATAATACAGTATATAAAAAGTAGAAATAAACCACAATGTCAAAAGATAGCATAAATATTAAATGTAGAAATAAAACACAATGTCAAACGATATCACATAATGTCAAACGATAACACAAAACATAAAATGACAAATCATTCTTCCATAAGAGACTTAAGGAGCTTCATCTTTGCTGCATGAGTTGTTGGATACATAAACGCTTCACGGTTTGGCTTTTTGATTAAAACACGTAATGCACGTGTATAATCTTGTGAATCTTCTTCGAAACCGGGAAAAGTGATGACAATGTTCATGCAATCTGCAATTGTTGGGGAGGCATCATTTGGTGGAAAAGTTTGTGTGCTTTTTGTTGATAACGCATCTAATACTACATCAAGCTTGTCCTCGAACGATGAAGTTTTGCTCTTGGTTGAACGTTTGTGAGTAACATTCTTAGATTTCTTCCTTTTACTCGAACTACTTTCGACGAAACTAGGAAACAAACCATCATCATCACCTAAACTTATTTCATCACTATCGCCTTTGCCCTCAAAATTTTCTTCACTTCGAACACCGCTCACATTGCCATCGTTTTGAAATTGTAACGGAGTCATAGCGTTTTCTCCGGTGGCCACCGAATCCCGAAACAAAGTAGCATAATCCGACTCATAGATGCTCAAATCTGCACCCCTAAATTTGGCAAAGTCTTTATCTTCCTACAACAAAAACACAAAATATAACTTACAGTAGCCTTGCATTATGTCTTTGATTATAAGTTTATTATAACTTACCTTTATTTTCTCATCCCACCACTCGGGCGATGCGTCAACGAAGCTTCTCGTCCCACCAATCCCAGTTTCAAGTCTCATCAGGCGGTCATAAATCTTCCATTCTTTTTTCATGCTATCCCATTTGTTTGTCATTTGTTTTTTATCAAGGGTTTTACCTGTTTTTTCGTTCATAGTTTGTAGTATATTCGCCCACCCAGCCTTACTAAAGGACGTAGTGGGTTTATTCCCTCTTTCAACTTCAAGCACGCATGCATTGATAAACTCCTTGAACGTAATATCATCCCACATAAATCTTGATCTAACCTTGTTAGGTGGTGTTTCACAACAAACAACATTTGGATGGTTTTCATCCATTTTCTGAATGCGAAAACTGTAAAATAGTCAAATAGCTAACAATACTCTAAATGCGAATCAGAATAACCAAGGATTGACAAGCAAAATAGAACCTTTTTACTGAAATAATTACTCAAATATGTTTTCTTTACGGCAAGTGATAATTTCTTTCCACCCGTTTCACCATTTAGACAACTATGACCAAACAACGAAGAATTGTGTGATTTAAGGGCAACAAGTCTAAGTAGTCTGCCTGAGCAAATTAAACCAACAATCCCACATAACAAACAAACATGATTACATTCAATTCATACAAACTTTAAAAAAAAAAATACACAGGGTAAAGATCCCAAATCAAGAATTCCATCAAGATCCAACCAAAACCACTCAACCATAAACACAAACAAATTTCAACTCACAAATTAACCAAACAACATACCCATCACAAATTACATCAAACCCATAAACAGAAACTCGAAAATCAATTCAAGCAGTCATATAACTAAATAGAAAGTAGGGTTTAACATTTACCTGCTTCCTGTTGAACGGTGAATGTGCCGCTGTGAATCTGCTTCTTCAGCTGACAGTGCTGTGAATCTGCTTCTTCAGCTGTGAATCTCCTGTTGAACAGTCATATAACTAAAGTTTCACCCTGAAAGAAGAAGAAGATGACAGTGCCGCTGTGAATCTGCTTCTTCAGCTGTTGATGACAGTGCCCATGGTAGATGGGGCGATACTGGTAGATATAAATAAGGGGGCAGATGAAGGTTGTAGTTGGAGGATTAATGGCTGGTAGATAGGGGCGATTAATGAAGCTGGGCAGCTGGGTGATTAATGGCGAAGATTGCGAGGGAGGATTGATGAGAGATGATGAGGCGATGTGGAAAGAAGATGGCAGTTGGGATTGGCAGATGTGGATCGATTAATGGCAGGGGTTGAATGGGAAATTCTCCCCCAAAAGGACTTTTATGTTTTCAGAAGTAAGAAATTGTTACTTCTCAAAGTCCCGTATAGCAAGTGCAATCTAAAAGTAATTTTAAAAGTCCTTTTATCTTTGCCAAACACTATTTTTGACTTATTAACTTTTAATAAGTCAATAAGTTAGAAGTTGATGGGAAATAAGGAATCCCAAACACCCACTTAGTTTCAATTTCACGTGAAGCAGAAAAGATCAAAACCTACCATGTGATGATGATATGAACCCAGCCGGTAGTTGAAAGAGACTTTTTTGGAGCTTAAAAATAAAAAAGGAATCCAAACAATCATCTGAAAAGAACTCTTGAGCTAAAATGAATCCTAAACAATCATCTGAAAAGGTGTTCTATGGTTGATTTTATGCCTTAAAAAAATGAGAAGTGGATAAGTAAGTCTATTTTTAGAGAATAAATATATGTTTTTAGTCGGTATTGATTCCGTTTGTTTTAATACTGGTTGATTGTTTTTAGAGTAAACTGTCATTTTGGTCCCTGTGGTTTGGGCACTTTTGCCATTTTAGTCCAAATCTCAAACTTTTTAAATCTGGGTCCCTGTGGTTTCACTTTTATTGTCATTTTAGTCCAAAATTCAAAACTCCCCTTTTTTTTTACTGTTGCAACCTGTCTATTTTGTCTTTTTGTTCAGGGACATTTTTGTCCATCTGATTTTAATATAACATATTAATAATTAATAAACTAAATCAAATATATTTAATTCCTTTATACCCTAATATAAACATACATTTACATACAGATCATCATCTTTATTGTCATCCTCCCCCAAATCATCACCCCCCCCCCCCAAATCATCTTACCCCAAATCATCTTACCCCAAATCATTGTCGACATCTTGCCAAGACTAGAGACTTACAGTGATTTTCAGTTAACTTGGAGATCAGAAAATGGTGGGTGTGTATCTATTTCTCATAAAACTCAACCTACAAGATCCATATGGTCAACAATCCCTGGTCAACCATTCATTTCTGCTGCAATGGCTGAAACAGAGGGGATCATTCATGATCAAAGATCGAAATGTTCGATTTTTATGTAATCATCAAACTATTGAAGATATTAAGGTTTTGAAAGAAAATGAACAAGATTTTGAATCTGGGTATGTTGAATTTGGATCCGAATACCCTGCTATTAAGGTTTTTGAATCTAGGTATGAACAAGATATTAAGGGTTTGAAAGAAAATGAACAAGATTTATGTAATCACCTTCATCTCCACCGTCACTCACCTCCGGCAATCCACCATAGTCACTCACTCACCTCCGGCAATCCACCATAGTCACTCACTCACCTCCAGCAATCCACCATCGTCATCATCATCGTTCTTCATCATCAGCATCATCTTCCCCCAAAAAAACCCTAATCCCACACATCGTTCATCACCTTCATCTCCACTGTCACTCACCTCCGGCAATCCACCATAGCCACTCACCCATCTCCAGCAATCCACCATCACCATCGTCATCATCATCGTTCTTCATCATCAGCATCTCTTATCATCATCACTGTTCATCATATCCGATCTTCACCACTGTGCATCGTCAACATTCATCATCATCAGCCCCTGGTCATCTTCCATCACAACACAATCTTCATCTTTGTTCGTCACAGTCACCTCCGACACTGAACACCACCACACATCGTTCATCACCTTATTTTTTGGGAAGATTATCTGCTTCGATTTTGTGGGTTAGGGTTTTTTTTTTTTTTTTGAAGATGATGGTTAAATGGTGGAAGATGTTGGTTAAATAAGGGTATAAAGGAATTAAATGTATTTAATTTAGTTTATTAATTATTAATATGTTATATTAAAATCAGATGGACAAAAATGCCCCTGAACAAAAAGACAAAATAGACAGGTTGTAATAGTAAAAAAAGAGGGTTTTTGAATTTTGGACTAAAATGGCAATAAAAGTGAAACCACGGGGACCCAGATTTAAAAAAATTGAGATTTTGACTAAAATAGCAAAAGTGCCCAAAACACAGGGACCAAAATGGCAGTTTACTCTTGTTTTTAAACAAAACACATTAAAAAAGTCACAATATTAAAATTAAAAATAACTTAAAATTGCAGAAAAAAATTTAATGTTTACAAACCCGAAAAAATTCTAAAAAAAGACGTGTTTTTATATAAAAAAAGTTGTATAAAAAGCCAAAAAAGAAGTTGAGGTCAACATCAATCAGATATGTTAGGGTGAGACATTCGAGACTGGGGTTTTACTGATCAGCGCTCAGACCATTTGTGCTGGCGTCCGATTTGTGGTATATATATTTACTCATAATTCTAAAGGCTCATTCTATTCCCACCCCCTATTTACTAATTACACCCCCTATCAAAAACATCACATCCATCAATCATTTACTTTTTATTTTTAGTCTTTTTTGTCTTTTTGTTGTCTTTTTTTTATTCTTTTATTTAATTATTAGTTATTTAGTATTTGTTTATTATTTAATTAGTTATTAGTATTATTATTATTATTATATTTATTATTAGTAGTAGTAGTAATGATATATTATTTATTATTAGTTTTTATTGTTATAATTTATCAAATTATATTTATACCTGTAACAAAAGCTATATAAAAATAAGTACTTTTTTACAAAATTATTATCATTTAATAATTTACATACCGAGGTTTAATCTATACACCCCCCAAATGTAGCAGGTTGTGCTATCCAAGACTTATACATATTTTGACGTGATTCAAATATATTCTCTCAGCCAGCTGCATCATTTTCTCTCATTAATTTCCATAGGTTGTTTGTGCTGGCAATTGGATACTCTCCTTGCAATTCTACCATTATAAAATGGTTACCATTCACGTGTGCAATTGTAATTATTTTTTTTTCTGGGAACTCGTAAGGGCCTCTCCAAAGAGAAAAACAAGTAGAACTGTTTCTTTTTTCTTGAGATAAAAAATGAACGATCACATTAAACTTGTTCGCAATCAAGAATCCTGCCTCTGGCATAATCATCCAGTGTTTTTCAGGTGCAAACCCCGATCCTGACCAAGCCAAGGACGTGAACACATCTTTGAATGAGCCTAAGAAAGCCTTAGTGTACTTATTTCTAAACTCGAATAGCTCTTCCATCAGTGATCTCCGGATAAATAACCATTCATCTTCACCGTACCCGAGAGCAGAAGCTGTTTGGAATTAGATGAATATAGTTGTGTATCACCTGTGATGCTTGATCTTGGTTCAACCCCATGAAGTCATAGCCTGGCGCACTTGTAGAGTTGGCGAAAGAACTTTGTCCGACAATATCTTGGTTCAACCCCATGAAATCATATCCCGGTGTGTTTAAAAGGTTGGTAAAAAAACCTTGTCCGTTACTTCTAATTATAAATCACTGTACATTGCAAAACTCGAACTCTCGGCCTTTAGAAAGGGACATCATTTTACACATTTGGATACCGTTAGGTTTGGAAATTTCAATTTATTTATCAACTAAATATTGGATTCGTTTTTCTTTTTTTAATTCTAAAGTGAATATAAAACCAAATTTATTTTGATATCTTAAACCCTGATAAAAAAATTAAATTTAGGAGTATGTTATTAGTCTTAAAATTCTTATTTAATTTTAGTGTAGAAATCCTCGGAGTTGTTAATTTGATTGTAAAATAAAAACATGAGTTAGTGAAATTGTAAAACGAATGGATTGAACACACTAAGGTGCTTTTTGTTTTTTCTGCGGGAAAATGTCTGCAGTCTGCGTACCACATCTGCAGACAGCTGCAGGAGAAGATGTGGACCAAATGTCTGTAGTCTGCAAGGAGAAGAGGGTTTGTTTTTATATATATATATATATATATATATATATATAAAAACCTCTTCTCACACTCAACACACACAACACACATCTCTCTGATCTCTCTCTCTCTCCCTCCCTCTACCACCACAACCACTGTCCACCTCCACCACCACAACCAACCACCACCACTTCAGCCACCACCCACCCCGTCGCAGCCACCACCACCCCGTCGCAACCACCACCACCATCTCCTCCTTCCTCCCCCACCAACCCCGTCGCAACCACCAAGCACCACCGCCACCACGAAGCCAAGCACCACCACTTCAGCCGCCATCAACCACCTCCACCGAAACCCTAATTTCACCATCTTCAAGGGTTTCAATTTGGGGGTTTCTGAAGAGAGAGAGATCGAGGGAGGAGAGAACGGTGGTGGTTGTCACCGGAGATGCTTCACAATCAACCGGCACCGGAGCTGAACCGTGCTGACGCAACCTCTGGTTTCTCGGAAGGTTCTGGTAAGTTCGAGATGGAAGTTACTAGTGGCGATGGTGGAGATGACGCTGTTGGGTGGTGACGGCTGAGGAGGGAGAAGAGGTGGTGTCGGAGGTGGAGGTGGTGGAGGTGGTGGCAGAGGAGGTGGTGTCGGCTGGAGGGAGAAGAGGTTTGAAGAGGTTTGCAGACTTGGGGACATGTCTGCTTTGGGAAGAGGTGGGGAAGAGGTAAAATGTGAGAAGCTCTTCCGGAAAACAAACGAGCTGCAGACCTCAAACGTCTGCGCGCATCTGCGCGACGCAGACATAAGTGGCCAGAAGTGCTTCTGGCCAAAAAACAAACACCACCTAACTGTTCCCGAGTCTCATTTAACAGGGGGAGAGGAGGGAAAAGAGATGAAAATATGAAAAAACCATGTTCCCGAGTTTTTTTTAAGGACAGGATGTTGTGAATCATTATTTCACAACTCAACAGGTAATACAAATAAGGTATGAAATCGGATAGGTTTCTATTAATTCTCTAAACGATTACAAATAAGGATCGAAAGTAATACAAGATAACTGATAGAGAGGGAGATGAGAAGTTTAGAGTTCACACAGAGTAAGAGATGGGAAGAAGAAACCAAACATTCTACAATAATCATTCATATCCTCAATTCTTATTGTCATCGTGCTTATAACTACGTTGCTCCTTCACAAATACGTGGGCCTTTTACTAACACTGGAGTGGGCCTGGTGGTGTCTATTTGGGTTGGGCCAATTGCGTTCATAACATAGGAGGGGAGGGAAAAGGAGGAAAAAAGGGAAGAAAATATGACCATATATTCATCCTCTCAAATTGGAGAGATTAGGAGAGAAAATTTTCCTTCCCCTCCCCCGTTAAATGAGACTCGGGAACATAATTGCTTTGATAGTTGTGAATATAAAGGGTGGAAATTGTCTTATACGGGAAAGCATGATAAGAATCTGATCCAAGTTGATATGACATTCCCAAACCCCACGCATGCGGGACTTGGTGTATTGAGTTTGGCCAGTTGTAACAATAATAGACATGTTAAATCATACACATACTTGATCAGTTCATTCTTTTTTTCTTTTGGCCAACCAAGAAAACGGCACAAGAACCTTAGCAAGCTGCTAAGGCATCCGGCATTATAGCAAATCAGCAATAGAACAAAAAATGGTTAACCAATACCATCTCCAAGAGCTATGCCCCTAGCAGCCAACGCCATAGCCGTACGGATCTTATCGCTTAGGGCTCTCCAAACAAAATAGTTAACCTTTGGCACCTCAATCTTACTCCACTTAAAATGATATTGCAGCCCATTCGAACTCCGCCTCTCCTCGATGTCCTCTCTAACCCGTTTAACCATAAACTCCTCCCTCCCATCCGTCAAGTTCCAAAACCACTGCAAACTTACCAAGTGACAAAATCCCAAATCGGAAATAAACAACTCAATCATTTACCGGAATAACTCTTCCTTTTCGATCCATCAATTCCAACGCAGCTATCATAGATAGAAATCTAAGACCTCTGAAATTAAACAAAACCAACTCATCAATTTAAGTAATCCTAAAGGGGTATAAACTTGTGACACGACCCGAACGAAACACGACACAAATTTGACATGAAATTCAGGGGTTCGGATTTAGAAAAAAAAAAGGTTTGGGTCAGTTTTGGGTTGGACCCGCAAACCTGTTTCGCTAAATGGTCCGGGTTCGTCTCAATCCTACGGGTTTGCGGGTGACCCGTTTAACCCATTTATACTTTATTTTATTTTCTATATTAATATGTGTTTTATGAATAAAGTAAAGTGGTTGGACATTTATGCCAAAATCTTAAAATTAAAACTTAAAAAAAAAACCTTGAACTTTTATAATTAAAATATTTTGCTCTACTATAAATTTGTATTCTTTTGTTGTAAGAATATAAATTTAGAATATTAACATGCAAAAAAATAATAGAAAACGGGCCGTGTTCATATTCATACTCATACGTTTAACACTATTTTTCGGTCCGGGTCTTGTCGGGTTAGACCCCAACCCACAAACACGACCCGTTTAACACCCTCATTCAGAATGCCTAAGAATTGTTACTAAGGTCTAACCTAATAATTGTTATTAAGGTCTAACATGGATTTACTCTACCTATGTGGATTTGAAGTGAATGCTCGAACCTATGTTAAAAAGGTTAAATGGCATCAAAAGTTAAAGATAGCATTAACTAATGTCATATGTAGACAAATGAAAAACTTTACCTGTGGTTGCCAATAGTAGAGTCTTGTCGGGGCTACCATCTTCGGCGTCTATGTCAGCTGTTTAATATAAACCAAAAACTTAAAATTTTTATTACATTAAAGTATGAGTAAAATGTCCGGATGTTCCCTGTGGTTTGGTAAAATAACACATATAGTCCCTAACTTTTGAAAATTACAGATATGTTCCCTGTGGTTTGCTTTTTGTTACTCGGATGGTCCCTATATTGGATGGAGGTTAGTTTCCTAGTTAAGTGGATGTGAAATGACTTATTTACCCTCAATGATAAAAAAACAAAATAGATTAATAGAAATTGATTAGGCCAACTATATTTAGATTATTTTATTTATGAAACCCCACCACCTCATTTATCTTCAACCTCCATTCACATCCCACTCACCCCAAACCCCCCTCTAGCGATTAAAACAGACACCTATAGCTCCGGCGAACCCGTCCACCCCTACCACCCTCCCGCGATTAAAACACAAATCGGATCCTTCATTACCAAACACCAGTCAATTATCAAAACCCATGAATCATTTGAAGAGTAAGAATGCAAGAAAGCAGAAAAAAGCGAAGTGATTTATGAGTACGATGAGAATGAAGCAATAAAAGTGACCTGATGCATATGTATACGAACACATATAAACATCAGATTTAAAAAATTGAATTCAAATACACTTATATGAGTTTTGGAATCTGATAATATGCGGTGTACATAGGTTGCGTGCAACGTAGGGGTGCAAAACGAGCCAAGCTACTCGTGATTTACTCGAGCTCAGCTCGAAAAAAAGCTGAGCTTAAACGAGCTCGAGCTCGAGCCGAGCCTAAAAACAAGCCATTTAGTAAACGAGCCCGAGCTTCACTTATCGAGCTCGAGCCGGCTCGCGAGCCTAAACGAGCTTTCTATTTATATATTTTTATTAATATCATTAAACATATATTTATATAATAATAATTACCGTTAACCTATCTATTAAAACACAAAGCTTGTGAATAGTGTTTTTTACACTTGTCAGTTCATCATTAGTTGTTCCATACTAGTATTGTATTTATTGGTTTGAATTTGATAGTTTGATATGTTTAGAGCTTTGGTTTTGTGGTTTATAGGCTATTTATATCTGTCATTGGCACTGGCTTGAATCTCCCCCATTTGTTTTTTCCCCTTTTTCCCCTTTTGTTTTTCTCCCCTTTTTCCCCCTTTTTGTTTATGTTAATATGGTATATTAAAGAATTTTGAATAGATCATCGATAATATCTTTTCCAATCCAATAAAACTTCTAAATTGAGGGGTTTTCGGTGCATCACTTCATCACAACCTACACTTTCAAGGAGGTCAACTTGATGCCATTTGAGTTCACCACATGAACCAAAAACCACCAACCAAAATGCATATCAGGAGAATTTAGCATTCATCTTTTTCATTTAATGTTTTAAGAACTTCACACAAATGCTGAGAATGATATTTTTCAGGAGGTGAGAGAGTAGCATTACTCCACTTGCACTACTTTGTATCTATTGTTTTACTATACTTTAAAATGCTTTAGGGGTAATGTTAGATAACATAAGTAAGTAATCATAACCCAAATCAAGGTGACTGATCTTAAGTGTCACCTGCCCTAGCCACGAATGATCATGTATTCATGCTTAAAGATCCAAGAAAGAGAGTTTTAGATAAAACATCCGTTGAAGACCGACTGTTACAGAACAATACCATAAAAGTTTCCAAGTCAAAAGCACAAAAACACCTTCGGAAATAACAAGCTACCGGACACCAAAGTACAATAACTTTTTGTAGATCAATCCATTCTCCCTTTCAAGATTCTTTCGGTCACTTCAGTCGGTGTGCTGCAGCAAAAGCATATAAAATAACGTATTAATATCTTCAATAATAAGCAAAGGATGCCAAGATGTTGATGAGTTTTTGACCATTACAAATCGAATGTTAATTCAAACAGGCAATAGCAAAAATGATACGATTCCAGAGGGTGTTTGGATGAGCATCTAGAAAGTTGTAATATGCTTATCAATTATTGCTATTTAGAATAATTAGTTCCAAACACTCCGGTTATATACACGAAAAGAAACTTACACAATGTAGACATGTCCTCCCCAACCACTTAAGCAATCACGGTCAACTGATGATATAAGTGCTTGGGAGATGGTTTCAAACAGCTCCTCATGATCCTGCATACACAATAACAAGTAGAGATTAAGTATTTATATAACACATTTGGTTGTACAGGTGAGAAAATCAAAACACACATCACTTCTAAAAATTTAAAATTACACGTGGCAAAACGGGTCAAATGGGTTTTATATTCTAATTGTTATCGTATTTTTTCATCTCATGCCGGCAAAACAGGTCGTTGCCCGTTGGGTAAGTGGTTAGTGGTAAAAGGTCACTTCTAAGATTGGGTTGACCACTTGACCCATCAGTACATTTTTTAAATAAATCAGCAGTAGCACATTTTAATATTCTATATATAAATACTGTAATAGGAAACATAATTACAAAAACTATATTATTAAACAATAATCTCATTGTTTTAAATTAATAAAACAATTTAAAAGGTAATAAGCATCGATCAATTTGACCAATTGACCCAGTTCCTTTACAGTAACCCTTTTGAATTGCTATCAATAAATACAAGACAAATTGGCCCATTATCATTTAAATGGGTTGAACATGCAACCTCTGGATTTAAGGGGGACTTTTAAAAGATGCATTGCTGATTTTTCAAAGACTAAATATTTAATGGCTCATAGATATACCTACTATTATACAAGGTCAGTTGCAAATGATATTAAAAAAAAAATTTGAAATGCTAAAAGGAGTAGAATATAGAAGGTACCATATCTGGCTTGAACATCGACTCACAGGCACCATAAAGAGACTCTGATGCAGTACCAGCCACCACAAAATCTTTTGCAAGCTCCCTATGATTATTGATTTATTAAGAGAAAAGATAAAAAGTTAATGCCAGCGGTAAATCAAGCGACTCTTTTAATTGCAAGTACATACTAGCATACCTCATGAAACTAAAATTTTAAATTATCATATATCTACTAGATAACATTTTCAGTTACGCATTTGAATAAAACTTGATGATCGACTTCAATTTGCACATATATTCATGCCAAAAAGAGAGTTAATATAACATGTTTATAAGTGATTCTAAAAGTACAAACTTTTTGAAGAACACAAACACATGTCTTGAGAATTTGGTGTTTTACATTTATGTGTTTTTTAAATAGTAATGAAAATTTTAAAAAGGTCTGGTTTTCATACAAGTATGAGTAACAACAAAAGCATAAAAAAGTAGACATACTTTGCTCCAATTGAGTCCATTGTGCAAATAAATGGCTTTTTGTCCTCTCCCAATCCAGCAATCACAGGTTGGCAAAAGTAAGGACCAAACCTACAAAATATTAGTAACTTCTATTAATCTAACAGTAATACAATTTGATGAAACAATATGAACTCCGTATGTTGTGAAATACACACCCTTCTTTAATATGCATTGCAATGTTGTTACATCACATTATAAAACATTATATAACAGGAGGCTGTTAATTACTTAGAATTTTTTTTTATATTACATATTAAGAGATACAGAGCGGGTTAATCATGTATATGCACTTTACACAGGCACATCGTTAATGTGTATCAAGAATCACGATGTAGTGGCATGACATTCAGAATCTAAGGGTTACTAACGCTCATTCGGAGACTATGATTTGCACAGTTCGACACCTACAACTTTTGTACCTATCACATTCCTATTTTTCAAATTTTAAGTAGTGACCCTCTTCAGTTTTATAGAACTATACTTGAAAGACATGTTGATTATAGGCGTTATACAAACAATTTTCTTAAGCTCCTAGAACCCGAGCGAACGTATCTACTTGATCAAGTTGTTAGGACTTGTGTATCAATCATTGAATCACATTTCTATATATTACTTATTGTTCTTAAAAGAGTAACATTTGAAGACTATGTATTTCACCCTTTCTGCAAAACTGTTTGTACTCTGATTCATTGCTACTTGAGGTCAAATTCACGGGACAGACATAAATACAGAAAGTAAGTTTCATTCTAACCTTTTCTCATACAGCATTGCAGAGACAAGGCTAGCAAAAGTTTCAGGCTTCATGTCTCTTTCTTCCCTCAGCTGATACAGCTTGTGGCGAAACACAAGCCGCTGATGACTAAATAAAACAAAAAAACACATTTCAATCAACACAAACAACAAACCAGATACACATACAAACACAACTACTTTATAATATCATAAAACCCTAAATCAGTGACTATCAACACTTACAGTGTCTGAGCATCAGAACCAAGACCAGATAGACCGAGGAAAAGCTTATCATGAATCTTGAAAATACGTTGGAAATCAGTAGCAATAGTTTGAAGCTGAACACCAAGCCTCCTATCACTAGCAATTGCAAAGCAATTCTTACCTACCATCGCCACCAAGGCACTTCCATTGTACTCAAAAATCTGTGCACAAAAATCATATCAATCTAATCATTAATATGTTCCTAATTAGGCTCATAATCATACAACCAAACGCTAACATGCTAACATGAAAAACTAGAACGTGAACCCTAATTTCACACATAAAATGCCCTAACACATTCAAAATCTGTTTACACACTTCATATCAATCTTTTTATATCAATCTAATCACTGATACGTTCCTGAACCAAAGGCCTAACATGAACAATTAGAACCCTAATTTCACAAATAAAACTGACCTAATACATTCGAATTGTAGAGAGAAAGTATTTACCGACATCTAGAGAGGTGTTTTGGGTTCTCTGACGGTTGTGTTGACTGTGATGAACTCAAAATTGACCTCCTTTTCGCAAACAAAAGCTTGAATATGTGAAACTGAAGATATAGACGAAGCGGTGGTGTTGGTCGGAGTTTGCTGAAGGAGGGGGTTTTGGTTTAAGGAACTGCCGGAGTGTTGGAGAAGAAAGGTTTTGGGGGTGCTTGGTTTTTATATATAGAGTAAACTGCAATTTTACCCCCTAAGGTTTAAGTCAATTGACACTCTGACCCCTTTCCCTAGAAATAATTGCAATTTCCCTCAACATTGATGTTATGTCGCAATATTACCCCCTAACGGTTGTTTGACTGTTAAATGGTATGTAAAATGAATATATTACCCTTTCATATTACCCCATATGATTTGTTCTACTCTGTAATATTACCTCCGAAGTAAAATGACTATATTACCCTTTCTTATTACCCCCTATGGCTTTCTGTACTCTGCAATATTAACCCCCATTGTTATATTTTCTTGCAAACATTACCCCTTGCAGGAAAATGAGTATTAATGATACCTAATTATATAAACAAAAATTCGATTGATAAACAAGTAAAGCACTCTAGCAAAGGCCTAAGTGGAATGACAAAGTTAAAGATTACAGTCAGTAAATCCAAATGCAATGCAAATATACTTCAACCTAGAATACAATCGAACCTTCAATATCTGATACAATAAATCCAACAGCAAAATTTCATCACTGCATGGATTCATTGAACCTAAAGATGGCACCAATTGATCAAGTTTTCCCTTTGCTATTAGATCCATCAGTTCTTTCATGAAACCGTTGATTTTATCCCCAAACTTGAAGGGAAGGCTGAGACAATCGGGCAGTTTCACCTAATACAGTTTCACCCACCTCCACCATTGACTTCTTGAAAATTATACAGCAGAACAAGAACACCATAGTCTTCCGCCACCATTCGGCGACCTCACACCTACCCTCTCGCTTACATTCCAAACAACGACAACACACACTGACCATCGCAGCGATCTTCACAGTCTTCGTCATAGAGATCTTCACACTCTCCGTCACGGATCTAGCTCCGCCGCCGGTAGTCCTGGCTCGGATGCAAGTTCCGGTTGCGGATCTGGTGGAAAGGTGAAGAAGAAAAGGAGATGGGGTTCGTTTTGGTCTCCTTCCGGATGGTTGTGGTGGTGGTTGTGTGGCGGCGGCAGTGGCGGTTCACGGTAGTCGTTGTGGTGGTTAATGTTGAGAGAGGGAGAAAAAGAGGCATGAGAGAAAGAATGGGGTTGTGAATCGGTGGGGTTAGTGGTGGTTGTGGTGGTGAATGGCGGTGGCAGTGGTGGTGCCCGGTGGTGATTATTGTGATGGATGAGAGAAAGACAGGAGAGAGATGGTTGTTTGAGTATTTATTTTCAAAAAAAGACTATCTGTATATATGTGTAGGTATTTTATATATAATAATAATAATAAAAATAATAATAATAATAATAATAATAATAATAAATATGGGGTAAGATTACCAAAATACCCTTACCTATAACAGCCAAACAATCGTTGACTGACGGCAGGGGGTAATATTGCGACATAACATCAATGTTGGGGGGGGGGGGATTGCAATTATTTCCAGGGAGGGGGTCAGAGTGCCAATTGGCTTAAAGCCCAGGGGGTAAAATTGCAGTTTACTCTTATATATATTTAAGTAAACTGCAAGTTTACCCCTGGGGTTAGAGCCCTTTGACACTCTGACCCTTTACCAGGAAAATTTCGCTGTCTGACCCCCCAACTAATGCAAAACTTTGCAATATTACCCCCTGCTGTCTAATTCTGTTTAAAGTCAACATAAGTTATTAACGGTCAAATGGTATAATCGTCTTTTCCACTCTAGTTTTATATCTTACTCAACACAACACCCTACATATATCACACTCGCTGCAATCTTACCCCCCACCACCTATTAAGCTCTCCTCCGTTTCTTCTACGGCGACATCAACTGCGATCTTTCTCATCTCCGATCAAATGCCGCTAGTGTGTTTGGTGATCCGATACCTGACCCGCCACACCTCAGGTATAACCGTAGTTCCATTGTATGTCATTCTTAGTTAAATCAGGGTTCCACATTAGAGATCAGAGACTGGGTATATTATAGTTTGATATGTATGTCATTCTTAGTTAATCAGGGTTCCAGATGTCATGTATGAACCCTATTAGGGTCGGATTTGTTTGATGTTATAAACAAGGTATAAAAAAATAGTCGGATTTATTTGTTAATTTTGTGTTGTTTGGTGTTTTTTTACAGTTGACCTGACGATGAGTCTACCAAGCTCATCGATGGTGGTCCACTTGGTGGTCTACATGTTTGGTCGCCCTGTCATCAACTTCCATTATCCACCGGAGAGTTGAGCTTACGTTAAGTTAGTAGTTATGTAGGCTTAGTAACGTGTATTTTGTAGGTTAACTTAAGTATGATGTTACTAGTACATTTGAAGTAGGATAACTTAAAGTAGATGTTAATTTTGTATGTTGATGGTCAAAATTTATAGCATTTCAGCAAGCCTGTTTATTCCATTTTGTATGTTGATAGTAAAAATGACCATTTTTGTCATTTGCAGCAGGCCTGTTTATTCCATTTGCAGCAGATATGTTTATATCAAAATGACCATATGATCCATTTGCAACAGTTAGGCTTAATTATAAGGTCAAAATGACCATATGATCCATTTGCATCAGTTAGTACTTAATTATAAGGTCAAAATGACCATTTTGACCATTTGCAGCAGGATTGAGTTAATTATAAGGTCAAAATGACCATTTTGGTCATTTGTAGCAGGATTGACTTAATTATAAGGTCAAAATGACCATATGATCCATTTGCAGCAGGTTTGACTTGTTTTGATGTGCATTATAACCGGCATGCATGTTTGATTGTGTTTAGATGATCACACGTAGGTTAGTTTATATCAATTTGCAGCAGGTTAGTTTATATCAATTTGCAGCAGGTTAAGGTCAAAATTATTATGTGTAGGTTTGTTTATATCAATTTGCAGCCTATATCAATTTGCAGCCTATATAAATTTGCAGCATGTTTGGATAATTGGTTTGCAGCATGTTTGGATAATTGGATCATTTGCAACATGTACCATTTTGCAGCGTGTACCATTTTGGTCAAAAATGACCATTTATAAGGTCAAAATGACCATTTTGGTCAATTTGCAGCAGGTTAGTTTGTATCATTTGCAACAGGTTTCATTGGCAGCATGTACCATTTTGCTTATTTCTAAGGTCAAAATTACCATTTTGGTCATTTTGCAGCAGGTTTGACTTGTTTATAACTGTATTATAACCATTTTGCTTATTCCTTGTTCCTTGTGTTTTGATTTATGTGTATTATAACTGTCTGGTCAAGCATTTTTAGGCAGGAAAGGTTTTTTTTTCTGCATGGGGTAAGGTTTGCAAGAAATATTTAACATCGGGGGGTAATATTGCAGAGTACAACAAACCATAGGGGTAATAAGAAAGGGTAATATAGTCATTTTACACCGGGGGGTAATATTGCAGAGTAGAACAAAACATATAGGGTAATAAGAAAGGGTAATATAGTCATTTAACATACCATTTAAGAGAACTGTTAAGTTCTTTGACGTCATGGGGTAATATTGCATGGTTTCTCATTAGCTGGAGGGTCAGACAACAAACTTTCCCTGGTAGGGGGTCAGAGTGCCAATGGGCTCTTTTTTCATTAATGGGCCCACAAATCTAGTATATTGAGGACGGTGTATTTGGGAAGTTTTCTAAACTAAAACCCACCACCATTATGCATCTATCATCTTTAGAGTGTGTAGTAGTCTCTGTTAGAGCTTTTGAGATCGTTGATACTTGTGCTGGATTAGTTTAATAGTAGTTAGTAGCAAATTAGAATGTACAAGGGCTTGTTTTGTAATTCTCTAATAGTAATGTTCCTGACCTAGTGTAGATAAGATTCCAGCAAATTTATAAATTTGCTGGCAGATCAGGAACACCCTATAAATAGTCCAAGCCTTGTAACCAACTTAGGCTTTTGGCTCTTGAATGAATATTGGTGTTGTTACATTCTTGTGTTGATCTGGTGCTCAAATCTGATATCCAAGGTGGTTTATTGTTATATCTTATTGTTTGGATTCAATACAACACTTGTTGTATTCATTAATCCATAAGCTTCACCTTCATCTTTGATCTTTCTTAACTTTTCATATCTCAAACACCTAATCAATAGGTGTTATGGGTTAAAACAACCAACCACTGTGATCCGGATTCGTTTTGGGATCTACAATTTGGTATCAGAGCCTTAGTGCTCTTGGTTGTTGTGTTCTTGTTGAGATTCTTCATAGTTTTGAAGGTTTTTCAAGAGTTTCATAGTTTTCAAATTTTTGGACTTAAATGGATTGATTTGGTGTATTTAATCGATAGGTTGTTGTTAATATATGATTAGGAAGTCATTTTGGACATTTTGATGTATCAAAAGGTGGTTTTTGAGCTGTTTTCGTGAGATTAGAGGGTTTTAGTTCGTGTTAAACCCTCTGTCTAGCGAAATTATTTTGAACACAGCGAACAATTTTTGAAGATAGCGAACTTATTTTTGAAGATAGCGAACTTATTTTTTTGAAGATAGCGAAATCAGTGTTAAAGACAGCGAACATAATCAAATCTTTTAGAAACTCATCGCAGGATCATTAACTTCGACGATCGTCATTCGAACGAAATTAGTGATCATTTGCGAAACAGTGTCCAGCGACCCTTGAGCGAAATTATCGAAGGCGACTTCGAGAACCGTGATAGCGAACCACAGCGTTCTTATCACGGTAATCGGTGATATTAACCTAATTATTGTTTGTGTTGTGTTTTGTCAGCGAAGTTATCGGATTCGCTCGTGCAGGATCCCTTATAGCACCAGCGAAGGTTGAGCACCTGTCAGCGAAGTCGATCAGGATCTTTCGGTCATCGGCGAAGTTAATCTTTTCACTGGTTTTCGGTGACTTGTCAGCGAAATTAAGTTCTGTTCAGCTCCATTTTGTCTAAAACAAGCAAAAATGTCGTTGAATCAACTAAGTCCAATTGCTCAAGCGGAACTTGAAACCGGAACCACAACTCGGCCACCAAAGTTGAAAGGGGCTGAAGACTTTAGCACTTGGAAGACTCGCATTCAATCGTTCTTCGAGTACACGGACTACAATCTGTGGCTCTCTGTCACCGCTGGACCCCACATTCCAACGGTTGTCCAAGGAGATGCGGTGGTGGCCAACCGTGATGCAACCACCTTCACTGATGAAGACAAGGCTCTAATCCAACGTGATCGTCGTGCTCATGCTGCTTTAACTATGGCACTATCAACTAATGACTGCAACATGTTTGAAGAACACCGAACTGCAAATGCACTCTGGAATGCATTGATCGAGTACTACGAGGGAAATGAAGAGTTGATTGAAAGCAAGAGAGATATGGTGCAGAAACAATATGACATGTTTTGTGGAGTTCGCGGAGAAAGTCTTTCTGATCACATCAGTCGCTTTCTGAATATGATGACCAAAATGAAGAAAGCGGGAAACCCTGTCACAAACCGTGCTGCAATAAAGAAGCTGCTAGATTCACTTCCCAAGGAATGGAGCCTACAATGCATGATGATCAAGAAGGATTTCCTCAACAATCCAAATCCTGTTACTCTGACCGACCTGATCAACACCTTAAGAGCCTTTGAAATGGATGTCAGCAAAAGAGAATTGAACACTGCCAGTCCCACTGCCAGTTACCCACCAAAGTCTGCTCAAACCTCTGCTGGATTGAAAAATGTAGCATTTCTCGCTTCAGGTGGTATCCCTCCACAAGCTTCTGACCTAATCTACGCCAACGCTTCTGCTAGTGCATCGAAAGCTCCACAACTTGTTGAGAAGACTATCACTGTTGACACTCAAGCTTTAAAAGTGTCCACCGAAAATGTGGCACTTTTCAACACATTTCTGAGCAGCTATGAAGCCCTGATGTCTGGAGAACTGAAAAAGGAGATGTTCACTGCTGAAGACATGTATCAAGTTGATCCAGATGATATGGAGGAAATGGATCTGAAATGGCAAATGGCCATGATCACCTTGAGGCTGAAGAAATTTCAAGACAAGACAGGAAAGCGTTTGGGTCTGGGAAAGGCTGGTTTTGACAAATCCAAACTTAGGTTCTACAACTGCAAGAATCTTGGTCATTTCAAGCGGGAGTGTCCTCTGTTGAAAGAAGGAAACAGTGAAACTACTCCTGCTGTAAAGCAAATCACTGTCGAAGAAAACAAGAACAACGCGTCTCCCAGCACGCCAAAAGCTTTAGTCGTTGAAGACTATGATTGGAGTGAAGAAATTAATGAAGCAAAGGAGCAAGTCAACAAAGCTCTGATGGCTAAGATCTCAAGTGAATCCTCATCGAGGCAGACACCCGGAATTCCAAAAGGAGACAATACTGCTGACAAAGGGTTGAAAAGCATTCTCAATCCAGTGGAGCCTGAAAATGAAAAGAAGTGTGGAGAAGCTGGGGAGCATGTGTCGAAAGAGGCAACTGATCAAAAGAAAGGAAAAGAAAAGTTCCCAGCAGCCGCCATGAAAGCAGATTCATCAAAAGAAAAAGCTGACAAGGACTTGGTAAACAGCATTCCACTCAGTTTCAAAGAAAAATTATGCACACCAGCATGCGTTGATGTCGTGGCACATTACAAGTCTCTTAATCTAGAATTTGAGAGACAAAAAGACAAGGCCTTAAAAATGAATAAAGAACTTAAACTAAATGAGGCCACATACCAGAGAAAGCTGAATTCAACTTTAGCTGAGATGCAAACTCTAAAAGAATTTGTGATTAGAAAAGATTTCATCATTAACGATCTCACAGATAGATTAGAAAAGGCCTTAAATGAAACTAACAAATTGCAAATTATCATTGATAAATGGAATGTCAGTCAAAAGGCCTTTACTGACATCAAAAACTGCCAACGACCAACGTATGTGAAAGACGGGATCGGGTATAAGGATAGGCAAGGAAACGAACGAAAACTCTTTCTTCCACCACATAACAAAAACTATGTGCCTATACCTACTCCTCATCCCGAAAATGATCTCATTGATGAAAAGGTTTCTATAGAACAAAACGATTCTTGTAAAAACGAAACAACCGCTAACTTTTCTAAAAGTAATGCAGATCCAATTATGTGTAAAGAAGATGTGTGCGATGAGGATGGAGACTGCGGCGGTTCAAAAATAGGAATCGGATATTCAGGCGACAGTTATTCCACCGTTAACTGGTTCGTCTGGAATTGTTCTAAGAAAAACAATGTTAAGGATGAATGTAATAATTTAAGTAGGATGGATGACTGTAATGGCCAAGTGCCTAAATTTAAATCTTCGGATGACTGTAAGGGCCATGTGCCTACATTTGAGACCCGTGATCGTGAACATGCTATGTTTGAATGTCATGATTTAAATTCTGCATTTTGTGATGATAAAGTTGTCTGTGAATCTCCTGTATTTGTGCCAGAATTGAAAAAGAATAGCTTTGGAAAATTCCTCACCGAGGAAATTCCAGAATTTATTCCATCTCGAACAGGTATGACAGATTCTGAAGAGAAAGTCACTGAAGATCGATGCACCGAAGACTCAAGCACTGCTTCAAGCCATGAAGATGAGCAAATGTCAGAAACAACAGACAGTGAAAGCATAGAAACCTCAAGTGAAGATCAAACAACAAGTGATGAAAGCTCCGAAAGTCCAAGTGTTGAAACAATTGAAGACCAAAGTCCAGAAAGTTCAAGCGAAGATCAAAGCTGCAATGATTCAATTTACGAAGCAAGCGAAGAACAAGACTCAAGTGAATATCAATCGTCTGAAAGCTCATCTGTTTACAACGATGATGAAGAACGTTCAGAAGATGAAAGCAGAGTTGACAAGAAAATGAAGAAAGCAGAAAGCTCAAGACACTCATCACATACATCATCTTCTAACACCAAAAGACCCAGACATAAAAGATGCTTTCGCTGTGGTCATTTAGGACATACAGCGAAACATTGTAAAACCAAGAAGTTTTCTAAACCAGAGCATGATTTTCTTACAAACGTTACATATCAGTTAAATGATCTTAAGAAGTCTGTTAAAAATCTGGTTGAGTCAAGTGCCTATTTTTGGAAACAAAAAGAGGGCAAAGTGGGTCAAAACCACGATAGATTCGAAATGAAGCAAATCTGGATTCCCAAAACTAACTAATTTGTATATGTGTATTTTTGTGTATTTCAGAATAAACTCCAGAAATGGCTCCGCATGCTCATGGAATACATCTGGCACGTAGACAGCGGATGTTCAAGACACATGACAGGACTGAAGGAACTCCTGAAGAATTTTCGCTTCATCGATGGTGATTTCGTATCTTTCGCTGGAGACGAGAAGGGAGGAAAGATTGTTGGAGTAGGAGATGTGATATCTGAAGCCCTCACTCTGGAGAATGTCAACTATGTGCCGGAGCTGTGCTATAATCTCATGAGTGTCTCACAAGTCTGTGATAAAGGAATATCGGTGCTTTTCAATGACATGGAATGCTTGTTCCTGAAGCCCGGATATGTTGTTCCTGCTGAAATGATCATGCTCACAGCTCCAAGACAAAACAACACATACGTGCTAAACATGAAAAACGCCAAGACAAATGACAACTTAACCTGCCTGATCTCTAAGGCTTCAGAATCGGAATCACTGCTTTGGCATAGGCGACTGGGGCATGTTAATTTCAAAAATATGAACAAACTCTCTAAGTTAAACTTAGTTAGAGGTCTTCCAATTAAGGAATTTCCATTTTCTGAAAAATGCATTGCATGCGCCCAGGGAAAACAACATAAGAAACCGCATAAGTCCAAAGCAGTGAACACGATTACAGCACCTCTTCAGTTGTTGCATATGGATCTTTTTGGTCCAATCAGTGTTAAAAGTCTTGCTAAAAGTTCTTATTGTTTGGTGATTACAGATGATTTCTCTCGTTTTTCTTGGGTTTATTTTCTTGAGGCTAAAAGTGAAACAGCGGAAATTCTCAAGGCATTCATTCCCTTGATTGAGAACGTGACCAAATTAAAAGTGAAGTCAATCAGAAGTGATAATGGCTCGGAATTCAAAAATCAAATTTTCATATCCTTCTGTACAGAAAAGGGAATTCATCTTCAATACAGTGCAGCCCGAACTCCTCAACAAAATGGGGTTGCTGAACGCAAGAACAGAACTTTGATTGAAGCCGCAAGGACCATGCTAGTGGATTCAAAGCTTCCAATCATCTTCTGGGCAGAAGCAGTTAACACGGCTTGTTACGTTCTGAACAGGGTTCTCATTGTAAAACCACACGGAAAAACGGCGTATGAACTTCTCTTCAAAAGAAAGCCGCTTATTGATTTCTTCAGACCATTTGGATGCTCCTGCACTCTTCTAAACACTCAAGAGAATCTCATCAAGTTCGAAGCAGTGGGTGATGTCTGCTACTTTATGGGATATTCATCCACTCAGAAAGCTTACAGAGTCTACAACAAGAGAACAAAGATGGTGATTGAATCATACTATGTTGATTTTCAAGAAGGAAACTACACCAACACCGGAAGTACTCCTGATTGGTTCTATGATGTGGGCGTGATTTTCAACACCTTTGAAATTCCAGAAGATGTTCCAGAAGCAGAACCTGCAGAAGTCGCTCAAGTTGAACCTCTGTTTGATACTTCGGATATTGGTCTTACTCCGTTCACTACCCGTTTCACTCCATTCTCTGCTAATCCACTTCTCTCCGTGGATGAAACGACTGGTGACACTTTGCCTGAGACACCCCTGAAAATGGTGCTTCTTCTTCACAGGTGAACGTGGATGAACCAACTCAAGAAGATGATCCACCAATGATTTACGTGGACGAACACTTCACCAACCTTCCGCAGCAAATTGAATCTCTGAAAAATGCCGGATACAAGACGAATCGAAATCATCCTCTTGAAAATGTTATCGGCGCAGTTGAAGAAGGAGTGCGTACACGCGGGCAATCGTCAAGCATCAACAAAGGGCTATTTGCAGCTTTTCTGTCTCAATCAGTTCCACGGGACATCGAAGACGCCATTCAAGACTCCAGTTGGGTTCAGGCGATGCAAGAAGAACTATCTCAATTCAGGAAGCCTAAAGTTTGGGAGTTAGTTGATCTACCAGAAGGAGAGTTTCCGATTGGTACCAAATGGGTCTTTCGAAACAAGATGGATGATCGTGGAGTAGTAATCAAGAACAAGGCCAGATTAGTGGTGCAGGGTTTTCGTCAGGAGGAAGGAATCGATTACGAAGAGGTATTCGCTCCAGTTGCAAGATTGGAAGCCATTAGGATATTCCTAGCTTACGCATCATACAGAAATTTCAAAGTTTTTCAGATGGACGTAAAGAGCGCTTTTCTGTATGGGAAGGTTAAGGAAGAAGTCTACGTGTGCCAGCCTCCAGGTTTCGAAGATCCTCATTTTCCAGGACGCTACAACAAGTTGGACAAAGCCCTCTATGGTCTTCACCAAGCTCCACGAGCTTGGTACGAGACTTTGTCAACTTATCTTTTGAAGTGTGGATACACCAGAGGAACGATCGACATGACTCTATTCACCAAAAGAGTCGGGGAAGATGTAATGCTGGTTCAGATTTATGTGGACGATATCATCTTCGGGTCGACCAACGAAAAACTGTGTAGAGAATTCGAGTCTGTCATGAAGGCACAATTTGAAATGAGCATGATGGGAGAGCTGACGTTCTTCTTGGGGCTAGAAGTGAAGCAAAAGGAAGATGGGATTCTTATTCATCAGGCCAAGTACATTCGGGATATTCTCGCAAAGTACAACATGAATGACTGCAAAGTTGCAAGTACTCCATTTGCTTCTCAGACGGAACTTACTCTAGATCCTCAAGGAAAACCTGTAAACAAGTCATTCTATCGCTCAATGATCGGATCTCTGATGTACTTAACGGCTAGCAGGCCTGACATCATGTGGGCTGTCTGTCTCTGTGCTCGCTTTCAGACTAATCCCAAGGAATCTCATGAAACCGCTGTGAAGCGCATCTTCCGCTATCTTAAAGGAACTCCGAAACTAGGTCTTTGGTATCCTAAAGACAGCAATTTTGATCTTATTGCTTATTCTGATAGTGATCATGCAGGTTGTAAAGTAGATCGCAGGTCTGTATCAGGAGGATGTCAATTCTTGGGAAATCGTCTGATCTCATGGCAAAGCAAGAAACAGACAACTGTGTCCACCTCAACCGCTCAAGCAGAATACACCGCGGCCTACAGTTGCTGTTCACAAGTTCTCTGGATACAAAATCAGTTGTTGGATTATGGAATCAACATCATGAAGACTCCTATATTCATCGACAATGAGGCATGTCTAGGAATTGTGAATAATCCCATCCACCACTCCAGAACGAAGCATATCGAAATTCGTATTCACGCAATTCGAGATGCGTACGAGAAAGGCTACATTCAAGTGGTTCCAGTGGATACAACCCATCAACGGGCCGACATTTTCACCAAAGCTTTCGACAAAACGCGATTCAACCAGCTGGTAACCTGGTTGGAAATGGTAAATTTCCTTGAATGGAAATGAATCTTGTGTCCAAAAACTTTCGTAAATACACTATCCTTGTTCATAGTTAAAAAAAAAAAAAAAAAAAAAAAAAAAAAAAAAAAAAACGTTTGTTGAAAGTAAAACAAGTATCGTACAGCGTTGCCCACCAAAAAGATTTTCTTATTCTTAAAATTTCATTTTCGGGCAAATGGACTTTCGAAAATAAAGATTTTAGGGGGGATATTCAAGAAAATCAAAATGAGATGCTTGTTCTGACCCCTGTTAGAGGAAATGATAGAAAAATTGCTAACACTTTGCTATTTCTTGATTAAACAGAAAACAATACAAAAAGAAATCGGGGTACCAAGCAACGACGTGTCGGTAGATTCAGCAACACCGACGAGTAAACTGCTGTTAGGGAGCAAAACATAACTTCTACACAAGGATTCTGGCTTTTCTCAAGCATTACGCATCTTGTGGGTAACACGTTGCGGCATATGGCTTAATGGTCTTAAATCTTGTGTTGATAGATTGCCAAAGTCTGAAATCTCGGGTCTTTATATTGGTTTCCATTCGGGGGGTATCATAGTTGGTCTTCTGCTGCATCCAGATACATGCTGACCTAGAACTTCTATGATATCCCTTCATAATAAGCGCCTTAAAAAAAAGGCCAAACCCTTTCATAATTAGTGCCTTTTGTGGCCAAAAACCTTTTGATGGATTAGTTTCGGTCTCTCTGCTGTACGAAAGTACTGACCTGCTCACCGAACTATCTGTCTCGCCCTCGATAGTTCTTGGAATCTCTGTTGTACGAAAGTACAGACCTGATCTCCGTTCTATCGTTGAAGTGAATGGATTCAATATACTCACCTGTTATGAAGAACCTTTGTGCATACCTTGATCGCGGGGGTATGTCCTGATGTGGGACTCACGGGCGTAATGTTTCTATTCTCAATAGCTTGTGTGGGGGCCATAGAAGTCTTGTCAATATTACCAAAACATGATAAAAGCGCTCTCCGAAGGTATGTTGAAAGAAGGATGCATGAATTTAAGCGGACAAACATACTGGCAGTTTTTCTTGTGCCCTGGTTAGTATTTATTAATAATAATAATAAATAAGGAATTGGTAAGTGTTGGCAATATGATCTTCTGCAGGTAAGTCAACGAGTGTCGAATGTCTCAAGAAGTTATGCATCAAATGGAACCTCCCAGAGCTGAAAATTCGAAGTTCGAAGTCTAAATGGCCCAAATTTTCTCTGTTTTGTAAATATTTCGTAATTTTCGGTGTTTTTAACAAAAATGGGCACGTTCTTCGAGAAAGTTTGAAATTTACGAGCGAATTTAAAATTTTGTTTTTTTTGAAAAAGGATTTTTGTTAAGTCGGCGGATTTAAGATACCAGCGATTTAATTATTTCGCCTTGTACGGAGAACCGTGCATAAATATCTCATAACCGTCACTTTTCAAATTTTTCTCAAATCATCTCATCATCGTCTTCGCTAAGTCTCCGGACATTCTCTCTCTAGTTTTTCACCGAATTTCCTAACATAATCAACACAAGATTCAAGTCCAGTCAAGATTATCAGGTAATATCGTTCACTAAATCGCTGCTTTCTCATCTTGATCGGATTCAAGTTTTGTTTCATGTCTCAATCAATGTTTGGGTTTGGGTTTCGATTATCTCTTCATTGTTCTTAACATGCCTAAAATCTGTTAATGTTATGCTTGAGATATGTTGCTTGTTTGTGAACCGGCTTTCGTTATACTTCGGAATGTCATAAAAACGCCTAAATTGTGTGATGTTGTGTGAAATCAGTGATTTAGTGGGTTGAACAGTTAGGGTTTTTAAAGGGTTTTAGAAGAAATTTTTGAAGACAGCGATTTCATCATAATGACAGCGATGATAGCGAATTTAACCCCTAGTCACGGAAGTTCAAAAGTCTCGAACGCGAGTTCGAGCACCCAGCAAAATAGTCTAATTCGCTCGTGTAGCGATTTGGTCTATTGTGGTCGCTGGTAAATCGTTTCCGGAAAAGGAACTTTGTCATCGCTATATTCGCTAGCGAATTTAACCTAGACAACTTGCACATGTTCCGATTCTGTCTTCGACAAAATTTGACTGGACCGCTAGCGAACTTAGCGAAGTTAATCAGAGCCTGATCAACCAGCGAAGTCAGCGATGATCTATACTCGTTGATTGATCTCCTCTGATCTCGATTTCCAGCATCAGCGATGTCAATGGCTGACCTGGCAGCGATCTTGTTTAATTTAAATTTCTTCTTTTTGTAAATATTCTTGTAAATATTGTTTTTATTCGAATTTTCTCTTGTAAATATTTGTTTCTATCTTAACGTTTCTCTCACTTGGCTCGTTTGGTGTTTCAGGAGCAAAATGGTGAAGACTCTCGAGTGGGATAAAACGATGAAACATAATCAGAGCATCAATCTAGATGAAGTGCCTCAAGATTTTGATGATGTAACCAGATGGGTGCGTTCCAGCAGAATCGGTTATGCTGTGGAGACAGCTGTTAAAGTGTACAAGATTCACATACAACAATTCTGGGAAAACGCAAAACCGGAAGCCATCAACAACAAAAGAGGAATAGTGTCAACGGTCTGCAACAAAAGAGTAGAGGTGACTGAAGACAGGATACGCCAGGTTCTGAAGCTTCAAGACAATGATCAAGATCCGTTAAGCCTGAGTCAAGATGATATCCTGGATGGCTTTCGAGGGATGGGCTATCCTGGAGATTTCCGTCAAAAGAAAGAAATCAAGAAAGGAGGGCTCACCAGAGACTGGAGATTCATTGTTCATGTTATTTCTACGAGTCTGGCACACCGAAAGGGTGGCTTTGATGGATTGAACTTGGAATGGTCGGCAGCCATGTTAAATCTGTGTCTTAAACAGAATTTTAATCTCTCGGGCTTAATATTCAAATACATGCTTGAAAATGTAAGTGGAGCAACGTGGGCGATGTATCCAAGATTCGTTCAAATGCTGATAAATAGCCAACACAAAGATCTTCCAACTGATGGAGATCTTTACAAGTTCCACATCTCCACAAGCCGCCAATACACTGAGATAAAGACCAATGAATGGGTGTTGTTGCATGATTGGATGTACCGAGCAGAAAGACTACCAATTGTCAAGGAAGCTTACAAGAAGTACAAAGAAGCGGTACGAGAAAAACAGCAGCGAGCTGCCCAAGCTCAAGCCGAAGCAGCATCAAAAGAAGAACGTGCTAAAGGTAAAAGAAAAGAAAAACAGTCAGCTGAAGGCGAACCACCCAAAAGAAAAAGGGGGTCGGAAAGCACTGAACGATTCATGGAGGCAGGCATAAGGGCAGGCGAGTCAGAAGAGCAGCGACAACATATTAAAGATTTGAAAGCGATTCATGCTCTGCAAGAGAAAGAGAAGAGAGAGAAGAGTTTGAAACGAAAAGAAATATCTCCCTCAGAAAGACCAGAGACGGTACCTGAGGAAATTCAAAGAATGCATGATTTTGTTGACACCTTACTTGTCGATCCTGATGAAGTCCAGGCAAGTGAAGGAACCTCCAAAGTCTCCCCTGTAAAGCCAACAAGGATTTCAAGGCCTCCGGTGCCTCCGCAAAGGGTTCGCCCCTTTCAAGAACTGTACGACAAGTTAATCAAAGACACCGGGCCTTCAGTGGCAAAAGAAATTTGTTTGTTGAAAAACCAAGTGAATGACACCAACCTCCTCAGGGAAAAGATCAAAGATCAGAGGAAGAAAAACAAAGAAATGACTGCATACATGGCTAAGCAGTCCAAATTCATCAGATTTCAGCAAGCAGGACTGGAGAAAATGTTTAGAATGATGCGAAGTATGTGTGAGAAAATGAAAATCAAGCCAATGTTCACGTTTGATGAAATCTTTGACTTCGATGCCTTCATAACAGAAGAGACAACCAGAAAAGAAAAGGAGGCAGAGGCAAAGAAAAGGCGTCTGGAGTCGGTTGACAGGGTATCTGAGGGAGACGAAAGTGAGGAAGAAGCTGTCGATCGGGAAGATATGCCATCAAAGTTTATTGAATGGGGTCTTGAGGACGAAGTTCTATACGAGCAAGAGAATGGAAAAACATTTGCTCCCGAGCACCCTGAATGGTTCAAAAAGGAAAGAGAACGACTTCCTGATTTCCATCAAGTTATCAAAGTTGAAAAGTCTGAAGCTACCGATAAGATTATCAGTTGGATGTATGATAATCTTAGAGGAATGTTCGTAGTAAAAAGACGCGGTGGAGTAATCCAGTACTTTCAAACTGGATTTGATCTGTTCACACTTCCGAGGTGGGATCTTCGGGAACTTGGTCGTCTAGATATACTGAACCACGAAGAAAGAGGAATCGGGAGGGACTTCGAACGCATAATTGCCAAAGAATGTAACAAGGGATTCCCAACTCACGCTCCGCAGCGTCCAAGACGCAAGACGCAGGGTGTCAAAAACAACAATCGATCCAGTAACTGGAAAAGGGAAAGTGACATGGGTAATCAACCCAGCTAAAGTTGTCACACGGATCAAACTCCCAGAAGAAGCTCCTGTCGCTCTCACAAATTTCAAGAAATGGTTCTATGACAGCAAGACCGGTGAAGCTATAATAAGATCAAACGAAAACGTGGATATCCGTATTCTAGATCCGATGGATGTCTTCATGTTTGGGCTCTCTGATCTAACAATACTAAACGCCAGTCGCATAAACGTAGGAGCAGGAAATGCAAATTTAGAGGAGGCGGCGTTATTTTTGAGAGCGGTGGAGCGAGCATGGAGGCTGAAAAGAGATGCAAAGAAACAGGAAGCAAGAAAGAAAACGAAACACGAAAGAAAGAAGGGCGGATCTTCTGCTTCCACTGCTGAACCAACCACCACATCACCACCTCCGGCCTCATCCGCATATGAGGCCATTAAGGAGGACTGACGGGTGGTCTATAGGACAACCCTTAATGATGTTAAAAGACGAGTTTATCTTACATTTAATCGGGTAATTGTCTAGAATTAGATAACTACAGTTGTTTGTGTTTCAGGTACAAATGGAGCTTAAAATGGAAGAAATACGGTGCATAAATAAAATAAATTATTGTAATTGAAGAATTAAGATGATGACATGATAGAGGGTTGAATTACGAAGACGTGGGCGAAAACGGTGCGTAAAACGGAGCTAAAACGAAGAAGAAATGAAGAAATACGCACCAGAAACAGTCAGAACTTCATCTGGACATATCCGGAGCTAGGAAATGAGTTACGGAAGCCATAATATATGCTTTTGGGGTAGCTCGACGAGAGGAATCCAAAAATGAAGTTTGTTTTAATTGAAGAAGACTTACGGACCGTAAGGAAGCCCTTTACGGTCCGTAAGGGGTGGTCCGCAGAAAGGTGATCAGGTCCGCAAAAGGGGACAGTTGACTTTCGTTGACCAGGAGGACTTACGGACCGTAAGGCCTGACCCTTACGGTCCGTAAAGGACTGTCGGCAGAAACAGTAACGTCCGTAAATGGAGCAGGTGCGGACCGGTCAACAAACAGGGGCTTACGGACCGTAAGCCATGGGCTTTACGGTCCGTAAAGCTGTGTCGGCAAACAACTTTTCGTCCGTTTTCGAAGCAGTTGACGTGTGTCGCAAAACGTGGGCTTACGGACCGTAAGGCACCACTCTTACGGTCCGTAAAAGGCTACAGTAACTCAAAAATTTCACTATAAATAGGCCTGCACTTCTACTCAAAAATCACACCATTTCTAATACGAAATATCACCTCTAAGCCTGTTCTCAGTCAAGATTGATCACCTGGAAGTGCCGGCGAAGTAACTCGGAGCTCTCGGGAAGTTTAGAAGCCTTCGGTTCTAGTCCTAATCGACCCGAGTTCGGTTAATAGTCGTGATTTCCATTCTAGTAAGTATTGTATTATGTTTTCATTTGTGTGTAAGCTTTGTTCAAGTGTGTTATTGTCTATTATGAGTAGCTAAACGTTATAATGATCATCCTAGATTGAAAGTTTGTTTGAGACATTCATGTTATTGTTCTTATTTCTAGAATAATAAACTTATACTTGTGATTTGTTTATTATGGTGTGTTGATATTTGTTTGTAAATTGTTACTTTGTATTTCAATCCTAATCTAAACCATACGTTCTTGGTATTAATAATAATCGAGATATCATGGGCGGGTTAAGGGTTGGATATTAATTGATCATCGGATAACAACCTTGCGTTCTAGTAACCCAAGTACTTAGTTCCCTTTTATCACAACCAAAGTAATAGATCATCGGGTAACAACCTCATATTTGAGTACTTAGTTCCCTTTTATCACAAACAAATAACTACACATGAACCATGTCTATGTGGTTCTTTCTAGTTAAACTAAAACATGAATGTCGATTAAAACTGGAAATCTAGGATGGTCATTTGTTTATAAATTGTTATAATTTGTTCTAAATTGTTATAAACCAAAATTCTCATTTTGAAATTAAATTAATAGTCTTATTTGTATAAATTAAACAATCAATTGTTTAATTGTTATATTGTGTTTGTGTTTATTTTCTTTAATTCGACGCTTCTCGTCTTATTTGCCTATAAGTTTTACATTGTTAATGTTTGTTTTAATTTAATACAAATTCATTTTAAATTAATAAAACTAAAAATCACAAATCCAAATTCAAATCAATTTTAGCTAAATATTCAAGTCTTAATTTTACTTTGTACAATTATTTTTTTTTATTTATTTAGCCAAGTTTTCTATAATTTCAAATAACACATATTCCACATACTCCCTGAGTTCGATACCCATTTACCACTATCTATAGTTGTTATTTGGATTAAATTTGCGTGACCACGACAATCACGTCAAATTTTGGCGCCGCTGCCGGGGAGTAGTGCGCAACGTGTGTTATTTTTGTAATCTTTTTATATTTGTTATTTTTTTGGTTTATGCTAGGTGTGTTAGTGTGCAGGTATTCACAGGTGCATGCATACTAGAAACTCTCGCAATCTGTCACCATTGGCATTTGATCCAGAAATTGAACAAACACTAAGAAGAAACAGAATTTTGCTAAGGGAAAACAGAATCAGTAGATCACCAACAACACCAACTACACCAATCACACCAATTCCATACATGGATCCACCACAACCACCACCCACTACAGGTGAACTTATACCACCTTTCATACCATCATTCATTCATCCTTCACCAAACACAACTATACCAAACACCACTACACCTTCTACTACAATTCTCATTCCACCTCATGATACAACACCAACCAACACCACCCAACCCATCACCACTCAAGAAGAACCTACAATTACCTTTAATCCTTCCACTACAATACCACCACTTACTCATTTCTTCCCAGTTTCCGGTCAATCATCCTCAACTTACCCGATACCACCAAATTCAACCATTGTCCATGCTACTTCTACAATTAGACCATCAAATCAGTCGGGTTTTCAATATTCGACTCTTCCGATTGGGCAATCTTCAGGTATGGGAGGAGATGGATACGAAGAAGGATATGAGGAATTTGAAGGTTACGAAGACGAATGATATGCATATATGGGTGATAGGGACCAAGGAGAGTTCAGTTATGTGCAAAGCCAACCTCAAGGGATGGCAAGTGTTGGAGGGATGCAACAACAACAAATTATAACCCAACAGAGACGACCAAGAGGGCCGCCGGTGCAACGCCCTATACCATTGCAACAAATTCGTCCTCAAAATGTACAACCACAATTCCAAAGACCAATTCAGCAACCATTTGTACCACAGGGGCATATACCAAGGCCAATGGTTCCTGTTCGACCAAGGGCTCGGTTGGGTGTGCCAAGAAGGCATATTAGAGAACATGCGAGAGGCATTGAAGCGCATTTTAGACCGGTAATCACTCATAACCCTTCACCAGTTGTTATTCCTCATAATGAACAGGGAAGGACTTTTGAAGTAAGAACCAATGCATTGCAAAGTTTGCCAAAATATAAAGGTCTAGCAACGGAGGAACCTTATTTTCACTTGGAAGCTTATGACTCGATATGCAACACATTTGGGAGTCAAGGATTCTCGGCCGATGATGTCAAACAAGTCTTGTTTCAATTTTCTTTGGAAGACAAAGCAAAGAAGTGGTTCTATACTTTGCCTTCAGCATCCATTTACACTTGGGCGGAGATGCAGCAAATTTTTCTAGATGAATTTTTCACCGCTCAAAAGACCAATGATGCTAGAAAAGGGTTGAGAAGTTTCCAACAACAACAAGGTGAAATGTTCCACGAAGCTTTTGAGCGTTTCAACATGATGATCAAGAATTGTCCTCATCATGGGATTGAACTTTGGGAATTGATGAATGCTTTCCACGAGGGGTTGAGTGCCGAAGATGCTCGTGATTTAATGTCTATTACAGGTGGCACTTTTGGTACAAATTATGAGCAAGACGATTGGGAGTTTTTGGAACAAATGGCAATTACATCAAAAAGAAAAGCTCAAGCATCAAGAAGAGCACGACCGGCCATTGCCCGTCCTCAAGTGCACGCAATAGATGATGGTAATGTTCAAACTACTAACCAAATTTATGATGTTTGTGCTTTATGTAATGAAATAGGTCATGCGGCTGAAAATTGCCAAGGAATGGTGGAAAAACAATATGAAGAAGTGCATGCGGTTCAAGATCAAGGAGTGGGTGATAGAAATTACAACAACATGAATTCTAATACCTACCATCCCGGGTTGAGGAACCACCCAAATTTTCGGTATGGAAACTCTTCAAATCAATCTAACCCGAACTTTCAGGGTAGCCAAGGTAACTTTGGTTCACGCCAACCTTACAACAATCAAAGTGGATATCGAGGTGGGAACAACCAAAGCTATCAAAAGCCATATCAAACAGGTCAAGAACAAGGAAGGTCTTCGGGTGGAAATGAGATGATGGAAATGCTAAAAAGCATGCAAATGGAGATGCAAAAACGGAACCAACTTGATGAAGTTCGAATGCAAAAGGATGAGGTTCGTGACAAAAGCATCCAATCATTAACAACTCAAATGGGTCAATTGGCAACCGATGTGGCGGAATTGAAGAAAAACAAGGGTCAACTTCCTAGTGACACCAAGGTAAATCCTTCACACGGTTCGTCACGAGGTAATGTAAATGTTCATCATGTTAGTGTTTTAAGAAGTGGAAAAGAATTTAAAGCCAATTTGTCACCCGAGTTGGTTGAGGGGGTAGTTGAGGATATCACGGGTAATGATAGTGATAATGAAGTTTCACCTAAAGAAATAAATGTTAACAAACCGGGGTTGGGTGAAAATGAAAAGAATGAAAAAGTTGAGGGTGAACCGAGTCAAGTCCCGTTTCCATCGGCATTACTTGACCCGGGAAAGAAAAATTTTATTGCATCAAGAGGTCCCCAAAAAGAAGAGTTGTGGGATATGTTTAAACAAGTTAAAATTAATCTCCCACTCCTTGATGCAATAAAACAAGTACCCGCTTATGCTAAATTCCTTAAGGAATTATGCACACAAAAAAGGCAACAAAAGAAGAAAATGCCTAAGCGGGTAGATTTGACCGGGCAAGTGAGTGCGGTTTTGAATGGGGAGCTTCCTCCTAAGCTCCAAGATCCGGGCACGCCATTGATTAACATACAAGTTGGTAATTTTCAAATGGCTAAGGCGTTGTTAGATCTTGGAGCCGGAGTTAGCATTTTACCGGGGGGCTTATATGACCAATACGATTTTGGTCCGTTAGCAAGGGTGGAGACAACGGTTGTTTTGGCCGATTTGTCTCATAAGTTACCTCGGGGGATGGTTCAAAATGTGATTGTTAAAATTGATGAGTTTTATTACCCTGTTGACTTCTTAGTCTTGGACTACTAGTCCGCGGACCCAAAACAACAACAAAATGTAATTTTGGGCCGACCATTTTTGAGCACCGCACATGCAGTGATCGATTGTAGATTTGGTACAGTCGACATGACTTTTGGGAATCGAAAAATGCGTTTGAATGTTTTCACTAACAATTCTAATGCTAATGGTGTTGATGAGTGTTTCATGGCAGACATAGTTGATGGATGCAACCCGCATGAGTATGAGGAGGATAGTATGGATATTTGTTTGTGTGATTTTTCTGAACAGGTACATGCTTATGCACTATGGGTTGAAGAGGAAAAACAAGAAGCCATGGCCTTGAAAGAAGGACGACCGCCATGGACTCATCAATTTGAAGGCTTACCGGCGGAAATAGATTCGGGTACCAAACCATCGTTAGAGGAACCGCCAAAGTTGGAACTCAAAGACTTGCCAAGCCATTTGAAGTATGCATTCTTAGGGGATAATGACACTTTACCAGTCATTATTGCCTCTAATTTAGAAGTGGCGCAAGAGCAAGCATTGTTGGAAGTTTTGAAAGAAAACAAAGAAGCTATTGGATGGACGATTGCCGATCTCAAAGGAATTAGTCCATCAATTGTCATGCACAAGATTATTACCACCGAAGATGCCAAACCAACACGAGAAGCTCAAAGGCGATTAAATCCGAACCTAAGGGAGGTAGTTAAAAAAGAGGTAATCAAATGGTTGGACGCGGGAATCATTTATCCGATTTCGGATAGTGCTTGGGTGAGTCCCACCCAAGTTGTGCCTAAGAAGTCCGGCATTCAAGTAGTCAAGGACGAAAGTGGTGAACAAATTGCCACCCGACCAGTCACCGGGTGGCGTATATGTATTGACTACCGAAAATTGAATGCTGCCACTTCTAAGGACCATTTTCCGCTGCCTTTTATTGACCAAATCATTGAAAAATTGTCGGGTCAAAAATATTACTGCTTTTTGGACGGGTATTCGGGTTACAATCAAATAGCAATACACCCGGATGACCAACACAAGACCACCTTCACTTGTCCATATGGCACCTTTGCCTTCCGGCGGATGCCATTTGGCTTGTGCAATGCTCCGGCAACTTTCCAACGATGTATGATGAGTATTTTTTCGGACATGATTGGAGAGTCGCTCGAAGTATTTATGGACGACTTTTCAATTTTTGGCACTAGTTTTGAATCTTGTCTCAACGAATTACAAAAAGTTTTAAAAAGATGTGTTGAAAAAAATTTAGTGCTTAGTTGGGAGAAAAGTCATTTCATGGTGCAAGAGGGCATTGTGTTGGGTCATGTAATTTCTAAAAGGGGGATGGAGGTGGATAAGGCAAAAATACGGGTAATATCATCTTTGCCACCTCCGAAAAATGTTAAGGGTGTAAGGTCATTTTTGGGACATGCTGGTTTCTATAGACGTTTCATAAAAGGTTTTAGTGTTATCACCAAACCTTTATGCAACTTGTTATTAAAAGATGTCCCATTTGATTTTACTAATGAGTGTATGCAAGCTTTCACTGTTTTGAAGGAACACTTGGTCAAAGCTCCTATTTTGCAACCACCGGATTGGTCAAAGCCGTTTGAAATAATGTGTGATGCAAGTGACACTACCATTGGTGCAGTTTTGGGTCAACGAGTTGATAAAAAACCGGTGGTGATTTACTATGCAAGCAAAACTTTATCTGAAGCGCAACTCAATTACACCACAACCGAAAAAGAATTGTTAGCAGTGGTGTATGCTTTGGATAAGTTTCGTGCATACATTTGGGGGAGCAAAGTGGTGGTTTATTCGGACCATAGTGCGGTCCGATATCTCATGCAAAAGAAAGATGCGAAGCCTCGGTTGATTCGTTGGGTGCTTTTGTTGCAAGAATTTGATCTAGAAATCCGGGACAAAAAGGGGCGTGAAAATGTTGTAGCTGATCATTTGTCCCGGATCCCATTGGAAGATGTGGATGACCCAAGTGAAATCAATGAACGGTTTCCTGACGAACAATTATTAGCTATTTCTACCTTTGTTGCACCTTGGTATGCTCATTATGTAAATTATTTAGCCACAGGTACCATTCCAAGTCATTGGACCAAGAAACGAAGACAACAATTTATGGTCCAAGTGAAGCAATACATTTGGGATGAACCTGATTTGTTCAAAATTGGAAAGGATCAAGTTATACGAAGGTGTGTGCCCGATACAGAAGTGTTGGAAATTCTGACCCATGCTCATTCATCCGCATGCGGAGGTCATTTTAGTGGGCACAAAACAAGCTATCGGGTTCTCTCATGTGGGTTTTATTGGCCCACAATTTTCAAGGATTCTCTTGAATTTGCTCGACTTTGCATAAATTGCCAAAGATTGGGAAGCATATCAAAGCGGAATGAAATGCCTCTACAACCAATTTTGGTGATTGAGGTGTTTGATGTTTGGGGAATAGATTTCATGGGTCCGTTTCCAAATTCAAACGGGTTCTTGTACATATTGGTTGCGGTAGATTATGTAACGAAATGGATAGAAGCCATCGCAACAAGGACCAATGATCACTCCGTGGTATGTAAGTTTGTGCAATCTAACATATTTGCTCGTTTTGGCATTCCCAGGGTTATTATAAGTGATGGTGGTTCGCACTTCAAGAACTTTAATTTCGGGAAATTATTGAAGAGGTATAGCGTGAATCACCGGATTGCCACACCTTACCATCCGCAAACGAGCGGACAAGTTGAAGTGTCCAACCGTCAAATTAAGGAGATTCTTATGAAGACGGTAAGAACGGATAGGAAGGATTGGTCGAGTAAATTGGATGATGCGTTGTGGGCATACCGAACGGCCTACAAGACTCCGATTGGCACAACCCCGTATCGGATGGTTTATGGAAAGGGTTGTCATTTGCCAATGGAGTTAGCGCATCGGGCACATTGGGCAATCAAGACGGTCAATGCGGATTATGAAGAAGCAGGTCGGGCAAGAAAGTTACAATTGAACGAGATCGAGGAAATCAGAGATGAAGCCTACGAATGTGCTTCTGCATACAAAGACAAACTGAAGAAAGTTCATGATGCAAAGATAAGGAAAAAGAACTTCGAAGTGGGTCAAAAGGTATGGTTGTATAATTCGAGGTTAAAGATGTTTGCAGGGAAACTGAAGAGCAAATGGATGGGTCCTTACATCATCCGAAGAGTGGGGAGATTTGGCGATATTGATATTGAAGACGAACAAACAAACAAGCAGCAAACGGTGAACGGGCATCGGCTCAAACCGTATTTGGAAGGTAACGACATCAACAATATTGAGCTTGATAAAGTGGGTTACATTCTACGCCCACTTGATGATAAGGAAGTTTGAGAGAAGCTCAGGCATGGTCTGGCTGAAGACCTTTAAACTTAGCGCTCTCGGGAGGCAGCCCGAGGATATAGAGTATTGTATTCGTGTGTTTATGTGTGTTTTGCTTTGTTTTGTTTTGGTGTGTTTGTGTTTTGACAGGTTATTACATCTTCGAGGATGCAACGATTCAAGTGTGGGGATGTTTGGCGAGTACAATCAATTAAGGATGGGTGTTATTAGGCTAGATGCCGAACGCTCCATTAGAGTTCAAAGTTATGTACACTATAACATTCCCGTAGAGATATCAGCGAATCCAAGAGATGTTTATGTACCTGTCCGATTACTGCAGTTTCATCACTACCAATACTGCTGATTTATTGATCAGGTCGTGTCTTGTTCTTATTTTGTGCACCTTTACATATATCATATTCAAATTATGGTTGGGTGGTTGGGTGGTGTTTTGATTTGTTTGATTAATGGGTTGTGTTATTGGTGATGTTTTTGAAAGCTAAAGCGATCTTTCCTTCAAAACCATACATTGGGACAATGTATCTCAAGTGTGGGGATGTGGGGAATTTTTGAGAAAAAATTAAAATTTTTTGTAAATCCAAGCGAAAATTGTCAAAAATTTGAAAGCTTGATCTTGTTCCACTTGACACACCGATACCCATTCCTAATCTTTTCTTGGTGAGAATTGAGCCACATATGATTATTATAGATATTCTTTTGTATTGAGTGGCGGTGTGTGTATTGTGTTAATAGAACTTGTGTACGAATTCTTGTTAAATCCTAGAGTTAGCATGCTTTTGAAAATAATAGGGGATTTTTAAGTAGCCTCGTCTGGATGTGTGAAAGTGTGGGATTGGTGGGTTGGACCTCATTCTTTACATATATGAGCTTGGTATTGTGAGGGGCGGGGGTTTGGTCTTTAGAAGCCATGTTTGAAACTTATACCATTCGGTTGTGACCCAAACCTACTTCCTTCAAAATGTTACCATTTGAAATGACCCGGTTTAGGAGAATTAGTATGTAGTATTAATGTTCTTGTATGAAACCATTCGTTTGTTCCTATTGTTGATTTTAAAAACGGATGAGTTACCATAGGAAGATGTAGAAGAAGTCAAAGTAAATCTCAATATGAATACACGCTTCTAAATGAGGGTGGAGACTTTTAGGCTCAATGCCGAACGGTTCATTAGAATTGGAAGTAAGATTCACTACAGGATTGAGAGACTTAATTAACATCTTGGAGATTGGTCTTGACGATCTGACCTTAAAAGAGTCACTATGCTGTTAAAAAAAAAAAAAAAAAAAAAAGAGAAAAATGAGAAAAAGAAGCAATTGTTTAGAAGTTTTTGATGTTTTGTTTTTTTTGTTTTGTAAAAACCGGGTCAAATCAATTAGCTACTTATATATATATCCCACTAATTCCCTACCTTTACACATAGCCCTGTTATAACCCGTAAGTTCCTTTGATTCATAAGCATGCTAGATAATTGGAGGAGACTTGATTTTTATACAAGCTTATTGTCGCACAATCACACACGTGCATTGAGTGATTTAGCATAATGTGCTAATATTTCTTATCACTGAGAGTTTTTGTGAGGGGTGTGTCTTGTGGTATGATTGAAAGTTAGTAGAAAGATTGATTGTTTTAGCTTGGTTTGCATGATTGATCGCTTTGATTTTAAAATAGTGTTTGAATGAGTTGCTTGAGACAAGCAATGGTTAAGTGTGGGGATGTGACGGGTGGTCTATAGGACAACCCTTAATGATGTTAAAAGACGAGTTTATCTTACATTTAATCGGGTAATTGTCTAGAATTAGATAACTACAGTTGTTTGTGTTTCAGGTACAAATGGAGCTTAAAATGGAAGAAATACGGTGCATAAATAAAATAAATTATTGTAATTGAAGAATTAAGATGATGACATGATAGAGGGTTGAATTACGAAGACGTGGGCGAAAACGGTGCGTAAAACGGAGCTAAAACGAAGAAGAAATGAAGAAATACGCACCAGAAACAGTCAGAACTTCATCTGGACATATCCGGAGCTAGGAAATGAGTTACGGAAGCCATAATATATGCTTTTGGGGTAGCTCGACGAGAGGAATCCAAAAATGAAGTTTGTTTTAATTGAAGAAGACTTACGGACCGTAAGGAAGCCCTTTACGGTCCGTAAGGGGTGGTCCGCAGAAAGGTGATCAGGTCCGCAAAAGGGGACAGTTGACTTTCGTTGACCAGGAGGACTTACGGACCGTAAGGCCTGACCCTTACGGTCCGTAAAGGACTGTCGGCAGAAACAGTAACGTCCGTAAATGGAGCAGGTGCGGACCGGTCAACAAACAGGGGCTTACGGACCGTAAGCCATGGGCTTTACGGTCCGTAAAGCTGTGTCGGCAAACAACTTTTCGTCCGTTTTCGAAGCAGTTGACGTGTGTCGCAAAACGTGGGCTTACGGACCGTAAGGCACCACTCTTACGGTCCGTAAAAGGCTACAGTAACTCAAAAATTTCACTATAAATAGGCCTGCACTTCTACTCAAAAATCACACCATTTCTAATACGAAATATCACCTCTAAGCCTGTTCTCAGTCAAGATTGATCACCTGGAAGTGCCGGCGAAGTAACTCGGAGCTCTCGGGAAGTTTAGAAGCCTTCGGTTCTAGTCCTAATCGACCCGAGTTCGGTTAATAGTCGTGATTTCCATTCTAGTAAGTCTTGTATTATGTTTTCATTTGTGTGTAAGCTTTGTTCAAGTGTGTTATTGTCTATTATGAGTAGCTAAACGTTATAATGATCATCCTAGATTGAAAGTTTGTTTGAGACATTCATGTTATTGTTCTTATTTCTAGAATAATAAACTTATACTTGTGATTTGTTTATTATGGTGTGTTGATATTTGTTTGTAAATTGTTACTTTGTATTTCAATCCTAATCTAAACCATACGTTCTTGGTATTAATAATAATCGAGATATCATGGGCGGGTTAAGGGTTGGATATTAATTGATCATCGGATAACAACCTTGCGTTCTAGTAACCCAAGTACTTAGTTCCCTTTTATCACAACCAAAGTAATAGATCATCGGGTAACAACCTCATATTTGAGTACTTAGTTCCCTTTTATCACAAACAAATAACTACACATGAACCATGTCTATGTGGTTCTTTCTAGTTAAACTAAAACATGAATGTCGATTAAAACTGGAAATCTAGGATGGTCATTTGTTTATAAATTGTTATAATTTGTTCTAAATTGTTATAAACCAAAATTCTCATTTTGAAATTAAATTAATAGTCTTATTTGTATAAATTAAACAATCAATTGTTTAATTGTTATATTGTGTTTGTGTTTATTTTCTTTAATTCGACGCTTCTCGTCTTATTTGCCTATAAGTTTTACATTGTTAATGTTTGTTTTAATTTAATACAAATTCATTTTAAATTAATAAAACTAAAAATCACAAATCCAAATTCAAATCAATTTTAGCTAAATATTCAAGTCTTAATTTTACTTTGTACAATTATTTTTTTTTATTTATTTAGCCAAGTTTTCTATACTTTCAAATAACACATATTCCACATACTCCCTGAGTTCGATACCCATTTACCACTATCTATAGTTGTTATTTGGATTAAATTTGCGTGACCACGACAATCACGTCAAGGACCAACCAACTTGTGAAGCTACTGTTACTCAAGAAACTCCGGAAGCACCAACCGAGACCGAGGCACCTCTAGAAACAACAACTAACGAAGAAAATCCAACTGAGCCTGAGAAGCAAGCTACTGAGAATCCAGCGGCCACAACTGAAGAATGAAAAGACAAGTATGCAACGATCTAGGGGGGATATTGTTAGAGCTTTTGAGATCGTTGATACTTGTGCTGGATTAGTTTAATAGTAGTTAGTAGCAAATTAGAATGTACAAGGGCTTGTTTTGTAATTCTCTAATAGTAATGTTCCTGACCTAGTGTAGATAAGATTCCAGCAAATTTATAAATTTGCTGGCAGATCAGGAACACCCTATAAATAGTCCAAGCCTTGTAACCAACTTAGGCTTTTGGCTCTTGAATGAATATTGGTGTTGTTACATTCTTGTGTTGATCTGGTGCTCAAATCTGATATCCAAGGTGGTTTATTGTTATATCTTATTGTTTGGATTCAATACAACACTTGTTGTATTCATTAATCCATAAGCTTCACCTTCATCTTTGATCTTTCTTAACTTTTCATATCTCAAACACCTAATCAATAGGTGTTATGGGTTAAAACAACCAACCACTGTGATCCGGATTCGTTTTGGGATCTACAGTCTCGGAATCTAAGATTGATCGTAAGAGTTCTTGTCAATCAAAGGCAATGTTTGGCTAATCTCTTACATCACTTGGTGAAGACAAGTCTTTAATGTATTACTTTTGATTTTAATCTTTCGGCACTTTTTAATTGGGTTTGTATTAATGACTTTAATAACTAGTTTCTTATGTTGAAAGTGAATTTTCTTTACCATTTCTTCATAATGTCATTGATTTGCTCATTCGTGTCTTTACGGTCTATATAAAGCGCGTTAACTACCTGGAAAGGGGTTAGGAGGGTGGTTTGGTAAAGTTCTTGTCTCGCTCAATGTATAGATCCTGCGAGGACTTGGTTCAAGCTTACTAGGACCTCCTTCAATGCCCCAAAGGTATTGGATGTGGGGTGCGAATAGCTTGAACCCCTCATATGTAACAATCCTAAATTTTTTTTATAAAATATATAAAAACTTATGTTATTAAAAGGATGCATCATGGGTAAGTTGACCAATGGAAATATATGATATTTTGAGCAAGTGTAGGAACTATTTAAATCATAAAAATACATTATATTTGAACCTACTATGTTTTTAACGAAGCTTGGTTCAAAATGTAGATACAAATATTCTCATTCTAATGGCATATTTATTATTTTATACAACATTATATTTTAGAAGTCATACGCGCCAAATGAGTGAAGTAGTTAAATTAATTATAATATATAATTAATAAAATAAGTTAAATCAACACATTTGAAAATATATATATATAATGCACGTGTAGGTGCATGTATAAGAAATTTAATATTAATAATAAACTAATATTAAAATTAAAACTATTACATTTCAAATAATGCATGCATTCATTTAATGATGTGTGTACGTGTAGTGTGCATCTATACTACAAAATTTAAATTTAGAAAGTTGGTGTAGGTGTCCTACATGAATTCATGCATGCAATCTCTACGTGTCATTTAAACATTTATTGATAGAAGTATACGTGTAGCCTTGGAGTTAGTATAAATAGGATACATGACTTCCTAGAACAATTGCCTTTCACCTGTGTCTCGCCCTTTCCCTGTATACCCTACATTCTTAATATTTCCCATGTTATACTCCAAAGCTTTACCTCGTTTTAAAGTGTTTTAACCCTTGGTCACTGATGCCCTGTCCAAGTAACGTAGGGTCCCGTAACGTATGTCAAGGTTCGGCCTGAATTCGTTGGGATTCTGTCTCGTGACGTAGGGATAAAATGAAATTGGGTTACTATACTTAATGTGAATGCACTATATATTTTATTATATAATCCAGGAGTTGTACCAAGATATATCAACCCTCCAAAATATTTCTGACACCCCTAAAATATTTAGAGTACCCCTATATGTTTTTAAATACACCCCGTATGTAAAAACCGAACCCGTGATACAATATAGTATTTAAATAAAATATAAAAGTTTAAATCTAGGGCTGAGGCGGGCCGCGTGAGCCCACCCCAAACCCTTACGCGGGCCGTATGAAAGCTAGAACCAGACTCCTTTGATTTCTTAAGTCAAGGCGGGCCGCGTAAACTATATATTAAGTTGACGCGGGCCGCGAGTGCCCTGAATTGTGGCGCAGCCCGGTGCCGCCACGTGTCCCAACACCCGTCAAGCCTACTCAATGACTCAGCAAAGCTACGCGTTGACCCAGCATTGACGCGGGCCGCGTAAGCCTTGTCTGTTCTTTACGCGGGCCGCGTGGGAACCAGTTTCAGCACCTATATAAGGATGGCATCGGATCTCATTTCAGTTCGCTCACAATTTCATTCTCAATCTCACTTTCTGAATTAGAGGCATTATACTCGGGTATTATACCCCCTAATTAGCGAGGTTCTGCTCCGTTGTAAGTATTATAACCCTGGATTCGTAATAGTTACGCTGCCCGATTGATTTAGGGTTCCGTAACAACTGTCGTGGTTCTGCCCGACGTAGTTGTTGGAATGCCGTCTCGGGGAGGGTATCATTAATATTTTCAAAGGGTTATGATACTAATCAATGTACCTTTGGATAAATTATAGATTATTCCCAGGAAACCCTTACGCGAAGTCTAACATAGCAATGTGAGTTTATCCTCTTTTTGATAATCTTTTTGGTAATGTTTTACCAAACCTTAAATGTTTTACTATGAAAATTAGCAGTGATTGAGTCTTTGTAGTTATTCAATTACTGCCGGTATGTTGGGGTTTTGTATACAAAATTTGTACTACTTGCGAGTAGTAAGTCGGGATGACAATACGTTACCATTGGACAATGAGTTAGCCAATGGGTAATATGACCCACAAGTCAGGATTGATAGTACCAAATGGAGTAATTGTGTAGACATAAACAATGTGATCGCTCTCAATACTGTTCACTGTGACTTTCTATTTAATCTTGATTAAACTGGGATTCACTCACCAGTATTTCCTGCTGATAAAATGTTTTAAACACGTGTTTCAGGTAACTTAGTGTGAAGCCAATAAAAGCCAGCTGGAGAGCACTGAAGGCTTGGAAAAGTGGCAATAAATTTACCTAAAACAAAATAGATGTTTTTATTAATTAAAATAGGATTTATTCCTATGAAAATATGTGTGCTGCAAACTTGGGTTTTTCCCATGTATTTGTATTTATAAAATATGGTGGTTTACTCTGATAAAATATTTCCTAACTACGGTCCTAATGAAATTTCCGCTGCCAAATTAATAAACACCGATACCACCAAAACTGGCTCGCGGCCGCCCGTTCCCGGGAACTAGGGATCGGGGGTTGTGACATCATATGTAAACTACTATTAATACTTTAAACCGGCTTTTTGGGATTGTATCCTTGCTGACTCAAACCACTTTTCCGTGGGTAACGTCACCTTCAAAAGAGGGGCCTACCACTTTTCGCATTAATAACTTACTTAATTGTCTTTCAATATTCCGACCTTTTGTGATTGTATCCCTGCTGACTCAAACCACTGGGTTAAGGGTAACATCACCTTCAAACGAGGGGCCTACTACTATAACTAAGATAATCTCTTAAAAAGTCCGAAGGTGCGAAAATCATCAAAGGGCACATTAAAGATGAGTTGGATCCAAGTGATTCTATCTTGTCTATTTGTTTTTCATTTTATTTATCTTTTCATTTTCTAGTTTTACTTTCATATTTAAAAACTTTTCTAAAAAATTTAGATTGATTAGACGTTGACGATAAATCGGTATTAAAAGCTCTTGTGTCCTTGGACGACCTCGGTATCTTACCAACACTATACTACGCTCGCGATGGGTGCACTTGCCCAAGTGTGTGTTTAGTGTTAGTATAATATCGTGTTTTATAAATTTAAAACTCGACTAATGCATAAAACGGGCTTAAAATATTAATAAAATCATATCACGCTTAACGCACACCAAGTTTTTGGCGCCGTTACCCGAGACACAAGAATTTTAAGAAGTTTAAAATCAGCGGCCTAATTATTTTTAGCATTTTTTTAGGATTTTTCTTTATTTTTCAAAATCTGCAGAACTCAGCACGGGCCGTGCCCAGCCAGACACGGGGCAGTGTCCATCATCCTTACTGGCAATTCTGTTTTAAGTCAGACAGTAGCTGACCACGGGGCCGTGTCCATCCAACACGCCCCCGTGTCCAATCTTCAGTTACTGAAAACACGACTGTAAGATCCCGACGGTTCGTAAATTCTGACAAAAATATGGAAGATATTGATTATTTTTACTTTTGCCACTCTTACGGTGAGTGGTGTCAAATATGTGGTGGATTTCATCAAGATTTAAAATGTTACATTCTAAATTCTGATCCCCACTATTTAGACCCATCGTTTTCCTATAATCACCATAAGATGGGCGAAAGTAAAAACGTTCATTATTATCCGCCCGAATACCCTCAACCATCTCTTCCAACCAACATAACCTCTGATGAATTATGTCAAATAGAAGAAATAATTCTCCAAAAATTTAAAGAAATAGAGCTTATGATGAAAATGAGGTATTCATCACAAGACAAAAATCAAGGAGAAAGGTTGGGGCCACATTCGGAATCTACCAACATCAACGACACCAAAAGTACCTCAACCTCTTGTGAAAGTACGAGCAATAGTCGTCCCTGTGTCGATTGTGCCGTGAAAGACTCTCCATCGGCCCCCACCGATGCGCTCATAGACCTGGGCGATTCGACATATACCTTCTTTAACAAGAGCCCGGATAAGGGGAATAAAGGTTGGTTCCGCCCACCGGTAAGTAGTTTAGGTTTTACCCTTTCCGATAACCTCTTGCGTTCTTGCACAAATCAAGAGCAATTAAGATACCTTAGGCACTTCAGTGTTGTTCCATCCAGCAAGGAACCACCCGATCCGAATAAAAACGTTAAAAATAATAATGACGTTACTTCATAAAAACTCTAGCCACGGGGCCGTGCTCAGGTCAACACGCCCCATGCCCACCTCAAAATTTACCACGGGGTCGTGTTCAGGCCACCACGCCCCGTGCCTCTAATACGAACAAAAAGTGTCAGAGCCTTGTCTGACCACGGGGCCGTGTTCAGCCAACACGGGGCCGTGGTCAGTGTGCTGTCGTTTTCTATAAAGTCAGCATTGGTTCTGCATGTTTGGACCCATTCCAAAGATAAAGATCTACTGGGATTTTCACATATACCTTAAAAGGTATATTCTCAAAAAGGTTTCACTCAAACCATCTTGTCTTTGCCATTTTTGTCACTTTCCTTCTTCTCCAAAGCTCTCCCACCTCCATTAAAGCTTGAAGCTTCATAACTCCAAGCTTTATCTAAGTAATTGCAAGGTTTTTAACCAAGAAGTCTTATTAAACATAAGCTTTACAACACTATTTGGGTTATTTATTTTCAGAAATGTTTTAAAACACGGAAAAATAATTTAAAACAATGATGTTTCTGGGTTCAAAATCTTGCAGAGGTGCGACCACGGGGCCGTGGCCGAGAGTTCCATTTTCATATTTTTGAAATTTTCGTCTTGTTTTCTTAGTATGTCAAGCCAAAACAGTGTAACATCATCAACCAACTCAAGAAACAGTCGAAGAGGAAGAAGACCGTCAATCGAAGCTACTCTTGTCCGCTATGTGTATGCATTAAGGGAAGCCATCGACGAAATGACATCGGTGGTGGAGATCCTCATTGACCGTATCAACTACTTGACGGTGGGACTAGAGAATAGCTTCCAAGAAATCAACCTTTTGCACCAAAGGTTGAACGTTCTTGTTATGCCACCCATGGAACCGATCTTCCCGCAAGAGGATTGGAACCTTGCGCAAGAAGTTGTTAACCCAACCGGGTGGGATGACCTCCCCCCAGAACCTCATCTAGACGCATTACACGAGGTTCCGGTGGTTGTCGCACCTCCCCACAAGATGTTGTGGATAATGAGCCCGTCTTCCTTCTCCCTCGGGAGATTGAGGAGTGGCTCAACGACGTTTGAGGAGCACCATCCGGAGTGAAGCTCTAAAAAGCCCCTACTCTCCGAATTTTTTTTTTTGGGTTTTTGTTGTTTCGACATGTAAAATCTAGGGTAGAGCTTCCTTTTGGTTTTAAATTTTTTTTGCATATTAGGACCTATCTATCTTATCTTAGGACTTTTGTAACTTTTAATTTTTAGGACTATCTTAGGACCGTATGTATCTTGCACTCTAAATAAATGATGGTTTAAGTTATGTGTGGTGTTTGGATCTTACATAATGGCTTAACAAACGAGAAAAGGTGAAAACTGCTAAAGGAACATTAAAACCGCACCCCATGCACGTGAACAGTGCCTTCCGACAACTTTTCCAATTGCTCAGCATGTGCAGCACAGGGCCGTGCCCAGCCCAACACGCCCCATGCCCAGACTCTGCAGAAAACAGCTTCAGATCAGGTAACTCACCACGGGCCGTGCCCAGTGAACACGCCCCGTGGCCAACATTCTGTTAAATTTTGTTACTGGCACTCTGACCACGGGGCCGTGCCCGAACCACACGGGTCCGTAGCCAGATGCCCAGTAACATAAAAACTTGTTTTTAACACGCTTTTACACATTCGAATCAACCAAAAAAACTTATTTTTGGAACACATTGAGGACAATGTGTAATTTAAGTGTGTGTGTGTGGGGGGGGGGGGGATGCTAAAACATTGAATCTTGCAATTCCTAATAAGAAGCCTTACACAAAACTCTATTGGAACCGCTAATCACCCCAAATCTTTTCAAATTTTTTTCATTTTTTAATTGTCTTGGTTTAATTTGGGAATAACAAGTTCTAAAAAGGTTATGTTTTTACAAATTTACAACCGATAGCGTCGTGATAAAAAGAACCGAATAAGAAAATTATAAAATGGCATGACAAATCTTTTTAAAATTTGATTATATATACTTGATCACATTATAAGTCCATTCCCACAATAAGTGAGTTTTGAGCCTTTATTGAGCATACATGCATATATCTTTAAACTAAATGCTCATTTTCGTTTCTTGTGTGAATAGCCGCTTGGTTCTTACGACTTTAGAACTTGCCAAGACAGTACATGCCCGTTCCTTACCAACTTGAATCCAACTAAGTAAATGATGGAGGCATTAGGACTAACATTTTTTCAAAAGCATTGTTTTTTTCTCCTTTTTACCCGCCTACCAAAAATCCCCCTAGTTAACCCCTTTGAGCCTAAACCTTTTCGTTTCAAAACCCGTAAAACAAACACCCATTACCCACCAAAACCCTTTTTCATTTCAAACCCATTTGTTTTATTAAAAAGATCGGTTATCTTGTGACATGAAAAAAATAGAGAATTTTGCAATAGCCAAACAAGTTCCTCAAAATCTTGTTTGAAAATATGCTTAGTTTGAATAAATGTCACAAAAACAAAAAGTTTTGCGACAACCGACGCTTTTTACGCTTTTCACCATTTTACTAACTACTAACCCAAAAACCACCTACCCTTAGCCCAAGCCTAACCCTTTCCCAAGTTCTCTTGATATTTACAAAGGTTTATAGTTAAAAAGGAGGAGGATTGATCGCTTATGGTAGAAGTAAGTTCCATGCCGGTATCGAGTGTTTCACAAAAATACACCTTCGGCCGAGTGTTGAGTGATCTCCCGTGAGGTACGTGAACTTGTATGTAAATGGAATTTTAAAGAGGCATGTTATTCCTAAATAAATAATTTTTCTTAATAAGTTGTTCTAAATAAATCATGACGAATAGGATTGTAAATAAAATAAAACAAAATTAAATAAAGATCTTGGATTCCCGACACTCAAGACAAGCCACAAAACTTATTCTCTACCTATTCCATTTGGGTGTTTAAGCCACATTTAAAGAGTTTTGCTTGAGGACAAGCAAAGATTCAAGTGCTGGAGTATTTGATGTGTGAAAAATGCAACATATAAATTACATCAATTAAGGCATAAAACCAACCCTCTTTTAGTACTAATGTTGGAAAAAGCACGTTTCTTTCTTCATTTTGAATTTACAAGACCAAACGAGCTTAAAAGAACAAAAGGAACAAATAAGCAGCCAAAACCAACATAAATACAAGAAGAAGGAATAACGTGACATGTCGACCCCTCGGCAGCATCCCCCAAAACAAAAACCACAGACAGACGTTGACCACGGGGCCGTGCCCAACCAGGCATGGGTTATGGTCAGACCCTTCACAACAAGACAAACTCTGCAGAAGCTTCTACGCCCACCACGGGGCCGTGCCCAGCTCACCATGGGGCGTGGTCAACTCTTAGATTTGTAGAATCTTGATAGTACAGCGAAGAGTTGACCACGGGGTCGTACCCAGAAGACACGGGGTCGTGTAGGGCCTTCTGCTGATAGATGTAATTAATGAAGGAAGAGAATAAGGATGGCCACGGGCCGTGCCCAATGGACACGGGGCCGTGGCCGGGGCTCTGTTCTGGCTATAAATAAGGTGCTTGGTTCACTTCAAAGGCATCCCTTGGTAAACCACTTCTCTCTCACTTTGCCACCACTCCACCACCACTACAACACCAACACCCACCACCATCATCCATCTATCATCTTTAGAGTGTGTAGTAGTCTCGGGATCCAAGATTGATCGTAAGAGTTCTTGTCAATCAAAGGCCATGTTTGGCTAATCTCTTACATCACTTGGTGAAGACAAGTCTTTAATGTATTACTTTTGATTTTTAATCTTTCGACACTTTTTAATTGGCTTTGTCTTAATTACTTTAATAACTAGTTTCTTATGTTGAAAGTGAATTTTCTTTACCATTTCTTCATGATGTCATTGATTTGCTCATTCGTGCCTTTACAGTCTATATAAAGCGCATTAACATCCTGGAAGGGGGTTAGGAGGGTGGTTTGGTAAAGTTCTTGTCTCGTTCAGTGTATAGATCCTGCGAGGACTTGGTTCAAGCTTACTAGGACCTCCTTCAATGCCCCAAAGGTATTGGATGGCGGGGGTGCGAATAGTTTGAACCCCTCATATGTAAACTACTATTAATACTTTAAACCGGCTTCTTGGGATTGTATCATTGCTGACTCAAACCACTTAGCCGAGGGTAACGTCACCTTCAAAAGAGGGGCCTACCACTTTTCGCATTAATAACTTACTTAATTGTCTTTCAATATTCCGACCCTTTGGGATTGTATCCCTGCTGACTCAAACCACTGGGTTGAGGGTAACGTCACATTCAAAAGAGGGGCCTACTACTATAACTAAGATAATCTCTTAAAAAGTTAGAAAGAGCGAAAATCATCAAAGGGTACATTAAAGATGAGTTGGATCCAAGTGCTTCTATCTTATCTATTTGTTTTTTATTTTATTTATCTTTTCATTTTCTAGTTTTACTTTCTTATTTAAAAACTTTTCTTAAAAATTTTGATTGAGTAGACGTTGAGGATAAACTGGTATTAAAAGCTCTTGTGTCCTTGGACGACCTCGGTATCTTACCAACACTATACTACGCTCGCGATGGGTGACTTGCCCAAGTGTGTGTTTAGTGTTAGTATAATATCGTGTTTTATAAATTTAAAACTTGACTAATGCGTAAAACGGGTTAAAAAATTAATAAAACCATATCACGCTTAACGCACACCAATGGGTAGATACCATCCACGAGAAGAAAGCCTCGTCTGTAATATCGTCCATTAACATATATGGACAGAAGGGTGTGGTACCATCCGTTACGGTTTGGAACAACGGCGACATGTGCAAAACATTGATGTCGTTGTTTGAACCTGGAACACCAAAATATGAATGCCAAAACCATAAATCATTCGACGTCACTGCTTCAAGTATGATGGTTGGTATTTTGACGTCACCCCTAACATACGCCCCTCGCAACTCTCTTGGATAATTTCTCCACTCAATATGTGTACAATCGATGCCATCGAGCATCCCTGGAAAATGCCATCTAGCCTCATGTGCGGCGTAAATACGTGAGATGTCGTGTCTCATCGGTTTACGTAAAAACCCTTTACCATACAATTTAATGACCACGTTACAAAAAAAATTGCAGACATTCACGCGAAGTTCTGTCCGACATAGCTAGGTATGTATCAAATTGATCGGGAGGGTTACTTGTTGCTAGTTGGCGAATGGTGGACGTGCATTTTTGTATCGGCTTGAAACTTGGTTTGCCCCTCGCGTTGTAACCTTCTTGAAACCATTCTTCAGTTGCTTCGATGTCTCCAACAATCTTTAAAAATAATTCTTTTAGTAAACAAAACCGATCTCTAAACGTTTCGTCATTGTAGACCGGATTCTCAACAAAACAATCGTTCATTAACACTTCGTTGGCATGTATACGATCACGATCCACCGTTTTCTTCTTTGGGCGGTTCGAACTTGACTCAAGTTTGTTATACACCGACACGAAAAATTCAAGCGTCTCATTGTCGGAAGACGATTGGTTATCGCTATCGTTGTCCATCGAAAACGTAGGTTCCGTAGGAAAATCCATTTGTGAAATATGTAGAATGTGTTATATGTGTTTGTGTTTTGGTGTGGGTGAGATGGTATAAAAATTGTGAAGTATATATAGATTGTTTAAAGGTTTTATTTTTTTTATTATTAAACATTAACGCTAAAAAAACGGTCGGATTTTTGCACGCAAACGGTCGGATTTTGCAAACAGTCGGATTTTTCACGCGTGATTAATATTACGCGTTTTATGTTTAACGCGTTGAACTTGAGGGGTGGCGGTGGTGTGTTCGAGTTTATCACGCGTGGTGGGAGTTTATCACTCACCACCTCGGGTCCCCTAAAGATAAGAGTGATAAATGAATTCTTCGAGATGTCTGTTGCTTTGAAGAGAGTTCATGAGAACCTAGCTTCTCTTAGTTCTATGTAATATTTATCATTTAACTATTTATTAGATCACATGATGGGAGCTCCATAAATTATTTTATTCAAAAGTATTTTTTATTTACTGAAATAGTTAAGTTGTAAACCATATTTGACAACTAAAAACTCATGACATGTACCACAAAGTTGTCATTTTAAATTGTTTACTAACCTCCCATTCTGCCACCTGGCCATCTTTACATTTTAGTAGTAAACGTTTAAATTAACAACCAAATGCAAGAAATAAACATTTCCTTTCAGACTTGGTGTGTGCGAAACGTGAAATGATTTTATTAATATTTTGAACCCATTTTACGCATTAGTCAAGTTTTAAATTTATAAAACACGATACCCATCGTGAGCGTAGTATAGCGTTGGTAAGATACCGAGGTCGTCTAAGGACACAAGAGCTTTTAGTACCGGTTTATCCACAACGTCTAATCAATCTAATTTTTTTTTGAGAAAAGATTTGAAAGAAGAAAATAAAAACTAAAAATGCAGAAAATAAATAAAATAAAAACAGATAGACAAGATGAATCACTTGGATCCGACTCGCCTTTAACGTATCATTTGATGATTTTCGCACTTTTGGACTTTTTAAGAGATTATCTTAGTTATAGTAGTAGGCCCCTCTTTTGAAGGTGACGTTACCCTCAACCCAGTGGTTTGAGTCAGCATGGATACAATCCCAAAGGGTCGGAATATTGAAAGATAATTAATTAAGTTATTAATGCGAAAAGTGGTAGGCCCCACTTTTGAAGGTGACGTTACCCTCGGCTAAGTGGTTTGAGTCAGCAGGGATACAATCCCAAGTAGCCGGTTTAATGTATTAATAGTAGTTTACATATGAGGAGTTCAAGCTATTCGCACCCCCGCCATCCAATACCAGTGGGTATTGAAGGAGGTCCTAGTAAACTTGAACCAGGTCCTTGTAGGATCTATACACTGAACAAGACAAGAACCTTACCAAACCATTCCCCTAACCCCCGACCACGTAGTTAACATGCTTTTATATAGATCGTAAAAACATGAATGATGCAATCTTTTACTTTATATAGATAGTAAAGTAACGCCAAGACACCACGGAAAAATGATAGGAAGAATTCACCTTCAACATAAGAAACTAGTTATTAAAGTCATTAATACAAAACCAAATAAAAAGTGCCAAAAGATTAAAAATCAAAAGTAATACATAAAAGACTTGTCTTCACCAAGTGATGTAAGAGGCTTAACCAAACATGGCCTTTGATTGGCAAGAACCCTTTCAATCAATCTTGGATCCCGAGACTACTACACACTCTAAAGATCGATGGTGGATGATGGTGGTGGGTGTTGGTGTTGTAGTGGTGGTGGAGTGGTGGCAAAGTGGGAGAGTAGTGGTTTGCCAAGGGATGCCTTTGAAGTAAACCAAGCACCCCTATTTATAGCCTGCATAGTGCTCTGGCCATGGCCCCGTGTCCAGCCTTTTCTCTTCCTTCAATAAATGCAAGTGTCAGCAGAGGGTCCCACACGGCCCCGTGGTCAGCATCGTATCTGTACTATCAAGATTTTGCAAGAATCTGCGTATCTTTGCGTTGACCACACCCCGTGCTGAGCTGGGCACGCCCCCGTGGTGGGCGTAGAAGCTTCTACAGGTTTGTCTTTTCTGCAGGACCCTGACCACGCCCCCGTGCTCGGCTGGGCACGGCCCCGTGGTCAGTCTTCTGTTGTCTTGTTTTTGCTTTGGGGATGCTGCCGAGGGGTCGGGCATGTCACGTTTATTCCTTTTCTTTGTATTTATGTTGGTTTTGGCTGTATATTTGTTCCTTTTGTTCGTTTAAGCTCATTTGGTCCTGTAAATTCAAAAGGAGGACAAAAACACACTTTTTCTAACATTAGTACTAAAAAAGGGATAGTTTTATGTCTCATTTGATGTAATTTATATGTTACATTTTGCACACATCAAGTACCCCACATTTGAATCTTTGCTTGTCCTCAAGTAAAACTCTTTAATATGTGGCTTACACACCCAAATAGAAGAGGTAGAGGAGAATTTTGGGCTCATCTTGAGTGTCGGGAATCCAAGATCTTTAGTGGGTTTTATTTTTATTTTATTCACAATCCTATTCGTCATAATTTATTTAGAACATTTTATAAGAAAAATTACTTATTTGGGCATAACATGCCTTTTTAAAATTCCATTTATATACAAGTTCACATACCACACGGGAGATCACTCAACACTCGGCCGAAGATGTATTTTTGTGAAACACTCGAGATCGGCTTGGAACTTACTTCTACCATATGCTTGCCAAGCGATCAAACCTCCTCCTTTCTAACTAAAAACCTTTGTAAATATCAAGAGGACTTTGGGAAAGGGTTAGGCTTGGGCTAAGGGTAGGTGGTTTTGGTTAGTGGTTAGTAAAAATGGCGAAAAGCACAAAAAGCATCGGTCATCGTAAAACATTTTGTTTTTGTGACTTTTATTCGAACTAAGCACATTCAAACAAAGTTTCTTTGAGGAACTTGTTTGTTTATTGCAAGACTTTCATTTTTTTTTCAGGACACGTCACAAGATAACCGAGCTTTTTACTAAAACAAGGGGTTGAAAAAGAAAAAGGTTTTGGTGGATAAAGGGTGTTTGTTTTGTGGGTTTTGAAATGAAAAGGTTTAGGCTCAAAGGGGTTAGCTAGGTGGATTTTGGGTAGGTGATAAAAAAACGGAAAATAATGGTGTTGAAAAGAAAATGGGTTAGTCCTAATGCCTCCATCATTTACTTACTTGGGTTTAAGTTGGTAAGGACCGAGAATGTATCATCGTGGCAAGTTCTAGAGTCGTAAGAACCAAGCGGCTATTCACACAAGAAACGAAAAATGAGCATTTAGTTTAAAGATATATGCTTGCATGCTCAATAAAGGCTCAAAACTCACTTGTTGTGGGAATGAGTTTATAATGTGATCAAGTATATATAATCAAATTTTAATTAGATTTGTTTTGCCTTTTCATAATTTTCTTATTTGGTTCTTTTTATCACGACGCTATCGGTTGTAAATTCGTAACAATATAACCTTTTTAGAACTTGTTATTCCCAAATTAACCAAGACAAGTAAAAAATATGAAAATTTTTGAAAAAAATTGGGGTGATTAGCGGTTCCAATAGAGTTTTGTGTAAGGCTTGTTATTAAGATTTGCGAGATTCAAGGTTTTAGCATCCCCCCTACACTTAAATTACACATTGTCCTCAATGTGTCTCAAAAATAAGTTTTTAGGTTGATTAAATGTGTAAAAGGGTGTTGAAAAACAAATTTTCATGTTACTGGGCGTCTGGCCACGGCCCCGTGTTGGTCCGGGCACGGCCCCGTGCTCAGATTGCCAGCAACAGAATTTAATAGAAGGCTGGCCACGGGGCGTGTTCAGCGAGCACGGCCCCGTGGCCAGTTACCTGAACTGGGCAAATTTCTGCAGAGCCTGGACACTGGCGTGTTGGGCTGAGCACAACCCCGTGCTGAACTTGCTGTAATGCTGGAAAAGTTATCGGGAGGCTATGTTTTCGTGCATGGGGTATGGTTTCAACGTTCCCTTGGTAACTTCTATCTTTCCTTGTTTGTTTGTTAAACCATTATAACATCATCCAAACACCATTCAATAATTTAAACCATCATTCATTAAAAAGTGCGAAGTACATAGTTCCTAGAATTTTAATATAAAAGTCCTAAAAATGAAAAGCTACAAAGGTCCTAAGATAGATAGGTCATAAAATGCCGGAAATCTAAACCATTATGGAGTTCTACCGTAGATGTTTTACATTATATGAATGATAAAATCCCGGGAATGACTTTCCGGTGCTTAAGGGCTTTTTAGAACTCGAAACCGGAGGATGTCCCTCAAATGTCATTGAGCCATTCCTCTATCTCCCTAGGGAGAAAGAAGGCGGGCTCATTCTCCACAATGTCTTGTGGGGGAGGCGCAACGGCTACCGGAACCCCATTGAGTATGTCTAGAGGAGGTTCCGGAGGTATGACGTTCCACCCGGCTGGAATAATGATTTCTAGCAAGACACTCCATCCTCCTTGCGTGACGATTGGCACCATGGGAGGTGATGTCACACCCCAACCGATGGCGGAATCATTGGGGCGCGGCACTGAGCGAAACAGATTGTCCAAGAGAAATCCATAACAACTAATTTTACCAAATATTTAAAGTTACGTCCCCTACCATAACATACTCAGCAACTCAGTTAATACACACAAAGTATCTCAAAGACAATAAAGCAGTTTTGACAACTCATAAATTAAATTAATTGATTTGTTTCTAGACTCTCCTAAGCTTGATTTCGAAAGATCTACCAATCCTAGCATCTTAAACACCTGTCACATATGTTAAAGTAAAAGTCAATACACATAGTGTAAAGGTGAGCATACAAGTTTAGTAGTATAATAGTAGCGAAAGCGATTTACGCCTAACCAGCATGTAACATGTATAATGTGAAGCAAGTAGGTTATCGACAATGAAATATGCACAGACGTGACTGCGAGTTGTAGAGTGCGCAACACGTATCACCACTATGACACGTGAAGAAATACCCTTAGCAACCCCCGTCCACGACAGGTGTTGAGTCCAAACTATAGTACTATCGTTGCTAAGGTGTCAGGCAACAATCACTGTGTAAACATAACATACAAGCATTCATTAAACAACACGTATAACATGCAGAGCGGTTAGTGTATAAAAGTGTTTGTGTTGTGTGATTGATGTGATTTGATATAGGTAACGTATGTAACACCCAAAAGTGCGTTAAGTAAAAAGGGATCGAGTATACTCACATATTGTGTTTAGTAAATAAACACCCTCTTGGATTGAAGGGAGCGCTGAAAGATTAGCCTGAACACAGTACGATAGTATAAGCATTGAACGGTGTGTAAAACGAGAAAAGTGAGGTGTGGGACGGATTGTCATCTGATCGGATGACCTTTCGGACGGATGGTCATCCGGACGGATGGCCATTCGCTCGGAGGGTTGTCCGTTTGGGATGGATGTGTTTGTGTATGATGGAACTTTGAAGTTTTCGTTGTAGCATTTGATAAAACAAGAAGGGTTTCTACAATTCAGGTCATCCGGCTGGATGGTCATCTGGACGGATGGCCGTCCGATCGGATGGCGATTCGTTTGAAACTAACTTCTTTTGTATTTTTTTGTAGAAAAGTCCAAGTGTTGGAAAAAAAGTCACGAGTATTGAACGTCACAAGTTATCCGATCGGATTGTCGTTCGATCGGATGGCAATCCGATCGGACGACGGTCCATTCAGCAACTTGCTCGTTCAGAATCTTGTAAAAATTTGTTAAGTTTGGAAAGTTTTGCGGTTATACCGAGACGGTATGACAACGTGTCAAACAACGGAAACTCCACCAAGTCCCAGTCATCCGATCGGATGGGAATCACCCCGTCTGATCAGTCAACAGTTCTTGACGGTTGTTCATATTCAACCCGTGAGTCGGTTGTCTCTTTGATAGGAATCCATTCTCAGACCGACACTGCGCTAGAGAATGAGTAGAAGACCTGAACGAGCTCGGATTCCATCAGTTTTATGTGAAAAGTTGAGATTGTTGAAGAAAAGGTTGAAACACTTGGATTATGTTTAGATTTAGGAGAAATTAGTGTTTAATCATTGTAGAAATCACTTAGATCTGAGTTGTTCTTGGTGGAATGAGGTCATACATTGAAGTTCATGAGAAATCATGATGACATCATCCTAAAACACCTTAAATCCATAGATTTCATGGTGGAAAGTTAAGATTTAATGGTGGAAAAGATGAAGAAGTGTGTATAGATGATAGAAGTACAAGATTTGGGTTGAAAACTTACAAGAGTCGCGAGGAATCGAGAGAAAATAGGGCTGGAACGTGCTGGTAAACGAGAGCGGTCACATCACATGAACAGTGATGTGACAGGTGCTATTTATAGGCAAGAGAAGAGAAAGGCGGTGTAGTGGTACGATCAGAGGGCAGTTCGATCGGATGGCCATCCGATCGGATGGTCATCCGGATGGATGACCATTCGATCGAATGGTCATTCGATCGGATGGGTTGTGCGCGTTGGTTTTCGACTTTTCGTTTTGCTCGTTGAGTGTTGCGATGTGTTGCGAGTAAGCGATGCGATAGTATTTCACGTTAATTACCCAAATAACCTAACTAACAGTCATAAACCTAAAAATACCCATTCTGTGTTTTGTGTTGTGATGAGATTGCGTTGTGATAGAGTTGCGATTGCGTTTGCGATTTACATCCCAAAACAAATTTAAACATGCACAAGTAACACAGAATAGCACACACACGTAAAACAATATCCATAACCTGTAATTCGAGTTGCTATGCGATTGCGATGAGATAGCGATAAATCGATTAGCGATTAACTGCGATCATTAGCATTTACTCCACATAATACAATTAAAGTAACATAACCTAGGGTATCGATTACAAGTCAAGGAGTACAATCAATAATTAAGCAAGGAGTGGCAGATCGCATTTAGCAATCTTTTCTTCCTTTGACTTTGACTTTTCAAAAGTCTGGTTGTTACAGCCTCCCCTACTTTAGGAAATTTCGTCCCGAAATTAAGGCACAGGCATAACGAATAGCTGTGGATACTTAGCCTTCATGTCACTTTTGAGTTCCCAGGTGAACTCGGCGCCACGTTTTCCTTCCCAGCGAACCTTCACAATGGGAATGCGTGAGCGTCGGAGCTTCTTGGTTTCCTGATCCATGATCTCGACAGGCTTTTCCATGAAGTGTAATGTTTCATCCACTTATGGATCCTCAAGTGGTACTTGTAAATTCTACTCAGCTAGACACTTTCTGAGGTTCGAGACGTGGAAAGTCGGGTGGACGTTGCTAAGTTCCTCCGGTAGTTCGAGTCTGTAGGCCACTTTGCCAATTCTTTCCAGAATTTTAAAGGGTCCAACATATCGAGGCGCGAGCTTTCCTTTCTTTCCGAATCTGATCACCCCCTTCCAAGGTGAAACCTTTAGGAGTACATGATCGCCAACGTCAAATTCAAGGGGCTTGCGGCGTCTATCTGCGTAACTTTTCTGACGACTCCGTGCTTTCAAGAGATTGTCTCGGATTTGGAGGATCTTGTCAGTCGTTTCTTACAACAGCTCAGGACCGGTAATTTGCGCTTCTCCGATCTCGTGCCATACAATAGGCGATCAACATTGTCTTCCGTATAATGCCTTAAATGGTGCCATTTGAATGCTAGAATGATAATTGTTATTGTACAAGAACTCGACTAAAGGTAAGTGCGCGTCCCAATTACCACCGAAATCGATGACACACGAGCAAAGCATGTCTTCAAGGGTGCGAATCGTTATTTCAGTCTGACCGTCGGCTTGGGGGTGGAAAGCGGTACTTAGATTAAGAGTAGTACCGAGAGCAGATTGAAATGTTTCCCAAAGGCGCGAGGTAAACCAACCGTCGCGGTCAGAGATGATGTCACGAGGCGTCTTGTGTCGACATATAATTTCGTCGGTGTAGATCCGTGCTAATCGTTCTACCTTAAAGTCTTCTCGTATTGGCAGAAAATGAGCAGATTTAGTAAGACGATCAACGACAACCCAGATGCTGTCGTGACCTGTTGGCGTGCGCAAAAGTTTCGTTATGAAGTCCATAGCTATACTCTCCCATTTCCACATAGGGATCTCGGGTTGCACGAGTAAGCCAGAGGGGTGTTGATGCTCGGCCTTGACTTTCGAACAAGTCAGGCACTTCGAAACATAGACAGCGATATCCTTCTTCATGCCCGGCCACCAGTACTTGTAGCGAAGGTCCCGGTACATCTTATCTGCACCGGGATGAATAGAATATCGAGACTTGTGGGCTTCGTCTAGCAGAATCTGTCGTAGGTCGGTGCGTGTGGGAATCCAAATTCGGTCTAGATAATGAAATATACCATTCAATTTGTTCACTAGTTGTTTGCCGTTATTGATAATTCTTTCCCTCTTCAAAGTGCGTTCGGTGAAACAAGCATGTTGCACGTCACGGATAAGAGCTTCGAGATAGTGCTGGGCTTGAGTATTACGAACGCTATGCAAATAGCTCCGTCGGCTTAGAGCATCGGCTACTACGTTTGCTTTGCCAGGGTGGTAACGAATCTCATAGTCGTAATCGTTGAGGAGTTCAACCCATCGGCATTGGCGCATATTCAGTACTCTCTGGTTATAGATGTGCTGGAGGCTCTTGTGGTCGGTGAAGACCGTGCACTTGGTACCGTAAAGGTAGTGTCACCAAATCTTCAACGTAAAAACAACTGCACCAAGCTCGAGATCGTGGGTTGTATAGTTCTTCTCGTGGATCTTGAGCTGACGAGAGGCGTACGCGATAATCTTGCCTCGTTGGATGAGAACATAACCAAGTCCGAGGTTAGAGGCATCGCAATAGACCACGAAATCGTCGTTTCCGTCGGGTAAGGTGAGAACAGGAGCATTGCAGAGCATATGCATGAGAGTTTGAAAGGCAGTCTCTTGTTCAGTTCCCCAAACAAAAGGCTTATCTTTATGCGTGAGAGAAGTAAGCAGTACAGCGATTTTAGAGAATCCTTCAATAAATCGACGATAATAGCCCGCTAGCCCGAGAATAGAATGGACTTCAGACGGGTTCTTGGGTGTAATCCAGCTCTTAATAGCTTTAATCTTTGCGGGATCGACGTGAATACCTTGAATATTGACAATGTGACCGAGGAATTGAACCTCCTCGAGCCAAAATTCGCACTTGGAGAATTTGGTGTAAAGGCGGTTTCCCTGGAGTAGTTCGAGAACCAAACTGAGGTGTCACGCGTGTTCGGCTTTTGACTTGGAATAGATCAGGATATCATCGATAAACACGATGACGAAGCGGTCGAGAAATGGTTTACACACGCGATTCATCAGATCCATAAAAACCGCGGGTGCATTGGTTAAACCAAAGGGAATAACCACAAATTCGTAGTGACCGTATCGGGTTCGAAAAGCGGTTTTGGGTATATCTTCCTTCTGGATTCGTAATTGGTGATAGCCTGAGCGTAAATCAATCTTCGAGAAACACGTAGCACCTTGTAATTGATCAAACAAATCATCGATTTGAGGCAAGGGATAGCGATTTTTGATGGTAAGCTTATTCAATTCCCTGTAGTCGATGCACATCCGGAACGATCCGTCCTTCTTTTTGACGAAAAGAACAGGTGCGCCCCAAGGAGAGGTGCTAGGGCGAATAAAGCCTTTGTCAAGAAATTCATGTAGTTGACTTGAGGGTTCACGCATTTCAGATGGAGCGAGACGATAAGGCGCTCTAGCGACAGGATTTGCTCCAGGAATGAGATCTATTCGAAAATTGATATCTCGTGTGGGCGGTAGACCAGGTAAATCATCAGGGAAAACGTTTGGAAAATCACGAACCACAGGCACCTTTTCCATTGCCTTCTCTTTCTTTACCTTCTCCGCTACTACGATGTGCGCCAAGAAAGCCTGGTATTCCTTGCGGAGATACTAGCTAGCTTGGACACACGACATGAGTTTGAGATCCTTCGATGGAGTTTCGCCATACACACAGAGTTGATCACCGTTTGCGAGCGAGAAAGGAATCATTTTATCGAAACAAATGACTTCAGCATGATTTTCACGGAGAAAATCCATGCCTACTATGATGTCAAAACTTCCAAGCTGCATCGGGATAAGATCGATAGGGAATACGTGATTGTTGAGCTCAAGAGTACAATCACGTAGAACAGAACAAACAGTACGGTTCTTCCAGTAGCAACTTTAATGTCGAACGTCATAGCGAGATGGGCGCGCTTACGATTTAGAAGCCTTTTGAATTCAATCGATACAAAACAGTTATCGGCTCCAGTATCAAATAAACAAGAAAAATATATACAATTGATAGGGAATATACCATTAATCACGTTGTTGTCTGCTTGAGCCTGGCGGGCGTTGATTTTGAATGCACGTCCGCGGGCTGCTGGCTGTTGCTACTGCTACTGGTGTTGTTGCGCTGGTTGCTGCTGTGGTTCTTGCTTCACCACTCTATTGGGGCAGACATTTGCGAAATGGTTAGGATCACCACACGCATAGCAGGCTCTTGCGGGAGCAGGAGCTGCTTGTTGACCCTATGGAGTAGGAAGAGGAGCTGGCAATGCAGGAGCTTGAACTTGACCTTGAGCTTGAGCTTGACAGGGACCAGTACGGCAGTTGGCAGTAAAGTGGTCTTAAAGGTTGCAATGAACACAAAATCGACATGCAATCCCAACAGGATGATGATAAGTACAGGTAGGGCAGAGCGGGTGTGGACCAGTATATGCACGCTTTGCAGGCGGTGCATTGGTCACTGGTGCTGCTACCTGGCGGTTCTGGTTTTGAGGTGGGGTGGGTACTGCATTGAGTGGAGCGGCGGTGACGGCACAGTTCTTGTTGTTGTTGTTGTTGTTCTTTCGCTTACGACGAGTAGTCTTGGGAGCTTGCGGTGCGGTGGCTTCAGCGGTGGGAGCAGCGGTAACTTGGTGAAGACTTTTGGTGGTTTTATCAAAGTAACCAGCCTGAACTCGCTTGTCGTTAATCTCGGCAGCGAGCAGGAAGGTTTTTTCAATAGTGGTGGTCTTGGCGGCTTGCACAAAATCAGCAACACAATCCGGTAAAGCACGAATGTATTTCTTGATGGTGATATCGGGAGTAGAGACTTGGCCAGGACAGATTATGCTAAGCTGCTTAAAGCGGGTAGTTAAACCAGCGTTGTCGCCACCCTCTTGCTTGATATGCTAAAACTCGTCCTCCAACTTCTGAAGCTCATGGGGAGGGCATAATTCCTTCATCATGATTTCCTTCAGCTCTTCCCAAGTAAGCCCATAGGCTGCATTATTTCCGCGCTTGTTTCTTTCGGCAGTCCACCAATCCAGAGCCTTGGACTGGATACGGGGTGTATTTAAAGACATGGTAAACTTAAACTCTTATGATCAGTGAATATGGTCGTCAGAAACGTGTTTGTCTCATATTCAATTCCTTTTGTCTCATATTCATGTGAAAACCGAGCCCGAAATGTGTTTGTCTCATATTCAATTCCTTTTGTTTGAAAATATACCTTAAACTCTTATGATCAGTGAATATGGTAAACTTACTACCATAAAGGTAATGTCTCCAAATCTTAAGAGCAATAATTATAGCTCCTAACTCTAAATCATGGGTAGAATAATTCTCTTCATGATTCTTAAGTTGTCTAGATGCGTAAGCTATAACCTTTTGTCGTTGCATCAATACACATCCATAGCCTAATTTAGAAGCATCGCAATAGACTACAAAGTCTTCAGCTCCTTCTGGTAATGCTAGTATGGGGGTATGGGTTAATCTTTGCCTAAGGATTCTAAAGGCTTCTTCTTGTTTTACTCCCCATTCAAACTTAACAGATTTACAGGTTAGCTTAGTTAAGGGAATGGCTATTCTAGAAAAATCTTGAATAAACCTTCTATAATAACCGGCCAATCCTAAGAAACTTCTAACCTCAGTTGGTGATTCAGGGGTTTTTCATTTGGTAATTGCCTCGATTTTTGTTGGATCTACATGAATTCCTTCATGATTGACTAGATGTCCAAGGAATTGTACTTGTTCTAACCAAAATTCGCACTTTGAAAACTTGGCTTAAAGCTTTTCCTTTCTTAATAGACTTAAAAGTGTGTGCAAATGCTTTGCATGATCCTCTTTACTCTTAGAGTAAATTAGAATATCATCTATAAAGACAATTATGAATTTATCCAAATATGGCTTACATATTCGGTTCATCATGTCCATAAATGCAGCTGGGGCATTGGTTAAACCAAATGTCATGACAGTAAATTCATAATGGCCAGACCTCGTTCTGAATGCGGTTTTAGGAATGTCCTCTTCCTGTACCTTTAATTGATGATATCCTGACCTTAAATCGATTTTAGAGAAAAATCGAGCTCCTTGTAGCTGATCAAACAGATCATCGATTCTTGGTAATGGGTACCGATTCTTAATCGTGACCTTGTTTAATTCACGGTAGTCAATGCACATACGCATTGATCCGTCCTTCTTTTTAACGAACAGTATCGGCGCTCCCCATGGCGACGAACTTGGCTGTATGAATCCCTTTTCCAATAATTCATCTAATTGTTTCTTCAGTTCCTGCATTTTAGCGGGTGCCAAACGGTAGGGTGCTTTGGCAATTGGTGCTGTTCCTGGTAGTAGACGAATCCTGAATTCAACCTCTCTGTCGGGTGGTAGTCCTGGTAATTCTTCTGGAAAGACATCTGAAAACTGAGATACTACTGGAATGTCTTTTAGTTCTTTTCCTTTAGTGTTAGTGATTATAGAAATCAAATACACTATAGAACCTTTTCTTATAGAACTTGCAGTTTTCATCACAGAGATGAATTTTGTGGATCTAAATGGATTATCTCCTTTAATTTTGATCGTTTTACCTTTTGGTGAATTTACTTGTATTGACTTTTGATCACATAAAATACTGGCTTTATTGGCTATTAACCAATCCATTCCTAAAACAACATCGAATCCTGCCAGATTCATAGGATAAAGGTTTGCAATAAATTTCTGATTTAAAATTTCTATGCTTGCTCCCTCCAAGATTTCAGAAATTCTAACGGTTTCTCCATTGGCTGTCTCTACTAAGCACTCATGTGGTAGTTTAGTTAATGACTGATTTAAAAATTTGCAAAACGATGTATTAATAAAACTTTGGTTTGCACCAGAGTCAAATAATACTTTAGCAAAAATATCATTAACTAAAAACGTACCAGCTATAACATCTGGAATCATCTTAGCTTCATCTGCAGTCAGAACAAATGCTCTAGCATTTTTAGTATTCTTGTTGTTTGTAGCTGGAGCTAATTTCGGACAGTTTAGTCTGATATGACCTTTTTCTCCACAGTTGAAGCATAATCCATTACTGGATTTCTTCCTGCAATTTTCTTCCTTGTGTCCTGGCATCTTGCAATAATTGCAGAGAGTGGAGCATTTTCCCGAATGCTTTTTCTTGCAGACCTTGCAGTATGGTGCAGAGGTAGAACCCATATTCCTACGATTGTAATTTCCAGAACGGAATTCTTGTGTAAGCCTTTGGGTTAGGTTTCTCCTCTAGTCTTCTTCTCTATTACGGATTAATTCATCTGTCAAGGTATTGGCTAGTTCTACAGTTTCTTCTATAGTTTGAGGTCTAGCTGCCTTGACTACATGTCTAATCTCTCCAATTAATCCCCAAATATAACGGGAGATTAACACTGGTTCTGGTGAAGCAAGAGTTGGCACTATTCTAGCATATTCGAAGAATATTTTAGTGTATCCCTTACTATCCACACCAGTCATCCTAAGATTTAGGAATTTATTTGCTATCTGTTCCTTTTCATTAGGAGGGCAGAATTTCCTTTCTACCATATTCCTAAATTCTTCCCAATCCATACTATAAATCCTATCACTTCCTCTAGACTGAAGGATAGTGTTCCACCATTCTAAAGCTGAATTCTTAAATAGATTGGAAGCAAACATTATCTTGTCCTCTTCCGCACATTTACTTATTTTCAAAACAGCCTCAGTCTTTTCTATCCAGCGTAGAGCTGCAATAGGTTCTTCATTGCCCGAGAATTCTATTGGTTTACAAGACCAGAATTCTTTGTAAGAACAACCGTAAGGCACAGTTCTTCTTCTTTTGGGAATGGGCATTTGAAGTACGGGTCCATTGTTCACGCTGTGTTTCGGTTCAATTGGTCACTTACTGCTATGTTTACTTTTATTATTCACTTCTTGAACCGTTTGAAGAATAAATGGCATTGCATCTATAATTCCTTATGCTACTATGTGTTGGATAGCACTATTATCCACTTGATTTCCATTGTTATTGATGCTTGGATTTTCATTAACCACGTTAATGTTACTCTGGTTATCGTTATTCAGATTTCCTTGATTTTCTTCGTCGGCCATCTGAATTTTAAACATTTACCAGTAATTAATATCACAAAATAATATCTTAGTATAGTTAATCACATGGCACGTAATCTAGCCAAAAGGTCAATCATTGCGACTTGTACTCTATTTCCATATACTATGCGTCTATTACACACTAGTACTAAAATAAAATTACAATACCAACAGAAATAGAATCACACTAATAGTAATATGCATCCGTACACACATATTTTATTCTATTATTCTATTATATTATTATTATTACTACTACCGTTTCCTCCATTCTCACATTCACGGATATGGATTTATCCAAAAATCCATATTGCGTTCATCGTATTTCCATACGAGACGCTCTCCCACCTGACGCATTCTCTCACTGCTCTCTAAAATTTCCTCCCCAAAAGTCCTAAGTTCTTGTACGTTTTCTGCACTCATTTGGGGTGCAGGTTCTCAGACTGGGTTTGGAATCTGGGGTGCGGGTTCCTGATATGGGGGTGAAAGTGCCTGAAATCGGTAAGGATCTTCTAAGATCTCCCTAATATAATCATCGTGGTAATAGGGATCTAAAGGGTCCATACCTAGATAGGCTCCTATGTTCTGTATGGGTGTGTCTTCATGAATAGGGTAACGTTGCACAAAGTCCCTATTATCGTCCCACCTGGGGTCGTAATTTGGGTCTAGGGGGTTTGGTGCAGGTACCCTGGGGATTTCTTCTAGGTTGAAGTCATGCATCTCCACTTGGTTTTCAGGATTTTCTATTTCCATGGGTTGGTCTGGGATTTGTGGTTGTGGTTGGGGTGCTACTAATTGTTCCAGACTTGGGTCAGCAGCAGTTGTAGCTAGGATAGGGAAATTGGCTAGGCTTTTATTAAGCATATCCTGTGTATGGGCATCTGTCTTTCGCTTAGCAGCTGCTAGAACTCTTTGCTGTTGCAACTTTCGCATTCTTTTCCTACGAGCAAAGGCTTCCTTACTGAACCATCCTCGTTTCTTATGAGGGAATGGCTCTTCTGACTGAGCTCTAAAAGCAAACACTCCTTCTTCCTGATCAGCAGAATACCCAGAAAGGGCAGGCTGTGAAGAAGTACCTTCACTCTTAGGTGAATCAGACAACTGACGACTCATGTCTGAGGGTCCTTGATCACTTATACTGTAAACTAACAAATAGTCAAATAACACATAACAAATAAATACAGTTATGCACGTATTTCCGTAATTTATTTCCTAACACAAATTTTAGAATTTAAGTGTCAGCAGAACACTTCTTTGGCTCAGACCAGTGGCTAGGCTCTGATACCACCTTCTGTCGCAACCCCCGATCCCTTATCTGTCCCGGGAACGGGCGGACGCGAGCTCAGATTTTCGGTGGTATCAGCTATTAAATCTTGCAGCGAAAATTACATCAGGACCGTAGTTAGGAAATGTTTATCAGAGTAAAACCACCATATTTGATATTAATAATAACATGGGTAAAACCCAAGTTTCTCATTACAATACAATTATAGGGATAAACCCTATTTTATTGAATTTAAAACATCGTTTATTAGGTAACTTTTATAGCCACATTTTTCCCAAGCCTTCAGTGCTCTCCAGCTGGCTTTTTACTAATTGGCTGTCACATTGTGTTACCTGAAACGCGTTTTAAAAACATTTGTCAGTCGGAAATACTGGTGAGTGAATCCCAGTTTAATCAAGAAGCATTTTATCAATTAAAACAGTATTGAGAGCGATCACATTGTTTATTTCTACACAATTACTCCATTAGTACTGTCAATCCTAACTTGTGGGTCATATTACACATTGGCTAACTCATTGTCCAATGGTAACGTGTTGTCATCCCGACTTACTACTCACAGTGTAGTACATTTTGTATACAAAACCCCAACATACCGACAGTAATTGAAGAACTACAAAGACTCAATCACTGCTTAATCATATTGTAAAACAATTAAGGTTTTGTAAAACATTCCAAAAAGTTAACAAAAAAAAAGAGGATAAACTCACATTGCTATCTTAGACTTCTTGTAAGGGTTTCCTGGATATAATCTATAATTTATACAAATGTACATTGGTTAGTATCATAACCCTTTGAAAATATTAATGATACCCTCCCTGAGACGGTATTCCAACAACTACGTCGGGCAGAACCACGACAGTTGTTACGGAAACCTAAATCAATCGGGCAGCATAACTATTACGTAACTGGGGTTATAATACTTACAACGGAGTAGAACCTCGCTAATTAGGGGTATAATACCCGACTATATGCTTATAACTTCAGAAATTCGAGATTGAAAGAAAGAAATGAGCGACGAAAAGTGAAACCCGATGGCCTGCTTATATAGTTGCTGAAACTGATCCTCTCGTGGCCCGCATAAAGAACAGACAAGGGTTACGAGGCCCGCGTCAACCCTGGTCAACTGAATAGCTTGTCCCGGTCATGATCTAGACCCGCCACGATGTCGACACGTGTCAGCTCAGGGTGTCTCCGCGTTTGTTGATCTCTCGCGGCCCGCGTTAACTTAACCGGGGTCTTACGCGGCCCGTTTGAACTAAAGAAACTCAAAGGAATCCAGTATCCACCTTGATACCTCCCGCGTAAATGGTTAGGGTGGGTCTACGCGGCCCGCCTCAACTTAATAATCAGATTTTATATTTTATTTTATAGGTTATAACACGTTTCGGGCCCGGTTTTCACATACGGGGTGTATTTAAAGACATATTGGGACATACTAGGGTGTCGGAACTATTATAAGGGTGTTGGTTTTACCGAGGGTTGTTACAGTAGGCCTTAAACTGCTTGAAGCTAAAAGTAGCTTTAGGCCAGTCAATCCTTGATTCCTCAGAGGACTTGCTAGCATTTTCGTTAAGTTCACTGACAATTTGCGGAATGACCTTAGCCATTTGTTTAGCGACTAGCGATGCGAGGCGTTTGTCAGCGTGATTTCGACGGGCGGCGCGAGAAGAGTGAGTTCCGAACGACGACATTGTCTGCAACAGACATCGTCACAGGACTCAGACACAAGTAAGTCGAGTATAGTCTAGCATATCACCACGCGCTACTTTTATATATATACAAAGCTCAGGAACACATCAACACGTAGGCACATAATCACGTAGACACATAAACCATATAAGCACGTAAGCACATAAGCACATAGCTCAACACAATAACGTTGTACACTATATTTTGCACGTATTCACCTACATATATTACATGTATTCACCTATCTTTCACAGCTGTGTGAAGCGTTCGTAAGTTGCGAGCGCGAGTAGCGATTGCGAGTAGTTGGTAGTATGTCTACGATTTGTTAGTGTTTTGAGATATGAGTAGCTGCTCGTTTCGTGCGTGTTTATCAAAGTGATGAGCGAAAAGCGAGTAAATTACCAAAACCAAAACACATAAAACCACATAAAACACATAAAATCCATAATTCACAGAGTCAGCGGTTATGTCACACCCCGATATTTCCACGTATTACCGGTGGGCCCGGTGGGGAGTATCGTGACGTAGTTGATATCATCATAGTCAAACAACACAATATTTAAATGCACAGCGGAAGCAAAAGATAGATTCATTTCAACTTAAATAAATTGTAATAATAAGTATCACAAATCATTGAAACACATCCACAGGCGGATCAAAAATAAAAAGGAGACATTGTTCAACAGTTTTATGACATCCAAGCTTGCGAGACTTATTGTGGACGCTAGGAGAAAGCCAACCTAGTTCGAGTAGTACCTGCACTTATCCTTTTTGGGAAAATACGTCAGTTTACACTGGTAAATACAATTTAACTGACTCATTTTGAAAAGTTTAATAAAAATTGATTTGAATGCACATGGCACAAAACTCTTTATAACTTGGGATAATTATTTAAATATAATCTTGTAAAAGAATTACATGTTTCTTATGCGTTCAGTAGCCCGGTTTGTGCCGGGTTAAAGATCAATAGACACACCACATTATTATTTTAGGCACTGACGGGTGTACGCCTACACCCCGTGCTTAGGTCGTGGCCATTTCGTAAAATGATGCCAAGGATATCCGGGACATGGTCATTAACCCCCCAAAAGGCTTTAAGCAAACAAAACATTTCCAAACGGAGCATATCAATGGTTTAACCTCTATTCGATTAAAGATTCAATGCCCGACCAAGCGGTATTTTATATATCATACCCCAAGCCCGTATAGGAAAATAAGTTAAAAGTATTTACCTTTCCAAGTATAAATCACAAATAGCAAGTGCGTGTAGCTTTTACTGGGTCTCCTATTCTGGAACAAAGGTTTATAATAACCTATTAGATTTCTAACGGGTCTTTAATTAAGCTTAAGCTTAGACCGGTTAGTTTTAAAGGAAGATATGGTTCAAACGCATGAATAAGCGAAAACCGGAATAGAATGTGATTTAGACCCGACAAGTTTGAAGACTTGTATAATATGGGTAAACTAAACACATTCTGGATTTTGAGACAAAAATGATAAGGTTTGACCCGTTTCGGTCAATTTATGCAAACTAGTTACATAAACCGAACCGAACGCGAAAGAGGCGTAACGGGTAACCATATGAGTCATATACAAGTTACCTAAGTTAATATGCCTTAAATATGTTGAGACATCAGTAAGATATCTCCTATTATGCCCGAAATGGATTTAAACTCAAACTATGCCTCGTAAGGGCATTTTGGTCATTTAAAAGGTTATAAAAGAGTTTAATTAGTAATCTGAGTTACAGGTCTGGTTTATTTAGTAAATATACTCAATTTAATAAGTTATAACAGTAGGGTACTAGATATATGTGAAATTTATCATTTAAAACCAAACTATGCACCTTAGGGGTATTTTGGTAATTTCACTTAGGCTAAAAAGGTCAAAATTGGAATTCCGAGTTTAAAACTTTAGCTTACTATCAAAGTATAAAAATCTAAGTAAAATATCAGTAGGTATCAAACCTTATGTGTTTAAAATAGTTTTAATACATACTATGCGTTAAAAACGCTTAAAAAGGCGATTTGGAGCCATTTCCGGGTTCTATATAGAAAGCTGATATTTTTATTATTCCAGAAGGTTTAAAATAATTTATTTATCACATAAAATTAGTAGCAAAAGGTTTGGGGTCAAAAAGATTTGTAAAACTCATTTTATAGCCCAAAAGGGCAAAACCGGCAATAACCAAATTATACTTAGAACTTTAAGTTATGCTTAGCCTAAAAATAAATAAAAATCTCTAAAAATCCCAAAATATTATTTTATATCAGTGGGTATAAAGTTTGATATCAAAAATCGGGTTTAGATAGGCTATATGCTAATTATGCCATTTAATTCATAAAAAGTCCTCTAATTACGCTAATGAGCAAAACTCTTAATCTAGACCTCTAACTGATGTCAAATTTTGGGTACAAGTTTATAAATTAGTAACCAAGGTGTCTACTCTTTTATATTTTCAAAAATCATATTTAAGGTCATTTGGGCATAATGGTCAACATATAAGCATTTAACGGAATCATGCATGTGAATCGGATATCTATTGGAGCAAGGTGTATAATCACAGAGGGTTATACTAACATGAAACCTGGTCCTAATAGGGCTCTTAGGCATTTCTAAAACATACTACAATGGGTCAGAATCGAAAGTCAATGCAAAAGTCAATTTATGCGCCTTTCGGTTCCGAACCGAGTCTAAACTGAAAATTGTCGGGTTGAACATGTTTAGACATGTTCTTACATTAATTACCAAGTTATATTAATGATAAAACAGGTTACATGGATCCTACATTGCTAATTATGCATTAATTTGAAAATAAGTATTCTGTTGACTTTTTAAAGTTAGCTTTGACCCGACAATTGACCTAGTTAGAGTGGGAATCAGAGAGTACCCTTTTAAGGGTTTATTACCCACATAAATACCTACTTATAGGTACTTTTGATTCGAGATTTGACTGAACAAATTTTAATTAATCTCGAAGTCAAACTTTAATTATGACGGTTTGACTTTTAGCTAATTAATTAAGCTAAACAGAAATAAGAAGGATTAAGGACACTCACAAAGGTCCTAAGTATGCTTATGGATCACTAGGAAGATTGTTGCTGATCAGAGGAGCTCCAGAATGAGTCTTGTGAATGTTTGCAATTGAATGGCACAAAGAGTTGCAACATTTAGGCTCCTTATATATGCATTTTGATCACTTAGGATCATGCCAAGGAAGTCTATGAGTGTTTCCAGATCAAGACAAGTGCCCTCTATGCATTTAATACCATTGGGGCAGCCCCTGGTATGTAAAAACAACGTTTAAAGTCGGCTAACAGGCTGCAACTGGCACCTGTGCGAGTTTTCTGATGCTGGGCGGTCCAGGCGGCCCGCGTAATTTCTCACTGAGGCTTACGCGCCCCGTATGGTCATGCAGAACAGGTTAAATAACTTTCATTAATTGCATTTCTGGTCCCTGGTCCTTATATACGTGGTTTCAACTTCCAAAATTGAATTTTAAGCCCTCTAACTTGACTTTTAAGGACCCTAAGACTTATACAAACTTGGTTAAGTCCTTGGTTAACTTTGTTATTACCCGAAAAGTCATTATTTTCCTCGTTGACGCTTTTAACCCTTCGTATACGAATATTGTCATAACTTTCTCATACGATAACGAAACTTGGTGAAATTTTTATCACATATTCTAGTGAGTATAATTTATCATTACAAAGCTTCGGGTTTGCTAAAAGGTCACTCAGAGGTATACTTTAAACATGTTGACACATTTAACCCCTGTAGTTTGTAATTCCTCACTTTCTTTTACGATTAGGTTCGTATGATCCATGATTTATTCGTTTAAGGATATAAACATCATGTAGGGCTATTGTGAAGTATATTTATTAATTGTTGACACTTTGAACCCTTTCATTCATGTATTTTCTCTGTTTATCAACTTTAGTCCCTCTAGAGTACTTTTTCACACGTTCAAGGCTTATGACACGTGTCAATACATTATAGGTCATGAAATTACGAGGTGTTACATCCTCACCCCCTTAAAAGAAATCTCGACCTCGAGATTTACTGAAACAAATGAGGGTACTTTTCTTTCATTGTGGACTCTACCTCCCACGTGTATTCGGGACCTCTGCGTGCATCCCATTTGACCTTTACAATAGGCACATGCTTCCTTCGAAGCTTCTTTACCTGTCGATCCTCAATTGACAATGGTTTTTCCACAAATTTCAAGCTCTCATCTATATGCACATCCGTATGTGGTATGACTAGCGATTCGTCAGCTAGGCATTTCTTTAGATTGCAGA